>FR997738.1:3637769-4850359 GCA_905475445.1 Ochropleura plecta | reverse complement strand
GTGACCCCCTACGCACGAGCCGAGCGAGCGGAGCGAGCGGTGCCGCGGCAGCGGCCGGCGAGTGCCAGTAACGACTTGCATTAATAGAAAATGAGATTGTTTTTCGTAGTTTACCCGGAACTGAACTATTTACATTAGGATAAAAATTACTTATGGAATTAAATGACATTATTTCAAATTCAATTAAATAATAGTTAAAATAAATGATATTATTTTAAAGAAATATTCTGCGATATGACAATTCTGCCGTTTAATGATATCGATATGAAATATAATGTCAAAAGACGATTCTGACTGTGAACTTTCTGCGAAATGATGTTTCTGCTTTTTGAATATTATGGATATGAAATTTATGTCTAGAGATGATTCTGACTTACAAAATTATGAGTTTTGAATGTATGATAAATGAGTGTCTGCCAAACAATTTTCTGCGAAATAAAGTTTATGCTATCCGTTGTTATGCAAAATAAAATTATGACATAAAAAGTTCTGCTATAAAGGGTGGACCCAGTATTGGACAGGCGTTTTAGCTTTATTTTAATTTCTTTTTTTGTTACAAGTTGTACTTACCTACATATTTCTGGGTATAATTCTTTTAGAATTATTTAGTTTTAGTACCTTCTTTATTTGGTAATTAATAGGTTCTTATAGATAATAGGCATAATTAGATATATTAAAAAAAATATATAAATATATCATTTAGTACTTAAATTATTTTCAGGTTTTTAATAATAATAATTTGAATTTATAATTTAAATTCAAATTATTATTTTTTATTTATTTAGCTGTAGTTTTATTTAGTTGTAGCTGTAGTGTATTTAGGATCAGTTTTATTATTTAAGTAGGCACTTGGATTTTTTAAGTGTAAGGACCTCTAACGTAGCTTATTTCGTTAGGTAACTGAGTAGGCATTCAATTACCTTCGGTTATTTTCATAAATCCTTACTAATATTATAAAAGCGACAGTGAATTTGTTTGTTTGTTCTTTCTTTCTTTTTTTTCTTTTTTTTTTTTTAAACGTTTTCCCACACTAGGAATTTCTCCTGTATCGTGGGTGCGTTAACAAACATTCAATCTCACATACACAAACAGCCAGACCCTGAACAACTATTTGTAGGTCATACAAATATTTGTTCCGTGCGGGAATCGAACCCGCGACACACAGCGCAGCAGTCGATCGCTCAGCCACTGCGCCAACCGTGTCGTGTTTGTTACGGCTTCACGCCTAAATGACCGAACCGATTTTGATGCATTTTGGTACAGAGATAGTTGGGGCCCTGGTGACGGAAATAGGCAATTTTTTTTAAAGTGAGGAAAGGGGGAGAATGAGGGAAGAAAAGGGGAGAGAAAGATACATTTTTTTCGGGTCATCGTTAAAGTTAGCGTTAGCCCAAAGTTACTATGCCACGCGGACGAAGTCGCGGGCGGAAGCTAGTAAGAAAATAAAAATCTTTTCTAACTTTTAATTCCCATAATCTAGTCATTCAATATTTTTTAGACAATCATCTTATAAACTCTTAGTTCTAATAAACATTAACTCGCAAGTGAATCATACTTCGTTAATTTATAAATAATGTGGGTCCAATTTCGCCGGCCTCCTTTAAAGCTTGAGTTTACAGTTACAGTTTAGTGCCATGGAGTATGAAAGAAATCAATTTTTATTTTGTAAAAATATTAAACCGACCTAGTCCGAATTAGTCCTACACAAACATTTCAAATTAAATTGTTGAATTTGAACCCACACTGCACAAGTGCACATCCTATCAATACATACACGTCCACAGATAAATAACGGTAGGAACCAAAACAAATGGTTTGAAATAATCGACAAAAACGTTTGGAATGGACGAGATTTGGACAGATGTGTTTTTGTTGCAAAACATCGATGGAACAGGAAAAACAAAATGGTCGGTAGAATCGATGGATTCAACCTGCCATGTGCATTTAGTTTATGCGTTGGGCTTGGAACTTAAATGCTAGTATAAGAATGAAATACTCTTTGGAACTGCTGGCCTACTATGATGTCTTAAAGTAGAACTTATTCCACTGAGGGAAAGAGATGGTGCTAGACACCCTGTATAGCCCTGTCTCAGTCCCTCAGTGGAATAAGTTCTACTTTACGTTCTTTGACGTCATGGTAGGCCTACTGGTAGTTTGCATCGATGGTTAAGGTGTGCAAAATGGGCACGCCACAATGGTGGCGGTAAGTCCCCTCTTTGAGGAGTGGCTGGAGAGGCGTCATGGCATCCTCACCTACCACCTGACGCAGGTCCTCACCGGACACCGAAGTTTCGGGAGGTTCCTGCACATCAGGCGGGAGGAAACGCCCGGGTGTCACCATTGTGACGATCACCCGGAGGACACGGTGGAGCACACAGTGGCGATCTGCCCAGCTTGGGCGAAGCACCGCCGTGCCCTTGTGGAGGCGATCGGTGGCGGCGATCTCTCGCGTCCGGCCCTGGTCCAGGCCATGGTCCGGAGCGAGAGGGAATGGGAAGCGGTCACCTCCTTCTGCGAAGCAGTAATGCTAGCAAAGGAGGAGGCCGGGCGTTTGAGGGAGAGAACATCAGGCCAACCCAGCTGCCGCAGGAGACGCCCAGGGCGCCGGGCGCCGCGAGACGACTCCCGGCCACCGTAGATGCGGGCCTGTGGACGGTGAGCAATGGGTAGCTCACCGTCTGCCCGTCTATTGACGACAGGCCGTGTCGACGGCGCGTTCGTGTTTCACGCGTGCCTCAAAGAGAGTCAGCAAAGCAGAGGGGCTTGCAAGGCCCTTCGCCTGCCGGGGTTGCGGGTTGTTCGAAAGAGATACCGCGGCCTCGGAACGTAAAGGGCAATAGAAGGAACATGGGTGGGTTTTAGTCAGTACAAGTCTGACATGCCCCCCCGCTCCGCCCAGAGCGGGGGAAGTCATTGAATGATTTCCCACCCGAAAAAAAAACAAAAAGGTGTGCAAAATAGCTGTCTTTTAAACCGACCTGGGAAAAAAGTAGGAGATCCACAATTAGACTGTAATTTTTATATTCACACGAAGGGGTCCCATATTTCCTAATAGTATATAGACCTAAGTCCCCAATTTTATCTGTATTGATTCCATAGTTTATGAGTTAATTTCTATATTACTTTTTTTTTGCGAAAGGGGGCTAGATGGGAAGAATGATGACCAAAAGTTGTAACGACACTTTTGCTATAGTTGTAAGCCGTGCGGCATGCGCGTGTTTCTCTGTCTGTCTCTCTCTCTCTCTCTCATAGAAACCAAGCCAGTTTTTTTTTCGTTTCGTCTTTCTATTTCGCGTTGAACAGTGTGGTGTCGCGACGATTATTTTTGTTGAGTGTATGAGGTTTTTTGCACATAATAAATAATAACTTCGTTCCATCCGGGTGTCTTGACACCTCTCAAGTTTTGTTGTTATACATATATGGACGATATGCTTATATCTTTTAGTCACTATGAAAAATCAATAGTTGATAAGAATTAGTTTGAGATACTACGAACGAAAAAAATGGAAAATAATTTTACTTCCGAAAGTTGGAAATATATCGATGAAAAAACAAAATTAAGTAGGTAATTTTTTTGTTTTAAATTGTTAAAGGTCACCACTAGGAAACCCACTAAAATCAAGGTCACAAAATAGCTCAAGATTGTCACAACAACCCATTTCAATATAATTTCCCTTCTTCACAATAGCTTCTTCAATAAAGTAATTATCCATTGGAACGAGCTCCAATAAAAATAAATCAGAGCTGCTTCTATTTCTCGATAAACAATACCATAATAAATTGACTGCTATTTGTAAACAAAGAGAAGTGAAGTTATTTGTTTTAGTATTTCTAGGAAAATAGTTTCTACTTTTTGTATGACAAAGGCTCTGATCGTGCAATGATCTTTTTAGTTAAAACATCATTCTTACTAGCTTCCACCCGCGACTTCGTCCGCGTGGCATCAATACTTTGGGCTATATATATAGTTACTTTATCTTTCTCTCCCCTTTTCTTCGATCATTCTCCCCCTTTTTCACGTTAAAAAAAATAGCGTATGTCCGTGTCCAGGGTCTCAACTATATCTGTACCAAAATTCATCAAAATCGGTTGGGCCATTTAGGCCCGAAGACGTTTCAAACAAACAAACAAACTCACTTTCGCTTTTATAATTTTATAAAATATAATTATTAAAGATTTTATTTGTCTTTTATTTTAATTTTGTATATAACTGTTTTGTTAATCTTGTAGCACATATCAATGTAAATTCTCTTATATGAGAGGGCACTGGCTCCTGTAACTTTACAAAAAATGTAACCACTTCTTGTGTAATAATAATTATACTTAAACTTGAAATTATGCCTAGATATCATTCGTCAAGTTAATAGACTCCATTACATTATGCTACGACACTAAGAAGCTGAGCAGTGGGTGAAGCCGCTAGGCTTAGCTAGTATATATCTATACAATGTGTCCGGTCATGGACTAGCGATATTCTAGACACTTATGTAACGAGTGTTTTAAAATACTATAACGCTACACACTTGGGTCTAATTCACTTCCCCGCTTTTTGGCAGCCATTTCGAGATATTCTCTATGCGTGTACAAAAAATAATTATATCTCTCAAAGTGTTGGTCTTACTGAGACGACAATAGGTTAATTCAGTGTACCTACACTATTTATACAGAGTACAATAATTATTGTCTATCGTTTAAATTAAGATATAATGAGCTTACATTTTCGTTACTTTAGAAAATAAAATACAAATATACAATTTATTTTTTATTTTTTATTAATTAATTTGAGTACTAGAATGTTTGTTATAAGCACATAGAATATCGCTAGTCCGTGACCGGACACATTGTATAAAGGCCTATGATACCAAAGCTCCCAGTTAGTATTCACATACACATGGTTAACTTTATCGGCAGTTCGCCTTAAACTGCGGTTAAAGCTGGCGTTCCTAACAGTAACGAATACGTGTGCAATACATAGTCATAGGAAGGCAAAGCTGAATGTATTTGACGTCCAATTAAGTATTGACGCAATATTCAATGGTGCAATTGCTATCGACATTTGATACTTACTGTGCTGACTCTGAATGTGGTACAGTTGATAGAATATAGCCTATCAATTATCAATCCTTACTAATATTATAAAAGCGAAAGCGATTTTGTTTGTTTGTTACGTATTCACGCCTAAATGGCCAAACCGATTTTGATGAATTTTGGTACAGAGATAGTTGGGACCCTGGGGACGGACATAGGTAATTTAAAAAAAGGTGAAGAAAAGGGGGAGAAAGAGGGAAGAAAAGGGGAGAGAAAGATATTTTTTTTTCGATCATCACGCGGGTTAAAGTTAGCGTTAGCCCAAAGTATTTATGCTACGCGGACGAAGTCGTGGGCGAAAGCTGGTATTTTATAAGTTTTAAATCACCACTATGTTACTTCCAGTCTAACCAAACGCATCTGAATACTAGTATTTTACATGGAGCGACTGCCTATCTAACCTTCATAACCCAGTTAGTACTTGTAATACGATACTTCTTAGTAAGACTGGTTGTCAGACTTTCGGGTCACCGACTATCTGTAACGACTGTCAAATGAATAAAACCTAAAAACAATGTTTGGATTTTGGCCAGCGAAATAAAAAAAATGTGGAGAACTTTCCGGAGAAAACATTAAGGTCACAATGACCCGCCTTTGGCATGTTTCGGTTGAGGAGAAGATATGTTGCAATATAGTATTTCAAAAGACCTCCGTCACATAATGAGATTTTAATTCGCTTTCGTCAAGTATTTAACATCAAGCGAAACAAAAGGTAATGCATAAAGTTCGCTGATTTTAAAAAAACAAACGTTACACTAGGAATTTCTCTTGTATCGTGGGAGCGTTTACAAACATTTAGCTCACGTACACAAACAGCTATCTGGTTATACAAATATTTGTTCCATGCGGGGATCAAACCCGCGACACGCAGCGCAGTATTCGATCGCTCAGCCACTGCGCCAATCGTGCCAAATATATGTACGACCTGCATATAGTTGTTTTGGGTCTGGCTGTTTGTGTATGTGATTTTAAATGTTTGTGAATACACTCACGATACAGGAGACATTCTTAGTGTGGCTACGGCTTAAAAAAAACTCAAAGGGTACCGTTATCTATGAAAACGGTATAAAAATCATGATTGTTGTATGGGAGCCCAATTCAAAATTTATTTTATTCTGAATTTTAGTATTTGTTGTTTTATCGGCAACAAAAATACGTCATTTGTGAAAATGTCAACTGTCTAAATATCACAGTTCATGAGATAGAGCCTAGTGACAGACGGACTGACGAACAGACAGAGGGAAAACAGGTTATAAGCAAAACTAAGCATGCCTTGCATTATATTATGTCTCCAAAAGTTTCCTAATGCGAACAGACATTTCAAGAAGCAAGAGACACGTCACAGAAAGCGGTAGCGTATGAAAAATGTAACCAAACCGCGGTAATAAGCGGTGAACGCGAATATGTCACGCTTGTACAATCAAAGATGAAAGAAGGAAATGAGAAGGATGCGGCATCCTGACAAACCTAAAACATAAGCCAGTCCAGAGGTTCTTAAATCTGAGGTTGCGGGTTGTTCGAAAGAGATTCCGCGGCCCCGGAACATAAAGGGCAATAGAAGGAACATGGGTGGGTTTTAGTCAGTACAAGTCTGACCCTCCCCCTGCTCCAGAGCGGGGGAAGTTATTTGATGATTTCCTATCCGTAAAAAAGGGTGTTATAAATACAAATACAAATACAAAATAGTTTATTGTTTGCATAAAAATGTCATTATATGGTAACGTGTTTGGAACCTACTTTTAGGCAAACAATAGCTGTATTAGTAGGTTCCGCTCTTTCTTACAACATTTGTACACTGTGCTAGCTGTGAGTACAGTCTACCGTTAGGGTAAATATACAATGTTAAACAATTTTTATATTTTAAGTTTCAAAGTACAAATCTATAAAGAGAATTCCAAAACTAAATACGAAATAAAAGTAAAATTAATCTATATTTAACTTGAACTGCATAAAACGGTTTATCACCAATAACTATCAAAGAATATAAAACTAATGCGGTATAGTAAGGAGTGCAGTGTATGTGAGGTGAGTAATGCAGTGGGGCTTGTGATGTAGTAAGGTGTGTCGCGTAGTGCATGGTGTTTTGTGTAAGGTATGTGTGGTGTGAGAGGTGTGATGTGATGTGGTGTGGTGTATGGTGTGTGAGGTGTGATTGGTGTGGTGTGGTGTGGTGTGGTGTGGTGTGATGTGATGTGGTGTGGTATGTGGTGTGTTTGTATTGCGGTGTTCTAGGTTAGGTCAGGCTACATTTCAAGAAGCAGAACTTGTATGAAGCGCTGTTAGTAAGAGAAATTGACATCTTTTATTAGACAAAAGGATACGATATCTTTGAAGATCAACTCTAACTTATAAGCGGCTAAGGGCCAATCAATCATGGCGTCCTCACCTACCGCCTGACGCAGGTCCTCACCGGACACGGAAGTTTCGGGAGGTTCCTGCACATCATCGGGCGGGAGGAAGCGCCCGGGTGTCACCATTGTGACGATCGCCCTGAGGACACGGTGGAGCACACAGTGGCGATCTGCCCAGCGTGGGCGGAGCACCGCCGTGCCCTCGTAGAGGCGATCGGCGGCGGCGATCTCTCGCGTCCGGCCCTGGTTCAGGCCATGGTCCGGAGCGAGAGGGAATGGGAAGCGGTCACCACCTTCTGCGAAGCAGTAATGCTAGCAAAGGAGGTGGCCGGGCGTTTGAGGGAGAGAACATCTGCCCAACCCAGCCGCCGCGGGAGACGCCCATGTCGCCGGGCGCCGCGAGACGACTCCCGGCCACCGTAGATGCGGGCCTGTGGGCGGTGAGCAATGGGTAGTTCACCGTCCGTCCGTCGATTGACGACAGGCCGTGTCGACGGCGCGTTCGTGTTTCACGCGCGCCTCAAAGAGAGTCAGCAAAGCAGAGGGGCTTGCCAGAGCCTCCGCCTGCCGGGGTTGCGGGTTGTTCGAAAGAGATACCGCGGCCCCGGAACGTAAAGGGCAATAGAAGGAACATGGGTGGGTTTTAGTCAGTACAAGTCTGACATGCCCCCCCGCTCCACCCAGAGCGGGGGAAGTCATAGGATGATTTTCCACCCGAAAAAAAAAAGGCTACATTTATTATAGTGTGGTATATTTCAGCTACTCAACATGCTCTAGGAGTGCTTCGGTTTCTTCATAGGTAAGTGGTTTTTCCAGTTTGTTATACTTTTTTACAGTCGTGGGATTGTTTGTTATATATATTGACATGTTTATTAATTTTGTTATAAAGTTGAGCAGAACGTTTATTATATTGGTTGCATGCAAATCTAGTTTTTGTTTGGGGAACTAGGGCAGCTAAATATTTTCTCCTTCTAAAGTTTTCGATAAGGTTATATGGTACGGTTTTATGTATTTTTAGTATGGTTTGGGTTATATACAGTTTCCTTACAGATAGTAAGTCACTTATTTGATATAAGCTTTCCGTGGAGAACCTTTTATTCTTAAAATACATTTTTTTTTAACTTTGTTTTTGCAGCTCCACCCCAGATTGGAATACAATATAGGAGAACAGACTGGGCTAGTGCCATATATAGTATATTTCATTTAGAAGATTTCTGAGGCGGTTATTACCGCTTTCCATTTTAGTTGGAACAATATGTCTGAGGGTTTTAAATATCCAGCTGAGTTTTCTAATTCTTCCTGAAGTTTGCTCAAGTTGTGGGTACCAGGATAGTGCCTGATCAACCACAACTCCAAGATATTTAGTCTGAGTGACCCTATCAATACATGGGCAGTTACAGCTTATGCTAGGTATAAGTGGCCAATAGGATAATAATATGAGTTACTTTACCATTCGTAAAATGGTCACAAACTGACAATTTACAATATTGACTGCGTCTGTGACCATTTTAAAAGTTTTAACGTAATTTTCTGCTAAAGCGGCCATTTTTAAACTCAAGGTAAAAGCGCCAGGGCCAGCGAAATTCAAATTTTCTATTTTATGAAATTAACTTACAGGGTTTTTTTTACAGATCTTTGACAGTCGTTACAGGTAGTCAGTGTTCCGAAAGTCTGACAACCAGTCTTACCAAGGGGTTACGTATTACCCAGTATTAACTGGGTTGTGGAGGTCAGATAGGCAGTCGCTCCATGTAAAATACTGATATTCAGCTGCATCCGGTTAGACTGGAAGCCGACCCCAACATAGTTGGGAAAAGGCTAGGCAGATGATGAACTTAAAGGGTTTTTTTATTCTTTTACTAGCTTCCGCCCGCGATTTCGTCCGCGTGCCATAGTTATTTGGGCTAACGCTAACTTTAACCCGCATTATGATCGAAAAAAATATATCTTTCTCTTCCCTTTTCTTCTTTCTTTCCTTTTATTTTTCCTATGTCCATCTCCAGGGTCCCAACTATCTCTGTACCAAAATTCATCAAAATCGGTTTAGCCATTTAGGCGTGTAGACGTGAAAAAGAAACAAACTCACTCCCCGCTTTTATAATATTAGTAAGGATTTGGTTGGAGGCTTTTATCCTCAAAGGTAAGTCAGCCTCTTCAGAACTTAAACTAAACTACACACTTATGAAATTAATTATTATTCTACACTAAACAAATCAGCAAGGAAAATTGGTATTTCCAGTGAGGGTTGTACTAAAATATGAACATAATGGAAAACTTATAGGGATGTTTAATGATAATTTGACGGGCCTGTTGGTCTAGTGGTTAGTGGCCCTGACTACTGAGCCGGAGGTCGTGGGTTCGATTCCCACCCAGGACAAACTTTGTGTGATGAGCATGATTGTTTGTTCTGTGTCTGGGTGTGATTTATCTATAATATATATGTATTTATAACTTACTAGCTGTGCCCCGGCATGCGTTGCTATGCAATTTTCTACCTTTCTACCTACCCTACCTACCCTACCTACCCTACCTTTTCTTTGCTATAAACCTCACGGAGCCCGAGACCTTTCCAACGAATGCAAAACCGTGGAAATCGGTTCGTGCGTTCTGGAGTTATAGCGTCAGGAAGGAAAACCCGACTTATTTTTATATAGTAGATATAAGTATGTATATCAGTTGTCTGGTTACCATAACACAAGCTCTGCTTAGCTTGGGATCAGATAGCCGTGTGTGAGTTGTCCCAAGATATTTATTTATTTATAAGACTTACATATAAGTCGCTTGATCAAACATTGCTTCTTTATGCATTTTTTTTGTAATAAAATGTATGCTGATTGAAATTAAAATGATTGTTCCGCATAAATTTCAAAAACCTTATGATTTTCAGAGTACTATCGAT
The DNA here is from genome assembly GCA_905475445.1 of Ochropleura plecta. NCBI lineage: Eukaryota > Metazoa > Arthropoda > Insecta > Lepidoptera > Noctuidae > Ochropleura > Ochropleura plecta. The sequence continues at coordinate 4,840,021 of FR997738.1, read as the reverse complement.
AAGTGTGCATTGTGTCCACTTTCAGCTGAGATACAGACTCCCTTTTTTTCGATGGATAGACTCTGGGCGAAGCGCGGGCGAATGTCAGGCTTATTAAAACCCACCCATATTCCTTCTTTTGCCCTTTACGTTACCGAACCGCGGTAGTACAAGTCTCCCTTGAAGTATTTTCTTCGATCTTGGGTTTGCACCCTTTTCGTTGCGTGTCACTAAGCAATTTGTCTTCCCGCCTGTCATGATGTGCCGACCGAAAAACTTTTTTAAAAAGCCGAAAAAAGGGGGCGGAGCAAAAGAAAATGAGTTAGCGAGGAAACAAAACAGAACGTGTCATGTGCTGGAGCATGTCAACTTGGATGAACTAATAGTTTTTAAATGAAAGTCTGTTTGAAGCATGAGGTTTTCTAAAGCCTTTGCCAGATCTGCCTGATTCGGCACAACTAGAATTCTTTAATGTCGAAATACGTTCAGAAAAAAGATCGCTTTTTAACATTGCCCCACACCACGAATTTCTCCTGTGTCGTGGGTGCGTTACAAACATTTAAACTCAGATACACAACCAGCCAGAAACAACAATCTGCAGGTCATACAAATATTTGTTCCGTGCGGGGATTGAACCCGCGATACGCAGCGCAGCAGTCGATCGCTCAGCGACTGCGACAATCGTGTCATCAAAAAATTTGTTCCAAGGGTGGAAAATTAGCCAATAACTTTGGCAATGGTAAATAAACGACGGACTTTACCGATCGGCACGACCGAAATGAAAGCCAAGATTGTGTGTTATTTGCTTCGAGTTGACTTTTTTATAGACATTGATTGCCGAATCTAATGTACCGCCCGGAAAAGAAAATTACAGGAAAAATTAAATCAATTTTTTACTTTTTTTTGCGTGTTGCCCCCCACCCTATTCCTAATAATTCTTTTTTCAGATTTTTTGTCAGGTAATATAATTGGAAATAATTGAGAGAAAAACCAGGCCACTAGTATCTGTTTCACATAAAAAGGGTTGATAAATGAAAAAAGAAAGAAACGAAATTTAACAAACAAACTTTACAGAGCTTATTTTTTAACTGATTAAGTGAATTGAGCACCCGCGCCTTTTTTAAAATGTATGTTCATTCAAAATGAAATTTCGCGCCCACTAAGTGGACGGACCATTTTCCAAAACAGTCCGTTGCAGTCACAAAGTTAGTTTAAAATTACATTCAGTTTAAATTTCCTAGTTCAAACGATATTTAGTTTCTCTGACGATTTCGCTTCGTTCCAAATGTTTCAGTAACAGAATATTGTGTAAAAGCACTTTTTGTTCAGAGTTAAATTCCAAGTTTAACTGTCATCCTTAGTTCCTTACTATCTAATACCTATATAAAATTTCCGTGTCACAATGTTAGTTACCGTACTCCTCCGAAACGGCTCGACCGATTCTTATGAAATTTTGGGTACATATTGGGTAGGTCTGAGAATCGGCTAACATCTATTTTTCATATCCCTAAACCTCAGCGGGTGAAACCGCTGGGCACAGCTAGTAATATTATAAAAGCAAAAGTGAGTTTGTTTGTCACGTCTTCACGCCTAAATGGCTCAACCGATTTTGATGAATTTTGGGACAGAGATAGTCGAGACCCTGTAGACGGATATAGGCTATTTTTTTTTAAAGTGAGAAATGAGGGAGAAAGAGGGAAGAAAAGGGAAAGCTTAGCTTTGCTATTACAATAAATAAGGCGTAAGGACAAAAACTACAGGTAGCAGGTACCTGCAAATCACGAATGAGGAACTGTATTACACCGAACCGAATTGTTTAACACTAGCGAAGCCGCGGGAAAAAGCTTGTTTTATATTATATGTATTGTCTTCTAGCTGGCACACGCAGCTTCACCCGCGTGATATCGAAAAAGTACCCTATGTGTTATTCAAGACCATAATCTACTACTGTGCTAAATTTCATCAAGATCCGTTCAGCCGTTTTGACGTGAAAGAGTAACAAACATCCATACATGCATCCATCCATCCATCCTCACAATCATTCAGATTTATAATCTTACTGTCTATTGTCTATGAGTTTAACTATCATTTTGGATTTTACATACCGAAAAGATACACTCCGTTGATTTTGACATAGTTTTAGTAGCTTTGCTGTATCTATGTTAAAAAATCTCAGAAATTAATAAAAAAATTACTTCCTGGTTTTAAAACGGGCAAATATTTCGTCATATAAGTCTTAAGTCTTCTTCTATAAGTCATAAGTCCGTTTAGTTTGTATGACAATTTCAATTCAAAATACAATATGGCGGCCTCCTAAAAATGGCGGGCTAGTTATTTTTTATGTTTTCCCATGTTCTGGGTATCAAATGAAAGGCTTTTGCTGTGAAAAATACATTAAATAAAAGACAAATTACCTACGTAATTTCGTGCAAGAAAGCGTTCTTCAATATTTTATTATAAGACCACAATCTCGGGCGATGTTAAATGCGACAAGCGCGCGTCTCTAGTTTCTTTCGCGTGCTCACCGTCACTCTGCAAATCGCGTCGCAATGTCTAGGGAATGCCCCTCCATGACTAAGGCTTGTTTTACACATGCCACAACTACAGCATAACAATAACACGTATGAACATAAATAGTTTATTCATATGTACCACATTTTTACCGCCAAATTTAACTTTGGGCAATAGCGACTACAACGCCAACACAACGTTGCGTCGATTCAACGACGTGACAGAAAATACAAAATCTTGAGTCAATCTATCTATCTAAATGCACTAGCCATAAGTTAACCACATCGCCACAACTAGAAACAAAAATACCACCTTGACATTTTGTAGATAAAACGCAATAGGGTAGTTTCCAAAAAAAAAATTGTCGGCCTTTTAGATTATTCAAAAATAAGGGTAATTTTTTTAAATTTGTAAATAGATTAAAAATGACAAAAATATAGCCCATTAAAGTTACGTGTGACGTCACGCGTTGCTGCATTTTTTCGGAACGAGTGACGTCTCACGTAACTTTAATGGGCTATATCTTTGTCATTTTTTGGAGCTCGTGGCTAAATAATAGCAGCCACTCGGGTCGATCTTTAGGTTAAGCCGCGCTTGCCTAGGTTGGTCTGTGGATGGGTGACCACCCGTTACATACCGAGTTTCCTCCGTGCCTCGGAAAGCACGTTAAGCCGTTGGTCCCGGCTGTCATATGTAGATCCTTGACAGTCGTTACAGGTAGTCAGTGTTCCAAAAGTCTGACAACCATTCTTACCAAGGGGTATCGCATTACCTAGTAGGTACACTTACTCGGTTGTGGAGGTCAGATAGGCAGTCGCTCCATGTAAAATACTGATATTCAGCTGCATCCGGTTAGACTGGAAGCCGACCCCAACATAGTTGAGAAAAGGCTAGGCAGATAATATAATCTTTGTCATTTTTGGTCTTATTTACAAATAAAAAATACGTGTCCCTTATTTCTGAATAATCTAAAAGACGGACTTAATAGAATGTAATTACTTTAACCCTATTGTAAGAAGCTTAAACGAGACTATGCAGATTTTTACTACTGCTTTGCCAATTTTTGTCGCTTCAATGTGGTGTCAATGTGGTATGTGTGAATTTACCCTAAGCACATTTTTCTTTTAGTTTGTCATAAGACACATGTCGTATAAGCGTGTAGGTCGTGGCCGAGAGGTAAGAACATAAAACATTAAAATCGTCTATTTTCTTTTGTTGTGTTTTTTGTCGTTATAAAGAAAAAAAATGGAACCCTTAAAATCAGTCGCACGTTCATTCTGTCTTTTACAGACATTTTTAATTAACGGCATTTTAGAATTCTCTCTCAAGAAGGAACGAGTATTTAAATTGGTTTTACTTGAAAATCATTAAAAGGTTATTCGCGAAACGTGATGTATTTTAAATAAATGTGTTCTAAGGCATTTTGCTTTTAATTAATCTTGGAAATAATTAGCAGAATTAGACAGCACGGTTGGCCCTTGGTTGAGTGTTCGACTGTTGCGCTGCGTGTCGCGGGTTCGATCTCCGCACGGAACAAATATTTGTATGACCTACAGGTAGTTGTTTCGGGTCTAGCTGTTTATGTATGTGAGTTTATATGTTTGTAAACGCACCCACGATACAGGAGAAATTCCAAGTGTGGGACAAGGTTTTGTTTTTTTAATGAAAAGATTATTGGGTGACAAATCACGATTTACGTTAGCGCTCAATGTACCGCATTAAAACATTGTGCTGCGCACTTTTATAGCTTTTGAAGAGTTTCTCTTCTCATAGAAATAATGCCAGTTATTTTCGTTTCGTCTTTCTATTTCGCATTGAACAGTGTAGTGTCGCGACGATTATTTTTGTTGAGTGTAGACAGGCTTTTTGTACATCCTTACTAATATTATAAAAGCGAAAGTGAGTTTGTTTGTTTGTTTGTTACCTCTTCACGCTTTAATGGCTAAACCGATTTTGATGAATTTTGGTACAGATATAGTTGGGAACCAGGAGACGGACATAGGCTAATTTTTATTAAAAAAAAGTGGGATATGAGGGAGAACGAGGGAAGAAAAGGGAAAACTTAGCGTTGCTATTGCAAATCAATCAGGCGCAAGAGCAAAAACTGCAGGTCTGCTTGGTGTGTTATACCGAATTTAACGCGAGCGAAGCCGCGGGCGAAAGCTAGTAATAAATAATAACTTCGTTCCATCCGGGTGTCCCTTGACACCTCTCCATTTTTTAGTAGTAAGTATATTTATTTTTTATTGATATAATTCAGAGAGACTAATTTATTATTTTACACACTGTATTAACGTCTCATATCATATGCTCACCCTTTTGTCAACTGTTCCCATCAAACTCGCCTTCCAGTCAAACTGGATGCAGCTGAATACTAGTGATGCACAGTCCACAAAATAAATAACTAGGCTCGTCAGCCGTCAACCTTTAATTTCTTTAAAACAGATCATTGGGCAGTATTTAGAAACAAATCCCACTTCAGAAACCGCATTTGAGATATCGATATAATTAAAAAATCAAGAACACTGAACAATAATGAATGTTATAGTTAAATACAAACTTCCTTAATTCAACATGTTTAGATACAATTCATATTCAAAAAATATACATATAATATATTAAAACCCGGTTTGCGACTCGATTTTCCTGTGAGATCACTACTGATTGATATACCGGTTCTATCGCTAAGATGGTTTTAAGACATGATAAATCTTAAGACAATCAACTCGTTAAAATGACGTTTGACAGTTGGTTGACTTTCGTGTTGGTTTGTGTACGATACGTGAAAAAGCTAAAATAGAGATCACAATTCAAACTGTATATTAATTCGTATCAAATGTGGTGCGACTGAGTATAGACCTGAGATGATCTTGATACTGCATTTTTTAATTAAGAATAAATAAATAAATATCTTGGGACAACTCACACACGGCTATCTGATCCCAAGCTAAGCAGAGCTTGTGTTATGGTAACCAGACAACTGATATACATACTTATATAATTTATAAATACATACATATTATAAATAAACATCTTAAGATCATGGTTCTTACGTTGAGACCGCGTTTTTCTCAAGACGACGAGTAAGATTTGTTTTAAATACTACCCTAAGTGCCAGCAAATTGTCTTGACATTTCAGCTAAAAATAAACTTTTCGGCGACAACGCGGCGACCCTCGGCTGAATATTTGACCTTTCCAAAAACTAATCGACGTCACAATTGGGTTAACGGACGCCTCGGGGGTGTGATTCCGCTATTATCTACGTAATTAAATTGCTGTTAGGGTTGTCGAAAAATCTGGTGATATTAAAACCATTCTGATTTCGACCTTATTTCGAATTTACCGATTTCAAAAAAAAGGAGGAAGTTCTTAATTCGAGCGGTCTCCGTCAATTGTGGGCCGTTTTTTTAAATTATTTTTATAATCGAAAGGGTTTGTACACACGACGGCACATCAACCTACACCAAACCATTTTAACCTGATCTCTCTACTACGGTGTGCGATTTGTAGTAGAGAGATCAGGTTATAATAGTTTAGAATAGGTTGACCTGCGTCGTGTGTACATTCTCGAAGGTTTCCCATATTAATTATTGCCATTTAATATTAATATTGGTTTGGTAGTTTATGAGTTATCTTCTATTATATTTTTTGGCTTCTTATGTGTATGGATGAAACGCTTATAATAATATGTTATTGTAGTAATGGAAAATGATAACTCGATTAGAATTTGTATGAGATAGCATCGAGCAACAACTTAATAAGGCTGAAAATGTATTTAATATACTTTTTAAACATTATAATTAACCAGAATGAATTAACTAAGTACCTAATTAGATAGATAGATAGAATATTTATGTACACCATACAAATAACAATAATAACATTAAACAACTTATAAATAGGGTGACACAATGGGCGGTCTTATCGCTAAAAGCGATCTTTTCAAGACAACCTTTGGATGGATTTAAAGGAGGAGAAACAGTATGTACTGTAGGTAGTCTGTGGTGTAGCATTTTTCAAAATTAATAGTTACATTAATAAAAAAAGCAAATACTTATTCAACATTATTTTTAGTAAATGCGAAACCTGAATATAGTTTGTTCAGAAAAAGTAACTGAATCGAATCCAATAGTTTTTACACCATGTTATATTTTGTCCCAAAAATATTAATGAAAGGTTACGAGTTGGACACTTAGTAGGTATACGAAATCATACGGCGCGCAACAAGGTCACGGCAGGTCAAAGCAACAGTACACACGTGCGGCGCCGTTTGAACCGCGCGGTGACCGTGGTTTTGTACGGACAGCCAGGTAAAATAACAAGCTTATAACTTTCTGATTTTTCATGATAAAGTTCTTAAATTTTGTACATAGATTCTTCACATAAACATACTAGACACGTGTTTCGGGTTTCGCATAAAAAAACTAATGTTGTATACATATAATATACATATAAAATAATAATCATGAAGAGCAAAGAAATATTTCATTTTGTTGTTTAAGGAGAGAAATAGTGTTTTTTGACCATAGTTCTAAAAATAGACAAGGTTTGAGTGCTCCTTACAGACATGGGCAGGGCATCCTCCATAGCCGTACAGCTTGAACTGTAAAGGATTTATCATAAAAGCTAGTAGAATGCACCGGCATCTCCAGTCTCAGGTTTTCCGATGACCTCAGATATCAATTGTGTGTGTCATGAAGGAACTTAAAACGTTCTATAAGATAAGGGGGGGTTCTAGGATTAAACAAAATATTGTATAGCTGAAACAACATATGAGTATTCCGGCGAAGTCTTATGGGAAGCTACTTGAGCTTTATACAAAATAGGTTTTTTTTTTTAAACGTACCCCACGCTAGGAATTTCTCCTGTATCGTGGGTGCGTTTACAAACATTTAAATTCACATACACAAACAGCCAGACCCGAAACATCTATTGTAGGTTATACAAATATTTGTTTCGTGCGGGAATCGAACCCGCGACACGTAGCGCAGCAGCCGATCGCTCAGCCACTGCGCCAACCGTGCCGTCAAGTAAAATTAAAGGAACAAAAACAAAAAACTCGTTTTGTCGGTTCTTCTCCATAAGAAACGACCATCCCGAACCGTCTACATTTCCTTGACGTTTATAAGTGCCCAAATCTTTTGATTTGTTCATGAAGTTTCATAACATGTTATAAATTGTTTTAAATGCTGATTTCGTAATATTTTAACTTCTAATATTGGCAGACATAATTACTTCTACTGCCTAAAGAAACGTGGTTAATCTGATGATCAAAATTGCCAACCTTGATAGCATCTCTCGATTTTAGATTCGAACGATCTTTCTAACAAAAGGTATTGGTTTTTAATCAAATTCATAACTAAGCCAAAGATTCTTGAATTAAGTAGATCAGTGACTTGAAAACAATTAGCTGTTAAATAACTTTACTTCCGAAATCGGTGACTTTTGGCAGAAAAGTCAACGAAACTAATAAAAGTCACCGACTTTCAGAAGTAAAGTTATTTTAGTTTCACTTTATAGTTTCTTTTTTTTTGAAGTCGGTTTTAATTTCTACAAAAGTTTTTTACTTCAGCATTTTTTGTTATGGTATAAGGATATTTTCGTTCATTTATTTCTTTCTCCACATATCATTAAATTTTTAAATATTTCTTAAAAACATAAAAAAAACATTTAAAAATATAAAAATAGTAGCCCACCGGTATCGGGAACAGGGTCCAAGCTACCGGCGGTCAGGGCTCCAGAGAAAGGAACCTCCTAACAATACGAGCCGTGTCCAGGAGTACCGCTTTCTGTATCCAGCCCTTGATCCAGCTGCCTAACGAGAGCCTCCTCAGGTATTGGTCGAGGCTCTTGGCAATTAAGCCATTGGCAGATACGACTATCGGCACAATGATCGCTGAGTCCACATCCCACATGTCGACAACCTCGCGAGCCAAGTCAAGTATAAGTTAAGTATAAGGATATATTATTAAGGTAGTATTTTAAAGGTGTTCGAACGAATTTTATTTGTGAGGATAATTAAAGGTTTTTAAACTGCTACGTTGGTCTCGCGGTCGCAAGCACGACAGCTGAACGGAGTCCTGAATTCGAATCACGGGATGGGCAAAAGTGATATTGGGTTTTTCCAGTGGCAGTCCGGACTTTGGAAGTTTGTGGTATGATTCCCCGGTGCTTCGGAAAACACGTTAAGCCCTTGGTCCTACGCCTTATATCTCTCCGACCGTGTCCGATTACCGTCCCATCCGACTATGAGGAAACACAAAGCATCTGTGCTACATACTCATGAGGACTAGGTAAACTAGAAGGGTTTTAAATTCTATTTTCTGATATTTGGAAAATACTACTTCAGCCATTTAAAGGACAGCAGATTTTAACCTCAACACACAAGTTGGCTTTGTCGCCAAAATAAATGTAAAAAGCGTCCCATGTAAAATTCTTTCTGAAAACTTAATTCCTTAAATAAAGTAGGTATAATTTTTCAGCGTAAATCTAGCCATGCGGTGGTTAGGTACAAGTATAAATGGCGGAAGATTAGCTGGAAAAATGGCCGCGCAGAAACATACCTGCAATGAACTGGCTTGTTGTTGTGTTTGACAGATCTATATAAATTAATTGAACTGTTCTTTGTCATAAGAGTTCCGTATCTTAAAAAAGAAAGTGAAAAATAACTTCATTCCGGAAGTCGCTGACTTTTGTTGGTTTTGTTGACTTTTTTGCCACCGACTTTTGGAAGTGGGTAAAGTAATTTTCTACCTTTTTTTTTTCATAAAAGTTTATTATTTCTGTATGTTTCGTTATGGTATAATGATATATCACATAATTTTTATTGAGCATTCATTTTCCATTGTTACTAAGAGATTAGTAGATCATCCATATAGACATTGAAAAAAAAATGTAGACGATTACTCATAAACTTCCAAAGAAATATAAATAAAATTGATATGGCACCTGGGAAGGATACCCTATCAAACAAAAAAAAAATTGGAAATTGGTCCAGGTGACTTGGAGTAAATATAAAAAAAAAGATTCTGACGAATTTCTCTGCCTTTTTTTTTGAAGTCGGTTAAAAAGGAAATGAATCCCTTATATCACTTTCGTTGTCTGTCAGTCTATCCGTCAAGACCTTTTACCTTAAGAACGCGTGGAAGTTTCAAGTTAAAATTAAAATCATATCAAATCTGTGGTCCCTTGAAACGGGTCAGAGCCCATTCGTCCCGTAAAATTCGTCCCCCAGCATAAAAGTTGTGGATTCGGCCCCTAAATAGGTGCCCATTGGTCTCCTGGTAGGGGACCAATTAATATTTTAATAAAAAATATTATTTTTAAGGTACCCATTCGTCCCCTCTAATATTTATACAATATAAGTTAAAGATTCGGCACCTATTCAGGTGCCTATTGGTCCCCTGAGATAAAATTAGCTATATTTTACATAAGAAACGGTTAACAAGTACACTTGTGAACAGTTAATGAACGGAATTAATTTAATAAATCATAACAGATCATTGAAAAACGAGCTATGATGAATGATAATCCGTCATGATAATAATATAACCTGTCGATAGGCTTTTTTTTTCTGGTGGGATATCATCCAATGACTTCCCCCGCTCTGGGCGGAGCGGGGGGGCATGTCAGACTTGTACTGACTAAACCCACCCATGTACCTTCTATTGCCCTTTACGTTCCGGGGCCGCGGTATCTCTTTCGAACAACCCGCAACCCCGGCAGGCGGAGGCCCTGGCAAGCCCCTCTGCTTTGCTGACTCTCTTTGTGGCGCGCGTAAAATAGATAAGGTGTTTTGTTTGTATGTTATGGCTGTCTCAGTAACATATTGGTTCTTGAAAGTGACTGCGAATAGGCGACTGTTCAATGTGTCTTTGGTCTTTTATTAAATGAAGTTTGCCTAACGAAATAAACAATACTGTTAATATTATAATAATAATATTTTAACATAATTGAATCCAATTATCTCATTTGAATCCTGGAATATGATTAGTATTTCAATGGTAATTCACTTTATGGTGGTCTACGCTACAGTCATATTTTGACTAAAAAGTCAAAACTAAATTATTTACTCCTAAATATGTATAGCAATTTTTTATCCGCAATTATAATTTTATCATATTAGTGGATGTTATTATGTTCTTGTATTCTAAGTGTTTCGTTTTAGCTCAATGTGGAGTCCTTGTCACCCTTTTAATGTACAAAAATAATGAACGTTCTAGCATGAATTCTGTTTTGCTCCAAAAATTGCGTTAAAATTGGTAAGTACTCTCCAGATGTACGCGGGGTGTGGCATTCCGAAGCGGGAGGGGTAATCTTAGCCAGAGTATCTGCGCGCGAGCAAATAACAAAGGCGAAGCCCAAAACAATAGACGCTCGATGAAATAATCTTATTTGAAATAAACATGATATCTACCGAATTACTATATTTTTTATTTTACCCTTTTCTGCGCGACTGTACCAGGACTACCAAGTTGCAGTATACACATATCATGTACTTATATTAGGAAAATGAATAAAAATAGATATTGTCAGGGGACGAGTGGGCACAGGGTGCGAATCTTAGGGGACGAATGGGCTCTGACCCCTTGAAACTGTGAAAAAATCAAATCAGGTTTGATTTGATTTTTTTTATTATTTTATTTGATAATTGTAGCCATTCACGTCGCAAGTTTGTACGGAGTCCTAGGTGTGTGAAGCCAGCTCGCACTTGGCCGGTATTTTTTAATAACTTGGTTCCTCACTAGGAATTTCGCTCTCTCTAAGAATGTCCTGCAGATAGTTGTTCCAGGTCTGGCTGTTTGTGTGTATGAGTTTAAATGTTAGTAAACGCACCCACGATACAGGAGTAATTCTTAGTGTGGGGCAATGTTAAAAAAAGCGATCTTTTTCCTAAACGTAGTTGGTTGCTCCTGGTTGTCGGACTTTTGGAAAATAGAGAAAGTCAAAAATCTACAAATGACAGCTGGGACCAAAGGCTTAAGGTGCTTTGATTTTACGAGGCACGTAGGAAACTCGGTATGTAAAGGACTCCCATCCAGATACCAACATAGGCAAGCGCGGCTTAACTTAAGGATCGATCCGAGTGGCTGCTATAATGTAAACTAAGTAGTGTACAAGCTGAACTAATAAAAATATAATGACATGCTATTTCGTGTTCGTTTATTCATTTTTACACACGCTTTTTTTTTTCCTAAGTTAACGTCATAAGGTTTGGTATATAGTATAATCCTTACTAATATTATAAAAGCGAAAGTGAGTTTGTTTGTTTGTTTGTTACTTCTTCACGCTTTAATGGCTACACCAATTTTGATGAATTTTGGTACAGAGATAGTTGGGAACCAGGAGACGGACATAGGCTAACATTTTTTTATAAAAAAGTGTGATGTGAGGGTGAAAGAGGGAAGAAAAGGGAAAACTTAGCGTTGCTATTACAAATCAATGAGGCGCAAGGGGAACTGTGTTACCCCGAATTTAACGCGAGCAAAGCCGCGGGCAAAAGCTAGATATAATATAGTATTATAAAGTTATCTTCTTCATTATTCTTCTGCGCTTATCCCAAGTTATTTATGGTCGGCGCAGAATGTATTCTTCTTTCATCCTCCTCTATTATTCGTCAATTCATCAGACACGTCTTTTCTTACCATATCTTCTTCACACAGTCTATCCCTCGTTTTCTTGGCCTTCCTCTTCTACTATACCCATCCACATTCATAGTCAAAACTTTCCTCACGAAATTTTCCTCATTCCTCCGCATCACATGCCTAAACTAAGCCAAAATGAAGTCATCATCTGCCTAGCCTTTTCCCAACTATGTTGGGGTCGGCTTCCAGTCTAACCGGATGCAGCTGAATATCAGTATTTTACATGGAGCGACTGCCTATCTGACCTCCACAACCCAGTTAATACTGGGTAATACGATACCCCTTGGTAAGACTGGTTGCCTGGTTGACTGGTTGGTTGCTGGTTGTAAGCCAAATTGAAGTAGTCATGATTTTTTTGACAAAAAAAATGGATCAAACGATTTCAATTCTCTCAATCAAAATTTAGACAAATTGAAATAATTAGATAATTATGAACTAATAAAAACTAATTTACTACATTTTTTGAGCTTAATAACGTATCAAAAGAAGTAATTAGATTCATCAGAAAGATTGAAGATTTATTTTAGAAAAAAAAAAACTTAAAATCTTTTATGAATTGCTAAAAAAGGACAAAGATGAGGAAAACATAAAAAATCTCAATTATAAACGAACAAAATTGACTTGTCCTTTTTATACAGGTACTAGCTTTTGCCCGCGGCTTCGCTCGCGTTAAATTCGGGGTATCACAGTTCCCCTTCCCTGATTTGCAGGTACCTGCTACCTGTAGTTTTTGCTCTAGCGCCTTATTTATTGTAATAGCAATGCAAAGTTTTCCCTTTTCTTCCCTGTTTCTCCCTCATATCTCAATCTTTTTTTAAAAAGCCTATGTCCGTCTCCATGGTCCCAACTATCTCTGTACCAAAATTCATCAAAATCGGTTTAGCCATGTAGGCGTGAAGACGTAACAAACAAACAAACTCACTTTCGCTTTTATAATATTCCTTTTTATATAGGTAAAGTACCTGATTATGTTTTTTTGACTAAAGCGGTACCTTTAACAAAGCCATTTTACGCTACAAAGGTCAAAAGGGAACCAGGAAACGAATTTCATAACCGTTCTGACTCTACGCCCGGTTACACACTGGTTAAAAATCGTAGGTACGACATTTGCATGAAAAACTGTCCAAGTGCGAGTCGGGCTCACACACTAAGGGTTCCGTGAACTTTAACGTACAGTATTTAACACTTCTTTAATTGTCAATGCCTGTTTCTTCAATTTTCACCTTTTTGTTGTAGCAGCTTTATTTTTATCTATTTTTTTTTTATAAAATTTTGCCCCACACTTTGAATTTCTCCTGTTTCGTGGGTACGTTTACAAACATTCAAACTCACATACACAAACAGCCAGACCCGGAACAACTATGTGTAGGCCATAAAAAATTTTGTTCCGTGCAGGGATCGAACCCGCCACACGCAGCGCAGCAGTCAATCGCACAGCCACTGCGCCAACCGTGTGATCCAAACTGCCCTGACTGCCTCATAAATCTAGCGGTCACAAGCTCGACTGCAGAGTTTAAAGTCCTAGGTTCGATTCCTTTGGAGAGGTCTTTAAGATGTTTGCCTTGTTAATGGGGATAGGCTCGCTATTACATGGTATTTAACTGAAAAAAAGGCACACCCAGAATTAACACTACACCGTAAGGCTTTTTTTTTTTTTTTTTCGGGTGGGAAATCATCCAATGACTTCCCCCGCTCTGGGTGGAGCGGGGGGGCATGTCAGACTTGTACTGACTAAAACCCACCCATGTTCCTTCTATTGCCCTTTACGTTCCGGGGCCGCGGTATCTCTTTCGAACAACCCGCAAACCCGGCAGGCGGAGGCTCTGGCAAGCCCCTCTGCTTTGCTGACTCTCTTTGAGGCGCGCGTGAAACACGAACGCGCCGTCGACACGGCCTGTCGTCAATCGACGGACGGACGGTGAGCTACCCATTGCTCACCGTCCACAGGCCCGCATCTACGGTGGCCGGAAGTCGTCTCGCGGCGCCCGGCGCCCTGGGCGTCTCCCGCGGCGGCTGGGTTGGGCAGATGTTCTCTCCCTCAAACGCCCGGCCACCTCCTTTGCTAGCATTACTGCTTCGCAGAAGGTGGTGACCGCTTCCCATTCCCTCTCGCTCCGGACCATGGCCTGAACCAGGGCCGGACGCGAGAGATCGCCGCCGCCGATCGCCTCCACGAGGGCACGGCGGTGCTCCGCCCAAGCTGGACACCTTAAGGCTAACCTAACCTTTAGAGAATGATAACCACAGCCATGTGGCAGTCGGACGAAGAAATAAACTACGGAACCTTTATACAAGCCCCGTTAGCCATTTCAAATAATAATAATAAAGCTTTATTATACAGTATGTTAGTTTAAACGAGGGACGTATTCAAACCCACAATAGTGCATACTTACATGATACTAATAAAAATATGAACAAAAAAAAAAAAAAACACTAATAAATAAAAGACAGAACCATACCAAAAATTTCGCATAAGTCTCACAACGTGTATATACCCTTGCGCTACCGATTTAATACTATCGCAGAACATGTGTGCATGTCAATGACCTTTAGGTATAATCCATTTTCCCTTCATACTTTAAACCTGGCTTAGGACGCCTTTTCGGTAGAATCGCCGCGTTGGTATTTTGCCGCGTGATTTACTTCACTGTTTACAAGTTTACTTCTGTCGCGCTCAGTGTTTATGAATAATGTATTTTATTGGACAATTACGTCAGAAATTAAGGTTGGGACGAGAATCGAATACTGAATACCCTCCCTCAATAAGTCCCTCGTTTAACCTAACACACTGTATAAGAGAGTATTACATAAACTGAGATATCACTAGCCTCCACATTAGGATTCCCTGAGTCGTTGAGACTAGTTTTTTTTTTAATATCTTGGGACAACTCACACACGGCTATCTGATCCCAAGCTAAGCAGAGCTTGTGTTATGGTAACCAGACAACTGATATACATACTTATATAATTTATAAATACATACATAATATAGATAAATCACACCCAGACACAGAACAAACAAGAAAGGTACACAAGAAAGGTATAAAGGTAAAGGTAGGAACAAAAAAGGTATGGAATATAGATACAGATATCGAAGGTACAAGAAAGATTTCTTAGGCTACAATAAGCATTATGCAAATCTGGAGCTTTAATTAGTACAATAAAATAAAAAAAAGGATTGTGTGGTTTTATGAAACTACGGTAAAAGTTAAACATTTTTTCATATTTAGACATTTAGACGTCCCTACCCCGCGGCCGACCATCACGCGACGAAAAGTTTGAGACGATGTAATAAAAGTTTCACTCTAATAGTTTCATTTATTTATGAAGTAGCTTTTGCCCGCGGCTTCGCTCGCGTTAAATTCGGGGTATCACAGTTCCCCTTTCCTGATTTACAGGTACCTGCTACCTGTTGTACGTGTTTTTGTCTTTACGCCTTATCTATTGTAATAGCAATAAAGCAAAATTGTAAAGCTAAGTTTTCCCTTTTCTTCCCTCTTTCTCCCTCATATCCCACTTTAAAGAAAAAAATATTATATTATAACTAGCTTTTGCCCGCGGCTTTGCTCGCGTTAAATTCGGGGTAACACAGTTCCCCTTGCGCCTCATTGATTTGTAATAGCAACGCTAAGTTTTCCCTTTTCTTCCCTCTTTCACCCTCACATCCCACTTTTTTATAAAAAATATTAGCATATGTCCGTCTCCTAGTTCCCAACTATCTCTGCACCAAAATTTAACAAAATCGGTTCAGCCATTAAAGCGTGAAGAGATAACAAACAAACAAGCTCACTTTTGCTTTTATAATATTATTATAGTAAGGATGTGTCGTGTATATGTGTGTGATGTGTAAGTAAGTAAATTGAAGTACTACGGAACCCTAAAATTGTTCTCTTCGTCTTAAAATGGCTTGTAACATTCTATTGTTCGCTTTCGTTATTGACGTAGCACTCAACTGTACCGTCTAGCAATTTGTCCCAATAAGAAGTTTGTCCAATATTTGCACAAACTTTTGTTTTATTTTGTAAAGAATTCGCTTTCAGGAGTTATTTTAAAGCGGTTTGTTTTCAGTACCTGAGATAAAAATTAATATACGATTATGTGTGTGTGAAGTGTTTTGAAAATCTTTTTTTTTACATTCAATAAAACTTCTTTATTTTAGATTAGTAACAGAATATGCTTATATGCTATGTTAGTGTTATTAGTACTACTTAAGGCGCGGTAACAAGCTAATCTTTAGGTATTCGCGGAAGTGAGGCTAGCTGCATACTGGGCATGGTCTGACACAAGTACACGACAGTATTGCATCGAAAGAATAGAAATAAGGTCGAAAATATAACGGTGTTTGATTTTATTTGAATATCATGTCCGCCAAAATGTAGGTCATTTTGCAGTTTTAAGTGAATATAAAAAAAATACAGTTCCGTGTTTGAAAAATTTTAGATATCTCTTTAGTCTATAACATTTCCTATGTTATAGATATACAAAAATATGATGGTTGTCGCTGAAAAAATTGAGAATATCGAGAGGAAAAAATATTTTTCGTGGTCTTTTTAAACATTTTTTTTTTCGTAGTACTAGACCACTTTTGTAAACTGATTTTATTTAAGTCTTTACTTCATATATTGAACTATACACGGTATTTTTTTTTGGCTAGTAGCATGTACAAATACGGCTAACTTTGCGACGAAAACCTAGACGTTTTACGAAGTGTTTGCTTTGTACAGCGCCTTAATTACATGAACCTATAGCTTGTTTCACCCAGTGCCTTTGAATAGGGCAGTCGGGCCTACCAGCAATCATTTTCAGGATGCTGTTACGAGTGTTACACAAGCGTTTCAGTAAGGTAGCCGCTATCAAAATCCTTACTAATATTATAAAAGCGAAAGTGAGTTTGTTTGTTTGTTACGTCTTCACGCCTACATGGCTAAACCGATTTCGATGAATTTTGGTACAGAGATAGTTGGAACCCTGGAAACGGACATAGGCTATTTTTTTAAAAAAATGTTTGAGATATGAGGGAGAACGAGGGAAGAAAAGGGAAAACTTAGCATTGCTATTATAATAAATTAGGCGCAAGGGCAAAAACTGCAGGTAGCAGGTACCTGTGAATCAGGGAAGGGGAACTGTGTTACCCGGAATTTAATGCGAGCGAAGCCGCGGGCAAAAGCTAGTATACATATAAAATTATAATCATGAACAGCAAAGCAATATTTAAAAGTGAACTTCTTGATGAAAACCTTAATATCACATTACCTGAACTGGAAATTCGACCGTACGGTGACCAAGGTTGAGCCTACACCCTTCCGGGATTTCGGGTTGTACGAAAGAGATACTATGGCCCTGGAACATAAAGGGCAAAAGAAGGTTTTAGACAGTAAAAGTCTAACACGCTCCCCGCTCCGCCCAGAGCGGGGTAAGTTATTTGGTGACCTCCAAGAATCCTCCAAGAATTACAGGAGACATTTTCGATACAACCAATATATTAAACCAAAGATCTTGAAACTTCTTCCATCAAACTTGATGACCCTTGTATTGGTTAACCAACCGTGGTTAACATCAACAGATCTTCTAAAACTTTCCTAGAGGAGCAAAGTAGCTTACTCACATACCCTCGATCCGAACAAAATGACTTAGGAACTTAATAATACGAGGACTAAATAAACACTCTCTTGGCCTTTATTAACATACCTTTATACAATGGACCATGTTGGTTTAGGTCTTCACACAATGGACGATGTAATTAGGGTATGAGCCTGTTGATTGTGACCGAATTATGATGGACGAGACATGAAAGGGTCACCCTAATGACGAAAAAAGAGGGACAATGAAATTAGGGTACCGTATCTGAGAAATTGTGTTAGTGGGTAATTTAGATGAAAAGAGGAAACGTATGAGGTAGACCAAATTTTGGGTTAAGTCTATAAAAAAGTGTTCTACTTAATTTGAAAACTAGCTCCAGTGAATACTTAGCTTTGTAAAAATAAAGGTGAATGTCGGAAAACGAATACCCATGCTTCTTCTAATTTGAAAAATTTAAATTTGTTCTTCGATTTACCTTTTTTCAGAGAGAGAGAGAGGAAGAAAACAAACTTGAGTTTCAATCTTTTTCTGAGTCCAAAATAGACAAAATTGACGGATACTGTGTAGGTATACGTATGCACAGGAAAAAAAAATTGACGCAAAATACCACAAGCACACAAAAAAAAACATTAAACATGCAAAGCATCACAAACATTTACAAAGACATACGAGTATATGGGACAAAATAAAAATATCTTGCACGTCGTGACTGCGACAGGTAGGTCACCACTCAGCATGATGCTGTGCCATGGGAGCCCACAGCACAGCGCTTGTTTTTAGGTCAAACTCGTTATCCTGTAGTACTCTTACGTAGGATTATTACTGACCCCACGCGGACAAAGCCGAGGGCAGATCTAGTCCCGTATAAACTAAAACCCTCATTTTCCTTCACAACAGTGTCTCCGACAGTAATCCTTCCTTATTGCTGCCATCTTTACTTTATTTTCACAATATGGCGGATCTACAGACGACACACGGTCGTTTTTAAGGGTTTCGGACCTTAAGGCGCCACCCCGACCAAAACGCCGCGCAAGCCGTTTTTGTACAGTTTTCTAGAGCTATCTACTTGTTATTTAAAACGAACTAAGTAACAAAAAAAATACATTAAATTTCTTTATAATCTTGATTCCATTATTGTAGATTTAGTTTTTATTTTTATTGAGTCATTATTTAGTAAATCTCCTTACAACAAAGCCCCCGAAATGAGAAAAAATATCAATAAAATGCATCTCCTCGTAAAGTAAACATTGTTTAATTTTGCTACTGACACTAATGGATACACAATTCTATAATGAACATTTTGGTAGAAATATTTTTTCCAAAAACCCAATACTTAATTTTATATAGATTTTATTCCGAAAAATTGGCATTATTCACTACTGCTCTCACTCGCTCACTCCTGCGCGGAAAAGAGGGAAGCGAATACTCAAGGTTATTTGCGTAGGGTACGGCCTTAAAAGAAAAAAATACGGATTAAAGGATTACTTCGTTGTCCGTTTGTCTGTCAAGACCCTTTATCTCAGGAACGCGTGGAAGTATTGAGTTGAAATTAATACTAAACTACCTAGCGCCCGCGGCTTCACACGCGTGATATCAAAGAAAGAAGTATTCCATGTGTTATTCCAGACTATAATCTACCTTTGCGCCAAATTTCATCAAGATTCGTTCAGCCGTTTTGACGTAAAAGAGTAACAAACATCCATACATCCATCCATCCTCACAAACATTCGCATTTATAATAATAGTAAGATAGGATACTGAAATCTGCTGTGATCTTGGAGCTGTGAAATAAACAGACGGGACGGGAGAAGTAAAAGTAGCCATTACAGGTTTTGTAAATTCTTTATTATAAGCCCTTTTAACAGGGTAAATAGTATTTAGCAGTTTATTTTTATATTCAGCAGTAATGCTTTAGCAGTAGTAATTTAATAGTTGAGAGTTGAAGGAAGCACACACAGGTTTTAAAAAATGAAGCAGCTAAACATGAAACAGCTTTTATAAAATACTAGCTTTTGCCCGCGGCTTCGCTCGCGTTATATTCGGGGTAACACAGTTCCCCTTGCGCCTTATTGATTTGTAATAGCAACGCTAAGTTTTCCTTTTTCTTCCCTATTTCTCCCTCACATCACTTTTTTTTTAAATAGCCTATGTCCGTCTCCTGGTTCCCAACTATCTCTGTACCAAAATTCATCAAAATCGGTTTAGCCATTAAAGCGTGAAGAGGTAACAAACAAACAAACTCACTTTCACTTTTATAATATTACTAGCTTTCGCCCGCGGCTTCGCTCGCGTTAAATTCGGTATAACACACCAAGCAGACCTGCAGTTTTTGCTCTTGCGCCTGATAGATTTGTAATAGCAACGCTAAGTTTTCCCTTTTCTTCCCTCGTTCTCCCTCATATCCCACTTTTTTAAAATAAAAATTAGCCTATGTCCGTCTCCTGGTTCCCAACTATCTCAGTACCAAAATTCATCAAAATCGGTTTAGCCATTAAAGCGTGAAGAGGTAACAAACAAACAAACAAATAAACAAACAAACAAACTCACTTTCGCTTTTATAATATTAGTAAGGATTAAGGATTTCAAGCACTTGTAGCTGCTAGCCGTGATCAAATTTTATGACCCAAAAAATGATTGTTGAAGATGACGCAATTGACAGAATGAAATTCGAAATATGAATAAGTTTTCCTTTTTCTTCCCTATTTCTCCCTCACATCACTTTTTTTTTAAATAGCCTATGTCCGTCTCCTGGTTCCCAACTATCTCTGTACCAAAATTCATCAAAATCGGTTTAGCCATTAAAGCGTGAAGAGGTAACAAACAAACAAACTCACTTTCACTTTTATAATATTATTAAGGATTTCAAGCACTTGTAGCTGCTAGCCGTGATCAAATTTTATGACCCAAAAAATGATTGTTGAAGATGACGCAATTGACAGAATGAAATTCGAAATATGAATATTCATAAATTAAAAAATCAATGTTGTTCCAAAAGGAAAGAGGTTAAGGCAACAGAGGGGTTGGATATCCACTCTGTTACAGAAGTCTCACTTACTTCCACTAGTTCAACGAGTCAATTATCTCATATATATGTTCAATTAAAAGCAAACTAGCCAGTAATCGTTTTATTGTAGCTTTACAAAAAAAAACGTAATACTGTCTTCAGCACTCTTTCCAATTACTTTACAAGAGTGTTTTGGGAGATACTCATTTATTTAATAGGTTCACCCCAGACTTTATCGGAGATAATGCGTAAAATAAGACCCGATACTTTATTTTGTTACTGGCTTTTTCGCGCCATTTTGTTTGCTTGGTAACAGCTGTAGTAAAATAGACTGTAGTCTAGAAAATTCGTCTTATGAATATTATTTTCATGACAGAGAGGGTAGTAATGATTTTGCTTAAAATGAAAATTTAATAAGGTGCAAGCACTTGTTTGCAATAATTCATTCATATGGAGCCGATTGACTGGCATTTTGACAGGTTCTCATTCCACAACCTTCGTATTTATTTAAAAAATATGTATTAACTTAGAATCACATACATTTTTTTTGTGTTTTTTTTTTAATATTTTGAAAATGTATTTGCTTAAATTTAATTCTGTGACTTTGAATTTGGATATTTTGTTGTGGCCACAGTGGGCGCCAATAACATTTACTTGTTAGTGCCTCTTACTCAGCATTTAATTGCCTTAAATTAATTTGTTTCCTTATTGTAACAAATAAAGCAGACGCTTGCATAATTGCTTGTAAAGCGATTAACACTAAAATTTATAGGATTTTGAATGAATTTCAGTAAACGTTTAGTTTCTAATCTGGGCGCTAGATCTTTTGCTTTGTAAATGTAAACTAGATTCTAGATTGACTTTCAAATTAATTTAAATAATTATGAATTCTACATATGTCTCGTCATCTATTTTCAGTATTGGCCCAACTTATAAACTTGATCATGACATTTGTATTAATAACTTGTGTGGAAATATCTATCCAATGATTAATGATTCACCTCTCCAAGACTTCGAGACAAGCATTTATCAAAACAGTAACACAGGCAACATTTTAATAATAGATGTACAGTTTACGCTTCATTTCTTCAGAACAAAAGCAATGCAGATATTAGATATTTCTAATAAACATTGGGTTATTTGTTATATGAAAATATCACCCTCAAGCATATAATATTTACTTACGAGTCCCATTTGGGCGCCAATATCAGTTTGAAGAATGAGTCTCAATTTATTCGATTATTAAATTTATTCTAATTTAATACTGTTCAAAGAAACTTTGAAGATGTGATGAAATATCAATTTTAGAATATTGAGTATCATTTTGTGTATTATCTGTCATAGTTCTATTATAAATATGAATAGGTATTTGTTATTTATTATTCACAGATGGTTTGACAGTACAATGAATTGTAGGTATTTCAGTATTCCTAAGGAATTTTTTTTTAAAACGTTCCCCCCCACACTAGGAATTTCTCCTGTATCGTGGGTGCTTTTACAAACATATAAACTCACATACACAAACAGCCAGACCCGAAATAACTATTTGCAGGTCATACAAATATTTGTTCCGTGCGGGAATCGAACCCGCGACACGCAGCGCAGCAGTCGATCCCTCAGCCACTGCGCCAACCGTGCCGTCATTATTTAAATCAATGTTTTTGTATCATGAATCATTTATGTTAATTCGATTATAAATATTACACTACAATTTCTTTAAGACTACTAACATCACTCTAGTAATATGTGAAGGGCTAAGTAGAGTTGAACGTACTAGAACACCCATAACTAACAAATCTAGACTTTATGGCGGTTAATGAGAAATTCCTTTAACCACTCTGCACGACAAGATTTTGACACATGACACATCAGCTGCATAGGTGGGGTGACGCGAATTGTCAAGAAATTCAAGAATTTTCTTCAACTTACAGCATTCAATTTTGTTATTAAAAATAAATCACAGCGGCTGTTTCATACGATAAGTTTGAGGTTTATATTTCCAAAAACCTAATAAGGTCGTTAAAACGGCGTCAATCTATTGCAAAATGTGTGTAAAATACTACACATGTGTAATATTACTACACCCTTAC
Organism: Ochropleura plecta; assembly: GCA_905475445.1. Lineage (NCBI taxonomy): Eukaryota > Metazoa > Arthropoda > Insecta > Lepidoptera > Noctuidae > Ochropleura > Ochropleura plecta. Next base: position 4,817,212 of record FR997738.1, on the reverse strand, counting down.
AAAAATTAGGTACTTTAAAAACGCTGGAAATAATATACATACACAAGATAACCATTTGATAATAAAATCGGAAATCCAAAATAAAAACAGTGACATTCTATCTGCATTTCTGCCATTTTACATATTTCTGCCATTTTACATATGAATTCATAAAAAACACGATACAAGTCTCGAAAAAAAATACTACAAAATGTGTAAGAAATGTCATGTTGCAACATGACATTTCTAAGTGCTTGCCGTAAACCTAAGTTTCATCATTACGATTAAAAAGTTGCATTCAACCTAATCGATAATCGTAATGAAGTGAACTTTAAAAAAAAAGTTTTAGGACCATTGAGGAATTATAGTTACAATAATAAGTACTAATTAGTAGTAATAATTAGTACAAATATCTATGATATCGATAAGAAAAGAAAGACAACAACATTTTGTCAAGTGCTCATGTGACCGTGTCGCCATGTTATGCGCCAAGATTTGAGGTACATTTGCTGTCAAACGGTTTTGCGATAAAAGATTTTGGCTGTTTTCTTGAATGACGATGAATGAAAATGGCGGTCATTTTTGTAGGAGGCCATGCTAATTCTGTAGGTAACCAGTCAGGCAGCCCAGCCGGCACAACCATACCGTATCGTTCTTCGACAGCCATGCCTCCGCAGTAGAGCCTTGTTTAGGGACTCCGTATACATCGGGGCTCTGAAATATTGACAGCTAAAAGTATTGGTTAGATAAAAAAAAAGTTGAAAGCTACAGGGAGACCTTTGTGCAGCAGTAAGCTTTCAGACTATTGAAAAAAACTGACCATTTTCGAGTCGCACTCGCGCACCAAGGGTTCCGTACTTCCGTACAAACTGACGACATAAATGGTCATTGTCTACGTAGACTTCGAGGGTTGCTTTTTTCACAGCTCCAAGGGACCAAAGATTTGAATATTTGTGTTCTGTTGTTTATTATGATGAACGGAACCCTAAAAAGTATTTTTAAATAGTTTATTTCTTTTTTTCTTAGCCATTCTCAACAGATTTTGTGTAGGCCCCTCCTTTAAACTCCGCCATTTATATCGATTTTGCGCCACTTGGATGGGAAATCATCAAATATCCCCTCCGGTCTGGGCGGAGCGGGGGGGAGTGTCAAACTTTTAACAAAAAGCTTTTTGCTTTGCTGACATCTCCTTGAGGCGCGCGTGGAACACGAACGTGTACCCACCAAGATCATTATTAGGGCGTTCTATATTCAACATTATTTATTTCTATTTGCAATTCACATTCAGATAGTAGGTACAAAACCAAATTATTAATAAAATAGCAAATAAACATTTACATATAAATACGAACAGCGAGCGCATACCTTATTTAATTTTTTATCTGAAAATAAAATTGGCGTGAATTTAGCCATAGTTCAGTCTGTACTGTTTGTTGTTGAGTCGGTTTTAGTAGCGGAAAAACATTATAATCAATATTTATAGTATTTTACACATTTTATCACACAGACGCGAATAGATTCTATTTACAAATGAGACAAATATCATTTTAAATATAATAAATAACCTGAAAATGCCCATATCTTATCGTAATTTACAATAATAGGACCATTAACACGTAACATTCATAACCACTAGTCAATTCCCTTTCGAAATTGACGCCCATTTCTTTTTTTTTTATTTTGTGATGTGTTAATGCGATTATTTCAATCGATTATTTTTTTTGGAAATCAATCAACTCAAATAATTAAATTAAGGAATGTCAGAAATTGATGGATGAAAATTAAAATATATTTGTAATTATTTTTCCATCCATCAATTTCTAAATGGACGTCAAATTTATAATATTTGAAATGATATTTGTCTCATTTGTAAATTGAATCTATTCGCGTCTGTGTGATAAAAAGTGGAATTAAAAATGTAAACACGCAGGATTGGCGCGAAACTTCGTCTTTAGATTTCAAAATGTATCATTACCACTGCTAATTTAAGTTCAATTACGAATGATTTCGGGGCCAGTACCGAGCCAGCGGAGGTTTGAATGTCGAGCCCCTGAAGGGGTCCATACCGAACTATACGGTTAAATAACTTTTTGTCCCACCTAAATAAAACGTTTAATAAAAATATTTATGGATAATACGATATTTATGGACAAGAATTGGAGTACAACATGTTGTCAAATATACATACAAAGAAAGTTCCCGTAATCATAAATCTGTACCGTTGCACACTGAAAATATAGTATTCACAAATCGTGACTTTAATATCCACATTTATCTCGACCGCAGCTTAAATACAAAGCTGCAAATTAAATTATAGCGGACAGCGAGGTCCCACGTTGGGCGCCAAATTTGTTCAGCTCTAGTTTACCATAAACTTCAAGGGTTGAACTTTATAGTGGGTAGCATAACATTTTATTCATTTTAACGTTATAAATTCGAAAATATGGTAAAGCGAGCACACTAGTGCTCGCTTTACCATTATTAATTCTTGGTAAAATGTAAATATAATCTGGCCAAGTAGGGCACTCGACACATTGCAAACACAATGCCAGTATGTAACCCCTTTGCAGAATATGCCCCACCTCCTTTTCTGCCCATCCTGTACAACCATTTGCACTTATCAAGATTTAAACGAGTCAAATGCTAAGGCTGTGCATGCGGCTACACACCGGGATTCTAAAAAGGCCGCTTTAGTAGTATCATAATAGGATGCCAATATGAATTACGATAAAATTCTTAAAATGATCACAGACACAGTTAATATCGTGAATTGTCACGTTGTGGCCATTCTACGAATGGACACGTAATTCATATTATTTAACCTATAATAATTCAGCATACGCGGTAATTTTAGAACCCCAGGTCTAACACAGTATGACTTTCATCAACACGAAAATAAGAAGAAGAAGCAGTAAAATGTACATCCTTAATAATACTATAAAAGCGAAAGTGAGTTTGTTTGTTTGTTACCTCTTCACGCTTTAATGGCTAAACCGATTTTGATGAATTTTGGTACAGATAGTTGGGAACCAGGAGACGGACATAGGCTATTTTTTAAAAAAAGAGCGGGATATGAGGGAGAAAGAGGGAAGAAACGGGAAATCTTAGCGTTGCTATTACAAATCAATAAGGCGCTACCGAATTTAACGCGAGCGAAGCCGCGGGCAAAAGCTAGTTATAGATATAGTGTTGTGAGACTCGGTCGTATCTCTTCAACCGATGCCGCAAGTAGTTGTGAGATAGTTATGTGATGGAAGAATTAAGAATAGTCACTACAGGTTTTGTGATTTCTTTATAATAGCCCCAAGGGCCCCCTTTAACAGGGTAAATAGTATTTTACAGCATATATGCAGCAGTAATTTAACTTGTTGAGAGTTGAAGGTAGAACACACAGGTTTTAAAAAATGAAGCAATTTTTATAAAATAGGATATTTCAAACATTTGTAGTTGCTAGGCGTGATCAATGAACCTAAAAATGATTGTTGAAGATTACTCAAATGACAGAATGAAATTCGAAATATGAACATTCAAAATTTTTAAAATCAATGTTGTTCCAAAAGGAAAGAGGCTGAAGCAACAGAGGAGGTGGAATACTCTGTTTCAGTGCGCTGTTTGATTGCTTCGGTATTTATTTTTGATGAATCCTAGAAATATTATTTCTATATGTCATTGTATTGCAGAACGGGCGATTCAAATTATGAACATTATAAAATGCGGTGGGAATTATCACTTTTATAAAAGTTAGAGGTAATTATTTTTTAGTTTTGACAACATTCAATAAAATTTTCGAAAGGATACTTAAACTTGTCTTTCATTTATAACTAATAGTAAACTATTTGGCACAGCTGCAAGGCAAACACATTTTTGACTCGTATTTTTTTTTTGTTTTAACTAAAAATATGGCTTGTGTTTCTTTCTGTGCCAAGTAAATAAAAGCGCCTCTCGCTTTTTTGGTTTCGTACGATATTATTCTGAAACAAAAGCAGTTTTCTTTAAAAAAAAACTATGCGTGAAAATTATTATAGTCTGTTCAGTTCAACGTAAAATTCTGTCGAGTGGGTCAAGAGATAGTTAAGTTTTTTTTTCATTTGTCACTTCTTGCAGTCTCATACTTTTGCTATCTGTTGTCTTAAAAACACTACAAACGTGTGTGAGCTTTGCGGGTTGTTCGAAAGAGATACCGCGGCCCCGGAACGTAAAGGGCAATAGAAGGAACATGGGTGGGTTTTAGTCAGTAAAAGTCTGACACTCCCCCCCGCTCAGAGCGGGGGAAGTTATTTGATGATTTCCCACCCCAAAAATAAAAACGTGTGTGAGCTTACTCTTAAAGTTACTTATAAAGAAAAACGATCTCGCAGATTTGTTTGTTTGTTACGTCTTCACGCCAAAATGGCTAAACCGATTTTGATGAATATTGTTACAGAGATAGTTTGGACCCTAGAAACGGAAATAGGCTTTTATTTTAAAAAAAGTTTGAGGTATGAGGAAAGTATGAGGGAGAAAGAGGGAAGAAAAGGGAAAATTTAGCATTGCTATTACAATAAATAAGGCGCAAGGGCAAACACTAGAGGTAGCAGGTACCTGTAAATCAGGAAAGGGGAACTGTTACCCCGAATTTAACGCGAGCGAAGCCGCGGGCAAAAGCTAGTATTACATATTTTAATACTAGCTGTTGCCTGCGGCTTTGCGTGCGTGGGCATCGATTTTTTTATTGAGATTAAAAGTAGTAGCCTATGTGTTATCCAAGGTTTAAGTTAAGCACATACCAAATTTTATCCAAATCTGTTAAATCGTTTGGACTACTCTTGAGACACTGAAGTTTGGTGCTCAATAAAATGCAGTGACTGAGTCCTTACAATGATTTTAATAACACTTTCGTTCTATTACAATGATGTATTAATGTTTAAAAAGATAATAATGTGGACCGTTGTTTGTCCGATCTCGAATCTAGAATATATATTTTTAGAAGGTAGGCTTTTTGGGAGGTAGATTTTTTTCTTTAATATGATAATCTAGAAATATCTAAAATCTAGCTGGCACCCGCGGCTTCGCCCGCGTTTTGATAAAAAAAAAAAGAATCCCATGTGTTATTCTTGACTATAATCTACCTCTGCGCCAAATTTCATCAAGATCCGTTCAGCCGTTTTGACGTAAAAGAGTAACAAACATCCATACATACTTTCAAGTTTATAATATTACTAGCTGCGCCCTGCGGCTTCGCCCGCGTGATTAAAAAGAGGTATCCCATGTGTTATTCAAGACAATGTACCTCTGTGCCAAATTTCATTAAGATCCGTTTAGTAGTTTTTTAGTGAAAGAGGATCAAACATACATCCATACTCACAAACTTTCGCATTTATAATTTTAGTAGGATAGGATAGTTATAGTGGGAAGTAGAATTATTTTACAACCACAGTCAGCACGATGCGCCTGATTTAAAGTGGATAGCAATGAGTATCATGCGTGTGTTAATTCTGACATTCTATACTAATTTCTATAATCAATTTGTAATAATACCAATTATGTAAAACAATACGTGACATGGACCTATTGTGAAAAAAGAATATTTTTTTTTTATTTACTGTGTATGTAATTTAATTTAATTTAAAATTTGTAATAATTATGAAGCTTCATAGACACAGATTAATTTATTATTTATTGGCTATTAAATGGTACACCTGCATGTATTTGTACGCTTCAATGCAAGACATAGATAGACTAATTATATTATGTATTTAAAAAACACCTTCTTTAACCTATGTTTACAAATAAAGATTTCATTTTCGTAAATCCGAGCGCAGACGGTAACAAACATAGTTCATAATATAAGTGTAAAACCGAACTAAAGATAATCATCAAAATACGTAAAGATGGAGATATCTTTTTCCGTACACTGCCGCCATATTTCTTTTCACACACTAGAAGAAGAGCAACTAAAGTAATTTGTGGTTAGTCTTTTATCTCGAGAGAAACTTGCAAAATATTATTTATATTAGACCTTTTTTCTGCTGCGATTAGGTGTGCATTTCCTTTTCGTTCGTTTCACGATAGGTGACGTTGATGGTGGAGCGGATGGTTTTTCCTTTTTCTTCCCTTCTACTGAATCCAAACCCATGTCGCAGTTATGGGAAAGTGATGTGATAATTACGCTTTCTTATGTAAATAATGTCATATATTTGTAGTACCTGAAATCAAGACACTACGTAATCAAAATTAATTTGCAGGTTTCTTTATTTGTGTTGACGGCGCTTTCGTGTTCCACGTGCCTCATAGAGCTGTGAGCATAGCAGAGGGGCCTGCCAGGGCCGTTCCCTGTCGGGGTTGCGGTTTGTTTGAAAGAGATACCGCGGCCCCGAAACATAAAGAGCTAAAGAAGGAACATGGCTAGGTTTTAGTCACTATGACACTTTCTTCTACTCTGCCCAGAGCGGGAGAATGTTGCTTGATAATTTCCCAAACGAAAAAAAAGAGGTAGAGGTGCTTTTTTTTTTTAATGGCATCTCTCAGTTCGACCTAGGAGGTCGTTTACTGCTTAACCGGTCGATCCCTGTGGATGCCTTGAAGTTAAGGCCTCCAGCCAGGGGCATAGGTAGTGGTGCAGTTTAGAAGTGACCTATATACAACAGTGGACTAAGATAGGTCTTCCTACATCGTTCTCACATATTTGTATAATCTCAACATGAATGATGTTAATACGATTTTGTTAAAATATTATAATTTAAAAGAGTGTCCATGGAGTTTCTTGCCCATTCTTCTCCATAGAGATCAACGCTTTGGAATGGGCAACTACAGTACTTTCACAAGTTATTATGCCTTGTGACCGGGACTGTAGATTCATTTTGTTTCTTGACATTCAAAAGTGCCTGTAATGGTCTAATTGAAATAAATGATTTGATTTGTTTTGTTTATTTATTGAAACACTAGCTTTCACCCGCGGCTTCGTCCGCGTTAAATTCGGGATAAGACAGTTCCCCTTTCCTGATTTGCAGGTACCTGCCACCTATAGTTTTTGCCCTAGCGCCTTATTTATTGTAACAGCAATGCTAAGTTTTCCCTTATTTCCCTTCTTTCTCCCTCATTTTTCACTCTTTAAAAAAAATAGCCTATGTCCGTCTCCAGGGTCCCAACTATCTCTGTACCAAAATTCATCAAAATCGGTTTAGCCATTTAGGCGTGAAGAGGTAACAAACAAACAAACTCACTTTCGCTTTTATAATATTAGTAAGGATAATGAGTCTTTTTTCTAACACTGACATACTAACAAAAGAAATCTTAACAATATAACCAAGCTATCAATTTCATAGAACAACTAACTTGCTCCACTATTAACTCACAAGCACACAAATCTATCATCAATCAAAACATCCCTTTGTTCCAAATATTTTAACAATAGTTCTCCTAAATAGAAACAAAGGGACATAAAAACCTTGTATCTAAAATAACGCTTGACCAAAACCAAAGTTTGAACAAATACTCTCACGCGAACCGTTGCTTCGCCTTAGTTTACAACCGACATTTGATGTAACGACGTATTGTATTACAAGAAACATTGTCTTTCCTTTTCTCTCTTGAGTTCGAAAAATAAAAGAAAACAAAAAACAAAACAAATGAATGTTTCTGTTATTTGTTAGCTATGCAGAAACATGTTTCCCTTTCTTCATATTTCACGGCACGGTTAGCGCAGTGGCTGAGCGATAGACTGCTGCGCTGCGTGTCGCGGGTTCGATCCCCGCACGGAACAAATATTTGTATGACCTACAGCTAGTTGTTTCGCGTCTGCCTGTTTGTGTATGTTTATTTAAATGTTTGTAAATGCACCTACGATACAGGAGAAATTCCTAGTGAGGGGCAACTTATGTAACTATTTCGGTTTTGGCTTCCAGTCTTACCAGATTCAGTCCCGACAGTTTTCTTTTTCATTTGCTGTAGAAGTCTGACTCAATATCCTTTTTTTGCAGATGAAAAATCATCAAATAACTTACCCCAGTCGAGGCGGAGGAACATGGGTGGGTTTTAGTCAGTAAAAGTCAGACACTGCCCAGATTTTACCTGACTAAAACCCATCCATGTTCCTTATTTTGCCCTTTATGTTCTAGGGCCGCAGTATCTCTTTCGATCAACCCGCAACCCTAGCAGGCGGTCAACACAGCCTGTTGTCACTGCACGAACGGACGGTGAACTAGCCTTTTGCTCATCGTCCACAAGCCCGCATCTACGGATCTAGTCGTCTCACGGGCGCCCGACGCCAATATCAATATCCTTTCATTAAATAATACCCAAAGCTATTGAATCATATGCCAAGCAAATATCCACTAACCTAGTTGAAGGCACATTCACAAACTGCACTAAACCATCCGTTGGAGTCGGTTATAAGACGAGTTACGAGTCTGAAGAGAAACTTTGTATGTAATTGAATGCGAGATATTTCGTTCCATTTGATTTATTGGTAATAGCATAGGGCATCAGTCGTTTTGAAAGCGATAAAAATCCCGACAACACGAAACAACGGCGAGAAAACACGGAATGAAATCTTTCATTCCGTGTTTTCCCGCCGTTGTTTTGAGCGTTCGAAATTCAAAAGAAGAAAAGATGCGTTCTATTGGCAGTTAATTTTTTTTTCGTATGGGAAATCTTCAAATAATTTCCCTCACTCCGAACAACCCGCAACCCGTCCTCTCATACTTAAGTATTAAAAGCTGTAACAACGACATTGTTAAACTAAATGATTATAAAAGAGTAACCACGGAGTTAGTTGCCGATTCTTCTGTATAGGAAACGACCTTCATGGACCTTGTAGATTCCTACGCTTGTTAACTTACGTTCTTGTTACATAAGAAGATCCTATTTAAAGTTATGTAAAGTAAGCAATGACTTATTATCTACGCTGCCCTCTCATATTTAAGTACTAACGCTGTAACAACAACATTGTAAAACCAAATGATTTTAAAAGAGTGATTTTGGAGTTTGTTTGCGGTTCTTCTCCATAGGAAACGACCAAACCGAACCGTGCACCTGGCCTATGTGAAAAAAATATAATAATTAAATTTTATAAAATTTAAAACCAGTCAACTGATGTGCCCCAAACTAAATTCAATAGAAAAACAAAAATGAGAAGATGGTTTTAATTAACATCACGCTACGATAGTAAAGAGCTGAACAGCGGGTAAAACCGCGGGCCATAGCTAGTATATCATTAACTCGCTCTCTATCATACCACGCCCTATACAAACACAGCAAGCGCTTTTCTTCCACGTCCACACAAATAGAAATAAAACTCAATGTACCGTATTTAGTTTTCCTGAAACAGTATGTTTCTAAAGTGCTGAGATGTTATATTTTCATTTTTGGTTAAAACGAATGTTAAATAAGAAGATAATTCTTATTTTATGGTTTCGTATTTTATAAGGAAAAAAACGGAAGAAAAGTTCTGGGAATACTTTCATCGAGTGATGTGGATGTGCAAGTTAGTGATGAAGTGTATATGGCGGTGATTTCAACGGGCATTTAGGATGGATATGTAGGAGATCATGGCGGTTGGGGCACGGAGGCCGTAACCCTTATTGGATCACTTTCTCGTCCATCTGTCTGTCCGTCTGCAAAGAAATTTTATCTCGGGAACGCGTGGAGGTGTCGTAATTCAAACCATATACTTCTCATCTACCTCTGTCTGTGGTCCCCTTGGAGCTGTGAAATAAACAAGCCTCTAAGTTTACGCAGCCAGTTTATGGCCGTTTATGTGGTAAGTTTAAAAAAAAAACAAGGTTTGTACGGAACCCTCGGTGCGCGAGTCTGACTCGCTTTTGGCTGGTTTTTTAAAAAAAATTATTTCCATTTGCGAAATAGTGCAAATTATTAAATGTATTTTAAAATTGTAAGTATTTAATTGAATGCATGCTAATATATTATGTTTTTTTGTTGCTACTGTGTGTTGTAACATCACTATTTAGTATGTTACTATTATGGTCTTCACTAGTCTATGTATTATCTGTGATCTGCCGGCGCTCTGCCACATTTCTTCCTGTCATGTCTTACGATGTGTACCTCCTGTGTCTCCTGCTAATAAACCATTATCATACCCAACGGAATATCATTTATAAAGAATCCAACATAACACTGTGAACAGTTGATTCTAACAAATTAATGAAACTTAAAAAATCAAATATGATGAATGAAAAAAAATGATAATTAAATATATTTGTACGCCTCTGGGCAAAACATAGAGGATCTACCTTCCTATTTGTAACATCTCACACGTTGTAACTTGACCTATGTTTACAAATAAAGCATTGTGAATCTAAATAGTGTTCCATTTTTTTGAAAATTATTGGTTGTCGTTGGTTAAAAAAAACATTTTTGTTTTTTTTTTCGATGTTAGTACTTTTTTTGATAGTTTATAAATGCTCGTCTTTAATTTACTGTTGTTTTTTGACGCAGTTCTTTTCGAACAGAACTCAGTCACATCGACGGCAAATCCTTACTAATTATTAATCCTTATTTATTACTAGCTTTTGCCCGCGGCTTCGCTCGCGTTAAATTTGGTAGCGCCTTATTGATTTGTAATAGCAACGCTAAGTTTTCCCGTTTCTTCCCTCTTTCTCCCTCATATCCCACTCTTTTTAAAAAAATAATAGCCTATGTCCGTCTCCTGGTTCCCAACTATCTCTGTACCAAAATTCATCAAAATCGGTTTAGCCATTAAAGCGTGAAGAGGTAACAAACAAACTCACTTTCGCTTTTATAATATTAGTAAAGTAATAGTAAGGAGTAAGGATAAAAGCGAAAGTGAGTTTGTTTGTTACAGTCTTCACGTCTACATGGCTAAACCGATTTTGATTAATTTTGGTACAGATATCGTTGGGACCCTGGAGACGGAGATAGGCTAACTTTTTTTTAAAAAAGAGTGAAAAATGAGGGAGAAAGAAAGAAGAAAAGGGAAAACTTGCTATTACAATAAATAAGGCGCTAGGGCAAAAACTACAGGTACCTGCAAATCAGGAAAGGGGAACTGTGTTAACGCGGGCGAAGCCGCAGGCATTATACACAGTAACAATATTAATAAATATAACATTTTGTTGGCAGTAGCTTCGTGCGGTTTGGCGCAGGGTCCGTACATGGCTGTGGTTGTAAAACCTATATGAGTTGGCTGCTAGTCAAAACGTAGATTGAAATGTTTTGTAGTTTTGATTGATTTTAATCGATACATGTCCGGAAATGGACAATTACCACTTATTTATTACGTTGGTTGAATTAAAAGTACAATTATTTTGTTGTATTTTAGTTAAATTATTAGTAATAAGCACACTTAGTATCACCCATAAATATAAATCCTTACTAAATTATAAAAGCGAAAGTGAGTTTGTTTGTTTGTTACGTCTTCGCGCCTAAATGGCTAAACCGATTCTGATGATTTTTGGTACAGAGATAGTTTCTCAACTATCTTTGTACCTAAATTCATCAGAATCAAAAAGTAGCCTATGTACGGGTCAGGGTCAGGGTCTCCCCTGGAGACGGTCTCCAGGGGAGACCCTGGAGACGAACATAAGCTATTTTTTTTAAAGTGAGAAAAGATGGAAGAAAAGGGGAGATAAAGATATTTTTTTTTTCGATCATCCCGCGGGTTATAGTTAGCGTTTCCCCAAAGTAACTATGCCATGCGGACGAAGTCGCGGGCGGAAGCTAGTAATAAATAAATTATGAAAATATAAGTGAAGTGGTTATTTTGTTTTCAAAGTTGACGTATGTTATACGTTAACCCCAAACACCCGTACATCATGCCTTTAGTCCATACATTTTAACCGTGTAGGAATTTCACTTTAGGGAAGAAAACATTTTTTTTTTAATCCATGAAAGTTTGTCCATTGAAGTCATTTTTACTACAGGTAAAAGTGACTTCAATGGACAAACTACTTTCAGGTACATGCCGCATTTCAGTATGGGATGAAAGTTTTTATATAGGTAAATTTAAAGAAGAAGAAATAAAGAAAAAGTATTTATTTCACATAGGTCTTGCTGAACGTGTTCCCCTATGTTGGGAGGCAAATGACAAGTGACTTTAACTTTAATAAATGTCTTTAATTTAGTTCCACAATACTTCGTTATATCTAACTACGTACTAGTATGTGTAGAGGCGGGGCGGTGGTTCGTAAGCGACTGGCGAACTGTCCGCAAATGCAACTCAGCAAATCGCGGCTATCAAGCCGCTACAGTCTCATCATATAGGACTCACATAGGTCAAGAAAAACAAAATATAAAAAAAACAACAACAGCCGACTTCCAAAAAAGGGGGTAAATAACTTTACTTCCGGAAGTCGGTAACTTTTGTTGATACCGTTGACATTTTTGCCACGTATAGACATACAAAAATGTATTATAGACGACAACTCATAAATCACCCAAGCAATATTATAAATAAAATTGATTTGGGACCACCTGGAAAGTATTTCATTCCAGTATTTCCTCCCTTTCAATCAAAAAAATAAATTTTGTAAATTGGTCCAGGCATCTTTGAGTAATCGGTTAACATACATAAAAAAAAAAACAAAAAAAAAGATTCCGTCGAACTGAGAACCTCCTCTTTTTTTGAAGTCGGTTAAAAATTAATGAATGAATCAAAAAAGACACACATAGTACAGACGCCTGCACATCAAGCTACTACAATCTGTCAGATTTCTTTGATAGATTTTCGACTTTATTTCTAAAGTATAAGGTTCAAGGTTCATTGAGAAAAATTTACAGTTTCGGGTAGCTTGACCTGCAGGCGTCTGTACATGAACAAAGACACATCTTACACGAACACAAGAAATTGGTGCAAGCACTTTTAGTTATAACCCATGGATTTTAAGTTCCGAAATTTTATTCTGATTGATTAATCAGAATAAAATTTCGGAACTGAGTAAATATTGCGTGCGAAACGAGTATTGTATTTTTAAACAAATAAACACAGTGGTGTGGTTCCCTTTTTTGCTTTTTAAAATCAAAATATTTTTGTTTCACATAATCCATGGTACATGGGCCCGTTGAGAAAAGGTGCACGGTTCGGGTTGGTCGATTCCTATGGAGAAGAACCGGCAAGAAACACCATAGTTACTCTTTTAAAATTATTTGGTTTTACAATGTTGTTGTGACTATGTACGGTTTTATTATGAGAAGATAAATAAATAAACCAAGTTATTTGGGTCACCAAGATACAGGGTGTGCCTAGTTTGGGACTCGCTGATTATCCTGTAAGTTTTCTGTTACGTCTGACTTAACAATTATGTATGTATGCTAATGCACAATGTGTATCCTATAAATGAATTTTGAATTTTATTCGTTTATCCATTTCTATACATATTTAAAAATATAAAAAAAATAATATTTAATATTATAAAAGCGAAAGTGAGTTTGTTTGTTTGTTACCTCTTCACGCTTTAATGGCTAAACCGATGTTGATGAATTTTGGTACAGAGATAGTTGGGAACCAGGAGACGGACATAGGCTATATATATATTTTTAAAGTGGGATAAATAAATAAATATCTTGGGACAACTCACACACAGCTATCTGATCCCAAGCTAAGCAGAGCTTGTAATATTATAAAAGCGAAAGTGAGTTTGTTTGTTTGTTTGTTACCTCTTCACGCTTTAATGGCTAAACCGATTGTGATGAATTTTGGTACAGAGATAGTTGGGAACCGGGAGACGGACATAGGCAATTTTTTTTTTAAAGTGGGATGTGAGGGGGAAAGAGGGAAGGAAGGGGAAAAGTTAGCGTTGCTATTACAAATCAATAAGGCGCAAGGGGAACTGTGTTACCCCGAACTCAACGCGGGAGAAGCCGCGAGCAAAAGCTAGTATTCTTATAAAACAACAAAGAAAAAAAACATTTAATTTATTATTATTATATTACCTAATCCCGGCAAACGAGCGGTTCAAACGAGATACCGCAGCCCCGGAACACAAAGGGCAAAAGAAGGAACATGGATGGGTTTTAGTCAGAACAAATCTGACAATCCCTTCCGCTCTGCCTATAGCGAGAGAAGTCATTTGATGATTTCCCAACTGAAAGAGAAAAACCAGCTATAAGCGAGTCCGACTACAGTACGGCCAACGAGAAGCGATACCAAATGTCAAACAAAACCCATGCTTTTGTTTGACATTTGGTATCGCTTCTCGTTGGCCGTACTTTAGTACACCGAGGGTTCCGTGTAAAATTTGCGTAGACTTAGAGGGTTTTTCACAGCTCCATTATTAATGTCAACTCGATACCTGCACGCATTTCCAAGATAAAGGGTCTTGACAGACAGGCGGACAATAAAGTGATCCAAGGTTACGTTTTTTTCCTTACGAGGTACGGAACCCTGAAAAAATCGTTTTACTAAATCACTAGAAATCAAAGATTAAATTATTAAATTAAATTTATTAAATAATTAAAAACCAGCGCTGTGCTATGGGCTCCCATGGCACAGCATCATGCTGAGTGGTGACCAACCTGTCGCAGTCACGACGTGCAAGCTATTTTTATTTTGTCCCATACCTATATGTATTTGTAAATGTTTGTGATGCTTTGCATGTTGAATGTTTATTTTTTTTTTTGTTATTTTGTTGCTCGTCGTAATTTGCGACTAATAAATGTTTTTTCTTTCTTTACCACTTAACATTTTTTTTTGTATGTCCTCTTTTTGATGATAACCCACTAATTTAAGCAGAAGGGCCTATGCCTGCTGGGAATGCGGGTTATTCGAAAGAGATACCGCGGCCCAGGAACATAAAAGGCAATAAGGAACATGGGTGGGTTTCAGTCGGTACAAGTCTGACACTCCTCCCAGCTCCGCCCGGAGCGGAGGAAGGTATTTGATGATTTCCCAACCCAAAAAAAACACATATATGGTACTGACAAGGTCTCACCAAGATTATTTCTAATACTTATATTGCTTCTCTTGTGTGCTCACGTATACTGTACACTGTACAGGTAGCACGAACATTAAAGTACATAATTGTAGTACATATTATGAGTAATTTTGTTTATCATGACCGAGACGCGTGGTTTTTAACTGACTTAAAAAAAGGAGGAGGTTATCAATATGACCGTTTTTTGTTTGTTCGTTTGTTACGTGATTTCTTCGTCAGTTGTGGGCTTATTTTCAAGGGGTCCCATTTGAATTTTATCTATATTGCTTGGGAAATTTATGAGTTACCTTCTATAATATATAATTATTTTTTCTTCTAATGTGTATGATATGCTAATATATCTTATATAGTAATGAAAAATGATAAATCGATAAGAATTTGTGTGATATACCATCATACCAAAACTAAAATGGCTGAAATAATAATTTAAAAAAAACACTAAAAAGACGTAAAATAAATTTTCTTCCGGAAGTGGGTGGCAAAAAATTGATGAATCAAACAAAACTCACCGACTTCCGGAACATCATCTGCCTAGCCTTTTCCCAACTATGTTGGGGTCGGCTTCCAGTCTAACCGGATGCAGCTGAATATCAGTATTTTACATGGAGCGACTGCCTATCTGACCTCCACAACCCAGTTAATACTGGGTAATACGATACCCCTTGGTAAGACTGGTTGTCAGACTTTAGGAACACTGACTACCTGTAACGACTGTCAAAGATCTACAAATGACAGCCGGGACCAACGGCTTAACGTGCTTTCCGAGGCACGGAGGAAACTCGGTATGTAACGGGTGGTCACCCATCCACAGACCAACCTAGGCAAGCGCGGCTTAACCTAAAGATCGACCCGAGCGGCTGCTATTTATTTAGCCACGAGCTCCTACACCGTCTTCCGGAACAAAAATAGAAAATTACCCATCTATTTAGTGCTTTTTAGAAGTCGGTTTTATAAATACTATGTTTGTCTAAAAACGAAAACACGTTTTAGAGTGACGTTTTAAATCTCGTATTTTTGCATCAAACCCTTTAGTTTGGTACCGATACCATGTTTATGCATACTAAATTACTAGTCCGCCATCTTTAGTAATCCACCATATTGGATAATATTGTCAATCGGAAACCGGAATTTAATAATAGAATAAAACCATTTAATTTCTAAGATGTTTTTACGTAGTTAGATAAGATAATAAGCGTCCGAAAAATGACTCACGATTTAAATGACAACTGATTCAGATATTATCGCGAAAATTATAAAAATGATTACTTTTCAATGTATTACCGACTATGTACACACGACGGCACATCAACCTATACAAAAATATTTTAATCTGATCTCTCTACTAAGGTGTGCGATTCGGGTCCACCCTTTATAGTTCTACAATCTCTTTTTTCTATTAATGCAAGTCGATTCTGGAGGTCGTAGGAGGTCACAGTTTTAACCTAACCTAACCTAGCCATTATTGCCATCTGCATAGTATGCCAAGTGAAATTATACCAAATATTCATCGCTCTAAATGATATTATGCGAAATTTGAACTCTGCTAATCGTAATTATACTAAATGTAATTCTGCCATCTTAAAAGTATGCCATTTTTAATTCGAAGTTTTAAACATTATGCCAAACGATAATTATATCAAATAATTTGTATGCCTTTAAAATGTTCGTTTAAAGAAAATTATGCTAAGTGTGTTATGCCAAATAAATTTCGGAGCATCAAGATTCTGCCAGATAGAGAACCCGTGCGATTCGTAGTAGAGAGATCAGGTTATAATAGTTTAGAATAGGTTGACCTGCCGTCGCGGGTAAGATTTGTCAGATTATGTCATTGATACTCATGATTTTCACTGTCATTTAAAAAAAAATAGTATATTATGGTGTTTTCATGTCTGAAAAGCACCCATTTTAGATGAGTTATCATGAAATGACTTTCCCTGCTGTGGGCAGAGCGGAAGGGACTGTCAGACTTTTACTGACCAAAACTCACCCATGTTCTTTATTTTACCCTTTGTAACGCGGTATCCCTTTCTAACAACCCGCAAGCAGGCGGTGGCCCTGGCTGCTCGCCCTGCTTTCCTGACATCTCTTTGAGGCTCTCGTGGAACACGAATACGCTCTCGACCAACCTTTTTTTTATTGGTTTTCTTAACAATCGCTGAAAACGAGACGGGTGTCGTATTCAAGAAGTACTAACAACTTAGCACGGGCTGCCCAGCTGATACTTTGTTTATCTTCTTCAAGGCTCCATGAATCTTATTCTATAGCTCCATAAACAATAAGTACCAGTATATTGGTGTTAATATGTAACTGTCATTTAAATAAAAACACAAACACACTTACCATAAATTAGAGTTAAGGTGTGAATGAAAACGATGTTCTTGTTTAGAAATGATGTTTAAACAATTTGTGTCCATTTAGGGTTAATATTCTTCTTGAATACAATAAGGAAATATTGTAAACTTCCTTATACAAGGAATAAAGGTGATCCAACTATGTAAATATATTTAAATTTCAAGCAGATACGCGTCGTCGATTCGAACTATATGTATATTATTACTAGCTGTGCCCCGGCATGCGTTGCAATGCAATTTTCTGCCTTTCTACCTACCTACCCTATCTTTTAAGTTGGATCAAACTGCACACGGTGTGCAAATTTAATTTAAATCGGTTAAGTAGTTTAGGAGCCCATCGCGGACAAACAACGTGACACGTGATTTATATATATTAAGATTTTGTGCGCACGGCCAAGGTGTGGAACTCTCTGCCAGCTTCTGTGTTCCCTACCACATACGACCCGTCTGCCTTCAAAACAAGAGTTAATAGGCATCTTCTGGGCTCGCTCGCTCCATCGTAGACATCATCTGTCGCTTACCATCAGGCGAGATCGATGTCAAGAGTGAGTTCATTCTAAATAAATAAAAAAAAGAAGATTTGTATCAACACCTATTAAATTGCAATGTCTAAACAGGCAACTAAGTTCCAAGAACCTACCCTTTGTTAAGATCTAAATTACTACACTTAGTTCGCAATAAAGAATTTGACTTTGACATTGGCATTAGATCGCTATTGTTTTAGTGGCGTCGCAAACGTCGAATGAACGCCACGCGTTTGCGCAGAATTTGAGTAACGATTTTTTATTTAAAATTTATATTTTATTTTATTTAGCAAAATAACTTTAGAGGGAGCTTTTTTTTTTTTTTTTTTCGGGTGGGAAATCATCCAATGACTTCCCCCGCTCTGGGTGGAGCGGGGGGGCATGTCAGACTTGTACTGACTAAAACCCACCCATGTTCCTTCTATTGCCCTTTACGTTCCGGGGCCGCGGTATCTCTTTCGAACAACCCGCAACCCCGGCAGGCGGAGGCTCTGGCAAGCCCCTCTGCTTTGCTGACTCTCTTTGAGGCGCGCGTGAAACACGAACGCGCCGTCGACACGGCCTGTCGTCAATCGACGGACGGACGGTGAGCTACCCATTGCTCACCGTCCACAGGCTTTAGAGGGAGCTTTAGTTAAGATTTTTAGTTTTCTTTTTTTTTTAGGAGTAACTAAAAAGGTTTTGAAGAGTATTTGAGGTAAGATTAAAACTATTTTTAGTTTTCGTTTTACTAAACTAGAGTTCCGTAACCAAAGGGTAAAACGGGATCCTATCACTAAGACTGCGCTGTCCGTCCGTCTGTCGGTGTGTCCTGGTTGATTTTATTAGCCGTTGTAAGTAAGCCCAAAATTCTTGACATACTGACGACTTGTTAATAAAATAAAATTCTTAAATGTTTTGCAATTACTTAACAAGATATTTCCCTAAAAAAACTAGTTTTTTTATAAATATTTAACCAGCTGGCGCCCGCGGCTTCGCCCGCGTGATATCGAAATAAAAAGTATCCAATGTGTTATTCCAGACTATAATCTACCTTTGTGCCAAATTTTATCAAGATCCGTTCAGACGTTTTGACGTGAAAGAGTAACAAACACCCACATCCAGCCATCCTCAGAAACATTCGCATTTATAATATTAGTAAGAAGTAAGATGTAATTTTTAAATGTTGCTAGTTGCAAAAATCTCAGGTGAATTCAAAGAGTTCCATTTATTTCTGTCATGTGCCTTTTTATTATCGTAATGTAAATGGCCTACAAAAGATCGTTCTACACGTAGCTCCAGTTGTAACTAAGAAAGGAAACGATTATCTACTTCAATTGTACGTTCAATTGGAAACAACGACGTAGATATATACTAGCAAACGATGGCTGAGTTAAATAGGAAATATTATGACTCTGAAGTGATCTTTATCGTCATCAGACTTTTCGCAACTATGTTCGTGTATCGCTAATCGCATTTCAAATTTCTTTAATGAATTTTAATAAAAAGCTTTTGAAGTTTAGAAAGAAAGACAGATTTTTAAATTAACACCTAAACTGTACCAACACTTACTGCGAATAAATTGATTTGGAATTTAAAGTCCAACTGTATTATTCAGTATTAACTGAGTTGTAAGGTTATGCAGTAGCTCAATGTTAAATACTGACATCAAGCTGCATCAGGTTAGACTGGAAGCCGACACCAACATAATTAGGAAACGACTATGCACATAATTATTATTCGGTAGGTCTGAGAATCGATCGTCATCTGTTTTTCATACCTCTAGGATAGGTAACAGCGATTGAAACCGCTAGGCACAGAAAGTCTTATATAGAATGATTCGATTAACTTTGTTTAATTAAGCCCTCAGATTTCAATTGATTAAATAACACACATTATTTAGATAAATTGAAACTAATGAATTCATGAACATAAATGAGGATTCAATTTATTTCCATGAGGTTTAAAAATAGCTCAATTTTGTCGAAATCACAAACTCATTGAGTTACCAACTAGCAAATGTTTAGAATAGATTTTTGGTTTGCACAAATTAAATGTTCAAAAATCCAATAGAACCTCAATTCTGCCACAATTTGTGTTTGTTAGCAGATACATGTAAATTTGACGCATTTTTTTTTTGCGAATGTGAAATCGTCAAATAACTTCCTCCGTTCTGGGTGGAGCGGGGGGGAGTGTCAGACTTGTACTGACTAAAACCCACCCATGCTTCTTCCATTGCCCTTTACGTACCGGGGCATCTCTCTCAAACAACCCGCAACCCCGGCAGGCGGTGGCCCTGGCAGGCCCCTCTGCGATGAGATTAGACACTATCATGACAATTTTTCTGCTGACTTATTCCATTTTATTTTCAGTCAGAGAAGCATGTATTTCGGGTGTTAATTTTTCTTACTTAAGGCGCGGTAACAAGCTAATCCTTAGGTATTCGCGGGAGTGAGGCTAGCTGCAGACTGGGCATGGCATGTCTGACTCAAGTACACGACAGTAGTGCATCGAAAGAATAGAAATAAGGTCGGAAATATTTCGGCGTTTGATTTTATTAGAATATCATGTCCGCCAAAATGTAGGTCATTTTGCAGTTTTAATTGAGTATAAAAAAGTACAGATCCGTGTTTGAAAAATTTTAGATATCTCTTTAGTCTATAAAATTTCCTTTGATAAAGATATTAAAAATATGATGGTTGTCGCTGAAAAAATTAAGAGCATTTCGAGACGAAAAGATTTTTTTCGTTGTCTTTTTATACTTTTTTTTCGTAGTAATAGACCACTTTTGTAAACTGATTTTGTTTAAGTCTTTACTTTATGTATTTGACTATACACGGTAATTTGGGCTAGTCGCATGTACCTACAGATACGGCTAACTTTGCGACGAAAATCTAGACGTTTTACGAAGGGTTTGCTTTGTACAGCGCCTTAAAAACTAAAACAGATTGAGTGCGATTAGTTAGTGCCCACTTTAGCGGGCTGTCTGCCCAGGCAGCTATCTATTGTAGGATAGTGTTGGGACTGCCACGATAGCCTGTGATACTCCACAGGCTGCACGAGGCAGGTTAATTACGCTACAAGGTATCAAAACTGACAGTGCGTACGTCAGTAAACATTTCTAAGGCACTACAAAATTGCCACTAATATTATAAAGGTGAAAGTTTGTATTTGTACTCCATTACGCTCAAACGGCTTAACGAATATGGATGAAATTTGGATGAACATATAGGCTACCAAGCTGGCTGTCACGTATTTTTAACCGACTTCAAAAAAGGAGAAGGTTGTCAATTCGTCGGAATCTCTAATCTGCTAATCTTTTAGTAACAATGGAAAATGAAAACTCGATAAAAAATATGTGATGTAAACTTTGTGTAAATAAATTAAATAAAAAAAAACATAATTAAGCAGATCATTCATATAGACAAAGAGAAAAAAATATGTATTATTAGACGATAACTCATAAACTACCAAACAATATAAATAAAATTAATATTAGACCACCTGTAAAGTATTCCCTGTCAAACAAAAAAAGAATTTTGCGAATCGGTCCAGGCGTCTTTAAGTAATCGGTGAATATGAACAAAAAAGATTCCGACGAGATGAGAACCTCCTCTTTTTTTGAAGTCGGTAAAAAATGATGATGGAAAACAACTGCTTAAACAGCAACCATTCTTTTACGTTGTTCTAAATCTCACCCTGTTGTAACAGACATGGGAGGGTTCCGCGGTTTTAAGAAGCAATTAATGGAAAGCCTTAAGCGATGAGGGCGGGTAATTGAAAAACTTTGACAAAACCACTACAAACAGTGGCAGAATTTATCGGGAACGTTCCCGCTGTGTTGGCGCGGTAGTATCAAGTCTGATTTATGAACTGTTAGGTCGTTGGTTTGAATTTAAGTAGACGTGTTGCTTTGGGTAATTTATTTCGCCTCCATTGCTGTTAAATCCAAGTCCAGTCCAGTATAAGAACCAAAGTTTATTTATTTATTTATTAAAACTTCATACACAATTAACAAAAACATTGTACAAAGGCGGACTTAATGCCTTGGGCATTTTCTACCAGTCAACCTTAGGGTGATGCAGAGACAAAGACATAGTAGGTGCAATGTGACAAGAAATATCAATTTTATTAATAATAAATACATATATACATACATAGAAAATATAAAAAAGTAAAGAGAGGTAAAAACTACTAAATATAATGAAAAACTGACAACTTTTTAATTTTGAGAAGAGTCTGCCAACTTCTTACGTAAGTGTTTGCGAACTTTTACCTTAAATGTAAACCGACTGGTAGCCGTCCTGATATTCAGAGGGAGCGCATTCCACAGGAAAACCGCCTGGACAGAGAAGGAATATTTAAGGAAAGCAGAGCGATGAGTAGGACATCGTAGAAGACGATTATTGGAGGACCGAAGGTGCTTGCTGTGCGCAGCGCAAAGTTAAAAATTAACAAAAAAAACTTGAGAGGTGTCAGGGACACCCAGATGGAACGAAGTTATTACTTATTATGTACAAAAAACCTGTATACACTCAACAAAAATAATCGTCGCGACATCACACTGTTCAATGCGAAATAGAAAGACGAAACGAAAATAACTGGCTTACTTCCTATGAGAGAGAGAGAGAGAGACAGACAAAAAAACACGCGCACGCCGCTTGGCTTACAACTATAGCAAAAACTGCCTTACAACTTTTGGTCTTATTTTTTTCCGTCTAGCTTTCGCAACGCGGAATAAGGAACTTCGTTCCAAAAATGTTGACGATTATTTTCTGTGATAATTGTCAAGAAAACATTTTTCTTTAATAAGTTAATAACTTTGCCGTTGGAAAACTCTTGTCGCCACATATTAGTCTGTAATCACATTCTTTTTTGACACACAGTGATTTTATAAGAGTTCCGTTTTTTTTTCTTTTTAAGATACAGAGCCAAAAAAAAAATCAAAAATCACTAAATCCTATTTACATTAATAAGAAACTATCCTCTCCTATTTACATTGTAAATAGATATTATAAATACGAATGTTTGTGGGGATGGATGTATGGATGTTTCTTTCTCTTTCACGTCAATACGGCTGAACGGATCTTGATGAAATTTGGCTCAGAGGTAGATTTTAGTCTGGAATAACACATAGGATACTTTTTTTTATCGATATCACGCGGGCGAAGCCGCGGGGCGCCAGCTAGTATATTAATATCTTCACATCTTTAGCCTAGAGCAGTGAGGGTAGGTAATTGCAAAACTTTGTCAAAACCGCTACAAACTGTGTAACTGTGTGTTGAAAACCAGTTTATGCAGATCTCTCATTAAACGGGAAACCTGCAAAACGAGGCCATGTTATACTGGAAATTATAGTTTGGTGTACCGTAGTATGTACAACGGAAACGTTGACAGACTTGGAGGAATTGACGACACGGTTGGCGCAGTGGCTGAGCGATCGACTGCCGCGCTGCGTGTCGCGGGTTCGATCCCCGCACGGAACAAATATTTGTTTGATCTACAGGTAGTTGTTCCGGGTCTGGCTGTTTGTGGATGTGAGTTTAAATGTTTGTAAACGCACCCACAATATAGGAGAAATCCTAATGTGGGGCAACTTTTAACCATGTTCCTTCTTTTGATCTTTAAGTTCCAGGGCCGCGGTACCTCTTTCAAACAACTCCCAACCCCATCAGGCAGTGGTCCTGGCAGGCCCCTCTATTTTGCTGACATCTTACCTTAGGGGACCGGGCTGCTCTTTTAACTTAGCTAGGAAAGCAGTGCTCATCCACACTTTTGTAGATATAGGTAGTACTTAATTTTGGGCCAATGGCCTGATGGCCAAGAGCCTCGACCACTCTCAAAGCTCTTAGGCGGTTGGATTGGAAGCCTGTTTCAGAATGCAGTACTCCTTAATACGGCCCGCATTGTGAGGAGGTTCCTGTTTCTGGAGTCCTACTACCGGTAGCTTGGACCAGGGACGCTCCCGATACTGGCGGACCACTATTTTTTTTCTTTTACGTTAAGTTTTTTAATTTGGTCACAGACGCTGTCACTATTACGAACTGTCACTTTGTGACCATTTTACGGATAGTACGTAATTCATATTATTAACCTATTATGATTATGCTTAACCGGCCATTTTAGACTCCTTATCCCTGTACTTTTGACTGCAGGTCGATGTATGATGGTGACAACCAATCTGTATTCCGCAGTGGTATTCAACTTTTGTAAGACATAGGGGAGCAGAGTTGTGTCGGGTGCGTTGAGATAGTACACACGACGGCACATCAACCTACACAAAACCATTTTAACCTGATCTCTCTACTACGGTTTAAGATCCGTAGTAGACAGATCAGGTTATAATAGTTTAAAATAGATTGACCTGTTTTTGTGTGTACATTTTATTATTGGTTTAGAAAGTATTAGTGTTTTAGGGTTTTGTACCTCACAACAGATTCAATAAGTTGTTTTTTTGGAATAAAAAAGAATCAAGTTATTAAGTTTACGAAAACAAAATTTCACCTGCCCCAAGCCCTTTATATGGGTGCATGTAATGCCTGCCAGTGACGGTGAGAAGACTGTTACTGATGTACCGCAGTCTACTCGCAATCGAGGTCGCCCTCTTGCGCATGCTGGCATAAAAACAATCAATGCGAACGCTCGCGAACTTCTCACCCGTCCCTTGCTAGAGCCAGCCCACGCTGTTGAGCCAGTAAGTTCAAATCAGTTCCCAATTAATATCACTCAGATCCAGCCTGTCCTTTTGCTGTTCTCCCTCAGCGACGCCCTATGCCGAGGCGGCTTGTACCCCACAGGGGGTGCCCTTAGCGTGTAGTCGCTTAGTTTGTAAGATTTTTGTCCTGGCTGGAGGTCTTAAATATTAAGGCATCCACAGGAATCCCGGTTAAGCAGACGACAACCTCCTAGGTTGAACTGCGAGATGCCATCCAGAAAAAAAAATGCTCGCGAACATTCCCGAAGCGCTGCAGAAGCGACGCAACCGCAGCAGCGCCCTCAGGACATGATTAGGTATATTGAACGCGGAAAACGCTGCAGGATTTCTGCAAATATGACACCCACAAAAACAAAAAAGGAATAAACAGAAGCTTTTTAGAATCACTTTGTTGACCGTCTGTCTGTCAAGACTCTTTATTTATTTAAACTTCATGTACAATAGTGGTACATAGGCGGACTTAATGACATAAGGCATTCTCTACCAGTCAACCTTTGGGTAAAATACGACAACATTGTGATAGGGTACAAAAATATAAATATCTAAAACTATTTGTATATGAAAACATATATATTTATACGGATACTAATACACATATACATATCAAATAAACTAATAAATACAATTTAAAAAAAAAACGAGAACTTTAACAGTAATTACTATGACTTTTAATTGGTAGACGGACCTAAATAGTGGTTACGAACTTTTCTTTTAAAGGTAAGTTTACTTTCAGTTTTTTTAATGCCAAAGGGCAGCGCGTTCCAGAGCTTTATTGTTGAAATTGCGTATGATTTGGACATAAAACCGGTGCGGTGTAATGGAACTTGGAGGAGTAGATTTTCGGAAGCCCGAAGGTTACGGCTGTGAGAACTTTATCTCGGGAACGCGTATAAGTATCGATTTGAAATTACAATCAATGTACTCAAGTCCCTTGGAGCTCTAAAAAAAATCAACTCTCTTAATCTAGGCAGTATGGAACATGACATCAAAAGATAATTCTCTTGCCCTCATGTTCGAGGACCGCGGTATCTCTTTCGAACAACCCCTGCAGACGGTGGCCCAGTAGGGTCACCATGACATCTTACAGCAGTACTTATTCCTGTGTAAGAAAGAGATGTTGTTAGACACCCTGTATAGCTCTTTCTCTTTCCCCCACTGGAATAAGTTCTGTTTTAAGACGTCAGCAAAGCAAAGGGGCTTGCCAGAGCCTCCGCCTGCCGGGGTTGCGGGTTGTTCGAAAGAGATACCGCGGCCCCGGAACGTAAAGGGCAATAGAAGGAACATAGGTGGGTTTTAGTCAGTACAAGTCTGACATGCCCCCCCGCTCCGCCCAGAGCGGGGGAAGTCATTGGATGATTTCCCACCTGGAAAAAAAAGACGTCATGTTAGGGCAGCAGGTAGGTAGTTGCTCTGAGTCTAAATGTGTGGGTTTAAATGTTAAAAGCCACAATACAGGAGAATTTACTAAGCAACAAATAGGTTTTTTAAAAAGACGAAGAAGTTACCTCGGCGATAAGCTAATTACCTTGTTTTAACTAAAACATTTACGATATCAGTAGAAAGTATGCCAATGTCTGAATAATTGCAGATGCAAAAAAGAGTATGATAAAAAAACAGAAAAGTGCGAGAGTTGAACTCGCGCACGAATGGTTCCGTACCATCCGTACTAATATTATAAAAGCGAGAATGACTTTGTTTGTTTGTTACGTCGTCACGCCTTAATGGCTGAACCAATTTTGATGAATTTTGATTGGTACAGAGATAGTTGGGACCCTAGAGATGGACATGACTAAAAAAAGTGAGAAAAGGGGAGAAAAAGGGAAGAAAAGAGGAGAGATAGATATATTTTTTTTGATCATCACGCGGGCTAAAGTTAGCGTTAGCCCAAAGTAAAAATGTCACGCGGACGAAGTCGCGGGAGAAAGTTATATATCCCGGGGATAGAACCCAGGACCCTGTGCTCAGCAGCTTTGCGCTTGCTACCGCGACCAACGGAGCATTTACTCGTGACTGATTATGTAGGGATATCAACTTCCAGTAAGTAGCCCATAATAAATATAAAATAAAATATAAATAAATATAAATATCTTGGGACAACTCACACACGGCTATCTGATCCCAAGCTAAGCAGAGCTTGTGTTATGGTAACCAGACAACTGATATACATACTTATATAATTTATAAATACATACATATTATAGATAAATCACACCCAGACACAGAACAAACAATCATGCTCATCACACAAAGTTTGTCCTGGGTGGGAATCGAACCCACGACCTCCGGCTCAGCAGTCAGGGCCACTAACCACTAGACCAACAGGCCCGCCAAATAATAATAGGGTAGTAACTAGAATTACTTAAAGGATTTGTTGTTTGGGGGCCCTCTTATGTTTGAAACGAAGTTCCTTATCGCGCGTTGCGAAAGGGGGCTAGACGGAAAAAATTAAGATCAAAAATTGTAACGACACTTTTTTTCTATAGTTGTAAAACGTGCGGTGTGCGCGTGTTTCTCTGTCTGACACTCTCTCTCTCTCTCTCATAGAAAGCAAGCCAGTTGTTTTCGTTTCGTCTTTCTATTTCGCATTGAACAGTGTGGTGTCGCGACGATTATTTTTGTTGAGTGTATACAGGTTTTTGTACATAATCCTTACTAATATTATAAAAGCGAAAGTGAGTTTGTTTGTTACCTCTTCACGCTTTAATGGCCACACCGATTTTGATGAATTTTGGTACAGAGATAGTTGGGAACCAGGAGACGGACATAGGCTACAAATTAATAAGGCGCAAGGGGAACTGTGTTACCTCGAATTTAACGCGAGCGAAGCCGCGGGCAAAAGCTAGTAAATAATAACTTCGTTCCATCCGGGTGTTGTGAGTGTGTTTTGTTATGACGGCCACAGACATACATCTGTCACAAATAAATAAAATAATAAAAATCTGTGAAAATTGCAATTGTCTTACTATCACGGTTCATGAGATACAGTCAGGTGGCAGACGTACTGACGGACGGACAGCGAAATCTTAGTAATATGGTCCCGTTTTACTCTTTGGGTACGGAATACTAAAAAGCAATTATTCTGCTGTCACTGCTTGGAACATGGGAAAATGAAACATGTGAACATATAAATAGAGTTTAAACTAGATATATTTAAAATTAAATAATTACAATACACAAGATTAAGAGAACAATATTTAAATTAAACTTGCAATTGTTTATCCGTGTTGATATGAGAAAACAATGAAAACCATCGTTGTGTAGAACATTGCATGTTTAACCTAATCGTAGTTGCAATAAGAGCCAGTTTTCTAGGAAGTGTATTGAAAAATAAAATTAAGATACAGTAGATATATATCTGCCATCATTCTACCCCGTATATTTCGAGTGCACGTTCTGGGCATGTTGTAGTTCTGTTTAGGGATAAGTTGCGACATCCCCCAGTTACAATATTTGGGGCAACCGGAACTTTTGGCATAGAATCGAAATGGAAATGCGGCTGTCATTATGGGTAGCACGTACTTATGTTGATTCTACATAGTTTAGGGGTGTACTACACAAACTTTGATAGTTGTAGCCACGATCTTCGAATAGAATTAAACATTTTTTTTAAAGACGTTGCCCCACACTAGGCATTTCTCCTGTAGTGTGGGTGCGTTTACAAACATTTAAACTTGTTCCGTGCAGAAATCGAACCCGCAACACGCAACGTTGCAGTCAATGGCTCCACCGCTGCGCTAACCGTACCGCCAATATATAAATATTATTATAAATAGTCAGCAACAAGGCTTTTTTTTTCTACCCTAACCTGGTGCCACAGTTTAATGGCACCCATGGGCAATATATATATAAATAACCATATACACATCAACAACAATAAGAGCAGCCTTCCCAGAGCCCATTATATTCTAGTCCCAAAAACTGAAAAATTAAAGCCACAATATTAATTTCAATTGTTATAAATCGACTTATTTAAGTTTCAGCCAAACGTGTGTCCTAACCAAATTTCACCTCTAAACCATGGACCATGACTTTTGATTGCAGAAACTTATACCAGGAAGAAAATTTGGTCGCAAAAATGGGCGTTCAACCAGTTCTATTCAAGATAGTGGCTAATCATGCCACAATTCAGATTCAGTCGAGCTTTATTATTATTATTTTATGGATTATTGTTTATTTTATGCAATAAAATCAAATCAAGTCAAAATATTTATTTCACATAGGCCTACATGGGCACTAATAAAATGTCGAGAAAAGGTGCACGGTTCGGGTTGGTCGTTTCCTATGGAGAAGAACCGGCAAAAAATTGCATGGTTACTCTTTTAAAATCATTTGATTTTACAATGTTGTTGTTACAGCGTTAGTACATAAGTATGAGACGACAGCATAGGCCCAACAATAAATCATTGCTTACTTTACAAAACGTAAAATAAAATAATACGTTAACAAAAGTTAACAAGCTTCTGAGAATCTACAAGGCCAACTATGTCCACTTTCACAACGAATTGGTAAAAAAGAATCTAAGATACTTAGGTATATAGTAAGAAAAAATATTGCAAAAAAATAACTAAATGAGAAAAGCCAACAGATGATTTCAAATTGCATCATGTAATTTTCAGTTTTGTTGGGCATAAAGGTCTTTATAGACTAAGCGGAATCGGCATTTATAGGTGCTCATACGCAGCATTTGTTGGGAAAACAGAAAGACACTGTCTATCAATGCAAAGTTTTCGAACATTCGCCGAAACAAAAGAATGTGATGCTTGCGTGTTACGCGACGTTCGCTTAAGTTAGAATGTGGCCTACCAAATTTAAAATCTAAAGAGTCTTAAGTACATTTTCATGTATTACGAATTTAAGTTGGACTTAAACTCTTGCTTGGTTAAGTATTGATATTGTTTAGTAAACTTTTGAGTATTGAAAAGGTATTATGGGATTTCGATATCTTTTCTTGCAGAGTGGAGGTTTAGAATTCAATAAAGACAATATCGTCATAATAATGTTCAAGTATTGGAGTATTCTAGACTTTTGAAAGCTAATAGGGATTGAATATTGGTATTGTTTAGTATTTTGCCTAAGGGTGAAAACGATACCCGATTTGACATTGCTTGTCGCAAATTGATGATTTCACGGAATTTTGCCCCCATTTTCAATTATCCGCTCATACTTCAACCGACATGCCAATAAGCATCTGTCTGGCCATTGCGGTTTAATTTGGAAGAGTCCAATTCTAAATTTTGTTAATTAAATGTGCCAAATTTGTTTAAATCCAGTACCTAATAAATAAACAGATATAAAAGGAATAAGAAATAATCTTAAACGGGATATAAATGAAAAATACGCGAATAACTATAGACGACCACAATGCGGTCGCTCAACAGAAGCGCACGCGCAGGTCGACCAACCAGAATTCAGTGGCTTGACAGAAGTCTAAAACTTCGACCGACCCGAGACCTGTAATGATGAATAAAGCATTTTTGATCGAATCTGCGTATCATTACACATCGACAATTCTCGGCACAACTCGGCTACGCGATCGGGCAGTAAACCAAATTTTCAGGCGGTGGACCGCGTGGGGAGGCGGTGAACATCGCTCCTTTGTATTTGATACATTCAAAATAAGCTTGCGTTTGGCCGCAAATTGCCTGATGTCATTACATGTTCCTCCTAAATTTGACCACATCACTATGTGGTCTAATGTCGAGCAGGCATGCCTAGAAGAAACCGATCACTAATATAGGAGCGAGTATCCTTATCCTTCCTTACTAATGGCTCTCCATTTGTTTGTTACGTCTTCACGCCTAAATGGCCAAAGCGATTTTGATGAATTTTGGTACAGAGATAGTTGGGACGCTGGAGACAGACATAGGCACACTTTTTTTTTAAAGTGAGAAGAGAGGGAAAAAGGGAGAGAAATAAGAACTTTTGTTTTTTTGGATCATTGCCCGGGTTAAAGTTAGCGTTAGTCCAAAGTTAGTATGCCACGCGGACGAATTCGCAGTCAGAATCTAGTGTTGTCTATAAAACTAATAATACCAGACTATGACTTTCAAATAGCTTCGAAAACTACAATGTTTCAATGGAACGTGAAGCCAGCATAAATATGGCCTACCATCCAATCAAAAATGTCGTGAAAAAACATTTAGCACCTACTTAAAATAACAGTTTTTTCAAACAATTTAATTAGGTATTCGGAAAAGACAAATGAATACGTGTTTGCGTACTTCTATTGTTGCGCGTCTTGTTGTGGTATTAAATTAAGTGGTTGAAAATCAGTCACGAATTCAGGACAAGTTTTTGGGGCCTCGATTATTGATACAACATAAACATCACGACTGTAGTCCCTCAAGGGCTTGGCAGAGGTGTACCTTATAAGTAATGCAAAGAAAAATGAAACTAGCGACACAACTTTTACGAATAAACTAAAACAAACATTGAAAAAATTGCATATTACACAATAAACGAATACATTCTTTTTTAAAAACGTTGCCCCACACTAGGAATTTCTTCTGTATTGTGGGTGCGTTTACAAACATTTAAACTCACATACACAAACACCCAGACCCAAAACAACTATTTGTAGGCCATACAAATATTTGTTCCGGGCGAGAATCGAACCCGCGACACGTAGGGCAGCAGTCAATCGCTCAGCCGCTGCGCCAACCGTGAAAATGACAAACAAATACATTTAACACAAACAGACACTAAACATTATTGATCGTCTAGAATTCACACTCTTATACAATGTGTGTAGTAAGGGCTAGCGATATTCTATGTACTTATATAACAAACATTAATAAATTAAATAAAACAAACTACCATTTTTTTTCACAAATAATTTTTGCATATTTTTTTTGGATTTAATTTTGTTTTCTAAACTTACGAAAATGTAAGCTCATCATTTCTTAATTTAAACGATAGACAATATTGTTGCCCTCTGAATAAACCTATTTTCGTCTCAGTAAGACCAAAACTTTGTCAGATATGATTATTTTTTGTTCACGCATAGAGAATATCACAAAATGGCTACCAAAAAGCGGGGACGTGAATTAGACCCGTTGTGATTAGTATGTATCGAAATAGTATATTAAAAAACTCGTTACATAAGTATCTAGAATATCGCTAGTCCATGAACGGGCACATTGTATAGATACTATTATTGTAGTGTGTTTTAATTTGATAAATATTAAAAATAATAATTTAATCGTAACAATAATGTTGCCCTAATTGATCTCAATATTTTTATTTGTTTTAATTTAGTTTATTAATATTTTATTAGAATAAGTATAGTTTAACCCTTAACTTGGCAGGAAGTAAAAATCTTTAAAATATGAACTTTTTTGATATATTTGGCGTTAATTATGATTAAAAGATACGAAAAAAATTAATTAAAAAATCTAGATGTCCTAGGTTTCGAGAAAATCTATGTACATCACAGTGCACACTGCCAATTATGCCAAAATGTCGATATTATATTTTTTGTACATTGTGATGGACACTGCCAGGTTGATAATAAATAAATTTTTAATTTAAATTGTTTATTTATTTTAAGGAATAGGATAAAATATTAAAATATCTAAATTATTTTGTGTGAAAATTACGGAAACAATTACGTTTTTGTTTTCCCTCAACAAAACATATATGCACATTACATTTTATACAGAAGAAAGTAATTGTCCTACCACTTTTGCAATACTTGTTTCATTAGTAATTATTATATCAGGTGAAAAAAAGAAGTAAAAATAATCCAGGGCTGTATCAATTTCTGTTTGTTGGAGGTCGTATAGGTTTTCTTCGAGACAAGCACTATGACGGAATACTGATTTGGACCAATGATAATCTAGCACAAATTTCTTGACTGCAACTTTTTTGGTCACTGCATTCTTTGTTGTCTTCTTACGCGTAGATCTGGTAAGTGGCAGCTGTTGTCGGCTAGTGCCGGTTGAGGAGACGATTTTTCAACGGTTGGGGTTGGTATTAGACTGTATGGAGTTCAGTGTAGGTAAAATGTTGTAATTGCTTGTAGTCGGTGATAGGAAAACTTCGTTGAATATTGGCGTTAGAGGTGCATCTACAGAGATATCTACCTGCTTTTTATTGGAGTCAGTCGAGCCATCTAGTAAATTGAGACCTTCAAATGAAGATACTAGCGAAGGTGGATCAGAAGTATCTGGAGAAGGTGGTTTAAATACGTTGGTTTCTTCATCGGACGAAGAACTACCCTCAGAACATGCATTTTTTTGCAGGAACCAAAGCCAAGATTTTGTGCGAGCGAGTTAATTTTAAATTTTGCAGGCAATATATAAAAAAAAACAAAAGTCAAAACCAACGCCTTGCAAAACATTACAAAAAAAAAACAGCAAATACCCCCAAAATAAACAAAATCCAAATACTTCGTAAACCTGGCAATGTACAGTGTGGTTACCATAGTTTACGGTGAGTACTTCAGCGTGTCATTGGCAGCGTGCAGTGCAATGTACATTCAGTTCTTTTATCAAATGCGTGAGTTAGTGTTTAGGTAGTTACGTAAACATGCACTAATTAGATGCTGAATATTCTTTATATCAAAGTACAGACAAAACATTGCCAAGGTTAGAACCAAAAAGTAAAAAAAAAAAAAACATTACACGTGTCACACGTAACAGCTTGTTGTTTCGCAGCCATTTTGATTTTGAAATGTATTTTATAGTGTTTTTACAGAAAAATAATTTTCTATCAATTCTACTTTATTTGACAATATATTGATGAAAAACAGAATTATTATTTTTTCCAAAACTAGTGAGAGATATTTTTTTTAAATGTATGTACAGTGTGATGTACACTGTCAAGTTAAGGGTTAATAATTTTGTTGTGACTGATCTTAATAAAAATAGTATTATAATTTGGTTAATTAATATTAAGAATTATTTGGTTAATGGATTCATTTTATTTCACAGTTATTTTGTACTTTTTGCTGTGCCCTACAGGGTCCGTAATTAAACCTTAGCTTTAAGCCCATTGTTAGATCTTCACACATTATCGAATGCAAATAAAGATATGAAAAAGAAGTAATACCTTTTCATGCCTTTTTTTCTTTTTCTTTTAGTAAGTAAGAGTCTGACCCTCCCCTCCGCTCCGCCCAGAGCGGAGAAAGTTACCTGATGATTTATAATCTCTAAAAACAAGCTATGGAAACACCTGGTAAACACACAAGTTACGTATATACATTTTTCAAACATTGCCCCATACTAGGAATTACTCCTGTATCGTGGATGCGTTTACAAACATTTAAACTCACATATACAAACAGCCAGACCCGGAACAACTATCTGTAGGCCATACGAATAATTGTTCCGTGCGGGGATCGAACACGCGACACGCAGCGTAGCAGTCGATCGCTCAGCCACTCCGCTAACCGTGTCGTAAACTAATTGTTAACTAACCTCGCTAATCTCATCAATATTATTTACAGTGAGACCTGCAAGTACTGGAATAATCTAATATAAAAAGCCAGTTGCAGTACAGTTAGTACAACACACTTGAGATAACATGAGCGCCTACTTATAAAGATAATACCCACTTATGATTATCATTTATTCATTTTTGTACACACGACATCCGTTTATAGATACTGATCTATGCTCAGTTTGGAAACTCTTTATTTACATGCCTGTTTTCTTCGTTTTCCGGACGAGCTCTACTAAACGAGGCATAACTGGGCTTCAAACCAACAAGGTCTTCAGTCTACCACTATTCATCTTCCTATCTAGACAGTTACAGTAGTACAGGAATAGCGCTATCTCTTTCACTACAGGAATAAAAGAACAGGATGCGTGGTCATGAACCAATATTATTTACACTGATTGACGGAAATGCTTGTTTGAACGGGAAAGTGAACTTGATTGAATTGTTTGTTTGTATGTGTTATAATAAAAGTTTTTTTCTTCTTCAGCCTTCCGAAATTATAATCTGCAAAACACTATCAGCTTAAATACCTAAGGGCTTAAAAAGCAAGGGTAAGGGGACGGGGTGCCTCAAAGAGATGTCAGCAAAGCAGAGCCCTCGCTCCGCCCAGAGCGGGGGAGTTATCTCCGCAAAAAAAAGGTTAAGTTAAGTTAATTAAGTTCTAAACACTCTTACTGTGCACGTCTTTCTACATCGTTCTCACATATTATTTGTATTCTCAACATGAATGATGTAAATATGATTTTGTTATAGTATTATAATTTAACACTGGAGGGCTCGCGTGGGTGACATATGTCACCCAGGTTCGAATATTGTTTAATAACTTTTGAACGGAACGCGCTTCAGGGCTGCCCTTTCAGATATTCCTCAAGTAGTAGCGCGTCCACGCACCTATAGTGTGTCGTCACTCTAAGTGCAACGACGTGTGAACAGTGAATTTATAAAGTGCATGGGTGACGCATGTCCCCCGCACAAGCATTCGAGGAACTTTTATGAAACGTAAAATTGTGGTGGAAAATCAAATATACCCTCACGTAAGTTCATTATCATTTTTATTTTAGATTTATTTATGATCAACAAACTGTATTTTACTAATTGGTGGTATATTTACATTAATATTATTATTTTATACTTACCAAGTGACACATATTGTTTTAGGATATAATTTACGAACTACGAATTTACTATAATAATAGAATATAAAATATCGTTGGAGGAAGCCGTCACAAAGAGTAGTGCGTCAGAAGACCAGGAAGTTTACTAATTATAATTAATTTTATCAATATTGTATAATAAATAAGATCCTAAATGTTTGCATGTCATATTATTATGACTAAGTGTTATGGATCTGTAATTAATAATTTATGACTTAAACTGTACCAACACTTACTGCGAATAAATTGAATTTGAGTTTGAATTTGAAGACGATACTTCAGAAGAGCAAACTACTCCAGTTGGCTCACCTCACGTTTCTGACTCGGAATAAGAGAGTGATGACGTATCTGACGACGATGACGAAAATGTGCGTTTCACGTCGTATTTTCCAGGAAGCTATACCAAGAGCAATTTTATAAATTGAGAGCAAGGCTTCTTCTGGGGTTGCCCAAAAATTCGCAAGTACAAAACATGCCAATAGGTAGTGGAAAAGGACGGTGTGACTTCTGTAGTAGAAGTAGAGATCGAACCACACGTAAAACCTGTGCCAAATGTAATAGGCGTGTTTGTCCCGATCACCAAATCTCAGTGTTCCCTAATTATGATCAAGTAGCTTCTGATTTCTAATAATCCATTTGTAAACTTTACCAAAGAATGATTAGCTTACCAAATTAAGGTTTTAATAAAAAATAAAACACAAATTAATCACAATAAGTAAAAATGTTTAATTTTTTTCATGTGTTTTTTTTTGTTTATATTTAATTCAACTTAAGGCAATTGTTAAGTTTTGTTAAAGTATTTAGTAAGAAATAAAGTTGATTAGTCTTATTGCAACTTGTTTTCGTTCATC
The DNA here is from genome assembly GCA_905475445.1 of Ochropleura plecta. NCBI lineage: Eukaryota > Metazoa > Arthropoda > Insecta > Lepidoptera > Noctuidae > Ochropleura > Ochropleura plecta. The sequence goes on along the minus strand of FR997738.1, from coordinate 4,781,330 downwards.
AAAAATAGAATAGTAAGAAAAAAATCCCGTTACTGATGGGTGGCATATGTCTCCCGCGCGAGCTTTCTAGGAAAATTTTGGGCGTGAGCCCCCTAGTGTTAAACGTGTGTCCATGGAGTTTTTTGCCCACTCTTTTCCATAGAGATCAACGCTTTGGAAATGTTATTTGATGATTTCCCATTACCAAAAATAACACATCTAATCATAAAACCAAATAAGCACGAATGCTTTGTAATGACAGTCTAAAGCCGTAATAGGCCATATTTTGTTTTGAGCAGTTGAATTATCTAGAAAGGTAAATATTAATAATGATGATAAAATAAATGCAGTAAAACCAGCTAAGTCAATACTTATATGTAAAGGACACCTAAAGACCAAACTAAATAAATTGTTTAGTTTTAATAAACACTGGATTTTTTAAGGTTGTACGAGAATGTACTAATAGTACACTAAAGTGTTTATACTAATGAAAAATCTCTAAATAATTCAACAGCTTATATAATGTCCAAATAGAAAAATAAAAAAACAGGGCATTCTTTAAAAAAAACAAAAACGTTGCCCTACACTAGGAATTTCTTCTGTATCGTAGGTGCGTTTACAAACATTTAAACTCGCATACACAAACAGCCAGACCCGAAAAAACTACTTTTAGGCCCGTGCGGGGATCGAAACCGCGACACGCAGTGCAGCAGTCGATCGCACAGCCACTGCATCAACCGCTTGCTGATATCCGAAAAAAACTAGTTGGGCATTCCGACCACGTGACCCTAGTGTCTCAAATCCCAAACAATTTTTCGGTCAAATCAAATAATTAACAGTTATACACCACATAAACAACTTATAGGTCAGTAAACATTTAATAAATTACACAAAATTACAAAATACAGCATAAAAATTGTTATATTGTAATATGTATGTTCCTCAGGGTGGCGTTCTCTCTCCTCTCCTTTTCTCTATCTTTATTAACTCTGTTTCCAAAATTATCACTTCCAGCTTTCACTTCGTTTCTTGCTGTCTGATGCTGAATCAGCAATCAATGCCATGAATCATTACCTGGAGCGTATCCACGAGTGGGCTAAGTCGTACGGCTTACAGATCAACCCTAATAAGTCCCAGGCCTTGATCATAGGCAGCAGATATTATCGCACTGCTCTTGACCTGTCATCTTTACCGCCATTATCTCTAGGCTGCTCGACCATTGCCTATGCTGACTCATTTAAGGACCTTGGTGTCTTAATTGACACTAATCTTTCTTGGCGAGCTCAAGTGAATGAGGTTAGTCGTAAGGTGCACTTTTCTTTTCATTCGCTTAAATCCTTACAAACCTTCTTGCCTTATAAAACCAAAATTTACTTAGCTCAAACACTGATTCAGCCGATCATTGATTACGCTGATGCCTGCTATTTAGATGCTACCGAAGAGCTATTGAATAAGTTGGAGCGCTTGCAAAACCTTTGCATTCGTTTTGTGTATGGTTTGAGGAAATATGACCACGTTTCTTCCTTTCGCAAGGAGCTCAAGTGGCTCCCTATTCGTCTTCGCAGAAACACTCGGATATTATGTCTCCTCTATAATATACTGTTCAATCCTGCCCATCCCAGCTACCTGCGTGATCGATTCTCGTTTACCCGCCCTCCTTATGCTCTGTGTAGATCCCACCTTAAGTATCATCGTAATTTCCCATCCCATAAAACTGATTTTTTTTCCTACTCCTTCTCTGTTCACGCAGTACGTTTGTGGAACTCACTTCCGCCTAACATACGATACTCTAAAATTATATTTATTTTTAAAAAGCAAGTCAAAGAGCATTACCTGTCCTTTTAATGTAATATTCTGCATAAGTATATATTTACTATCTTAGTATTTATTTTTATAAATGTGTATTATTTGTACGGAAGTTTATTATATATGATTGATAATTTAAAATCTTCTGTTTTATCTTTTCCACACACTGTGTCTACATATCTTATCCAACTTTCCTCTCGCAGGTCTGCTGGAAGAAATTTCTTATGAAATAAGCTGTACCTTTGTGCTCTATTGTCTTAATGTTATGTCCTGTCATGTATTTTGTGTGTGCATAAAAAAATAAATTATAATCAGATATTAGACATCGATCACAATTTATTTAATAAAATAATTTATATAAGATATAATTTCAAACTAAATTATCAGTGTCAATACATTGAATGTTAATTTCATTTACATACAATACATTTAAATAGACTGAGATCATCAAGCTCGAGATCGATCAATTTATTGTTATTTTTTATTTAAATCTACTTAGTCCAAGGAGGTTGTAGTAGGACCAACAACAGCCTCCAAAAACATTACTACTAGTTAAGTTATTGTTCCCATCTTCGGACCCAAGGGTGTTTTATTTACAAATTTTAATTAATAACAAAAAACATAAGCAAAGTAAACAGTGCAAACAATTTTTTTTATGAGCATGAAAATGTCTTGAGAAAACATTGCCATTGGCAGTATTATTATATTAGTTTTTACATAAAGTATTTTTTTGACAATGCAATGGGAGACTAATTTAGTAACACCATCAGTTAATATGCCGTAAGCAAGCATTTGCTTATAAATTAAAAAAAAACCAATTGCCTTTTACCTTCCTTAATAAACTCGCTTTCAAAATACATATTTCTGATCGATCGCTCCACAGAAACCTATAAATAAATTTATTACTTCAGTCAATAACACTGACTAAACAAACTTCAACAACATTTATCAAGTGGGCTAGCGCAGTAGCTCGCCCGTTCGAATGCGCCCGCGCAGTGCTAGCGTTCAAACTCAGAATCATCGCACGCGGCGATAGTCACGTCTCGAGCGTTTACTTTGTTTAATACAAACGGTAATGCTTTATCTGTAAGGCCCGTAAAATGCGGTGATAGTCATAAAAGTGAAGGATTTTGTGTCGTATTTTGAATGTGATAAAGTGTTATTTTAAGTAGCAGGGCATTCTAATGGTGGGTTCATGGTGTGTATTTTTTTTCAGTCGTCCGTTGATTTCAGAATTTAATATATTTTTTTTTTAAAACGTTGCCCTACACTAGGAATTTCTCCTGTATCGTGGGTGCGTTTACAAAGATTTAAACTCACATACACAAACACCCAGACCCGAATCAACTATCTGCAGGTCAAACAAATATTTGTTCCGTGTGGAAATCGAACCCGCGACACGCAGGGCAGCAGTCGATCGCTCAGCCACTGCGCCAACAAATATTATTTCGTAAACAGGGTTTTAAAGAAAAAGGGGCGTTGTCCATACAAAATTAACCCACGTTTTAAATAAGAGATCCTTTATATCGTTCTGAGGTACAGAGCCTTAAAAAATAGTTCTAAAAGACAGCATAATTCATCCTTAGTCTAACTCTAAGTAGGTAGGAATTTAAGTCTAATCTAAATTGCTATGTTAATTTGTTCAGGGACAGAAATATCTACAACGATATAGATATATATATATATATATATTTTAATATATTTCTCTCTGTTGTAGGACGTGAGTGAATTTTGATCCTTCTTCTACTTACTCTTTTTGTTATTTTAATTTAATAATTAACAAACTCAATCATGTAGCTTACCAACCTACATTTCACTGTTTTAAATCTCATTAATTTTCTCAGTATATACTCATTTAGATTCAGAAGAGTTCATGGCTAAATAATAAGCAGCCAAAATCCTTACTAATATTATAAAAGCGAAAGTGACTTTGTTTGTTTGTTACGTCTTCACGCCTAAATGGCCAAACCGATTTTGATGAATTTTGGTACAGAGATGGTAGGAACCCTGGAGACAGCCATAGGCTAAAAAGGTGAGAAAAGGGGGAGAAAGAGGGAAGAAAAGGAGAGAGAAAGATAATTCTTTTTTCGATCATGACGCGGGTTAAAGTTAGCGTTAGCCCAAAGTAACTATGCCACACGGACGAAGTCGCGGGAGGAAGCTAGTTATTTATAAAACGCTTGTCTGCCACTGTTCTTTAAACTTTGTTAGATTAAAAATTAAATATTTACAATTTATCAGAAAACAGTTAGGTACTTGTTTGACTGAAAACTAAACTGATCATTTAAATAAGTAAAATAAAACAATGGAACCTGTTAAATGAATACATAATGAAGTTAATACAGACATGCGACAGTCCAACAGACCTTATTTAAATGACAATTAAGATCAATTTGACGGCACGGCTGGCGCAGTAGCTGAGAAAATTATTTCTGTGCTGCGTTTCCCCGGTTTAAACCCTGTAATGAACAAATATTTGAATGGCTTATAGTTGTTCCGGGTTTGGCTGTTTGCGTGTGTGAGTTTAAATGTATGTATAGCCACAGGATAAAAAAACTAAAAGTACCAGTATCAACAACACAACCACGACTTTATGTGTAATAGAAATAAAGATCAATTCAATTCTTTAAATCATATCATATAACATGTTTAACATTAACTATTTTTGGTAAAAGACTAAGCAGACTATAATATCGTTCTAGAGTGTCATCTCAACGCGCCATATCTTCTCCTGCTCTGGGCAAAGTTGGAGTGTCAGACGTTTACTACCTAAAACCCATCCATGTTTCTTCTTTTGCCCTTTATGTTTCGTGGTCGTGTTATCTCTTTCAAACAAGCCACAACCCTGGAAGGCAGTGGCCCTGGAGGTCCCCTCTGGCTCGCATATGCCTTTTAAATATCTTTTGTTGCTTTTAATTAGTCCAATGAATTGGTAATGAAAGTGTTAAACAGTTGAGATATTCAAATCTCCACTGTCATTCTTTGACAGTTATATGAAATGGCTAAATCACGGAAAATAAACCTGGAGTGTCAATTTCCTTAAAGTTCATAGACCTCTAAAGATCTTTTGCACTCCTTCCTTATGTTGAGAATCCTATAAAATACGGGCCAAGAAAATTTTGGTTAAATCTGTAGGTAGTGAGAATACAGATTCAACGTCGGTCATCTTTAATTATTTATACATTTAATAGTATTTCTGGTTTATTTCGTATAGTTACGTTTCCAGTAAGTTTTTTTTTTTATTCCGATTGAAAAAAAAATGTGTAGATTGTGGAGGCTTTTACATTCCGTCCCAATATCCTACTAGGAACTAGGATATTCGTAGGATTTATAACATAAAATTAGTAAGATAGCTGGGGCCCGCGTGATATCGAAAAAAATCTAGTGTCCTAAAGTATCCTATGTGTTATTCCAGACCATAATCTACCTTTGTGTGAAATTTCATTATGATCCGTTCAGCCGTTTTGACGTGAAAGTAAAAAACATCCATCCATCCTCACAAACATTCGCATTTATTATTATAGTTGTAGGATAGGATAAAAATCATTGAGACACACGACGACACATTAACCTTTACAAAACCAGTATACGTGGATCTGTCATCTTATGGAAAATCTACGATGTTACGATCTGTAGTTAAGAGATCTGCACAAACTGGTTTTTTTCAGGTTGATGTGTGTAAACTTAACAAACTAAACTTACATCTATTTAAATTAATTTAATTTTTTACATTTATTTTTGTCATCATTTACTGTTACCCATGTTTGCAAAATAAAATTATCTTTATCTTTAAAAAAAAACAACTGGCAGTTTATTCCATATTCAAAAATGGCAAAAGTTTTTTTCGTTTATTGTTTTTAATGGAACGTTCATTTGAACAACGAACAACTGTGCTTCCATATTTAAACTGTATCTCTTTTTTAAACATTTGAACACACCTTAACATTCAAATGCACGAAGATAAGAATTACTCAAATACAGTTAATACTATAAAAGGATCATACTCAAACAGTGATTTTGTTCCAGACGGCTTATAAAGACAGTATCGTTGAGAGGGTAGACAGAAACAGTGGTGACTCAGTGACAATGGTGTATACGATCACTCAACAGGTTAATAATATGGAGAAAAGTGAATCCAAACGGAGTGTGTGGAAGGAGATTTTATTGGCTGTACTGGGTATGTGATTTTCATTTGTTTTTTAATGTTTTGTTTTTTAATAAATTTTTTATTCGTTAGCCACGTTTGTGTGCGATTGTAGATTCGTGCCTTTTCTTTTTTATTAGAGTGTACGCTGTAGGATGAACAGTTTAACAACACGATATCTCGCCTGTAATTCTCGAAGTGTAAGCAGAAGTGTACTATTATAGTACATCCCACGGTCAGTGGGTCATCTTAGGGGCGGGCTAGTTATGTTTAAGTCTCAAGATTAAGGGACGACCTTATTCGTCCAGGCAGTCTTCCTTTGGAATAAGCTCCCTCAGAATATCAGGATGGTTACCAGTCCGTTTACTTTTAAAAAGAAAGCTCGCGAATACGTTTATAAGAAGTTGGTTGATTCGTCTCGTGATTAAGTTGTGGTTGTTGTCTTGTTACGGTCTCTTAACTTTATAAAATTTTGTTGTAAGCATGAATATAAGTATTTATAGTTATTTATATATGTATATAAATTTTATTTTTTTAAATATTTATTTTCTAATATCATTTATTTCTGCTATCGCACCTATTGTGTTTTGTCTCTGCATTACCCTAAGGTAGACTGGTAGAAAATGCCTAAGGCATTAAGTCCGCCTTTTTACGGTTTTTAGGTACTTGTGCATAAAGTTTTAATAAATAAATATTGCTAGCAACCGGGATGGGTCACTAGCACCAATGTTATATGAATGTCAAGAACTTATTAGTAATTTAAAAATCGTCTTATTAAAATCTTGTTATGCAATTTAAAATTGATATAATATAATGTATTTGTATATAAAAATATTAATGGTAGTTTAGAAGTGCTTTAATTTTAACTTGATTGAGAATTTCCGTTTCGCCCTAAAAATTGCTAAACAATGTTGTCTAGCTATTTTAAGCCGGACGAAACCATAAACAATCATGACCTTGAATTAAGTGTGGTTTAAAAAATAAACTGTTGTTGTTAACAACAGACATATTGATCACGGCTCAATTGATTTGCGCACCCGCACGGCATAGCGTGACGTGTAAAAAACTTCATTCAATTATGATACTTACAAAGAGTTCTTTCGATAACGTTTTTACTCTGGACGCTCTGAATATCCACGTTTAACTACATCGTTCTCACATCCTTACTAATATTATAAAAGCGAAAGTAAGTTTGTTTGTTACTTCTTCACGCCTAAATGGCCAACCCGATTTTGATGTATTTTGGTACAGAGATAGTTGGGATCCTGGAGACGGACATAGGCTAAATACAAGTGAGAAATGGGAGAGAAAGAGGGAGGAAGAAATGGAAATATGAAAAATTCCTAATCGTTCAAACCCATTTATTTGAGGAAACTAAAACTGGCGGATGGAATGGCCTAGAAAATCTAAACAGATGTGTCCCCCATTTTTCAGATGGGTAATCATGAAATAACTTCCTCCGCTCTGGGTGGAGCGGAAGGGAGTTTCACTTTTACTGGCCTTTTACTGATCCATCCATGTTTCAATTTTTGACCTTTTTGGTTTTTGATGATTGCGCTGCCGTCACGATAACATATCGCTCCGTATCTTTTATTTCCTAAAATTTCAAAAGCAGTAATATCTCGATAATTTTATACTTAAATGACTTGAATAAACCTAATACAACAGTGATAGTGTTATCTAGTACCAAAAAAGGACACTAGTGAATAAACAGTATAATCATACATGAACCCTGGAAGTGATAGTATTTTCATTTTAACAAATTATAAACAGTGTAACAATTAGTAGAAGCAGTGAAGAAGTGAAAAAGGACCATAGAAAGTGAGCATATTATGAAGTAAACGTGATAAACCGTACAATAATGAGTATTTCAACACGAACAAATCGTTACGAAAAATGTTTTGAATATCGGCAAAGTCATTAACTGAACTACTTAGGACAACGCCATCTGTATTGTAATGGAAATATTAACTCGTATGTTAGCTACGTGAAGTCGATAAATCAGCACACCTACATAATTCGATATACAAAGGGATCGACTTTTTTAACTAACCTGCATGAGCTCCAAATAGCTGAGAGGCGAAGCAGTGTGCCTTCCGCAAGATTGATCGTGGGTTCGATCCTCAGTGACACCGTCACTTTTTGGATGTTTATCGAGATTTTAAAATGAATTCTGATAGTAAAAATAACATCACAATGCGTCAGAAAAATAAAACATCTATAACTTCGTGTCAAAGACTATGTTTAACCAGCCCGTCGTCGTCTGAGAAGTCAATAGCCGACAGTCTACCCGAACCAAATACTAACTACGAAGACGAGTACACCAAAAAATTGAGAGAACATTTATTAAATTACTGACAGACCAACTTAATAGCGCTCACGAACAAATTGACGAACTACTACTCGAGAACAGCTCACTTTCCAAAGTTACACAAGAGCAACAAAAACAAATCTCGTATTTAAAAACGATTTGTACAAGCACTCCTCAGAGTACTAACCTGGCCCGTAGGAAAAAATACAAAAAGAAATGCAGGAAAACACTGGATTTCGGAAGAGAGGACAGTGACACTGCAGAAAAAGATTATGAGACAAGCGAAGGTACATTAAAAACCCCACCAGAACACATAAACCACGAGAATACCAGTAATATATTGGGCAGCTTTAATCAACAACAATGTCTGCGGATTGAAACAAATAACAGATTGTCATCTGAGAAACCTAGAATAATAATTCTAGGAGACGAACAAGTTCGAGGCCTTTCAGGAGTGATGATAAATAGAAGGGCGGCCGAGTGGAATGATTGCTACACGGTCTCAGCTCTGGTTAAATCTGGTGCAACATGCTCCGAAATCTTATCTAATAATTTAGACATTTATAATTCGCTGACAGAACAAGACATTGTCATACTTTCGGTAGGCACAAATGATTGTAATCCATCTCATTTGCTGAAGGAATTATGTATAGCACTTAATAACTTAAAAAAGTGCCAACAAATATTTGTATTAGGTGTACAGTGTAATTATTATTTAAATAAGAATATGTTGAACCAAAGTATAAAACTGATGACGCAAAATTTTTCTAACTGCACATTTGTTAATAAATATTGCTAATTTAACCATTTTTCATCAAAATTTATGTGGAATTAGCAATAAAAAAGACGAGCTAGAACTTTATGTGGAAAATATACTGCCAAGGTTGGATTTCATCTGTGTTACTGAACATTTCCTTAACAAATTAAATGCTCCTTTATTTGCACTGACCGACTACAACTTAGTTTCATACAATAACAGGGTAAACAAAAAAAGAGGTGGTAGTCTTATCTTAGGACAAAGAAATAGACAAGTCTCTGATTGTGAGCAAATAAACAAATTATATAAATCGGAATCATTCGAAATATGTTGCACTAAAGACATTGATACCGGGTTATATATATGCTGTTGTTATCGAAGCCCCGATGAAAAGAATTTAAAAATATTTATGGAAAAATTGGAAATATTGCTCGAGTATTTTTTTAATAAAAAATGTATTATTTGTGGTGATTTTAATATCGATCTTCTCTGTGAAAATAAAAAGCGTACTGAGTTTGTAAATCTTTTACGATGTTATAACTTCAGAACGCTTATTCAAACGGCAACTTTTACTCGAAATCAGTCATCTTCTTGTCTGGATAATTTCATTACTAACTTAGACAGCACGCATATTCAGGAAGTTTCCATAGATCACAATGGCTTAGCAGATGGACATGCAGGACTTTTTTGTAAATTGACACTTCGGATGATACAGGAAAAGAAGCCAAACAATAACAAAAGGATTATTATTAAAAAACGAATGTTAACAAAAAATAACCACGACATTTTTAACGAAAAAATATTAGGTATCGACTGGGGTTCAATGGGAATAAACACATTTTTAAACAAATTTCATGATGCTTTTCAGAGTAGCTTCAGAAAGCGAAAAAAACAAGTGGTTTTAAATGAAAACAGAAATGCAACAAAATGGACCACAAAGGGTATAAGAGTTTCGAGCAAAATGAAAAGATTTTTATGTGCAAATAATGGAAGTTGTCATAATTCCATATTCACTTATAAAACCAATTATATTAGGATTTTTAGGAAAGCCGTTAAAGTAGCTAAAAGTATTGCCGTGAGGGTTCAAATACAGAAAGCAAAAAATAAAAGCAAGGAAATCTGGCAAGTAGTAAATCGCCATAGAAACAAACACAAAGAAATGAACTTAAAAAAGCTAATCGTGAAATTTAATGATAAAATTATTGATGACCCCAGGGAAGTTGCAAACGTTTTCGCTGAACAATTTAATTGTTACAACAGCTCATTGGAGAAAGCCGAAGAATATAGTTCACTTTTCTATTTAAAACATTCTACTGATAGGGTAAATAGTAAAATGCGTCTGACGTCCGTAACTCCTGAGGAAATAATAAAAATTGTGGGGTCAATGCCTAATAAAACTTCAAGCGGATACGATGATTTGCCTATAGGTGTTTTGAAGCAACACATTCAAGTTCTTGCGCTACCTCTATCGGTCCTGTTCAATAAGTGTTTCGAGGACGGTATTTTTCCGGAACAGCTTAAGATAGCGAAAGTTATTCCCTTACATAAAAAAGGTTCACAGACGGATACTAAAAATTATCGCCCTATATCAGTTTTACCAACACTCTCAAAGATCTTTGAAAAATTAATTAAAATTCGTCTTGTCGCTCATCTCAATATAAGTAAAGTTATAAATAAAAGACAATTCGGTTATCAAAAAGGTGTCGGAACTACAGAAGCTATCAGCACTTTAGTTAAAGACGTGGTTGATAAGCTTAATAAAAAATTAAAGGTAGCTGGAATTTTCTTAGACTTAAGTTCTGCTTTTGACACTGTAAATCATACATTGTTGCTTGCCAAACTGGAACATTATGGTGTAAGAGGACAGGTTCTAGCGCTTTTTAGGTCGTATTTAACTAATCGAAAAATGTATGTAGAGGTAAAAGACATAAATCAGAATAATTTTCAAGAAGCGTATCATTCAAAGTTACGAAGGGTTTTGACAGGTGTACCACAGGGTTCTATTCTGGGTCCAATCCTCTTTTTAATCTTTACAAATGATCTACTTAACCTAGCAACAAAAATGAATCCAAATTTAAAACTCATAGCATTTGCAGACGATACCAATGCTGTTGTTGGTGAAAGTACTGCAGAGGCTTTGAGCAGCACTATAAACTCGGCTCTTGAGTCATTCCAAAAATGGTTTACTGCAAATAAGTTGTTAATTAATGCTAAAAAAACAAACATCGTACTGTTTAAGTCTACAACCCGTGGAAGTGATAATCTAGACGTTAAGTTAAATGGAGACAAAATAGGTATTGTTGACTCAGTAAAATTTTTGGGAGTGCATATTGATTCACTATTAAATTGGAAAAATGAACTAAGAGCCATAGACGGGTCAATATCATCAGCTTGCTATGCCCTCCGCAGCCTACGAGAAGAACTTAGCATAGATATTTTAAAATCTGTTTACTATGCGCTGGTAGAGTCAAGATTGAGATATAGTATTCAGCAATGGGGAAACAGCTATAAGTATAATTCTGACAGAGCTTTTGTGCTACAAAAGAGGGCAATCAGAACAATAGTACGTATTCCCCAAATCGAGTCCTGTCGGAAACATTTCCAAAGTCTATCGATACTGACATTACCTAGCCTTTACATACTTACAGTCTTGACTAGCCTAGCAAAACACATAAATGATTATGAAACGCAAGACGAAAGACTTAAAAGGGAAAGCACAAGAAACCAATATTTGAAGCATAAATTTAATTCAAAATTAAATATTGTAACACATTGTGTACAGTATCAAGTGGTAAAATTGTTCAATTGTTTGCCTAAGGATATAAAACAACTGCTATATAAACCCACCTTATTTAAAGATAAACTAAAAAAGTTCTTACTGGACAAAGGTTTCTATTCCGTTGATGAGTTCATGACTCAACATTATTAATATACATAATTGATTCTTTGTTTTTTTTTTCGTGACAATAGATGAATTTTAATTTTGGGTATTTTTATGATTATTAAAAATTATGGACTTTATTTATTATTTCATTGTTTTAGGTGACATGTTTTATTTGTTTTTTTTTTTTTTCTCTTCTTAGTATATATTTTTTGACATTTTTGATGATTTATGTTTGACATGATTGAATGTTTTAAATTAATTTTATGTTATTGGTTCCTAATTAATTTAAATTGTAAGTGTTTTTATTTTTTTTATTATGACATTTTTAATTATTATCTTTTTTATTATTATTGTGATTTGTATGAATTTAATTGAGATGATGGTTTATTTTTTCAATATTGTAATTAATCGATTTCATATTTTCTTAATTATTTACTTAACTGTTTTTCTATTCTTATATTTTTTGTAACACATTCAGACACAATGTAAATTGTTATTGAATTTAATAAATGAAAAATGAAATGACCTCTGTGTTCCGCGGCCGCAAAATCTCCTTCGAAAAACCTGCAACCCCGGCAGGCAGTGGCCCTGGTAGGCCTCTCTGCTTTGCTGACATCTCTTTGAGGCGCACGTGGTTCACGAACGCACCCTCGACTCGTGTGAAATGCTGGCAGAAATTAAAAAAAAAAATTGTTCTGTTGGTCGTAAGCGTGCCTGCTTAGCATAAGGTCCTGGGTTCGAAAGTGAGCTTAAATTTACTTGTAAGAAGGTTTTAATTATATTGTTACATGTTAGACTTATTTTTTTTGTTATTATGTTAATTAGAAATCTTTTTCTTCTTGAGGCAATAATTTGTTATGTTGTCAGATTTTCATCGTTATAATTATATGCATATCTTTTTTTTTTCTTTGAAAAAAACGTTGCCCCACACTAGGAATTTCTCCTGTATCGTGGGTGCGTTTACAAACATTTAAACTCACATACACAAACAGCCAGACCCGAAACAACTATCTGCAGGTCATACAAATATTTGTTCCGTGCGGGAATCGAACCCGCGACACGCAGCGCAGCAGTCGATCTCTCAGCCACTGCGCCAACCGTGTCGTCACTCATCTTTAGCTGAGTTGTGCACCAATTGGTGGCATACTCAATTTATGTTGACAAATCTTGTTGCTAGAATAAAGAAATGAGTTAAAAATTGTTTATCTTGAAACGGTTGCTTCCTAAAACCACGTCTTATCGTAGTTAAAGTTAGTGGCACAACAACAGTAAACAAAGACAATGTGTTTCGGTATTTCACGGAATTTCCGTGTGTTTGTAGTCAAAGAGCTACTCTGCCGCTAAGCTTCTTATCAGCAGAGAATAATATCCTTTGTAGACGAGGAGCGTGCGCTCCTTATTAACTTCAACAGACGTTTTTATTACTGCTGTGGTGACGATTTTTGTGGATAAACATTGTATTAAAAAGTGTTGTATGCTAGTAAAATAAACACTGTTTAGTTTTTATAAATATTTGATTAATAGCAGCCGCTCGGGTTCATCTTAAGGTGAAGCCGTGCTTGCCTAGGTTGGTCTGTGGGACCCCTTCACATACCGAGTTTCCTCCTTGCCTCGGAAAGCACGTAGAGCTGTTGGTCCCAGCTGTCATTTATAGATATTTGACAGTCGTTACTAATAGTCAAAGATCTACGCTTTGGAATAGGCAACTAAAGTACTTTCACACTTATTATGCCTTGTGTTGTGACTGGGACTGTAGCTTCATTTTATGGTTGTCAATGTTTCGACAGTAAAGTTCAAATGTGCCTGTAACTGGCCTACTTGAAATGATTGATTTTGATTTTGAAAGAAAGAAAAAAAAAACACGTTTACTTGGTACTTGCAACAAGTACACACAATATAAAAAAACAACTTAAATCTTAAGACAAAATAAAAAGAAATCATAAATTTTAACACTGAAAAAAAAAAAACAACTAAATCTTAACATTGCAAATAGAAGAAAAAATAAATAAAAAATCTAGCTATCTAGCTCTCAGTAAACTTCGATTTTAGCAAGTTTACATGTATTTTTGGTTGTGAGAATGTTGTTAATGTAAACTATACGATTACGGCTTCCTAAATTCCAAGATGAGATAAACTTTATAAACATGATGCATTTCTGTTATGACATACTTATTTTTATATAAAACTAGCTGTGCGTAGCGGTTTCTCCCGTTTCCTTCTGAAAAGGGCCATCCTTATAACATAGGGGTGTGAAAATATATTACGACCGATTCTCAGACCTACGGTCAAGCCGTTTCGGAGGAATTTGCCAACTAAAACTGTGACACCAGAATTTTATATACATATAAGAAGAAATAAAGATTCTGCTACTTATATACAATGTGTCCGGTCATGGACTAGCCATATTCATCTAGAATATGGCTAGTCCATGACCGGACATACTTATGTAATGAGTGTTTTAATATAAAATTACGATACACACTTGGGTCTAAGTCGCTTCCCCGCTTTTTGGCAGCAATTTTGAGATGTTCTCTATGCGTGTAAAAAAAATCATAACTCACAAAGTTTTGGTCGTACTGAGACGAAAATAGGTTTTTTTTTAGAAAATCAATAAATTTGAGTACTAGAATGTTTGTTATAAGTATATAGAATATCGCTAGTCCGTGACCGGACACATACATATATTGGCCAAAGTTTGTTAAATATTTTCTCGGTTTCCATTTGAACTGTATGTTTGCATACATGTTATGTTTTGATGACAATGTATAGTCAGGGTACTTGACATTTTAAATCCAATATGGCGGTCTTCCACAGTTGGCGAATTATTTATTTTTTATGAATTCTCATGATATGGGTATAAATTAAAAGGGTTTTCTGAAATGAATACGATAATTAAAATGACGTTACTCTGTATTTTTTTATATTATACTAGCTTTTGCCCGCGGCTTCGCTCGCGTTAAATTCGGGGTAACACAGTTCCCCTTGCGCCTTATTGATTTGTAATAGCAATGCTGAATTTTCCCTTTTCTTCCCTCTTTCTCCCTCACATCCCACTTTTTTTTCAAAAAAGTTAGCCTATGTCCGTCTCCTGGTTCCCAACTATCTCTGTACCAAAATTCATCAAAATCGGTTTAGGCATTAAAGCGTGAAGAGGTAACAAACAAACAAACAAATAAACAAACAAACAAACTCACTTTCGCTTTTATAATATTAGTAAGGATATATATATATATTATATATATATATATATAGTAAGGATTAGTAGGGAAAGATTATGGTCATGATTTTCGGGGGGTACTTGGCGTATAAAATATAACCTCTATGATTTACTGTAAAGCAGACGAGATTATCGTCGAATTGTCTGTGGTAACCTGAGCTGAGGCTTATGTAATAACTAGCTTTTGCCCGCGGCTTCGTTCGCGTTAAGTTTTCCCTCTTTCTCCCACATTTCTCACTTTAAAAAAAAATTGCCTGTGTTCGTCTCCAAAGTCGGTTAAGCCATTTAGGCGTGAAGACGTAACATAACAACAACTTTTATAATATTAGTAAGGATTTCTGTGGTGAAATCTATGACTAATTATTTAATTAGACTATCCTGATATGTAATTCATTTGACGAATATATACCTACTAGTGGTAATTCTTACTAAATCACGGTAAACGTCATCTTAAAGGAAAAAAACACAAGTCATTGCTCTGAGTACTAATAACCACATAACTACTCATCATGGATTAATGAAGGTTTGCACGCACAAATATGTTTTCTTTTGTCTCGTAAAAAATAAGGATAATATTATTATGTTGTCTGCCTCATTGGTGAAGTGATTGCAAGCGCGACTTGGGTTGGCTACCGGTTTGGGAAAAAAATTGTTGGGGTGTTCCATTGGAAATTTCTCTGGTTTTATTTTAAAGGTTGCCCTTCTAGGAATTTATCCTGTATCGTGGGTGCGTTTACAAACATTTAAACTCACATACACAAACAGCCAGACCCGATACAACAAATATGTATTTTTATGGCCGAGGCTCGTTCCCCACAGGGAGTGCCCTTAGCGTGTAGTCGCTTAGTTTGTAAGTTTTTTCCCTGGCAGGAGGCCTTATCTTCAAGGCATCCACAGGAATCGCCCGGTTAAGCAGACGACAACCTCTTAGGTTGAACTGCGAGATGCCAAAAAAAAAATGAGGTGCAGTCAGTATCAGACGAAAGGACGGTGAGCTAGCGTTGTCACCCATATTGTCCCAATTAAACCAGCAGTGTAAATAAAAAACTGAACAATGTCGTGATAAGTTAGGCCCGAAATATTGTATCCTTCATTAAAACGTGTGGAAAAGCTTTGTAAACAAACAGGGTATTTGGAATAAATTGAGTTACATACAGGTTGCGTTTGATTAAGGATGGCTATTCGGGGAAAATGCAAAATTGGACTTTTGTTTATTGTTCTGTGTGATTGTTTATGTACCTACACACGACGGCAGGTCAAGCTATACTAAACTAATATAACCGGATCTCTCTACTACGGATCGCACACCGTTGTAGAGAGATCGGGTTAAAATGGTTTTGTGTAGGTTGATGTGCCGTCGTGTGTACCTCAAGAAAGTTGGCAACGTCGCAGTTATACTGTTTTCGATGAAGCATGGTGCGGGTGACATTACATGAAAAGACATGTTTAGTGATGGGATGTATTGCTATGTTGAATATTTCTTTACGGTAACGATATTCAGGGTAAAGTCTTTGATCAGTTATGATCAGAAATAGAGGTATGGTTCCAGATTGAAGAGAAATGGTACATTTAACTAATTAAATGTCACCTGTTAAATGTCAATACTAAGGAAAGCTTCGATACTAAGGACCTGAGCTTAGGGTTATACCGCTGGTCAGAGCTAAAGTCATTTATAAAAGTATTTGTGTTTATAAAAGATGAAACTGATATAGAATTGTATAAAGCTTGGAAGGAATAATGAGACGGTTTTGAGTACATGCGTTTAAAAGTACTGTGGATCTAATGTCTATCTGGGCCTATGGCCTACTTATGGGTAATATTATTTGAATTCTGCCCCGGTGTGGGAAAGACACTGAGGTCAACGTCCTGTTTGGATCCATCTCATGCCTGACTGTCTATTGTTTTTAGTTTAATCATAGGCCGACATTTCAAGCAAAATACTAGTATTCAGGTGCATCTGGTTAGACTGGAAGCCAACCCCAGTTGAGAGAAGCCTTGACAGATGATGACTACTATCATTATTCACTGTTAACTAAGTCTTAACGCTCGTCTGACTAACATAAGATAATTGTCTAGATAAAGTTTATGATTCACAAACATTTAAATAATATCATTATGAAATTTAAGCAACTGAATCACTTTGTTTTTCTTAAGATTTAAATATTTGTGTGCAAGAAGGCACGTAGTGTTGTCAGGTTAAGATGTCGTATATTTTCTTGAACGTTTTGTAAACTTCCTAATTTACAGATAAACGTCTACTACATTTATAACTTGGAAGACAATGAGCTGTAATTAATAAACCAAAAAACTGCATTCATTTTTCTAGCTTTGGCGTAGAGTCTTAATAGTTATAACAGCAAAACAATGCCAGAAAATAGAGTTAGTTTAGATTTACGTTTAGTAATTACTTTTTTGTTGTTTATTTAACCTTGAACTACAAGTTCTGTAGATACCTACCTATAAGTGAAATATTCACTCAATTTCCTTCAAATTACTTCCTCCACTCTGGGTGGAGCGAGGGCGGGACGGAAAAGTTTTATTCAGTTCAAATCTGACACTCTCTTCTACTACGCCCAGAGCGGGAAAAATTAGGTAAAGAATTCCCATCCCAAAGAAAACAGATAGGCATTTGCTCCATATCAAACGCTGATATTCAGTTGCATCATGTAAGATTGGAATCCGACCATAGTACACACGACAGCACATCAACCTACACCCACCATTTTAATAATAGTTTAGAATAGGTTGACCTGCCGTCGTGTGTGACAACTTGACTGAACTACCCTCCAAAGATTTCACCGTCCTGCAAAATGGTTCGATCAGACGATATTGAACTGTAGAGACTAACACGATTAGAAGTGCTATCGCCGAACATTTAATTGCTCTTGGGGATAGTTAACGTCGTAATTGCTAGAAAAGTAGACGTTGAAATGAAACTATTTTAATTGAACTGAAAAGTTTCTTTGAAAAAGTACGTGAATCTTGTTGTAATGTATGATTTGAGTAATGATTAGATTAATATAGATTGTAAAGCTATTTTTAAGGTTTCGGGCCTTAAAAGGAAAAACAAGGAACCCTTATTTGATCACGTCTGTCTGTCTGTCTGTCAAGACCTAAGATCTTGGGAACGCATGAAACCATATTCTGAAGTCCGTGGTCCCTTCTAAGACTACGCAGTCAAAAGATATGGCCGTTTATGTTGCAAGTTTGTAGGGAAACCTCGGTGTGCGAGTCCGGCTCGCACCTGCCGGTTTTTTTTTCGATCATCACGCGGGTTAAAGTTAGCGGTGACCCAAAGTAACTATGCCACGCGGACGAAGTCGCTGGCGGAAGCTAGTCCTTATCCTTACTAATATTATAAAAGCGAAAGTGAGTTTGTTTGTTTGTTACCTCTTCACGCTTTAATGGCTAAACCGATTTTGATGAATTTTGGTACAGGGATAGTTGGGAACCAGGAGACGGACATAGGCTTTTTTAAAAAAAGAGTGCGATATAAGGGAGAAAGAGGGAAGAAACGGGAAAACTTAGCGTTGCTATTACAAATCAATAAGGCGCTACCGAATTTAACGCGAGCGAAGCCGCGGGCAAAAGCTAGTCCTTACTAATATTATAAAAGCGAAAGTGAGTTTGTTTGTTTGTTACCTCTTCACGCTTTAATGGCTAAACCGATTTTGATGAATTTTGGTAGAGGGATAGTTGGGAACCAGGAGACGGACATAGGCTATTTTTTTTTAAAGAGTGGGATATAAGGGAGAAAGAGGGAAGAAACGGGAAAACTTAGCGTTGCTATTACAAATCAATAAGGCGCTACTAAATTTAACGCGAGCGAAGCCGCGGGCAAAAGCTAATATCTTATAAATGGAAAAGAGTGACAACTTATAAATCAAAAACATAATATTACTTAACTAAAAGATGAAAATAGAAAGTCTGTTTCAGTTTTAGGTCGAGCTTTTTTTTTTTTTTTTGCCAACCCTACTACCATTTGCTTCAACACGATTGGTCAGAATTGGGTATTAATCGGTACAATGGCCAAGATCGTAGACTACTAGTCTACGATCTTGTTTACGGTCCAGATGTAATGAGTGCAAACTAAGTCGGATTATTCGGCAAAAAATGAGAAAGCTTTGCTAATTACGTCCCAATTCTAACAAGCAAGTCCTAATTCGTTGTTCCCTTGGCTGAAAAAGTCTTGTGTAAGTATTTTTTGCAAGATTCGTGAAAATTAAAAGTAATTAAGCCGCTAATTTTGGGATTGTTCTGCAAGTGCCATTTACCTTAACTATTTATACGCAGAATTCGTATATGGTGCGTACATGCCGAAATGTAACTGATTTATGTGAACAGCATGATATTGATCTATTTGTCACTAGTGTGTCCTCGGCCAGGAAGTGCTTAAGCCGAATATTTTTCACTTAGTTTAGTAGTAGGCTGTTATATAGTGTAAGCAATATCTTTGCTTAGCTGCAGTAATTTCTGCATTAGTTATTTTCTTTTCGGTGTTCAGCTACCCTACCATGACGTTTTAAAACAGAACTTTTTCCACTGAGGGAAAGAGACAGAGCTATACAGGGTGTCTAGCACCATCTCTTTCTCACACAGGAATAAGAACTGCTATAAGATGTCATGGTAACCCTTCAGTTCTGTCTGTATATTGCAGATTATATTTTGTTTAGGTGTGTATAAGTGAAAATTTGAGTTTGGCTGTCAGTCTTTTTTGCAAAGTTTTGTTATGCTTTCTTAATAAATAAATGCTTTTCATTATATCACGCCTATAATTCATAAACGGTTAAAATCAAAAGTCAAAGAAATTTAGTTGTCAAAAACATGGTATTGAGGATTTTACATACATATGATAAGTTCAACATATTTCACCAGTACTTGGTATACAGATATTGGAAATTTTATTTAAAATTAATTAAGACAATGATATAAAATTAAAATATATTGAAGTTGCATTAAATATAGCAAAATTATGTCATCGGGGGGCATGGCAGCAAACACTGCCACTATTCTTTACTGGATACACTTTACTCCTAACTATTTAAAAATATAATATGAATAGGCATTTACAAATTTCCAATACACACATACGCACACACACACAGAGCTCAATTAACCAAAAAACCTCAGGCTGTAAAGTTTAAGTTGCCATCAACCCGCACAAACCAAGACTGAAAATAAAAAAAAAAAACGGTTCGCCTGAACATAAAGAATACTTCGCCAAGGCCACCGCCTACCGGGGTGGCGGGTTGTTCGAAAGAGATACCGCGGCCCCGAAACATAAAAGACAATAGAAGGAACATGGGTGGGTTTTAGTCAGTACAAGCCTGACACTCCCCCTCGCTCCGCCCAGAGCGGGGGAAGTTATTTGATGATTTCCCATCCGCAAAAAAAAGATGACAATTTCTGAGATGGACATACCCAGTCACACACCCACATTTCCAAGATCTCATGGTCTAAAGCAGCTATACGAATGGAGAGATCGAGATGCATAGATCGCACGTGTCATTCAAAATCTCCAATCGATATGATCTGAATCGACATCAATTGACCATCATGTTGGTATTTTGCAAATTAATGCCCTATTGCATACGCAGTAGGACATTATTCTTATTTTCCGGCGTTTACTCGAGCCAGGCCGGTAGGTTATGTTCACATGAGACTAAGAGTGCAGCTAATGGATGGAGAAGCAAAAACAAATTCCATTTTGAATTTGAAATAAGCAGTATTAGCTGCCCGGAGTTTGGAAATTGGCGATAAGATAGTCTCGTGCCTCAAAAAGCACGTTAAGTCGTTGGTACTGCGCCTGATCACTCTCCGGTCGTGTAGGATTGTCGTCCCATCGGACTATGACAGCAAGGAAACAGAAAGTGCACCGGTTCCTGCGCTCACAATTGTTTACTATAATATCCCCCGCACAGAATATAGCTATTCTCCGCTTACATTGACAACCGTGACCAAAATCTGTCAGGAGGACTACATATTCATATATGAAATTTTTGCCAACCTTTATCTGAAATCCAACGCACTGAAACTCAATCCTTCCAGACACGTCTTGACCAAGCGTGTCCGTTCAATGTATACGCAACTACAATCTTTATGGAAACGACCTTGCGACCTATTTTCGTCTTCAGACGTTTTATTTGGTCAAGGCCAGGATGTTTGAAAGATGTTTTGAAGAAATGTTGCGTTTTTATCTTGCAGTGTATCAACATGATACTGAGTTACTACTGAAGTTACTAGTTTATATAAGTTATTAGTAAAATTAACGGTTAATTAACATAACACATACAATCAGCCATAGGTGGCCTCCCAATTCTGGTATACTCTGCCGGAGTTGCGGGTTGTTCGAAAGAGATACCGCGGCCCCGGAATATTTAGGGTAAAAGAAAGAACATGGGTGGGTTTTATTCGGTAATAGTCTGACAGTCGCCCCGCTCCGTCCAGAGCGGGGGGAATTATTTGGTGAAAAAAAATACTGATGACCTAAAGAGGAATATTATGCCTGTGTTCTCCTATACTCTAGGAGAGGCAGAAAGTCTTACGAAAGGCAGAGTAGTTTTTAGTACACCCTGCATTTTGCCAATAATGTGTACTTCTCATGCAATGATGGCCATGACTATAGCCAAATGGGCAAATTTACGTCTTCGTCAAAATCCAGAAGGTGGTTATAAAAGACAGAAAAAATAATTAAAATTACGGTACCTGGTTAAGAGGGTCCGTATGAAAAGAGTTTCAAAATATACGTTTCTCAAATAGTACCTTGTGTCTTAAAAGGCAACAAAAATTCCATATAAAATATACTTTGATTAATGCTAAATGCTGCTTTTAATTTTTGTGTTTTGTTTTTCTTTCATATATTGTGTATAGAAATAAAACATCATCATCTGCCTAGCCTTTTCCCAACTGTGTTGGGGTCGGCTTCCAGTGTAACCGGAAGCAGCTGAATATCAGTATTTTACATGGAGCGACTGCCTATCTAACCTCCACAACCCAGTTAGTACTGGGTAATGTGATACCCCTTGGTAAGACTGATTGTCAGACTTTCGGAATACTGACTACGTGTAACGACTGTCAAAGATCTAAAAATGACAGTCGGGACCAACAGCTTTACGTGCTTTCCGAGGCACGGAGGAAACTCGGTATGTAACGAGTGGTCACCGATCCACAGACCAACCCAGGCAAGCGCGGCTTAACCTAAAGATCGACCTGAGCGGCTGCTATTATTTAGCCACGAGCTCCGAAATAAAACATAGGTGCAATATTGCAAATTTAAATTTTTGTGCAAACTGTGATTCAACTTCTTGTCTATGTATCAGGAAGGGCTTTATCCGTTTCGCTTATTATCAACTTTCTTTTTTCCTCGTAAAAACTTTTCCTTTGAAAATTCAATCTTTTCAACCTTTTCACAGCTTGAACCGCCCTGAAAACGTATTTTTTCAAACTTTTTTTAAGGAGTCCCTTAATAATATTATATGCTGCTTTTTTAGCAGTATAAATTTGTCAGAAGGTGCAAGAAATTGTACAGGTTTAGGGAATAAAATCATCGAATATACTATATATTATGTTTTCATTTGTTTGTGTGTTTAAATGCGCAATATTCCTGTATAATCAGATCACACACTGCACAGGCTGCGAGTGGTATAGCTCTTACCGACTTCCATAGTATATTAAGAACTAGCTTCCGCCCGCAAATTCGTCCGCGTGATATAGTTACTTTGGGCTAACGCTTAACACGCGTGATCATCGAAATAAAATATCTTTCCCTCCCCTTTTCTTCCCTCTTTATCCTCCTTATCCCTTGTCCGTACAGAGGCTATTTAAAAAGAACTGGTGACGAAATGAGACGACGATGACGAAGTGAGAAATGGAGACGGCTCCAGGGTCCAATTTATCAAAATCGGTTGTACCATTTAGGCGTGAAAACGTTACAAACAAACAAAAAAAATTAGTAAGGATTAAAAAAAAACAATTTATTCGGGTCGACAATCTTTAGCAGAGTACCTCTTTCCAATTAGCGAGGAAACAAAACGGACGCTTATAGCACCGTGATGCTGATCTCTCTGATGAATCTTGCTTGAAAAACCAACATCAATACCTATTCACGATTTTACTATTCAATACTTATTTTTTAACACTTCACAAAATTGTGTTTTTAACTTCAATCTTTCTCGAAGCTCATCTTAACTAAATCCTAAACTCCTTAAATGAAACATGTTAAATGCATTACTGTGATTGAGACAAAATAACAAATTTTACGATACCATTTAAAAACCCCTTAGTCGTAAATATTTTAAACTCGCTTGACTGAACGCATTGCGAAAACTTAGATTTTAATTTGAATAAAACAATAGTAAAATAAATTATATGACCGTAGTTCACAGTGGAAACTATGATTTAAATTTTGTGTACAAAAAAGTCTCTTTCATTTAAGTAAAAGTCGATTGCTTTTTGTTCCTAGAAAAACGGAGAATTTATACACGTATACAACAATAAACTGAAAAAGATAGAGACTTTAATGTGATTGTGTTTATAAGCTATCTTATACTATCTCTTTCGAACAACCCGCAACCCCGGCAGGCGGAGGCTCTGGCAAGCCCTTCTGCTTTGCTAATTCTCTTTGGGGCGCGCGTGAAACACGAACGCGCCGTCGACACGGCCTGTCGTCAATAGACGGACGGACGGACGGTACCTAAGCTAACCATTGCTCACCGTCCACAGGCCCGCATCTACAGTGGCCGGGAGTCGTCTCGCGGCGCCCGGGGCGTCTCCCGCGGTGGCTGGGTTGGTTCGCTGTGCTCCGCCGTGTCCTCCGGGCGATCGTCACAATGGTGACACCCGGGCGTTTCCTCCCGCCCGATTATGCGCAGGAACCTCCCAAAACTTCCGTGTCCGGTGAGGACCTGCGTCAGGCGGTAGGTGAGGACGCCATGACGCCTCTCCAGCCACTCCTCAAAGAGGGGACTTACCGCCACTATTGTGGCGTGCCCTGCATGGGGTTGCGATAGTCGCTCTCTCCATGCCACCATGAGATCGCTCCGGAGGTCTGTCCGCTGAGCGGCAATTTGCCGCAGCAGCGGAGTTTCCCCCGGTGTAGTGCCTCCGCGCGCCATTCAAACAGGCGCGCGAGGACTATCGCCTCCAGATCCCACGGTGGCAATCCGGCAAGGAGACTCGCCGCCTCGCCGGAGATCGTGATTGTATCCACAATTACGTATTGTTTTATTAGTTTATTTGATTGAACGCGTCAATCTCACAGGAACCGCCGCCACCGGTTCGAATAGAGAATTCGCTGGTGAAACCTCTGGGCCCAGCTAGTATCCAAATAGACTAGCTGTGTCCAACGGTGTCACCCCCGATTGGCTCCTAAGGATTGTAGCATGATAAATATAACCAATAGCCTTGCTCGATAAATTGCTATATTAAACTTTTTGTTCGTCCATTTATTGTCTTAATAACATATAATTACATTTAAAAAAATTCTTAAAAAATAAAAACATTTAAAAATATAAAAATAGTAGCCCACCGGTATCGGGAACAGGGTCCAAGCTACCGGCGGTCAGGGCTCCAGAGAAAGGAACCCCCTAACAATACGAGCCGTATCCAGGAGTACCGCTTTCTGTATCAAGCCCTTGATCCAGCTGCCTAACGAGAGCCTCCTCAGGTATTGGTCGAGGCTCTTGGCAATTAAGCCATTGGCAGATACGACTATCGGCACAATGATCGCTGAGTCCATATCCCACATGTCGACAACCTCGCGAGCCAAGTCAATATACTTCATTTGCTTATCTTTCTCGGCTTTCACGAGGTTCTCATCATGCGGGACTGTTATGTCAACAATCATTGCGCGCCGCTCTGATCGATCCACCACCACTATATCAGGCCTGTTGGCAACAATAGTCCTGTCAGTGATGATGGAGCGATCCCAGTACAATGTGATATTGCCATGTTCAAGAACTGGGTCGGGCTCATACCTGTAGTACGGCACTTCCGATTCCACAAGGTTGTATTTTAGAGCAAGAATATTAAATAAATATTAAACTTATTTTTAAGCGCGTTCAACTAAACCAAACCAACTTATAACACTAAAATATAGATTACTTAACAGTACTATAAACTAATAATTGGAAAACAATATCGGTTAACTTACAGACTACACAGTTGGTGCAGTAGTTGAGCTATAGGCTGTTGCACCGTAGGTCGCGGGTGCGATCGCCGCACGGAACAATATATAATACACACATATTATGACATCATTTTCTAACCAACCCAATTTTTTCTTTCCAGTAAACCTGCCATTCTTCACCCACGGTATTGAAACAACAAATCTGACGTCATCAGCGCAGTCCGGCCATTTTATAAGCCAAAATGGTACACAATGGACCACTACGGCCATGGTGGCCGGCGCTGGTGTGGCGGCACCGGTCTTATGTTATATTGTGGATACACATGGACGGATGAGTGGGGTGTTCTTAATCAGTCTGGTGCAAGGGGTGAGTGAACTTTTGATTTCGATTTATGATATATGATGTTGAAGATATTCTGGTGATCTGATCTTATTTGAAGGGCGGACATGGCCAGGGTTCAAAAATGGCTGCTTTATCAGAATCATAATCCATACTTTTAAAATAATACTGTCTTTTGCCCGCGGCTTCGCTCGCGTTTAATTCTGAGTAACACAGTTCCCCTTTCCTGATTTGCAGGTACCTGCTACCTGCAGTTTTTGACCTTTCGCCTTATTGATTTGCACAGCTAAGTTTTCCCTTTTTTCCCCTCTTTCTACCTCATATCTCCCTTTTTTAAAAAAAAACAATTTTTTTTGGGAATATGCTCCCAGGTGCTGTGTCAGTACACAACTACACACACTCTTTATTACCAACGAAAAATACCTGCAAATCAGGAAAGGGGAACCTTGTTACCCTTGTGCTTGTGAGCGAAGCCGCGGGCTAAAGCCAGTAAATATATAAATACATTCTTAAAATGGTCGCAGACACGTTCGTGGACAGTATTATCTCATAGAATGCAGCTACAGAGACACTACTTTTTTTTCAGACGAATAAAAATTTCTTTGACGTTTTTTTGTAAATAATGTAGTGACAGTACAAAAGTCATAATAATACCTGTGGTGACAGTACAACATGCTGTTCTTTATGATAGTATGAACAATCGGTCGTCGTGTGGCGTGCTGATTTTATGCAAGTAAAAACTGATACAAAATTTCTTTGATGAATTTTTGTAAATAATGTAGTGACCGTACAAAAGTCATAATAATACCTGTGGTGACAGTACAACATGATGTTCTTTATGATAGTATGAAAAATCGGTCGTCGTGTGGCGTACTGATTTTATGCAAGTAAAAACTGATACGTCGACAGGCGTACTGTCGTATCTCTTTTAGCTATCTAGACGCCTGTGGTCGTTATTGTACACGAACGTGTTAAATACAGTCGAATTGAGAACCTCCTTTTTTCTTAAAGTCTGTTAAGAAGGCTGCTCAGATGACGATTATGATACATACTGTATCACAACTTCATTACCCCACACAGTATGCACGGCTGCATTCAATCATCTTGCCGTAATCCATTTAAAGTCCTATAGACATATTAGTAATGACATCCAAGATGGCTGCCTTAATCAGCAATAGATTGGAAGCTCAATTGGTTTTAATTAATAATCCGGATATCATTACAAACTGATGATTAACAAACTAACAGGATAAAGTAAGAAACGAGTACATTAGAGGAAGATTATAAGTAGCGTCGGTGACTGAAAGTTGTATTGATATCGGTTGGCTTGTTATGCATGTGCTAAATAATGTTTATTTTGCAAGTAGGTTTTCACAAACACTTTTACAAGTCTTTTTTATAAACTAGATGAGGCCGGTGATTCGTAGCCGACTATTCTGAGAAGAAACAGCCGAAACAAACTCAGAGGTCATAGTCTCTTTTAAGGTCCAGACAAATAATCTTGGTCAACTTACATGAGGACTATGCAGATTAGTGTCTGAAATGGTCTTTTTAAGAAAGCACCACACAGATTGAGTGGACCTGTCCAGTCAGTGCAAGCATTTGTCAGTTATCGTGTAGCTCGACTCAAAACCCAAGGAGCTCAACGAAACGACGAACAATACCAAAAAAAGGACATTTGTGTAGGTCCCTTATAGTAGGTACTCAAACTGCCAGACAATCGTCAAAAACAAAGTAAATAAAAGTTATAATTCACATGGTCCTCACATTTACAATAAATAACTACAGAATAAATATAATAACCATGTGATGCGGAGGAATGAGGGAAATGCCGAGGGAAAGTTTAAGTATGAATGTAAATAGGTATGAGAGTAGAAGATGACTAAAGAAACGATGGATCGAACTGTAATCAAATAATTTTTCATGGTGTTTTTGTTATATTTGTGTACAAAATTCACAATAAAATATTTACAAGGTATATGGAGCAACAACCTCCCTAAGGATCAAAGACCGACGGCTATCTTTAAATTAACAAATTCAATTAGCATTTTAATAGCTAATTCATTCTGCAGAGCTATTAACGACAATTTTGATTGCCGAATTTATAAGAGGCGTTGTATACTTTTCTGGACAAAAGTATCAAATTCTATACAGATACATTATAACAAGCAGCTTTTCGAAATAACTTGAATAATGAAAAAAAACACTTATTTCTAAAATGAGAGCTCAGAACGACAATTGCAAAGACTTATAAATGAAATACTAAGAGAAGAAACAATTTGGTTTATGAAAATAATGAGAATATTTTTCTAGCAATGATTAAATAATAAATATATTTACTACCCAAAGAAAAAGAAAATACATGAAATTTATTACGTATGACATAATTGAGTCATTTTTACATATATTTTGTAGACAATGTCCCCCTATGGTGGAGAGTTATATATCCTTAGACAAAAAAATAAGTACGTAATGTTTGTGTGAGTGTGTGAGTGTTAGTGTGTGTGTGTGTGTGTGTGTGTGCGTGTGTATGGTGATTATGAAAAAGATTGAATGGGGATTAAAATGTCTAAATAAAATGTTATGTGGTGGACTGGTGCCAAGGACGAGTAATAGAGAATAAATAAATAAATAAATATCTTGTGACAAATCACACACGGCTATCTGATCCCAAGCTAAGCAGAGCTTGTGTTATGGTAACCAGACAACTGATATACATACTTATATAATTTATAAATACATACATATTATAGATAAATCACACCCAGACACAGAACAAACAATCATGCTCATCACACAAAGTTTGTCCTGGAAAGAAGTATGGAAAAGTAGACATATTGAAACGACCTCAAATAATTTGAGATAACGGCAAGGGAATCATGATGTTGACATGCAATTAAACCGCGGGTTCGATACCCGCACGGAACAAATATTTTTATGACCTACAGGTAGTTTTTTCGGGTCTGGCTCTTTGTGTATGTGAGTTTAGATGTTTGTAAACGCACCAACAATACAGGAACAATATTATAGCGTGGGGCAAAGTTTAAATAAAAGGAATAAGGCCCTTAACTGCCCATGAGTATTATATGAAATTGTATTAGTTTTTCTAATGATTTTCTTTTTTTTTCAGATATCCCTAGTTCCCCACTTCTTACTCAACAAGAAGAATCTATTTTACGTAGATATAATCCTTCACATACTCGCTGGTATTTCTTCAGGAGGCCTGTTCACCATCTTACCAATTTACATCAGAGAAATAACCAGTTTAAGGGGATTCTCCGTCCCCCTTCTGGTATTGTTTACTACTGCTGGATATATGACAAAGATGATCGCTATGGAAGTCAGGTTATACCTAATGCTGGCGTTGGTGATGGTCCAGTTTCTCTCAATTTTGGTGATGGTTGAGAGTCCCAGTTATTTGGTGATGGTGAAGAAGTATGAGGTGAGTGTGGTTTAATTTTTGTTAGTTTATAAATGAGTGTCTCGTTTGTTGGTCGATTGTTAAGCATGTGGTCCTTTTTTGCGGATGGAAAATTGTCAAATAACTTCCCCCGCTCTGGGTGGAGCAGGGGGATTGTCAGACTTGTACTGACGCTCACACACATATGTGTGCGTGTATGTATATGTATGGTGTGTGATTGTGTGGTGTGTGTTTGTGTAGTGTGGTGTGTGAGTACATACACGCTCACACACATATGTGTGCGTGTATATATGTGTATGGTGTGTGTTTGTGTCGTGTGTGTTTGTGTAGTGTGGTGTGTGAGTACATATGGCATGACATCTGGAGTCTTCAAAAAGTATGCCAGAGGTATTCCACACACCACAGTACACAAACACACACCACACACATTTACACAGACATGGACATACCTTTTACGCCTACACTTTACTATTTTTCATTTTTCTCACATGACAGTTATGTTAAAGATACATGTTTTAAATCGAGAATTCGGGAGCCATCAAAGTATTTCCGTTTTATGGACGGATGGTTGACCACAGTTTGTTTTATGCAAAGGCAGGATGACGCTGTTTCCGTCAAAAAACCGCGAAACGTAATTAACGACTTCCCATTCATATAAATCTTTAATAAATCTGGTTTAGCCATTTCCTAGTTTATGAATAACTGTCTTTAATCAGCATTGCCATCTAAACGTGGCAATGCTGCCAGCCTTCTGGGCATTTTCCTATTGACAGCTATGTAGACGAAATTTTTGGCGCCCTGTAATTGGTTTTGCCCTTTTTTGTGACTTGTTCATATTTTAATTAGTTAGTAACACAAAATTATTACTAAAGATTATATATCCTACTATCCTTCTAATATTATAAATGCGAATGTTTGTGTGGATGTTTGTTACTTTGAACGGATCTTGATTCAATTTGGCCCAGAGGTAGATTATGGTCTGCAATAACATATGGGATACTTTTTTTCGATAATCACGCGGGCGAAGCTGTGGGCGCCAGCTAGTTTGTTTTATAACGGGTAAAGTTAACTCTGGTCTTTAACAATTCGGAGACAACGTTCAAGAATGATTAAGCAACATGTTTTTGTGTAGCAGAAAACATTTTGATAGGAACATACTAATGTTTAAAATGAATAAACAATGTTGTCATGTTGTGAGTTGCAATGTTGCATTTTTTTATTACTTTTTTTAAAACTTAGTTATTTCATAGCCTTTGGAAATCCATAATTTCTTTTATTTTCGTTTTACCATGCATGCCAGCTTATCGCGTCAGTTAGTTCATTTTTAATAACTCAAGTGGTTCAGTTTGACCTTGTGATGGCGCGTTTGTTAAAGCTCGGGCCTCAAAAAAATTTTAGCTAAGAATATTGGCTCGTCAGGATCACTACCAGCCGGGTTTGCCGGAGCAGGGTGGAGTGTCAGACTTTGACTGACTAAAACCCCACCCATGTTCTTTCTTTGCCCTATATGTTTTCTTTCGAACAACCCACAACCCCGGCAGGACTCGGAAGGTCTTGCGTGTTTTATGATATATCTTGTACAACAAGCATTTTGACAATAATAAAATTAGAGAGCTGCAAATAGTGATAGACGTTCTGTTAGGATGGTGCTCCGTGGGTCCCCTTTTAATCGAAACACTTTACTTCTGCTGCACTGAATTTATTTAAACTTGCACACCAAAATTACATGAGTCGAAAAATATGTTATTTGAAGGAATTTTGTAGGTTGACTGCGCTGCGTGCATGGCGAGCAGTTTTATATAATACATAAATTCTCAAATCAGCAAAATTAAAGTAGTGGGTTTGGAAATTATTTATAACATCTTCCCCCTTAGACGGAGCTTTATAATATATAAATTAAGCGAAGGATAAAGTACAAGAATTAAATTGCTCTAAACGGAAAAGTGAGGGTACAGAAAATCGTTTCACAAATTAAAGTTAAATAAGTAGTAAATATAGACATTACAAAATAATTAAAATTATGTCACAAATTAAAGGTAAACATAGAGTGAAATTAAAAATTACAAATAATTAAAATTATGTCACAAAGTGAAGGTGAACTTAATTAGTTTTAACATTACAAAATAATTAAAATTACACAAATAGGTACAAAACAGGAAAACACATACAAATAGATATTAACAAAGATGATTAAGTAAATTTAAGGAAGTTCCGAGATGGAAATTAATAACAGTATTGTTTTTTTTTCGTTTAATAATTACTTAAGTTTCGGCTAGATGAGGCTCTGTCTAAAGTTCTAAAAGCGACTCTATTCTTATTTTTATTAAGTTCCATTTCAGGGAGACTCCTGATCGACTTCTTGTCGCATTCTACAGATTCATTTTGGATATCCGTTAGCTCGACTGAGGTTACTCTTGTGGCTTTCGGTTTCTCTGGTGTATTTTTCCTAAAACATTGTTTTTGTAAGGGAATGCAACAAGATGTATATTTATAAAAGCATTTTAAATAAACTTTATAAATAATATAGCAAGAAATAACAACAATTACAATTATAGTGAGTGTTGAATAGTTGTGTCCATATTTGACGATGTGAGACTGATTTTCAGCTTCATGAATTTGGTTTTCTAAATGGTCTAGTTTATGTGACGCTAATTTTAAGGACTCTAAGTCAACGTCAGTTAAGGTTATTGGAGAAAGCATATGAGCACTACTATTTACAATTTTAATTTCACAGCAATCGTCATCAATAATATTAAAGTCGATTTTTAATTGGCTTGGCAAGGAGGTTTTAAAAGCGTGAGATGGATTAAATTGCAAAGTTTGGAAAAATGCAACACAGTCTTTTTCTAACGACAAAATTCCAGTACCTTTCAAGGTGTAATCTTTGATTTCATTGCTATTAGAACATTTAATGGTTAATTTGTTGGGCTTTGATTGTATATAAACGAATCTTCCATCATTAAGTTTTTGCCATAAGTTTATATTGCCATAAATTATTTTTGAGTCACACACTTCAGGGAGTGAGTGTGTTACTTCAGTTATGAGTTTAATTTCACAAGAAGGATTATTAATAGTGGATAATATAGAGGGTAAAGGACATATTACATAGTCGTGATTAACATTCTTACATTCACTTAAACTATCTAATAATGCGTAACTTAATCTATCATCAGATACAGCAATGTATAATTTAGTGGGATCAATAAGGACATATGTCTGTAAGTTATTGTCATCCCGTGGTGTGGGTAGCGGTAGATTTTTATAGATACTATACTTATCCGGATTGATGAGAGGTATTTCGATAACAAATACTATTTTATTATTATAGTAGTAAGAAGTCAACTTAGATAAATCTATAATACTGTGAATGTTCTGTAACGATAATGAGACGGGAAAATCTAAGTTTCTTTGAGTCATTTTACTTTTAGAAAGTTCTTTGAATAAGTTGGTAGGAGTTAAAACATACGGATGTAGGATATTCGCTTTTGCGAATAAAATAGAATTTAAAATTGTATCTAAAATATTGGAAATAGACAACAATGAGCTTTCTATCAGATTAAAAATGGAGTTAATTTTTGCGATGTTATTTAAGTTAACAGTATCTTTAGTACTGTTTATGATTATATAGTTAAGTTTTTGTAATTGTTTATTTATTCTCAATTCGTTATCGTTTAGTTTACTAATTGAATCATTGAAGTTATTAATAGTAGATTGTACAACATGAATGTTGTCTTTCATTAAAGAAAATATTTGATTTTCGTTCTGTTGACAAGTCGTAATGGCTTCGTCATATTTTCTGGCATCATCAGCGTCTAGAGTGCCAAAGAAGAATTTAAGTATTTCCCCGCCAAACTCAATGGCTCGGCTGAATCGACTCGGAGCATTTAGGGAAACAAGATGGGAAAGTGAATTATACTTAAGATTATTAGCATTAACTAAGATTTCTAGGGGGTTAACGGTATCTTTACAGTCTATATTTAACGTAGAGTAATTATGAGTTTTGTTACAGAAATCGGAAATATTTAGAAGAGTATCTTCAATTTTATTCAAATAAGGCTTAATAGGTATAAATTCGATATGAGTAATTACATTCCAGTAATCATTGTAAAAATAAGCTCTAGAAGTCGGGTCAAAATAAATTCCGGGACTATGTTGGATAGGTTCAATCGGCTCGGAAGTGATTGGGCACGCGAGACATCTGAAACAAATATACATATCTATTCAGACTGGTTTTATTTCATTAACGTGGTATTTTATGCGCTTTCTATTAACACATAAGGTGACGTTTGTTTTTCCGTGTGTTTTCATAATTTTGTAAGGTCCCTTCCAGATTGGGGACAAAGCTTTACGCAGTCTATGATGCTGTTTTAAATATACCATATCTCCAGTTTTGTAATTTTTTCCTTTAGCAGAAACATCATAATACCTTTTTGATTGTTCCTTGCTCTTGTTGATATTTTCCAAAGCTCTTTCTCGCGAGTATTTCATTCTATACTGTAAAGCGCGGATATACTCGTGATAAGTGACATTATCATAAGATTCGAAACTGCTAGGAATAGATGGCTTATACCCATATAATAGTTCATAAGGAGTAAATCCAGTGGTACAATGAGGTGTGGTATTATATGATAAAATTGCGGTTGCAAGATAGCAATGCCAGTCGTCGTGATCGTCGTTGACGAAAGATTTTAGGTATTCTTTGAGAGTTGCGTGACTACGCTCTAGCGCACCGTTTGTTTGAGGATGATAAGGGCTAGAAAATATTTTTTTTATTTTAAGTATTTCTGTCAATTGCCGAAACAACTCAGATGTAAAACATGTACCTTGATCGGTGAGAATCATTTTTGGAAACCCGAATAGAGAAATAAAATGAATTAGGCTACGTGCAACTTCATCTGTTGTTGAAGTAATCATAGGGTATGTACATGAGAATTTAGTTAAGTCGTCTTGGAGAGTTAGAATGTACTTAAATTTCTGAAGCCCAGCTTCAGGTAAAGGACCAACAATATCTAATGCTAATCTTTCGAATGGTTTAGTACTTGATGAAGTTATAACCATAGGGGCCTTATTGGAAGCACGTAATGGCTTATTCACTTGGCAGAGTTTGCAATCTTTAACAAAACGTTCAATGTCAGATCGCATATTTTTCCAATAGTATGACGTTTTAATTCTGTTAAACATTCTTTTGAAACCTGGGTGACCAGCTACGGTAGTCCCATGGTTTTCTTGAAGGATATTTGGAACTTCAGCAGGATTTGGATATCGAATTTGGTTTTTATAAACATGAATTTTAATGTTAGTGCCGTGGAAAATATATGATATCATGTTATATATTTTTAAATAAACTAATTTGGTAAAGGGTTCTGTAAAATCTGAAACAGATAACTCTTCAATTTCCCTTTTTGTAATAATTTGATCCCTTAATTTTAGTAATAAATTGTAAATTGTTTTGTAAGAAGTTTCGTCATAATGATGAACTTTAGTAAATAGGAAGTAGAGCATTTTATTGTTTGCATCGACCGACTGTATGGTTTCGGGTTCGCGCTCAGCTGATTGCAACTCAGCGGAATTTGGTATCATTGACAACAGCTGTTCGCAGTGCGGCATAGTGTTGTCGAAGTCAAGTGAAATGGGACACGCAATTATGTTTTGTTTTGATAAATGTAAACTTTGATTGTGTTCTTCAATCTTCGTATCATCAGAGATGGTTTTAGTAGCTTGTTTTTTTAGATATTCTTCATAAGTAGTTTTATTTATGTTAGAATGAACAATTGAATTGACTGGATAACGGGATAAGGCATCTGCATTTGAATTCACTCGACCAGGCTTGTATACAATCTCGTAGTCGTATTCTTCTAATTTTAGTCGCCATCTTAATAATCGTCCACCTGGATCCTTCGCATTAAATAACCATGTCAAAGGTCGATGATCTGTTACGATTTTAAACTTATAACCGTATAGATAGGGTCGGAATGTGTTAACAGCGAAAAGGATAGCAAGGAGCTCTTTTTCAGTTGTTGAATAGTTCCCTTCTTGTTTATTTAAAGTCCGAGATGCATATGAGATGGGCTTGTCTTTGCCAATCTCGCCTTGGGATAAAACTGCTCCGACGGCATAATTGGAGGAATCCGTCGTTACTATAAAAGGCTGTGAAAAATCTGGATACTGCAACAAGGGAGCGGAAATGAGCTTTTGTTTAAGCGTATTGAAAGCTTGCTCTTGTTCATGAGACCAGTGGAAGCTAACATCTTTTTTTAATAAGGATGTCAGAGGCTTTGTAATATGGGAGAAATTCTCAATAAAACGACGATAATAACCCGTTAACCCAAGAAAAGATTTTACATCTTTGGGGTTTTTCAGTGTGGGGAATTGAGAAATAGCCTTCACTTTATCTGGATTTGGCGAAACACCGTTATCTGTGATAACATGTCCTAGGTAAGCAACTTCTCGTCGCAAGAATTCGCATTTATCGGGCTGTAGCTTTAAGTTTGCTTCTCTGAGTCTGGAGAATACAGCTTCTAGCTTCTGAATATGAGATTCAAGGTCATGGGAGTAGACGATACAATCATCTAAATATATATAACAGTGGAGACCTTGTAATCCTGAAAGGACTAGGTTCATCATTCTCTGAAATGTAGAGGGGGCATTCTTTAGTCCGAAAGGCATTCTTGTAAATTCAAATTGACCTGAAATGCTGTTAGTTGTAACACTGAATGCAGTTTTTTCAGTGTCTTTTGAGTCCAACAATAATTGATGAAACCCTGATGCTAAATCGAGCGTGCTGAAATATTTTGAGTGCCCTAACTGGTCTAAGATGTCAGTAATGAGAGGGAGAGGATGAATCTCTGAAACAGTGACATCATTCAGACGTCTATAGTCAATGACAATTCGCCATTTTTGTTTACCGGAAGCATCGAGTTTTTTCGGGACTACCCATACAGGTGCATTCCAAGGGGAAGTTGAAGGGCGAATAATATTCTGATCAAGCATTTTCTTGATTTGCTTCTCAACTTCGTCTTTATGTACTTCAGGGAAACGATACGACTTAACGTGAATAGGGGCTGCATCCTTAGTATTAATAGAATGTTTGATCACATTCGTATAAGTTAAAAATTCATCATCGAGATGAAATATGTCTGTATATTTAGAAAGACAGTTCATCAAAGCTTTCTTTTCTTGCGGATTTAAATGGGAGCACCTAATCTGCTCAACAACCTTTTGAGACCGGTCAATAACTAAGGAATCTAATTGATGAATGAATTCTTGTTGAGTGTCATCTAATTTGGAAGGTGGGAATTTAAAAGGAGTTATTTGGACTTGAAAATTATCAATTTGGACTTCAGTTTCGGTGGTATTAAGAACAGAAACGTTAACTCTGTTATTCGACTTTAAGTTAACTATACAGTTTGCTAAGAATACACCTTCACTTATTTTATGATCTAGTATCAAAGCTTCTTTTAGATTGGTAATCTCTGATAAATTGGAAACCGGACACTCAATGACCATTTCTGACCGCGGAGGTATGACATATGATGGCTTACTACAATAAATAGGTATTTCGTAACCCTCTAACCTAAGGGTGTTGGTTGAATATTGAATATCTATTTTAAAATGTTGTATGAAATCACTACCAATAATACCATCGTAGTGTAAGTTGATCGTATCGTCAATCGCGTGAAACAAATAGTCAAATATTATTTTACTTTTTGACGAAACGCGATAATCAAAATGGACTTTAATAGACCCCAAAGATTCGCAATAGGAATCGTTATCACTTAGGCCTTTAAGTTTTATAATTTCAGGATCAAGAACTGGCTTATTATGCAAACTGGAATGTTTGACAATAGAAATTGTAGAACCAGTGTCGATCAAAAAGCACAACGGCTTATCATTATAGTTCGTTTTTAAATAAACGTGAGGTAAAGAAACTCTGTCATTAATGTAGTTTATAGTAAAAGTTTCCTCACGCAAACAATCCCTAGAAGAAAGATTCGATTTTTCGAGAGATGAGGGACTGTTTTTAAAATCTGAATTAGAAGACTTGTAAGTCTTTTTATGTGCACTAACCTGTGTCTGAGAAAATTTAGGAACACAGTTTGAAGGACTTTTAATACCTTTAGTAGCACTAACCTGTGTTTGAGAAAATTTAGGAACACAGGATTGAATAAAAACGTCTTTTGTGTCATTTAAATTGATAACATTAGATTTCGGCAGACACGGAACCGAAACCCTGTTTAGTTTAAAGTATCATTTTCATTAGAAGTGTCGACATGATGCATATTAGAGCGATTATTGCTTGACACGTTATTTGAACTCGGTGCAGTTGCACTTGATAGAGTAGAGTTACGTGGATCGGTCCGCAAATTGTTATTGTTTTTCGCTTTAAGTTTACGACATTCGCTTATTAAATGACCACGTTTTTTACAATAAGCACAAAATTTATTTGGATTAAAATTAGGATTAAAATATTGATTAGAATTTGTGTTAGAATTATCTTGTTCGTTATTATTTGCTGTGTTTACATGATAGAAATTAGGTGAAGAGCGCTTATTTTTATTTTTATAACACTCTGAAGCAACATGGCCGCTCATATTACATGTTGCACATTGTTTATTTGAACGAGTTGAAAGTTTTAACAAATTAAATATTTTTTCTTCTTCAGTGGCATTTGTTATCGCTTCTGATAAAGTTTTAGGATTCCTGCACCGCACAATATGGGAAAAATTAGAGTTCAACCCTAACAAGAACGTATTAAGAGCCAAATCTTCCATTGCGGCTATACGACCTACAAGTTCTTTGTCATTTTCGCAGCTATAATGGATGTCAGCTTGTAGTCGTGTTAAACATGATTCAATGCGGATAGAAAATTGCATCACGTCTTCGGAAGGCAACTGTTTGCATTGTTGTAAATCGACTAATAAGTGAGTGGAGTGCTTTTTTTCTCCAAAAGTGGTTCTTAGGAATTGTTTCATCTCTGACCAACTATTAAATTGTTTTAAACAACAAGCTAATTGGGCTTTGCCTTCCAACTGCGAGATAATATATTTACATAAAAACTTCTGCTGTTCTGTAGTTGCTAGACCAATCGCATTTTCGCAATTTGTTAAAAATGCGGGCAACGACTCACGGTCCCCATTATAGGGTTTGATGAATTTTGTGAGGACAGAGAGGGTAATTTTGTCTGCCATTTTAGTTGCTTTTGGTTTTGGTGCTGGACTGTCCTCTGAAGAATCTGAATGAGATGAAGATGCAATGTCTTCGGAATTCTCCTTTTTTAGAGGCATTAAAATGCTGATGATAAAATTATCGTAATAAAGCACTACAGAACATCAGACACACATAAATATGCAAAAATTATAAATACAAAATTGTGTACAAAACTTGAACTTAAAAGGTGTAAAATAGGGTAAATCTAATTTAAAGAGGGTTCTAGGAAAGTAAAGTTTTCATAAAAATTTGGGAAAATTCACTTCACAAAAATAGACTTGAGATCACTTTCACTAGATAAATAGATAGGAAAACTTACAGTAATAGTGATATGGCAGCAGTGCACGCGAACATTCTGGAACGATGACGTCACACACACGTAGTGTGGCGAGACACGGCGCGCGACGTGGCGACCTGGCGATTCAGCGAATCGTATTACGGGTCGTCGACACGACACGTTGCGTTCTGCTTGCACGTGGTGCGACCACGTAGGTGATGACGGATGATGTGCAGTTGGAGGTCTTCAGTGAGACCTTAACGGAGGGTCCTCTTGTGATGCGAGCTCGCACTCGGAAGTGGGGACTGACAAGGCAGCAGGAGATTTTCCGGGGTGATGCGGGCTCACGCTCTATAGCGGAGGCTGATCGTCGATCACGGGCAGCAGGAGGTGTTCCGGGGTGATGCGGGCTCACGCTCAATAGCGGAGGCTGATCGTCGATCACGTGGAATGCAGTAGCGCGGGCTTAGGCTTTTGAGGAACCTAAGGCTTATCGTCGACCACTTACCGAAAGGACTACTAGGCCACGGAGCCAACAATTGTTAGGTTGCAGACGAGTGACAACGAATTGACGACGCCTACACCTATGGATCCCAGTACTCGATTTTCCTGAGAAACTTTCCACTTCTGACACCAGTTTGTTAGGATGGTGCTCCGTGGGTCCCCTTTTAATCGAAACACTTTACTTCTGCTGCACTGAATTTATTTAAACTTGCACACCAAAATTACATGAGTCGAAAAATATGTTATTTGAAGGAATTTTGTAGGTTGACTGCGCTGCGTGCATGGCGAGCAGTTTTATATAATACATAAATTCTCAAATCAGCAAAATTAAAGTAGTGGGTTTGGAAATTATTTATAACAGTTCGTTATACGAAATGCCAATAACCATAGAGTAACGACTTACCAATTAGCGCCCAAGCTCTAAACGAAATAATTAACACCACATTGATATTATATTGAGGAATAGTATTTTTAGTGTCAGGAAAATTACTTTAATCGTCAATAGTTTTCTAAAAATAGTCCCAAGGATTAAACGATGATAACTTTTGAAGATAAATATATCTTTTTAGACATCATGTAAGCTGGTAATAGTCAAAAGATTCAAATATAAAAGAAAACACATATTTATAAATAACTAGCTTTTGCCCGCGGCTTTGCTCGCGTTAAATTCGGGGTACCACAGTTCCCTTTACTGATTTGCAGGTACCTGCTACCTGTAGCTTTTGCTTTATTGATTGTAATAGCAAAGCTAAGTTTTCCAGTAAGTTTTTAAGTAAGGATTAGCACCTGAATTTGTTTAATGATAAAACTTCTACATAGAAACATAACAATTATCTCCTAAAACAGAGCTTCCTCTCCTCCACCCTTTTGCTGTGCCCTACAAGGTCTATAATGATCTTAATATTATAAAAACTACGACCTAAGTATAAATTATGGTAAAGCAATAAAACTATTGAGTAATAAATCTCGCATATAAAATCGTCACTATTAAATCAAATCCTTACTAATATTATAAAAGGGAAAGTAAGTTTGTTTGTTTGTTACGTCTTCACGCCTAAATGGCCTAACCGATTTTGATGAATTTTAGTACAGAGATAGTTGGGACCCAGGAGACGGACATACCTATGCTATTTTTTTTTAAGTGGAAAATGAGGGAGAAGGAGGGAAGAAAAGGGAAAACTTAGCTTTGCTATTACAATCAATAAAGCAAAAGCTACAGGTAGCAGGTACCTGCAAATCAGTAAAGGGAACTGTGGTACCCCGAATTTAAGCCCAAAGTAACTATGCCACGCGTACGAAGTTACGCGGGCGGAAGCTAGTACCTACAGTAATAAAATTTGATTGATTGATTGATTACATTTGTGATAGCAAAACTAAACGATAAAAAAAACTATTTTGATTGTAAACGATTGAAAAATAGAACTGAATCAGATGTAGCAAAACAGACAGTGTTAAATAACAGCCACTCGGGTGGATATTTAGGTTAAGCCGCGATTGCCCAGGTTGGTCTGTGGATGGGTTACCCGGTACGGGCGTGTGACACTAGACAGAACGATTTGTAGCAGTAACAAATATTGAAATAGGATTTTCTTCGTCTTGTTCCGCCTATCACTAGCAAATATTTGAATACTAGCAGGCGCCGTGGCTTCACCCGCGTGGTACCGAAAAAAAAAGTATCCCATGTGTTATTTCAGACCATAATCTAAGTCTGTGCCAAATTTTATCAAGATCCGTTAAGCCGTTTTGACGTGAAAGAGTAATTAACACATCAAAAAGAGTAATTAACTCATACATCCATCCATCCTCACAAACATTCTCATTTATAATATTAGTAAGATCTTTCTTATAATACTGATACAAAAGACATTAAAATATTTACGAGTATAATTCATAAAAAGATCAAGTCAAAATAGTTTTAGATAGAAAAGTGTAATAATACCCACCCTAGTGTGGTAATACTAGAATTACTTTTCTCAACTCTCAACGTAGTATTGCACAGTATGTTCTTCTAAAATGATTATACCGTGCACTCTGCAAACAAATGTATTTCTTCGTCTGAAACAAATGACTGCGGTGTGTTTCTGGTTGTGAAACAAAGCTTTTACAGTCAGACATATACCGTCATGGGAAATCACATTATGTTGGTCATCCCCAATGGCTTATGCGGACCTATACATCCACAATTTTTCGGATATTTATTTGTTTTTTAAAAAAAAACGTTGCCCCACA
The DNA here is from genome assembly GCA_905475445.1 of Ochropleura plecta. Classification (NCBI taxonomy): domain Eukaryota; kingdom Metazoa; phylum Arthropoda; class Insecta; order Lepidoptera; family Noctuidae; genus Ochropleura; species Ochropleura plecta. The sequence goes on along the minus strand of FR997738.1, from coordinate 4,740,128 downwards.
CTAGGAATTTCTCCTGTATCGTGAGTGCGTTTACAAATATTCAATCTCATATACACAAACGGCCAGACCCGGAACAACTATCTGTGGCTGAGCGATCGACTGCTCTGCACCGTATCGCGGGTTCGATCCCCGCACGGAACAAATATTTTTATGACCTGCAGATAGCTGTTTCGGGTTCGGCTGTTTGTGAATGTGAGATTAAATGTTTGTAGACGAACACCCGATACAAGAGATATTTCTAGTGTGAGCAATGTTAAAAAAAAAAAAAAAATAAGCCAAAGGCACAGCTAGTGATCCAATAAAATCCCAAACAAAACAATTTGTATCATTACAGAACGCGCGAAAAAATCTTTCTAAACTCACCCTATTGGCGGAGGATGATCCCTACATCACAAAAGAAATATCCAATCTCAAAGATGAAAGCGATAAGGCGAAATCAAATGGGAAACTTTCAATTTGTACTGTCTGTAAGTATATTCTTGATAAACACAGTATAATATTATATCTGTAAGCCCTAAAGGGTAAAGCAGAGGTGTACTTTATATGGTCCTTCGTGCCGGATCAAGTGGAGTAACTGCAGTTTGAAGATTATCGGAAATAGAAGTTATCGATTTACACATGCCTGAAATCAGTTATTTTACTTCAGTTTAAGGTCCATTTAATATACATTACGTCTGTAAGCCCTGAAGGGTAAAGCGGAGGTGTACTTTATATGGTCCTTCGAGCCGGATCAAGTGGAATAGCTGCAGTTTGTAAATTTTCGGAAGTAGAAGTTATCGGTTTACAAATGCCTGAAATCAGTTATTTTGCTTCAGTTTAAGGTCCATTTAATATACAGTATTACATATAATAATAGCTGTCTCCAGCGGTTTCAACCAACACTCAGCTCCCAACTATTGTAGCGTGATATTATACAGCCGATAGAGAGAAACCGACTGCATCGCTATCTGCCGGGCTGATTCTAAACATTCAAATCGGTCCAGCCGTTTAGGAGGAGTTCAGTGACATACACACGTACAGTAGAATTATATTCATAAAGATTACATATTTAGGCGACACCTATTAATTGGTTCTAGTTACTGTTGGGTGAATTTAAAGGAAGGAGTATTTTGTGCCAAATAATATATGAATAAAAAAAGTCATCTACTTTCTTTTCAGGGCGAAACAAAATCTGGTTAGACGGAACAAAGATAGGCATCTCCCTGTACACTATAACAGCAATATGCGGGAGTATCCTGTTCCTGGATCAGCAGAAGACGTTGATGCAGCTCAGGGTGTCTGCAGATCCTGAGAACATGCTGGTTCTATACACGCTGTTATTGGGAAGTGCCTTCTGTTTAATTTGCTGTACGTTTGTGGATCGAAAGGTAAGGAAATGACTGTCTTGTCGGTGTTTTACGGCAATAATACCTTTTATTTTTAATAATATAAGGTTATATCAAACGAAAGCCTTAATGGAATGCGCTTCCTCAGGAAATCAAGATGGCAACCAACTATTCATCTTTTATTTCTCCCCTTCCAGTACCTCCTAACAGCAAGTTACGTCACAATGTCAGTCGCCACAGGAGTACTGGCGGTATACACGCAAGCTGATCTGACAGTGACGTCACTAAGATGGCTGCCCGCCACCGCTCTTGGCATACTAGTCTTCGGGTACGGAGTCGCATGGGGACTTCCTATTGTTGTTATGGTGGAGATATTTAATTTTGAGGTGAGAATTAAGTTTCTTTTAACTACGCTAAAGAACTGTTGAAAAGAAACAGCTAATGGTTTTTTTTTAAACGTTGCTCCACTTTACGATTTTTTTCTTGTACCGTGGGTGTGTTTACAAACATTTAAACTCTTATAGCTATATACACCAACAGCCAGGCCCGAAACAACTATCTGTAGGCCATGCAAATATTGGAACGAAGTTCTATATCGCGTGTTGGGAAAGGAGGCTAGTCGGAAAAAAATAAGACCAAAACTTGTAACGACACGTTTTGCTTAACACCAAAAGTTGTAACGACACTTTTTGCTATAGTTGCGTGCGCGTGTTTCTCTGTCTGTCTCTCTCTCTCTCTCTCTCATATAAAGCAAGCCAGTTATTTTCGTTTCGTCTTTCTATTTCGCATTGAACAGTGTGGTGTCGCGACGATTATTTTTGTTTAGTGTATACAGGTTTTTTATACATGACAAATAATAACTTCGTTCCATCCGGGTGTCTCTTGACACCTCTCAAGTTTTTTTTCTGTGCGGGGATCGAACCCGCGACACGCAGCGCAGCAGTTGATCGCTCAGCCTTGCGCCAACCGTGCCATCAAATTGTCGAGAGCATGCTAACGCTGTGCCCAGTTTGTCCGCGGTTAACCCGTTGCACGATTGTTTACAAAAATGTAGGGTAACAATGTAGGTAAACTTTGCACCCGTCGTAACACAGCTCATGATCAAGGAATTTCATCTATGAGTGCTTGTTCGCGTGCCCGTATTGACGCAACTTATGTGCAACAAAGTAAACAAAAAATCGCGTCTCTTACTGGGTGGTTATCGGTTTCGTTTACAAACTTAACCCTTGGCCGGATTTTTTGAGTTGATCTAGGTGTGCAATATGAGGGAAGCCTATACGAAACAAAAAGGTTATACACCGATGCATACATGCAATATCGCTGTGACCCAGTTTGACGGAACATATTTTAATACTTGCAACATTTGACTTTATTTTACTACACACTTCCTTATAATTCCTTTACATGAAGAACTTGTATTGCTTTCTTCGATATAATTAATGGCTTTTAACTACTTTTCATGCTTTGTTTTTGTACGTTTCTACAACAATTTCGTCGTTAAATTCAAATTAAGAGTCATCATTTCGGGGTTGCGAGTTGTTCGAAAGAGATACCGCGGCCCTGGAACGTAAAGGGCAATGGAGGGCACACGGGTGGGTTTTAGTCAGTACAAGTCTGACACTCCCCCCCGCTCCGCCCAGAGCGGGGAAAGTTATTTGATATTATACCACCCCAAAAAAATAAATAAAAAAGAGTCATCATTTCATTCAATCATTTTGGGCAGTACAAATTATTTTATTTTAATTTAATTACAATTATTCTTGCTGGGAGTTTTTTATAATTTTTCTTACGAAACGAAACCTTTCAGAAACATCTTTCCCAGATCATCTTGATAAAACTTAATTCACCTTCTGAAAAAACATGTCTTTCTCAAGAAGCAACTAATATTTTTGTTTCATTTTTTCAGATCCGAGCAACACTTATAGGAGCAATCTACGCATATTCACAAATAATAAAACTTCTCCACGTACACACCTTCCAATACATAGAAGATTACGTCGGAGTATATACTACGTTCTATATATTCGCCGGTATAAACCTTTTTGGTGTGGTGTACACTTTGTTTGCCGTACCTAACCTTAGAAATAAGAGTGTGAGACAAATTGAGAGATCGTTGAAGAGGCCTGCGTTACCTGCGTAAATTAAACTAGGATTATGTTTTTTGATACTTGTTTTATTTTCTGAAAATATAAAAAATCATCATCTGCTTGGCCTTGTCCTCTTTTGGTCGACTTTCAGTGTTACCCCTGACCACCAGTATTTGACACTAGCTGACGCCCGTGGCTTTGCCCGCGTGATGATCGAAAAAAAAAGTATCCTATGTGTTATTCTAGACTATAATCTACCTTTGTATCAAATTTCATCAAGATCCGTTTAGCAGTTTTGACGTGAAAGAGTAACAAACATCCATGCATCCATCATCACAAACATTCGCATTTATCTTTACTAATATTATAAAAGCGAAAGTGAGTTTGTTTGTTTGTTTGTTACCTCTTCACGCTTTAATGGCTAAAGCGATTTTGATGAATTTTGGTACAGAGATAGTTGGGAACCAGGAAACGGAGGTAGGCGTAGTTTTTTTTTTTTAAAGTGGTGTATGAGGGAGAAAGAGGGAAGAAAAGGGAAAACTTAGCGTTGCTATTACAAATCAATAAGGCGCTTGGGCAAAAACTGCAGGTAGCAGGTACTGTGTTATACCGAATTTAACGCGAGGGAAGCCGCGGGCAAAAGCTAGTAATATAATAAAGTAGGATGTAACGACTGCCTATCTGACTTCTACAAGCCATTTAACAACTTGATAATACAGGACTCCTTGGTTGTTAGATTTTCGGGACACTGACTACCTGTAACAACTGTCAAATATCTACTTATGATAGCCAAGACCAACGGAAACCCGGTATATAATGGATGTTCTCATCCACGGGCCAACTTTAACAAGACTCGCCCCCTTTTACAAGGCGTGACAACGATATAATTGGCGATTTTTTTTTAGGGCCACTCCCAGTTCAACTCTCTGTTGTTGTTGTTATACTGCTCAATCGGACTATCCTGTGGTGACCTTAAATGAATTTAAGGCCCCCGACCAGGGCTAAAAACTACTATAATATCGATGACCGCACGCTAAGGGCACCCCCTGTGGGGTACGAGCCTCGGTTTAGGGCGTCATGATTGAACCAACTATAAAAAGGGCCGGGTCGGGTTATTATTTAGGGACTTTTAAAACTACTAGCTCAACTCGCGGGTTGGGTATTACTTTTTTTAAAAAAAAAAAACGTTGCCCCACACTAGGAATTTCTCCTGCATCGTGGGTGCGTTTACAAACATTTAAACTTACATGCACAAACAGCCAGACCCGAAACAACTACCTGTAGGTCATAGGTACAAATATTTGTTCCGTGCGGGAATCGAACCCGCGACACGCAGCGCAGCATTCAATCACTCAGCCACTGCGCCAACCGTGTCGTCTTATTCTATATTTATATTATAGCAAAGGTCGGACTCTAAATATAATTGGCGAAATGTAGATGCACTATTTAGTGCCCTTTTGTTTAACCCTTTTGCAATTACAAGAGTGATGTTTTGGTTGTCAAAAAGCAGGCTTTGAGTTGCTACTGATACATTCAAAACAGAAAAAAAAAATATGGACAAAATTTCTCGACTCGAACATCAAACCTGACGCTTCACGGTCGCACACTCTTGTAACCACGGTACCAACGAAACTGTGACGTACACATCAATCAACATAAAAAAAGCTAAAGTACAACCACGCTAATAACTTTTCCGAAGAAAATAGTCCCCTGATATTTTTTTCTTAGCAAAAAAGCGCCTTCATAAAATACATAGTAGGCAATCTTCATTGAAGGCGTTATTCTGACCTCTTAAACCACGACCAAGACCTCGCATTATATAGATCTACTAAACAATGATAGGTCAGCTTATACTGGATAGTATAGCTTGATAATTTTCGTCTTAAGTAGGTATATATAGTTTCGGGAGCAATATATTAACCACCTCATTACGTCATTGCAATGACGTGTCATGGCGAGATTTTTAATAAGGCGGGTTCCATAGGTTATTTTCATTTTTTGTGCGTCCATTTTTTTTAATTTGCCCCACACTAAGAATTTCTCCTGTATCGTCTAGCAATTCTTCTGGTTCTATCTAGCAATTTCATAACAAAATTATGATGGCTTTCAGGACAATAATAGTTAGAAATTACTTTAAAAGCCCCTCTAATGAGTTTGAATTACTAATTTACATAATATTTAGTACAATTTCAACGCCTAAAATACTAACTAAATAGTTAATATTGTTTCAACAATATCCATTAAATTCAAAACCACAAAACATTTTGTAATCATGTAGACACTACATTAAAATACTTAGCAGAATTATTTATCTGTAACTAGCTTTAGCCCGCGGCTTCGCTCGCGTTAAATTCGGGGTTACACAGTTCCCCTTTCCTGATTTGCAGGTACCTGCTACCTACCTGTAGTTTTTGCCCTTGCGCCTTATTTATTGAAATAGCAAAGCTAAGCTTTCCTTTTTCTTCCTTCTTTCTTCCTCTTTTCTCACTTATTTTAAAAGAAAACGCTTATGTCCGTCTCCAGGGTCACAACTATCTCTGTACCAAAATTCATTTGCAGGTACCTGCTACCTGTAGTTTTTGCCCTTGTGCCTTATTTATTGTAATAGCATTTCTTACTTTAAAAAAAATTGCCTATGTCCGTCTCCAGGGTCCGAACTATCTCTGTGCCAAAATTCATCAAAATCGGTTTAGCCATTTAGGCGTGAAGACGTAACAAACAAACAAACAAACTCACTTTTGCTTTTATAATATTAGTAAGGATTTCGATACACATAGGATAGCAGCTTCGCCTATATAATTGCTATTTAGGAAAAATCAGTCTATTAGGGGATGTAGTATTGAAATCACATTTATCTCCCACTTTTCAAATATCTCAGGGTGAGATTTTTTTTCCTCTCGTTTTCATTAAAAACTCTTCATAATTTACATAACAGACGTAAAAACTTTTCACGTTCTCTGAAGTTTCATAACTTAACCGTTTGGCCAACATTGAAAGTAATGGCTTGTTCTAATCCTGAACATCGCATTATTTTACGTGACTCTGACTTTTACGAGTCTATTAATTACAGATAAATGCTCTTAATGACTTATACTAAGTACTTCTAATATCACACCTTTAAATTCCCTTAGTGTGAGGTAGACGGGTACCTGATAGTATTACTACATTTCGTATGAGCATATTAGAAGAGCTTTCATTGCACAAAAGAGATGTATACGCGCGACACGTTTGGCGCAGTGGCTGAGCGATCGACTACCGCGCTGCGTGTTGCGGCTTCGATCCCCCCATTGAAAAACATTTGTATGGCCTACAAATATTTTTTACGGGTCTGGCTGTTTGTGTATGTGAGTGTTATAATATGTACCGACACTCAAAACTGCAACAATGCACCGGCCTAGATACTGCACCTAGAAACAACTGCGTGCCACACTTTCAAAGCGTTGACGCCGCTTGTACCTCATACGATGACCGCGTTTGCCGAGCTTGTGTTTTTTAGCAATAAGTAATCATGAAGATTTAGATTCATTCTGTTTCTAATATCGATCGGAATAGGAATTCTAATTTAGAATAATTAGTATTGTGAGGAGCTCGTGGCTAAATAATAGCAGCCGCTCGGGTCGATCTTTAGGTTAAGCCGCGCTTGCCTAGGTTGGTCTGTGGATGGGTGACCACCCGTTACATACCGAGTTTCCTCCGTGCCTCGGAAAGCACGTTAAGTCGTTGGTCCCGGCTGTCATTTGTAGATCTTTGACAGTCGTTACAGGTAGTCAGTGGTCCAAAAGTCTGACAACCAGTCTTACCAAGGGTTATCGTATTACCCAGTATTAACTGGTTGTGGAGGTCAGATAGGCAGTCGCTCCATGTAACATACTGATATTCAGCTGCATCCGGTTAGACTGGAAGCCGACCCCAACATAGTTGGGAAAAGGCTAGGCAGATGATGAATAATTAGTATTGTAATTTTACCTTTTAATTAAACTTAGTTAAAATTCATTTTGGTTTTTATTTGGTTCTTGCGACAGCGACGTCCATATTTTGAGTTTAAATGTTTGTAAATGCGCCCACGATACAGGAGAAATTTCTAGTGTAGGGGCTACGATTTTCTAAAAAAAAAGGATGAAGCTACAGTCCCAGTCACAAAGTAATCAACTACGGAACTCCAAACTGTTTCCCCTCACGCCCGGATTACCGAACCTTTGACAACACAGTCGGTAATAAAACCCTTATCAGTACATGACATGCAGTGATATTGCGCAAAACTCATATTTTCGGCATTCGACAACAGTATCTATAAATCTATATTAACACATTTTTCAAGAGCCACTTCAGAACACAAGTTTGTAAGTGCCATGTTTATTAAAAAATGCAATGAGTGGGTAGGGTTATTGCATTTTTTTACTTATATGGGAATATTTAAGTTACCGGCATTATTGATCTTTGAAGTTAAGCCAAGCTTGATCCTTAAAGCTGGTGGTCATTCATTTTGCATCAAGGGCACTTAAGCTTGTTGGTGTAGGGTATAGCGTACATTAAACTAACAATTTACAAATTATATCACAAATAAATAAAGCAACTTTGATAATAAATAGTCAATATTACGAAAAAAAATATATAACAAGTCCGACGCTATCTCAGTAAGATAAAAATGATTGGGTATTTATTTAATTAATAATTTATATACACACAGTAGACCAGACAGGACAAAAACATATAGTACAAAGGTACTGCTTATTTCTAAAGAAATTTCTGCCAGCAGTTCTGCGAAAGGAGATATGAGAACGAAATGTATACGATAGTGTATGAGAGAGTACGAGAAAAATATGTGTGTGTGCCTTAACCTATTATAAACTTACACATATAAGTTTTATCGTGTATTAAGTAGATCATTACTTTTATTTACTTTGTTTGTTTTTGACGATTGTCTGGCAGTTTTAGTACTATAAGCGACCTACATAAATGTCCTTTTTTGGTATTGTTCGTCATGTCGTTGAGCTCCTTAAGTTATGAGTTGAGCTACACGATAACTGACAGATGCTTACACTGACTGGACAGGTCCACTTAATCTGAGTGGTGCTTTCTTCAAAAGACCATTTCAAAGACACTAATCTGCATAGTCCTCATGTGAGTTGACCAAGATTTTTGTTTTTTTAAAAGAGACTATGACCTGAGTTTGTTTCGGCTGTTTCTTCTCAGAGAAGTCGGGTACGAAACACCGGCCTCATCTACTTTTTAAAAAAGACGTGTAAAAGTGTTTGTGAAAACCTACTTGCAAAATAAACATCATTTATATTAATAAATAATTTAAGAAGCTCCACAAAACATGCCTAAAGTGAGCTGCTTTTTGTATCACAGCGTGTTAACCACATTTTTGCTCATTCCGTTTTTCGCCAGGGGCATTCGATATTTCTAAGATCGATAGTAAGTTTTCCTCAATCCTGATCTTGGCCAGATTGATAGCTGACCCAAATGCGAGCCGAAAAACGCGTGTGATGTATATAATAAGGATAATGTCTTACAATTTTGGTAAGAGAAACGAACATAAAAAGAAATTGGATTACTGACCGCCTCGTGAAAGGACCTTTTGTATCTTCCTGTGGAAAGATGATTTGATGATGAAGATTATAAGGAAAGAAAATATTGTCGTTGAAATGCGTTGAAAGAAATTCTTCTGTTGTTTTCAAAGTTTCAAATCGATTTTGTATGGAAACTAGCTTTGGCTTCGCTCGCGTTAAATTCGGAGTAACACGGTTCCCCTTTCCTGATTTGCAGGTACCTGCTACCTGTAGTTTTTGCCCTTGCACTTTATTGATTGTAATAGCAAAGCTAAGTTTTCCCTTTTCTTTCCTCTTTCTCCCTCAGTTCCCACTTTTTTTAGAAAAAAAAAATAGCCTACTTCCGTCTCCAGGGTTCCAACTATCTCTGTAAAAATTCATAGAAATCGGTTTAGCCATTAAGGCGTGAAGACGTAACAAACAAACAAACTCACTTTCGCTTTTATAATATTAGTAAGGACAGGTAAGCATTATTTAGGGTACCGTATCTCAAAAAGAAAAAAATGGGACTTTTATAGGATCACTTTGTTGTCTAGCTATCTGTCACGATGCTTTATCTCGGGAACGCATGGAGGTATCGAGATAAAATGAAATCCATTCTAATATACTCAAATCTAGGGACCCCTTTCAGCTGTAAAAAACAACCTACTACGTTTGCGCAGTCAAAAGATATGGCTGTTTTTGTTGCTTGTACAGAACCGTCAGTGCCCGAGACCGACTCGTATTGGGCTGGTTTTTTATTTATAAAAACGGCAGTATTTATTTTTTAACAATTCAAATGAAGGACAATCGGACAAACAGACAGACGGATACGGTGAATCTATTAAAAACTCGTTTCAGCCATTTTCACATTTTTTTTTAAACCTTGCCCCACACTACAAATTTCTTCTGTATCGTGGGTGCGTTTACAAACATTTAAACTCACATACACAAACAGTCAGACCCGAAACAACTGCCTTAGTTCAACAAATATTTATTAATCCCACAAATAAGGTTAGACACTTTGTCATTATAAATCTAATTCTGATTTTCTTTATTTACCAAAAGAATTAAATTATTGCTCCATTAGGAATCCAATTTTTATTACCAAATATAGGTGGCATTATTACTTTCTGCTATTTGATATACTATCTTGAGGGTAAATATTAAAAAGCTTACGAAAGAAAACCTTATTGCAAATAAGTTTATTTGTTTTCGAGAATATTGGGCGGTAAATTTACTTTGATTTACACCTTTATTTTGAAAACTAAATGTGGCAAATATTTGTTGGACCACAATTATAATGATAATAAAAACTGAGAACTTACGATAAAAATTGCCACTACAGTCAGAAAATATTTCTTTCTCACTAGCTGCGCCTCTCGGTTTTAGCCGAGTTGATTGGGATGTGATAAATGATGTTTACTTATTTTGCAAGTAGCTTTTTACTAACGCCCTTACGTGTTTTTTTCTAAACAAGCAGAGGCCGGTGATTTGGACCCAACTACTTTGAGAAGAAACAGCCGAAACCAACTCAGGGTCAAAGTTTCTTTTGAGGTCAAGACAAAATTTGAGTGGACTTCTCCAGTCAGTGCCAGCATTTGTCAGCCATCGTGTAGCTCGGCTCATAACTCAAGGAGCTCAACGACAAATAATGATCAAAAATTATCACACATTTATCTGTACCTAAATGTAACCCATTTATTAATCGAGGGTATAAACTATCTACATAACAAATTGTATCCATATCGTAATAGACGTTTGAAGTAAGTGAAAAGGAATAACAAACATACACAACATACTGTCGCCTTTGTAACATTAGTGTGATAGTCACTACTGGGACTATGGAACTACCTAGATAGACTGACAAAATTACTGATTAAAAACCATTCGTGTTCCCTCTTTTGCCCTATGTGTTACGGGGTGGCGGTATCTCTTTCGAACAACCCGTAACCCCGGCAAGCGGAGGCCGTGGCAGGCCCCTCTGCTTTGCTGACATCTCTTTGAGGCGCGCGTGGAACACTAAGGCGTCGTCGACACGGCATGCTGTCAATAGACGGACGGACGGTGAGCAGGCCTTATATCCAAGGCCTGACATACAGATGAAAGAAGGTGAAGTTTATTACAAAGTTGTAGTGTGACTGTGGGCACCTTAAACCACACAATTTGTTTTCGATACTCATATTAATGCAGAACAAACGCATTTTCGCATAAAGAGAAGAAACGAGAATTGATCTAAAACAACCAAAATTTAAAAAAGTAAAAATGAACATCAGTATTCTATTCTTTCTAGAAAATCTAAGAAGCGAAGCATTTAAGACTGGTAAGTGAATTAACAGTATCTGAAAAACTATATAACTCAATTATTCCGAATACTCGTCCCTTCTATAGTCTGGCGTTTGTTAATTTAATTATTTTAGTTTATTTAATTGTTATAATTTATATAGTTAGTTTAATTTCATATAAATAGTTTTATTTTTCAGAATTAAATCTAGAAATCACTTTGGAGGTCCATTTTTAAAAAAAAAAAACTTTGCCCCACACTAGGAATTTCTCCTGTGTCGTGGGTGCTTTTACAAACATTTAAACTCACATACACGAACAGCCAGACCCGAAACAACTATCTGCAGGTCATACAAATAATTGTTCCGTGCGGGATTCGAACCCGCGACACGCAGCGCAGCAGTCAATCGCTTCGCTCAGCAACTGCGCCAACCGTGTCGTCTAACCTAAGCTCAAACCTACCTAATACTAGTTTGATCTTAAGCTGGCCTAGTGTAGTGCGGAGTTTCAATAAAACAAGAGGTCAGCTTACAGTTGCTTTAGTTACCACTGACGTGCAGTCTATTGTACAATCGTATTAGGCACTGAGTTACAATTAAATTAAAATACTTTTGTAAAAAGAATCCCATTTTATTGAAAAACTTAATGAGATTAGCCGAGTTCTTTTCCATAAACAGAATTCTAGACATTCAGTGTTTGAATTGAAAAGTGAAAAACGTCTCAGGGACTGGGGTAGGGAATAAATTTAAAATAAAGTAATAAGTCACTGTTCTCGGTACAGTATAGATCGTGAACAATTTCAGCATTTTGGCCTTAATCAGGATAAGGCATATGATCAGGTTATTTAAACTAGTTTTTGCCTGCATGCTCGAGTTAAGGCGCGGTAACAAGCTAATCTTTAGGTATTCGCGAAAGTGAGGCTAGCTGCATACTGGGCATGCTCTGACACAAGTACACGACAGTATTGCATCGAAAGAATAGAAATAAGGTCGAAAATATTTCGGTGTTTGATTTTATTTGAATATCATGTCCGCCAAAATGTAGGTCATTTTGCAGTTTTAATTGAATATAAAAAAAATACAGTTCCGTGTTTGAAAATTTTTAGATATCTCTTTAGTCTATAACATTTCCTTTGTTATAGATATAAAAAATATGATGGTTGTCGCTGAAAAAATTGAGAATTTCGAGACGAAAAAATTTTTTTCGTGGTCTTTTTAAACATTTTTTTTTCGTAGTACTAGACCACTTTTGTAAACTTATTTTGTTTAACTCTTTACTTTATGTATTGAACTATACACGGTAATTTTTTTTGGCTAGTGGCATGTACAGATACGGCTAACTATGCGACGAAAAACTAGACGTTTTACGAAGTGTTTGCTTTGTACAGCGCCTTAAGTTCAGAATTTATCCCACGGGAGCATCGTAAATATTGTCTATGAAACTTGTGGATAATGCAGCCTGCCATTAGTGAAATAATTGGAAGTTCAAGTACGACTAAATGTATAATTGATTGTATCATAAACTTTGAATTAGCCAAGGCAAGGCCCACGGGCGGCATAAGCCGTATTGACGGCACGTTAGTGTTCCATGCGCGCCTCAAAGAGATGCCAACAAAGCAGAGGGGCCTGCCAGGACCACCGACTGGGAAGAGGGATTGCGGGTTGTTCGAAAGAGATACCGCAGCTCCGGAACAAAAAGGGCAAAAGAAGGAACATGGATGGGTTGTCAGTACAAATCTGACACTCCCTTTTGCTCCTTACAGAACGTCCAAAGTCAATTGATAACTCCTGACCCGAAAAAAATGGGCACCATAAAAACTCGGACCAGGCAGGCATTAGTGCCATTTTAGAAAGTAAAATTAGGCTGTGGAGCATGTCAGAGAATAAGACATACATACATACGCTGGAAAACATAACCCTCCTAATTTCGGCAGTCGGTTAAAAAATCGAAATCGAACAAGCAGTTCTGAAGATTACCTTCTATTCAGGGGGATACCTAAACTAACATACTTTATCTGTTGATAGCACACCTGGATAATATATCGTATTATCATGCCTGCTTTCGTTAAAAGGCTAGGCAGATTACGCATTTTGCCTACCAAATAAACTGCTTGCTACGTTATTTTATTATTACGTGATATTATAGTAATACGTCTATAAAAATGTGTGGGCACGATTGCCATCGGAATTAAGTTAATATTTTCGATAAAAACAGAGCATTACAGTAACGATCTAATTCAACTAGTCCAACTAGCGCTTAGATTAAACCAAAATGGATAGGTATCTGTTTTTGTTTTTAATCTAAGGGGTCCTTCGACCCATCCTTCGTCATCATCTGCCTAGCCTTTTCCCAACTATTTTGGGGTCGGCTTCCAGTCTTACCGGATGCAGCTGAATACCAGTATTTTACATGGAGCGACTGCCTATCTGACCTCTATAACCCAGTTAGTACTGGGCAATACGATACCTCTTGGTAAGACTGGTTGTCAGACTTTACAAATGACAGCTAGCACCAACAGGTTAATGTGCTTTCCGAGGCACGGAGGAAATTCAGTATGTAACGGGTGGCCACCCATCCACAGACCAACCTAGGCAAGCGCGGCTCAACATAAAGATCCGAACTGAGTGGCTGCTGTTTTTTAGCCACGAGCTCCTCTGCTGCAGGGTTATCCCAAAATACCTTTTTATACGAAAATAATTTTATGTTTAAATTATCTTTTGTAGTTACTTAATAATAATTGACTTTAATTTCCGACTTAAATCAAATAAAGAAAGAAAACGTATTTATTTGGCACGCACATTTAAAAAAAAAAACAAAAAAAAGACACACTTACTATTTCTTTCCTATAAGAGACCAAAAAGGGCTCCTACCCCAGCAAGGCGCTGTACATTTTTTTTTAAATGCACTGCGCTGGTATTCCAATAGAACCCGAACTACATGCTAGTTTTAAACTACGAAATAATTATTATGCGTATTTCTTGACCGTTCTTAAGGTAGGTACTCTTACTACTATGGTATCCACTTGCATATCCACACTTGTTTAATCTAAGCTTGTCGAAAGCATCTACAAAAAAAGTTCTGCTCACGCAAAGTTCATATTACGAATAGTTTTTATTACTTTATTTTTTACGTGTCTGAACACGCAACAGTTATTTCATAGTCTGGGATAGATTGGTAAAAATTAGGTATATAGTGTTCTATGTGTATCTGTAATCTTCGTCGTAAATTACTACAAAAGTGCAATACCTATAAGGTCAAACAGTATGGAATAGATGATTATTTTTTTGTAAGTTTGCGTGAAAACTGCGTTAATTAACCGTTTTCGTATCTGTGGAAAAAACTCCAACCTGTATAACGCAATTTCGCAAGATGGTTTTGCTTGTGGTGGTGATTTTTTAAGCTATTTTTGATAGCCGCCACTGAATACATCAAACTTGAGGCTCAGTTTTGGACACAATTTAAATAAAATTAAAGAAAAAAACCTTTTTTACCATGACGATGGCAACACGGTGAAAAGATAATGTTTTTAGCAAAAAATAAAATACTGTAACTTCGTTTTATTTACCCCGGTTTTAGCCACGTAGACCGGAAAAAATACAATTAATATTTTTTTGCGTGAAAACGTAACAAACATCCATACATCGTCACAAACTTTTGCATTAATAATATTAGCTGCGCCAAAGGTATAAACTATCTATATACCAAATTTTATCAAATTCGTTTAGCCATTTGAGCGTGAAGGAGTAACAAACACAGACACATAAACATACAAACTTTCGCCTTTATAATATTAGTTGGATTCCCAAGTTTTCCATTCGTTCTAATTCCAACAAGCTCCGAAACGATCTTAGCTTCCAACATTCCTGAAACACAATTTAAGGGCCTATTAAAATCTGTTTTAGGGATCATTTTCAAATGTTAGGAATCCCTTAGACGTGTGACAAACATTTAAATGCCTATCCTGGATACTGTTTGAGAAGTAAAGCTGAAAATTGAAATAGCTATCATCAAAGTGTATGGGGGAAATTATAAGTAGAGTTGGAGCTCAGGGTTGGCAGATAATAGTTTTATAATCTTGTGCAAAACAATTAAATTATGATTCCATCGAGCGTCCGTGTTTTAGATATTTTTTTAGCAATTAGTTTCATCCATAGAAATTAATAAATTGAAACAACACAAGTGCAAGTTAAAAAACATGCACTTTAATTAACTTATTTGTGCAAATGAGAAAACACAGAACTAAAATAAATGTAGCAAATTTGACATTTCGACGCAAATATTCCTGACAAGCAACGCCATCTTGACCCGCAAGTAGTCATTCTATACGCTAACAGCTGATTCATGTTTACCATACTTTATCTAATAGCCAAATCAGACGACATGGTTACGCAGTGACTGAGAGATCGACTGATGTGCTGTGTGTCGCGGGTTCGATCCCCGCACGGAACAAATATTTGTATGGCTCCAGATAGTTGTTTCGGGTTTGGGTCTGGCTGTTTGTGTATGCGAGTTTAAATGTTTGTAAACGCACTCACAATACGGGAGAAATTCCTAGTGAAGGGCAATGTTTTTAAAAAAAAAAACGGGAACTTGCGGGAGGCAACCCTGACTATAAAGCCTCAAGCCTACGTTAAGTGGTAGGACTCCTCGTTCAGTTTTACGAGTTTGACCTGCGTGAGTGTAAACTACCTGATTGTGGCTAGTATTGCCCCTTAACTATTCTTTCGGCAACGATTTTGAGTCTGTGGTTTCTAAAATCCCTGAAAAAGTGTTTTGGTGTTAGATAAGGTTATAATATGAAAGTCTAAATTGATTTTTTATTGTAACATTAGGTGGATAGCGGCAACTTTATTAAATTTGGGACCAGTCTTGGGCACGCGGTAAAAATTTTCAGGTTTTTCTTTAAATTTTACTGGGTTCTACTGAGTGTAATTATAAAATAAAAAAAAACTCTTGACTTCTCTTAGGATTCATAGGAGTCTTCTCATTTCCAGCTATAATATCATCCTTCACACAATCCATCCATAGTTTCTTTGGTCGAACATAGAACCTCCTCCTTTTTTTGAAGTTGGCTAAAAATGGATGAAACCGTCGGATTTTCAATTTACTTTTACTATAAACTTCAAGTTTGATGGTTTTGCCCTTACCCACAGAAGTTGACGGTTAATAAAAATGATGGATTCACTAACAAGATGTCGACAAGCGAATATTGGGTTTGTATTGTAACTGGATATATCGTCGAGGAAGTTTGTCAATATTTGGGTGACGCCATTTTTTTTTTATTGTGAGTTGTTTTTTTTTTGTTGGGTTGGAGAAATGTGGGTCACTTTTTTAAGTGTTTGTAACTAAATAAGGCTTGATATTTTCAAGCCATATATAGACAAAGCTAGAGGCCTAACATGAAAAGATTTCTTTAAATACCTACACATAATTATGTATTATTTGAATTATGTAGTTTTGTTAATTTTTTATATTTAAATTTAAAAACAAATATAGGTCCGCCGGTGTCGGAAACAATTTTTTTTTTTGCGGATGGTAAATGTAAAAATAATTTATCTTACACCGCTTATCTATAAGGAAAGAAGTTATCTTAAACCGCTTATCTTTAAGGAAAGAAGTTATCTTACACCGCTTTTTTTTTGCGGATGGGAAATCATCAAATAACTTCCCCCGCTCTGGGCGGAGTGGGGGAGTCTGTGTTACACTGACTAAAACCCACCCATGTTTCTTTCTTTTGCCTTAAATGTTCCGGGCCCGCGGCATCTCTTTCGAATAACTCGCAACCCGTATCTACTATATCCATCTATGGATATGGATCTACTTATATTTATCATCCCGTATTTGTAATACTATTTTTTGCCCGCGACTTCGCTAGCGTTAAATTAGTAAACTAAATTAGTTAAATAGGTACCTGCTACCTATTTCTTCCCTCTTTCTACTTCATTTCTCACTTTTTTTTAAAATTAGCCTATGTCCGTCTCCAGGGTCTCAACTATCTCTGTGTCAAAATTCATCAAAATCGGTTTAGCCATTTAGGCGTGAAGATGTAACAAACAAACAAACTCACTTTCGCTTTTATAATATTAGTAAGGATTTGATGCTCTGCATGCTTAATGTTTTTTTTTGTGCTCGTCGTACTTTGCGACAAATAAATATTTTTCTTTCTTTATTTTTTAGGGTTCCGTAGTCAACTAGGAACCCTTATAGTTTCGCCATGTCTGTCTGTCCGTCCGTCCGTCCGTCCTCGCTTAATCTCTGTGACCGTTAGCACTAGAAAGCTGAAGTTTATTACCAATATGTATATCAATCACGCCGACAAAGTGGTAAAATAAAAATTGGAAAAAAATGTTTTATTAGGGTAGCCACCCTATATGTAAAGTGGGAAGTGACTTTTTTTTTAATTTCAACCCTAACGTGTGATATATTGTTGGAAAGGTATTTAAAAATGAATAGGGGTTTACTAAAATCATTTTTTGATAATGTCTATAATTTCGGAAATAATCGCTCCAAAAGTAAAAAACAATGTGTCCCCCCCCCCCCTTTAACTTTTGAACCATAAGTTTAGAAAATATGAAAAAAATCTGAAAAGTAGAACTTTATAAGGACTTTCTAGGAAAATCATTTTGAACTTGATTGACACAACAGTTTTTGTACAAAAAAGACAAAAAGTTGTACAAAATAATTTCCTCCTCCACCTTTAAACTCATAAGTGGGAACACTTATTGTGACGGACGGGAAACTACGGAACCCTACACTGAGCGTGGCCCGACACGCTCTTGGCCGGTTTTTTATTTGTCCTGCCTGTCATTATTTTTAGAGATGAATAAAACTAATAACTCACTTAAAAACCACTTGGGAAATATCTGCAATTCAGTATGTATTCTACTAAAAGTTTCCTTTTACAATCCTTATGTAAATTATTTGTCATCTAAACTGCAATAATAGAAACCATTTTAATTTTAATTACACGTTGTTTTTTGTTTAACATTTAGTACCATACGATAATTGACAACACGGTTGGCGCAGTGGCTGAGCGATCGACTGCTGCGCTGCGTGTCGAGGGTTCGATCCCCGCACGGAACAAATATTTGTATGGCCTACAGATAGTTGTTCTGGGTCTGGCTGTTTATGTATGTGAGTTTAAATGTTTGTAAACGCACCCACAATACAGGAAATATTCCTTGTGTGGGGCAACCTTTTTTTTTAATAAATAAATAATTTCCGACAAAACCCGAGCAAATTATTTTAAAAGTATACCGACTCGCTGTCAAAACAACGTTACAACAAAAGTAAAACCTTATTCTTTCACTAATTAGGTAATATGTGTAATTATATTTAATTTTTAGCTCCATGTGTACGTAACGGACTCATTTTCATTTGAGAAACTTTTTAATTTCTCTTTTCTCAAAGCAGGTCTAATTCTTAATAACATTTCGGCGCATGCCTTAATTTTTAATTTTCTTGGCGTTCAGATTTTACAGCTTGGCTTCAGATTAAAATCACAGTCTCTACAGCGCAATGAATCTTGGAGGTTTTTATTACGTCTACATTTTTAGGGTTATGTACCTCAACAAGAAACTACTAACGAAAGCCTTCTCCGAGAATATTCCCCACACCCGTCAAACCTACAATCATCACACCCAACTCAAGTTCGCTCGTTCTCCTGAACTGAACTTTACCAACACCTCGACATAACCGGTTCTCTTCAGAGACAGTTCTGCACACGACCAAGTACGTCACCTTGTACCAAGTGATGGTAAGTGCATGTTAGGGAGCGTTCTCACTGTGTCGTGGAGTTTATTGTTGTGGTATGAAAGAAAGAAAAAAAAAAATATTTGACGCCGCACAGGTACATAAACATAATTAATAAAAGAATTTAAACAAAAATCATTAAAAGAATAGACACATAAAATAAATTATTTCTGTGTGAGGCCGAAAAACCCCCTATCTCAACATGGTGATATAACATTAAAAAAAATACGAATGAATGACGTTTCTAGCAGCTGTTTATGCTGTAGTAGCGGAATCAATAAAAATAAAAAAAAACACGCACAGAGTATAGATTGTAATTATGCTGGACACTATTTCATAGTAAACGTCAATTTGTTTGACATAAATGTAAGTTGTTTTAAATTAAATGTATTTTGTGACTGCACCTTTTTGTGTACGCAAAGAGATCAACATTTAAAAAAATATAATTTCAAGGGCTTGATACAGAAAGCAGTACTTTTGGACGCGGCTCGTATTGTTAGAAAGTTCCTTTTTCTGGAGGCCTGACCGCCGGCGCCGCGCCGGTAGCTTGGACCCTATTCCCGATACCGGTGGGCTACTATTTTTTATATTTTTAGATGTATTTTTTTATGTTTTTATTAAGAAATGTTTAATAATGTTAACTTATCCTTACTTATTTCAAGACAAGTCAAAGAAGTATGGAGAGGAGTATGATGAAAATTAGAAAACTACAGAAGATACCACACAAAATTATTCGAGAGAAGTCAAATAATACAGATGCCCTTAGTCATGCCCAGAAATTAAAATGGCAATGGGCAGGTCACGTAGCCAGAATGACCGATAAAAGATGGACCATACGAACTACACTATGGCGAGGCCCAGCCGGCTATAGAAAAAGAGGCAGACCACTATCAAGATGGGAAGACGACATAACACACATAGCAGGTAGAAACTGGCCAACTGTCGCGAAAGACAGGAAAGTATGGCAATCTCTGGAGGAGGCCTTCACCTCAGAAAGGGTTCCTGCTCACTAACCTAGCAGTTAGATAAGCATCTACTTAGTTAATTTAGCATCAACACTTACTAGCATAAAAAAAAAAAAAAAAAAAAAAAATGTAATACACATAACACGTAGGATGTAGAAACTTCGTTTGTTTAAATAAGTGCCTAATTTTAACCAAATTTTGTATAATTTTGCAGGAAATAAAAGGCTTTTTATTTTATTTTTATTTATTTATTATCCTTACTTATTTAATATTATAAAAGCGAAAGTGAGTTTGTTTGTTTGATACGTCTTCACGCCTAAATGGCAAAACTGATTTTGAGGGATTTTGGTACAGAGATAGTTGAGACCCTCAGTGATTCGAGGAGTAGAAAGAGGGAACAAAAGGGGAGTGAAAGATATATTGTTTCAATCATCACACGAGTTAGCTGTAGCCCCAAGTAAATAAATAAGCCACGCGGATGAAGTCGCGGGCGGAAGCTATTATTTGTATAAATCAATAAACGAGCGTGCAAATGTGAAGGGAGCCTTTAAATGTAAGATCGAATCTTATGTGCGGTGCACAATACGCGTTGATTGCGGGTAGTAGTAGGAGCTCGGGGTTTAGAGGAACTTGACTTGGATGGAGGGCATCTGTGTAATCTCTGTGTGTGACTCTGTGTTTTGAGTTGAATTTTGTTAATTGGAATTTCGGTGAGAGTATTGCACAAATAGTAGTTAAGTAGAGTCATCTTCTTCCTGCCCTTTTTTTTGGGGATGGGAAATCATCAAAATACTTCCCCCGCTCTGGGCGGTGCGCGGGGGAGTGTCAGTCTTTTACTGACTAAAACCTACCCATGTTCGGCAGTGCAGCGGTCACTTTGACAAGAGTAAACACGCCTTTCATATTTCGTATAATAGTCGAGATTTGTAGATATCAAAATTTATTTGAAAAAAAAACCAGCTCAATCGTTTAAACATTTCTGCTTCAATAAAGCTTCACACGATTTCACCTAAAAAAAAATTTCACGTTAGATGTAAAAAAATCCCTGGGGACAACTCACACACGGCTATCTGATCCCAAGCTAAGCAGAGCTTGTGTTATGGTAACCAGACAACTGATATACATACTTATATTATAATTTCTAAATACATACATATTATAGATAAATCACACCCAGACACAGAACAAACAATCATGCTCATCACACAAAGTTTGTCCTGGGTGGGAATCGAACCCACGACCTCCGGCTCAGCAGTCAGGGCCACTAACCACTAGACCAACAGGCCCGTCAAATAAAAAAAGCTTGTCAAAAGTGAAGACCTTTCTACATATCTTTTACAAATCAGTACATAGAAAATACAATATAAAAAGAACATGAAAATGCCCATCATAATGTTATTCATGTATTCGTACAATAAAATTTATGAGGCCCATATAACACCATATGAAACCGAACCTAATTCGAGGGAAAGGGTAAAAGAACAATACCAATTTGCATGCTTTTCTGTGACGGGCTTTGAAAACTGTGGTTCACTTTGCCGTGGAGTGAGCCTGCTATTGCAAACTCAGGGTTGAGCCGTAATGCTCAACGGCGACGAATGCTTACGTTCGTACAGTCCATGGTCCGGAGTGAGAGGAAATGGGGAGCAGTCACCATCTGCAAAGCAGTTATGCTAGCGAAGGACTCCTACCCGTCCCTTGCCTTCTAGAATTTGCTTCGTTTAACTATGAGATTTTTATTTAAGACTAGCTTTTGCCCGCAATTTCATCCGCGTGGCATAGTTACTTTGGGTTCACACTAACTTAAGCCCGCGTGATGATCGAAAAAAAATTATCTTTCTCTTCCCTTTTCTTCCCTCTTTCTCCCCCTTTTCTCAGTTTTTTTAGCCTATATCTGTCTCCAGGGTTTCAACTATCTCTGTACCAAAATTCATTTAGGGGTGAAGACGTAACAAACGAACAAACTCACTTTCGCTTTCATAATTATTAAGTAAAGATTATACACACACACATAATTATTTTTATTGAGTATTCATTTTCCATTGTTACTAAAAGATTTTCAAATCATCCATATAGACATAGATAAAAAAGATGTATTGTAGACGATAACTCATAAACTACCTAAGCAATATAAATAAAATTGATATGGGTCCATCTAGGAAGTATACCCTATAAAACAAAAAAAGGATTTTGCGAATCGGTCCAGGCGTCTTTGAGTAATCGGTGCACATACACAAAAAAAAAGATTCCGTCGAATTGAGAACATCCTCTTTTTTGAAGTCGGTTAAAATACATGTAACAGTTCAGGTACAAACACAACTACTATGGCCCCAATCTTTTTCACATGACATTTGCCATTGTACCTATTTCACAAAGGTCACTAGCAGGTATGAACGCAAGTTGGTGCTCAAAGGCACATGAATACCATTATGAGTTGACCCATATAATTGAGTTATTGTGTGAACCACAGTTTTAGGGACAGACTCGTCAATTTGCTTTGATATTTGTGTGAATGGCAAAAGGATTATGGCGTTGTGTGTGTGTTTTTATTGCAGCTAAATTATCAAATAACTTCCCCCGCTCTAAGCGGACGGGGAGTCAGATTTGTAATGACTATAACCCACCCATGTTCCTTTTATTACCCATTATGTTCCGGGGTTGTGGTATCTCTTTCGAACAACCCGCAACCCCGGCAGAAGAGGGCGTGTCTTGGATTCTAATTTGGGCCTTATGATTTGACAGTCTGACGATCATACCTTAGGTCATCACTGCCACTATACCAGAATGAAAGACACATAAATATTGAGAATATGCTAAAAAAAAAAACCTGAGAGGTGTCAAGGGACACCCGAATGGAACGAAGTTATTATTTATGATATACGAAAAACTTGTATACACTCAACAAAAATAATCGTCGCGACACCACATTGTTCCTTAGTACCTTGTTTGACCTCTACAATCCATCTAATACAATAACTCATTCATAGAAACTTATTTTAATTCACGCAATTAATATTCACATTTTCATCAACAACATAATTACACACAATTCCCAAAGTTGATCACTTCACGCAACGGTCAAAATCATAAATCCCATTCAATTCCTCGACAATTGATCGAATGACGTCATTTGTACTGGTAAGTACTCGTGTACGCTGAAATCGGATGCGTGGCGTCACGTTAATCAGATGGACACACTCGAACAGTACTAATTGTCACACAAAGCGGCAGTAATCGAAGGAGCATTAATATTAATCAAACGTCATCAAATCTGCCTAGCCATTTCCCAAATGTGTTGGTCTCGGTAACAAGTTTAATCGAAAACAGCTGAATACTAGAATTTCACATGAGTCGATCACAATAACCAAGTACATTTTTTTTAAATATATCTATTTTTTTATATCTATTATTATTTTATTATTATATTATTATATTTATATATATATTATTATATTATTTTATTATTATATTATTATTATTTTTTATATATATTATTTTTATATCTATTTTTATCTATTTTTCTGCAGCTAGTCCGCTATTAAAATAAGATCATGAAGGTGTTTGAGGGAGAGAACCTCAAACCAACACAGCCGCCGCGGGAGACGCCCCGGGCGCCGGGCGCCGCGAGACGTCTCCCGGCCACCGTAGATGTGGGCCTGTGGACGGTGAGCAATAGTTAGCTCACCGTCCGTCCGTCTATTAATGACAGGCCGTGTCGACGGCGCATTCCTGTTTCACGCGCGCCTCAAAGAGATGTCAGCAAAGCAGAGGGGCTTGCCAGAGCCTCCGCCCAGAGCGGGGGAAGTTATTTGATGATTTCCCACCTCAAAAAAAAAGGAGTTCTATGAGTACTATGATTATGGTCTGGAATAACACATGGGTACCTTTTTTCGATATCAAAGCAATGCAATGCCGCGGGCACCAGCTAGTAAATAAAATAAATAAATATTAATCTTCATCAAAGTCCTCATCGCTTTGTCTTTTCCCCAACTATGTTGGTATCGGCTTCTAGGCTAACTAGATGCAGCTAAATACATGGAGCGATCGCCTATCTGACCTCCATAACTTAGTCTTCTATATGCATATAAAAACTACACCCCGCTTTTTCACCCACATAGACATAAACCTTCATAGATATTATAAACATAAACTTTCCCCTTGAATCACTCTATCGATTGCTGAAAACTGTGTTAAAATCCGTTAAGAAGTTTAAAAGATATAAGCGAACAGACAGCGGGAGTGACTTTGGTTTATACCATGTAAAAAAGAGAAAATCACTGACTCAGTCATCATGTCATCTCAGAAATTACAAGTGTTAGAAGTCTCAAACTTAGTGTGAGGTTTTCTTTTAGGACGTTGGTGCTCAATAACGGGGTTTTACAAAATTAAGGCCTTAATTTTGTAAAATCCCGTCTTACGACGGGGTTGAAACGGCTTGCGGGTTGTTCGAAAAAGATACCGCGGCCCCAAAACATAAAGGGAAAAGAAGGAGCATGACACTCTTCCCTGCTCCGGCCAGAGTCGGGGGGAGAGTTATTTAATAGAAAAAACTAAAATCCTTACTGATATTATAAAAGCAAAAGTGAGTTTGTTTGTTACATCTTCACACCTAGATAGATATTAGGTCCTTACATATGAAATTGGCGTTTTTCGTACTGGCCACTTTAATCACGAATTTCTCCTCTTTGGTAAGGAATTCCAAATTCAAATTTGTACAGCTATTTACTCATGTATTTGTGCTTCGATGACCGTCATTCATTTGTTTTTTTTCTTCTGTTTTTTCTGTTTGCGTCACTCATTTTACAAAATGGAAAATTTAAAATATCGCATTATTTACGAGTACGAGTTCCGCCGTGGCACTAGTGCTGCGGAAACGACTCGAAGGGTGAATGATGTGTATGGCGGTCATGTTGCAAAAGAAAACACAGTTCGTTTTTGGTTCCAACGTTTTCGTTCTGGAAATTTCGACCTGCAGAACAAGCCCCGTGGACGGCCTGAGACCCAAGTTGATAATGGAGAATTGAAGGCTATTGTGGAAGCGGACCCATCGCAAACCACGTCCGAGTTAGCTGCAGGCTTCGATGTTAGTGATAAAACTGTTTTAATTCACTTGAAGCAAATTGGGAAGATTAAAAAGCTTGAAAGGTGGGTACCTCACGAATTGACTGAAGCAAACCGGCAAACGCGCGTCGACTGCTGCGTTACATTACTGAACCGGCACAACAATGAAGGTATTTTAAACCGAATCATTACCTGTGATGAAAAATGGATTCTTTACGATAATCGGAAGCGCTCAGCGCAATGGTTGGATCCTGGCCAGCCAGCCAAATCCTGCCCCAAGCGAAAATTAACCCCAAAAAAGTTACTTGTAAGCGTTTGGTGGACTAGTGCCGGTATTGTTCATTACAGTTTTCTCAAATCTGGCCAGACTATTACAGCTGATGTCTATTGTCAGCAATTACAAACCATGATGGAAAAGCTAGCGGCTAAACAACCAAGGCTGGTCAATCGCTCCACGCCACTGCTGCTTCACGACAACGCCAGACCACACACTGCGCAACAGACGGCTACCAAATTAGAAGAGCTTGAATTGGAATGTCTTAGACATCCTCCGTACTCCCCGGACCTTGCTCCAACAGATTACCATTTTTTTCGCAATTTGGATAACTTTTTGCAAGGGAAAAAATTCAACTCCGATGGGGCAGTCCAAATCGCCTTCAAAGATTTTATTGATTCCCGTCCGACTGGTTTTTTTAGTAAAGGGATCAATGAACTACCTATAAGATGGCAAAAGTGCATTGAAAACAATGGTTCATACTTTGATTAATTAAATATATTATATTAAAAAATATTCGACTTTTTGTTCCTTCCATACAAAACGCCAATTTCATATGTAAGGACCTAATATATCGGTACAGAGATAGTTCGGACCCTGAAGACGGACATAGGCAATTTTTTTTAAGGTGGGTAATTAGGGAGAAAGAGGGAAGAAAAGGGAAAACGTAGCTTTGCTATTACAATCAATAAGGCGCAAGGCCAAAAACTACAAGTAGCAGGTACCTGCAAATCAGGAAAGGGGAAATGTGTTACCCCGAATTTAACTAGAGCGAACCGCGGGCAAAAGCTAGTAAAATAATAAATGGAAAATAAACTACTAGGCGTGCTCGAATTCATTGTGGTATACATTTTACCAGTTGCTTGCTACATGCGAGTTTTTTGTAGGACCAATACAAAATAAAACTACTAGGTTTGCATAAATTCACAGTTGTATTAATTCCAATAGTTTGGTCTGTACATACAATTTCTGGTTAGAACCTAATTACTTTTTATGTCGGTCTACGCAAGAAAAACCACTGGGCACAGCTAGTAGATACCCCATTGTAAGACTGTTTGTCAAAAATACTGACTATATTTATTTCCTGTTTTTCACCTACCAAAATACATATTATAACCATTATGTTTTTCATTCGACTCGATCAATTCCCATCAGTTAAGCTAATAATCTGCTTGGTCCTGATGGAATAGTCGTGAAGGCATATAATGTATGACT
Organism: Ochropleura plecta; assembly: GCA_905475445.1. Taxonomy (NCBI): domain Eukaryota; kingdom Metazoa; phylum Arthropoda; class Insecta; order Lepidoptera; family Noctuidae; genus Ochropleura; species Ochropleura plecta. The sequence goes on along the minus strand of FR997738.1, from coordinate 4,713,635 downwards.
GTGTTGTATGACATTATCCGAAAAGCGTATATTTACAAAATAATTAATGTACATTGGTGATCGATGATGAGGATGGAATTTGAGACCATGCAAACATTAATAGGTTTGTTTTACACTCAAAGCTATAGCGAACATTTGCTTAAGGCCGTACTCTAACCAAATAACCTTGAGCATCCGTTCCCTCCGGGGTTGCGGGTTGTTCGAAAGAGATACCGTGGCCCCGGAACGTAAAGGACAATAGAAGGAAACTTAGAAACAAATTTTTCTAAGTTTTTCTACATATTATGTAGCTTTACCTGCTTTACTTATTTGTTTTGTGAGGGGGGGGGGGGGGAGGAATCAGACTTTTACTGTCTAAAATTCCTTATTTAGCTCTTTATGTTCCGAGGCCGCGGTATCACTTTCAAAAAACCCGCAACCCCGACAGGCGGTGGCCCTAACAGGCCACCTGCTTTGCTAACATCTCTTTGAAGCGTGCGTGGAACACTAACGCGCCGTTGACACGTCCTGTCGTCACTGGACGGACGGACGCCCGGACGGTGAGCTACCCATTGCTCACCGTCCACAGAACCGCATCTACGGTGGCCGGGAGTCGTCTTGCGGCGTCCGATGCCCGGAGCGTCTTCCGCGGGATGCCGCTGAGATTTTAGTTCAGGTAATTGATTGAAATGATTCAAGTTGTAGTATAAACATCTAGCACATAATTTTATACAAGTTGGGTTGATGTTTTATTGCCTTGAAAAAACCGTAATAATATTTTAGTTTTTGATGCCTATATATTTGGGGATGACCTTTTTCTGATCAATGAAACTTTTTATTTATGACCTTCTCGCGGTCCATTTCAAGATCCATAAATAAATGACTAGATGGCTTGGAAACTTGTGAAAGGTCACTTCCATTACAGTTTTTATCACTTTATATTGGAATAGCTTTTGCCTGCGCCTTTGCTCGCGTTAAATTCGGGGTAACACAGTTCCCCTTTCCTGATTTGCAGGTGCCTGCTACCTATAGTTTTGCCCTTGCGCCTTATTTAATTGTAATAACAAAGCTAAGTTTTCCCTTTTCTTCCCTCTTTCTACCTCATAACTCACTTTTATTTAAAATAGCCTAAGTCCGTCTCCAGGGTCTCAAATATTTGTATCTAAATTCATCAAAATCGGTTCGCCATTTAGGCGTGAAAACGAACAAACGCACTTTCGCTTTTATAATATTAGTAAGGATGTGGTTGAGAATTTGTTGTTAAATTTAAAAACAGCTGAAGTTTTCTTTTCTAGCCATCTGAACATAGATTAGAAAAAGGCTTTTTCGGAATTAAATCGTGGATTGTGACTCTTCCCGCTTTTGGTGGAGCGGGAGTTACTGTCAGACTTTTACTGACTTAAACCCAAGCATTTTCCTTTATTACCCTTTGTGTTCCGGAGCCGTAGTATCTCTTGCAAACCTACCCACAGCCCCGGCAGACAGTGGTCTTGGCGAAACCCTCAGGAAAAGGCTTGGCATTTGACTACTGAAACAAAGTAGTATGTGCATGTTGTGAAATATCAATACAAGGTATTCTATGCGTTCCTGCGTGTAATAGGGTCGATTCCCGCACGGAACAAATGTTTGTATGGCCTTCAGATTGCTGTTTCAGATCAGACGGGTTGCGTTAAAATGTTTGTAAACCCACGGTACATGAGTATTTTTTTGTGAGGTACAACTTAAAAAACACCAAGAGCGAGTTAAACTCGCGCACCGAGTGGTTCCGTACAAACTTATGGCATAAACGGCCACATCTTTGGCTGTGTAAACTTAGAGGGTTGATGTTTTCACAGCACAAAGGGACCACAGAGTTGAGCATACAGTTTTAATTCGATACCTCGACGCATTCCCAAGAAAAAGGGCTCATAAGGGTAGACAGGCCCAGTTGGAATTAAAAGCGGACTGTATTTCAGGGTTATATTAGATGTTCTACAATGGTGGTCAAAATTGAACTTAAAATAAAAAAAAGACGTGTGGCACTCGGGGACTGCCGCGGTAAAGCTATTGCATAGCATTTTGTATCAACTTATGCAATTATAATTATTTATTTATTTTATTTATGCAGTATTTCTTCAATTGACGGCATTTGGTTCGTCCCTATTAAATGGCGGCAATAGGTTCGTTCTTATTAAATGACGGCAATAGGTTCGTTCCTATTAAATGACGGCAATAGGTTCGTCCCTATTAAATGACGGCAATAGGTTAGTACCTATTATAACAGAGAAATTACCTAAGCAATATTGATACACATAATATGGGACTCCTTCGGGAGTATACCCATTTAATTAAAACACCTCCGTGCCCGTCGGAGTGGGGAGCGTCAGGTTTTTTTCGTTACGGAATTTCTGGATTCGGTCCCCGCGCTAGAAGCTATGCAATAGCTTAAAAATCATGCGATCGTGGTCGCGTTGTTGAAACTAGTGTCGAGGGCGCGCGCCGTCGTCGCCGCGTCGTGGAGCCGCTCAGCTACTCCGCCGCCTGCTCCCCTCTTGTTGATGATGAATGTGTGTATCGGAGGTGTTAACGTATGCGTTAACATATTCCCGGGCCACCATGCAAAGGCCAGCCCAGCTGATGACGATGATGATGTATGAGGAATGCTTCGTGATCAGCCCGATGGTTCATCCAGTAATGGGCATATTTTATGAAAAGCCCTTCTGAGTCTGAATAGTCTTACCAGATAGACAGACCACAAAGTAATGATATAAGGGTTTCGTATTTTTCTTTTAAGGCACCCTAAAAACTTCATAAAAAGTAAATTGACGACACGGTTGGCGCAGTGACAGCGATCGACTGCTGCCCTGCGTGTCACGGGTTCGAATACCGCACGGAAAAAATATTTGTATGGCCTACAGATTATTGTTCTGGGTCGGCCTGTTTGTGTATGTGAGGCTACATGTTTGTAAACGCACCCACGATATAGGAGAAATCCTAGTGTGGGGGCAAGTTTTAAAGAACAAAAATAATAATTAGAGGAAATAAAAGCATTAAATATCTATAGCTTTATGTACAGTTCAATCTTAAAATAATCTATTAGCGAGATTGGGTCATTGGAGCCAAGGAGCCATTAATGACGACAGATAATAAAATAAACATATTAATACTATTTAGGTCTATAGATACTAGGTATAGCCAAACTTCTTGTGTGTTACTTAGCTTAAACAGAAAACGGATCGCCAAAAACATACTACATACTATTTTTGAAGTATTTGACTGACGACACGGTTGACGCAATGGCTGAGCGAACGACTGCTGCGCTGCGTGTCACGGGTTCAATTCCCGCACGGAACAAATATTTGTATGACCTGCAGGTAGTTGTTTCGGGTCAAGCTGTTTGTGTATGTGAGTTTAGATGTTTGTAATTTGTTTGTAATCCTGAAAAAATATACATACTTGCAATGATTCTTATCATTTTCAAGACTTGCAGTTCCAATATGCAAAAATGTTTCACAATATTTTATTCATCCCGAGTCTTTCCTAGTAAATTCAAATCTAGTCGGCAGGATCCCCTCACCTTATGACTATAAAACCTAGAAGGGTGTGTTTCCATTGAAAAAATAAATAAGCATAAGCAACCTGACGCTGTGGGAGAAGGCAACATGGCAGACCGTGTAGAAGATGGCGGGAGGGAAAAACCAGTGATCAGTTCTTTTAATCCAGAATTAACGAATTAATTTGACGACACGGTTGGCGCTGTGGCTGAGCGATCGACTGCTGCGCTGCGTGTCGCGGGGTCAATCCCCGCCCGGAACAAATATTTGTAAGAACTACAGGTAGTTGTTCGAGTCTGGCTGTTTGTGATACGTGAGTTTAAATGTTTGTAAACGCACCCACGAAACAGGAGACATTTCTAGAGTGTCTCTGCCTTGCCCTAACCACCGGCAGCTTATACCCTGCTCCCGATACCGGCGGAAACCCATTTTTATATGTTATTCTTTATTTTTTAAATAAATATTTTAAAATGTATAACGTGTGAAAAAATGAATAAAGAGATAAAAAAATACCGAGATTTTTCATGAGTAAAACAAATGGGAAGGCACACATGACAACAGACTATAGAGACAGCGGTAGCACTAGAAACTTTTTTTACACGTTGCCAGATCTCTAAAACACTACGCGTACACTCATAATCATTTTCCTGCCCTTGTCCCATTCTATTTGGGGTCGGCGCAACACGTTTTCTTCTTCCATTCTCCCCTATTAGACGTCACGGCATCATTTACTCCTTTCTCCTTCATATCATTCCTTACACAAGCCATCCATCTTTTCTTTGGCCTTCCTCTCGCTCTCCGTCCATCAACACACTACGGGCACACTACATTATTTTATTTCAGTAAGAAATTAGGTTCGGAAAAACTACTTAAATATAGTCTAAAAAGGTTTTTCATGCCAAAACATGCGTTCGCCAATCGTTCAGCTCCTACGCAAAACCTCCAAAATGATTGATGATCATACATATTCGTGGCGCGAGGTTCAAGTGGCCTGAATAAGTGAGTTCACCTTTAAAAAGAATAAAACCTCCTCCGTCACATCAGTAATTATTGGACAGAAAAGCTCTTAAACACTTACGGAAAGCTTACAAAGTGAGTGAGTGTAGTCCCGGGCATCGCAGATGCGGGTTTGTGTACGGTGAACAATGGGTAGTTTAACGTCCGTCCGTCTAGTGACGACAGATAGTATCGACGGCGCGTTCGTGTTTCATGCGCGCCTCAAAGAGGTACCAGGAAATCTGAGGAGCCCGTTAGCCACAGCCTGCCGGAGTTGGTAGACGGATGGATGGACGGTGAGTTATTTTTTTTAGCGAGGGTGGAGCGGGGGTAGTGTCAGACTTTTAGTGACTAAAACCCACCCATGGCTGACCTTCCCATTGCTCACCGGCCACAGACTTTCTTCTACGATGGCCGGGAATCGTCACGCGGCTCCCATTCATATCCCGTTAAGTATTCGGTGTGTAAGACTTTTACTGACTAAAACCCAACCAGCTCTTTTAGCCATTATGTTCCAGGGCCGTGGTGTCTCCTTTGAATAACCCGCACCCCGGTTTAGAAGAGGCCTTTGCCCAGTTGTAGGCCAGTTATAGGCTGGTATTATTATTTAGAAAAATATTGTAAAAGGAAATCAAAAATTTATGATTATTTTCTTATCGTGCTCTACCATGGCAACGTACCAACATATTGGAAGTGCGATATGATTGCATCTCATCACATATCGGCCCAGGTTCCTAGCTAATAATAAAAGTGGGTCCCGGTTTCCAATATCCTTCGAAGGTAGAATGATATGAGGAACGAATATAAGATACAGTGTGTTTGCAATGTGTTGCTGAAGTTTTTTTTATGTGGACGTGGTTATTTGAAAACAAATAAAGTATAAGGGTTCCAAAGATATTGAAGACTAGCTTTCGCCCGCGGCTTCGCTCGCGTTAAATTCGGTATAACACACCAAGCAGACCTGCAGTTTTTGCTCTTGCGCCTGATTGATTTGTAATAGCAACGCTAAGTTTTAGTTGACCCAAATAGCAGAATAATACAAAAACATATAAATAAACTTTCTATCGTCACTATCCCAATTTTTACATAACCACACGAGTAAAACCGCGGGGCGCAGCTATCTTAAAATATTTGTTTACACTGTAAAAGTTTAAAGTTTCTAATGTTTATCCCAAACCACTCAACACTCTATTTCAAACTTTACTTTTAACTATAAAATCACTCATGTTTAACTAAAATCCAGTAACGTTAATATCAAAAATATTATGATATAAACCATATTTGATCTGAGATGAGCTTAATAAAAATATGTACATTGATTAATTATTATTTTGTTAAAAAGTACGCCTTTTTGAAGTCGACAACTTCATCGACGAATTTCTGGATTCGGTCCCCGCGCTCAAGGCCCGCGATAGAAGCTATGCAATAGCTTAAAAGAAACTGAACCCTTTTAAGGATCACTTTGTTTTTCGTCTGTCTGTCTTTCTACCTGTCAACACATTTTATCTCGTTGTATATGTATTGTATCGCGTTTACAAATATTTAAACTAACAACCAAACCCGGATTAACTATCTGTAGGTCATACAAATATTTGTCCCACACCGCCACACGGCATAAAAAAAGCAAATTAAAGAATAACGTTTGAATTTTCATTTTCTGCGGCAATCGAACGGTTCGTTGACTAACGTTTAAATTTTCATTTTCTTTTCTCTTCTATGAAGTTACACGTAGATGTTACAAAAGCCGTAATAATTAATCGCCCGAAAGAGCCGTAATCAAATAAATGACAATGGGAAGAAACAGTCTTGAACAAATTGAATTTTGTAAACACAGCCCTCCATTATTTCCGAGGGTCCCTTTTGTAAAGATTTTCGATTGAATGTTTTTTTTTAAATATATTATGGCCTGCTGTATTGGCTACTTGAAATAAAAAATAAGCCACTCATTGTATCTTTTCTTTTTCCGTGGAATGATATTTGGTAGACTTTTCTTTCCAATCATTAGCCAGCCTTAATCATTTTTAAGGAGTTCCGTTAGACACGGTGGAGCACATAGTGGCGGTCTGCCCAACTTGGGCAGAGCACCGCCGTGACCTCGTAGAGCCGATCGGCGGCGGCGATCTCTCGCGTCCGGCCCTGGTTTAGTGCATAGTCCGGAACAAGAGGAAATGGGAAGAGGTCAACTCCTTCTGCGAAGCAGTCATGCTAGCGAAGGAGGTGGCCGGGCGTTTGAGGGAGAGAACCTCAAACTAACCCAGCCGCCGCGGGGCGCCCCGGGCGTCGGGCGCCGCGAGACGATTCCCGGCCACCGTAGATGCGGGCCTGTGGCCGGTCAGCAATAGGTAGCTCACCGTCCGTCTATTGACGACAGGCCGTGTCGACGGCGCTTTAGTGTTCCACGCGCGCCTCAAAGAGATGTCAGCAAAGCAGAGAGGCTTGCCAGGGCCACCGCCTGCCGAGGTTGCGGGTTGTTCGAAAGAGATACCGCGGCCGCGGAACGTAAACAGCCAAACAAGGAACATGGAAGTTTTTAGACATTACAAGTCTGATTCCTCCTCCTCGATCCACCCCGAGCGAGTCGGGAAGTTATTTGATGATTTCCCAACCGCCAAAAACAAAAGACGGGGCAGTAGTTTAAATGTTCCCGAGCAATACATGCGTGACGTTGCAAGACAACAACATAAGCTCCTCTGCTGCCCGCTTACATGGCGCGCTCCCCGAACCAACAACACCCCCACAGCTAGAACAATTCAGCTAATAAATGACTTTTAAAATACATTCCTGACGCAGAACAGATCTGCGTGAAATTTGGCCCAGATAGAGATAAATTATAGTCTAGTTTAATGAGACTTACAACTATTATGTCCTTTATTTACTTTTATACATTTTTAAATATTTCTTAAAACTATATTTTTTCTTTTTTTATAAAAACGTTGCCCCACACTAGGAATTTCTCCTATGTCGTAGGTGCGTTTACAAACATTTAAACTCACATACACAAACAGCCAGTCCCGAAACAACTACCTGTAGGTCATACAAATATTTGTTCCGTGCGGGGATCGAACCCGCAACACGCAGCGCACCAGTCGATATCTCGGCCACGCGCCAACCGTGCCGTCAAGTCAAGTTCGTGTAACAGTTCGTGTTCCACGCGCACCTCAAAGAGACATCAACAAAGCCTATCCTGTAAGGGCCACTGACTGCCCGGGTTGCTGGTTGTTTGAAAGAGATACCGCAGCCCTGGAACACAAAAGGCCAAAGGATGTACAAGTCAGACACTCTTCTACTTCGCCCATAACAGGAGCAGTTATTAATAATTTTTCATCCGAAAAAAAGATGACAGTCATATTTCACAACTTTTCTCTAATAAAAGTGATTGATGAATTATTTCTTTTGTTTGTGCACTTTTTTATGTAAACAACTGAATAATTAACATTTCTGTTTCATTAAGTTTGTTTATTAATTTTTTTGACAACTGTTCTTGTTTCTTATTTGATAAAGGCGAAAAGGAAATGGGAAGGACTTCTTTGAGAAATATATTTTCCTTTTTAGTCCATTACTGGACTGTTTCTTCAGAATTATATGCGTATTACTTATGCGTATACCTATAAAACCCGCCATACAAAAATATTTCCTGAGGACCGGGACCAGGACCAGGACCTCATGAAGATAAACAAATCAAGTATCTAGATCTGGCTCATACAGGAGAATTTCCTAGTGTGGGCAAAGTTTTTTAAAAAAAAAAAAAAAACTAATATAGAAGTATGGAAAAAAAGACACTGCTTTTTTTTTGGGGGTGGGAAATCAACAAATTACTTCCCCCGCTCTGGGCGGAGCGGGGGGACTGACAGATTGGTACTGACAAAAAACCCACCCATATTCCTTCTATTCGCGGCCTTCCGTGGCCGCGGTATCTCTTTCGAATAACCCGCAACCCCAGAGAAGACACTGCTTTGACCTTACATATTGGTAGGAGTATAATAATATGTACTCTAAAGACTACTTATTTTCCAAGACAGCTCCGTTGGTCTCGCGGTAGTAAGCGCGACTGCTGAGAACGGGGTATTGAGTTCGATTCTCAGGTCAGGCAAAAAGTGATATTGGATTTTTCCATTAGAAATTTTACTGTAGCAACCCGGAGTTTGGAAGTTAGCGGTAAGATACCTCCGTGCCCCAGAAAGCTCGTTAAGTTGTTGGTCCTGCGCCTGAGCTCTCTATGGTCGTGTCGGATTGCTCTCCCATCGGACTATCGAACAGAGAGTGCACCTGTGCGTGCGCACACAATTGTGCTCTATAATATCTCCAGCGCATGGCTAATCTCCGCTGAGATTGGCCCTCAAGGTCGAAAACGGTCAGGACTATATATTTTTTTCCAAAGAAAAAAACCTTGTCCAAAAGAAACGACAGTATGGATTGGCCTTTTTAATAAACTCAAAGAAAATCACGAATAAAAGGCCTTCTACGTAAATTTCTAACCCTTTTTATAATGGTTGACAAAAAACCGTAATAAAGAACACGGATGAATGCCTCACTAATTCCTTAGCTAACGGAAAAAATAAAATTTTAAATGTCAACTGAATAATGTTGAACAGCAATCTCGAGTGATCCCAAGCAGGGAAGGTATATAAATACTACAAAACAGACACTCTGTTAAGTAAGTAATTATGTTTATTATTTAACGGGAAAATAAACAGAAACGGTCGGAACAGCTTTTTAAGTTGTTTTTTTTTGTTAAAGTAAGATAGATTGTTTTGTTTCAATCGTGTTTTTTTTCAAGATATTCGGACCCTTTTTTGCGTATGGGAAATCATGTTCCTTCATTTGCCCTTTATGCTCTGGAGCCCTGGTATCTCTTTCAAACGACCCGCAACCCCGGCAGGATAAAAGGGACCCTTAACTAACGAGGACTTGTTCACATAACAAAGTTTTTAAAAAAAAATAGGATATTTCAGAACAGGTGTAGCGCAGAGTTGAAGATGACGCGAATGACAGAAAGAAAATCGAAATATGAATAATCATTTTTTTTTAAATCGATAGTGATCTAGAAGGAAAGAGGGTGTGTCAACAGAGGAGGTCGAATACCCACTCTGTTACAGTAACGCATAGATAGTAGTTTGAGTCCAGTCAGTGCCAGAATTTATCAGTTATCGTGTAGCACGACTCATAGCTCAAACAGCTCAACAACACGACGAACAATACCAAAAGAAGGACATTTGTGTAGATCGCTTATAGTACTTAAAATGCCAGATAATCGTCTAAAACAAAAAAAAATAATGATAGGAAAAAACAAATAATATGGGTCACATTCACAATAAAACAAATAATTATTTACAAAATTAAATAATTAAGGTAATTCATACTATTTAGCTTGTCCCTTTGAAGGTCTGAAATGATCCCAATGATATATTAAAGTCTATGTCATGATTTACCAGTTTGATATAGTTTTTTCCTCTGATTGTTTTAAATAACATGTATTTTTTATGACATTTGCTTTCAAAATTTGACGGCATGGTTGGCGCATTGTCTGAACGCTTGACCGCTGCGCTGCGTGTTGCTGGTTCGATCCCCGCACGGAACAAATATTTGTATGACCTACAGGTAGTTGTTTCGGGTTTGGCTGTTTGTGTATGTGAGTTTAAATGTTTGTGAACGCACCCACGATACAGGAGAAATTCCTAGTGTGGGGCAACGTTTAAAAAAAAATGACTGCATTTTACTAGTAATTTATAAATCCACCTCCGGGATGTGTATAAATAAAAACCATCACTTCAACGAATACGTCTAGTATCGTATCGAGCAAATAACAAAACCTGCAGATCAATCTTTGCACCTGTTATTATTTTAGTCACGAGCTCGTCAGGTAAAACTAATAGGTACTAGCTTTTGCCCGCGGCTTCGTTCGCGTTGAATTCGGGGTAACACAGTTCCCCTTTCCTGATTTACAGGTACCTGCTACCTGTAGTTTTTGCCCTTGCGCCTTATTTATGGTAATAGCAATGCTAAGTTTTCTCTTTTCTTCCCTCTTTCTCCCTCATATGTCAATCTGTAATTTTAAAAATCTTTATTTATAAAGCTTATGTCCGTCTCCAGGGTCCCAACTATCTCTGTACCAAAATTCATCACAATCGGTATAGCAATTTAGGCGTGAAGACGTAAAAAACGAACAAAGTCACTTTCGCTTTTATAATATGAGTAAGGATCACTGTAGGTAGAGTAACAAACGGCAAGCTGGAATAAGCTATAATAGCAGTTTAAAATTGAGCTGTCACAAACACAGACGCATCAGTCATCGCGTATTTTAATGCTCTTTCTGCACTAGTGCATAAAAATATTTGACAGATCGTGAAGCTGTCAACGAGAAAATAATATCCTAGCTAAAAGCTTTTTGGCATTCTATGACGGTCTAGAATGTTTGTAAAACATAAAATGACATAACATTATGCCTACATACAAGGGATTGGACAGGGATATGTGACAGCTACATTCTAGTACAATGCTAATTGCTAGTAATAAGGGGTGTAAAAGTTAACGATGTCAAACGCCATTTTTTCTCCCCGACATTGTGTTTTTATCCGACTGCGCGCTGCAAAGGAGGGTAATGTGTTCTTCAGTCTATGTATGTACGTATGTATGTATGTTTGTTCCTTTGAAGCACTATACAGACTTAACGTCTGGATCGATTTATAGGATTCATACATCAACGATTCCTCTTTACAGTACTTGTTTTTCTTTTTTCAGTTTTATTTTTATTAGGTGTGTAGTTTGGTTCACTTTTTACGCAGTCAGGTTTTTTTAAACGTTCCGTTCTTCATAAAAAAAACTGGAACGTTTATAGGATCACGTTGTTGTCTATCTGTCAGTCAAACTCACTTCTTTAAGAATATTAAATAGTATATTGGAATGAGTTATGGAGGTCAGAAAGGCATTCCTCCATGTAAATTGCTGATATTCAGTTGCATACGGTAAGACTGGAAACCGACCCCAATATAGTTGGGAAAAGGCTAGGCAGATAATAATGATGTTAGAACGATGTAAAAAGACGTGCATTATTAGCGTCCTAAGTTTACATTACCCAACTCAGTACCCACGTCATTACAATTTGTTATTCTAATCCTTACTAATATTATAAAAGCGAAAGTGAGTTTGTTTATTTGTTACCTCTTCACGCTTTAATGGCTAAACCGATTTTAATTAATTTTATGGTACAGAGATAGTTGGGAACCAGAAGACGGACATAGACTATTTTTTCAAAAAAAAGTGGGATGTGAGGGAGAAAGAGGGAAGAAACGGGAAATCTTAGCGTTGCTATTATAAATCAATAAGGCGCAAGGGCAAAAACTGCAGGTAGCAGGTACCTGCAAATCATTAAAGGGGAACTGTGTTACCCCGAATTTAACGCGAGCGAAGCCACGGACAAAAGCTAGTCTATCTAATAAGTTAATCGGTACACAAGACTACTTTTAATATTCATGATTCCAATTACCATAGTAATTACTTGAGAATATTTCTCTAGATAGTGTTGTGCCGCGATCCAGGAAATCACGGGACAGGCCGGGATTAACGATGATATAATATACAACATTGCGTATTGTTGAGATTAAGTGAGTTTAGTTAAGTATGTGAGTTAATTTATATTAGACGATAATGTTTAACTTTGAAATTAATTGTAATATAGAAGTTAGAGGAAGTTTAAGTAATTGTGTTTTGTGTTCGTAATTAATTGACAGTATTAGCGGCGGGATACGGATATGGGAGTTTGTGTATGTTATGTAATTAATTTTGTCGTTTTAAGATGAGGCAAAAAACTTAAAGCGACTACCAAAAAAACTAAAACGTGGAAAATAACTTTACTTCCGGAAGTCGGTGGCTATTGTTGGTTTTGTTGACTTTTTTTCCACCGTTAAAGAAATTTTCGAACGCCAAAAACAAAAAGATGGAGCTAAAGTCCCATTCACAAGACATAATGAATTGTGAAAGTACCGTAGTTGCCCATTCCAAAACGTAGATATCTATTTATAATAATGGGCAAAAAATTCCATGGACACTCTTTTTAATTAGAATATTTTTACAAGGTCATGTCCAGAGTGAAAGTAAAAAACAATAATTCAAAAATAAAGTAATTGAAATAAACCGTGGCAGCATTCCGAGATCCTTACAAATATTATAAAAGCGAAAGTAAAATTGCTTGTTTGTTACGTCTTCGTGCCTAAATGGCTAGACCAATTTTGATGAATTTTGGTACAGAGATAGTTGGAACCTTGGACACGAACACAGGATTTTTTTTTAAATAGTGAGAAATGAGGGAGAAAGAGATAAGAAAAGGGGAAACTTATCTTTGCTGTTACAATAAATAAAGCGCAAGGGCAAAAACTACAGGTGGCAGGTACCTGCAAATCAGGAAAAGGGATCTGTGTTACCCCGAATTTAACGCGAGTGAAGCCGCGGGAAAAACTAATAAGTAGTAATTACTAAACCGTAAATAAACAAGAATTCCCGGGAAATTGTACCATCACTACTATTATAATTATTCATAAATCCGGATCTGAAAATGTAAACATTATTTTCTTATACAATTATTGGTTTAAATAATTTAATACAATATTATTCATAAAGCTTATGTTCCTAGTAATAATAATTAATTATAGTGACATAAATGTTTCCATTAATTTAAAAACTGTCTTAATATTTCTCAATCATTAAGCAATGTCAAATTTAAAAGGAATGGCCCTTTTTTGTGAATGGGAAATCAAAAAACTTCCCGCACTCTGGGCGGGGCGGAGGGAGGGGGGAGTGTCAGGCTTTTACTGACTAAAACCCATCCATTTTCGTTTTATTGCTATTTACGTTCCGGGGCCGCGATATCTCTTACGAACAACCCGCAACCCCGGTAGGCGGAGGCTCTGGCAGGCCCCTCTGCTTTGCTGACACCTCTTTGAGGCGCGCGTGGAACACTAACCCGCCGGTATAGACGGACGACCGGTGAGTTACCCATTGCTCACCGTCCACAGGCCCGCGAAACACCGGCCTCATCTAGTTTAAAAAAAAAGACTTTTAAAAGTGTTTGTGAAAACCTACTTGCAAAATAAACATAATTTATCGTCTATTATTTACTAGAAAATTCCTAATGGAAAACCGATTAATATTTTTTACCCGACCCTGGAATTGAATCCCGGCCCCGCGCTGAGTTGCGCTTGCGACCGCGAGAATTGAACAGAATTAAATGAAGCAGTTATTTAATACTAGCTTTTGCCCGCGGCTTCGCTCGCGTTAAATTCGGTAGCGCCTTATTGATTTGTAATAGCAACGCTAAGTTTTCCCGTTTCTTCCCTCTTTCTCCCTCATATCCCACTCTTTTTAAAAAAATAACCTATATAACCTATATAGCATAAATAAAAATAGCCTATGTCCGTCTCCTGGTTCCCAACTATCTCTGTACCAAAATTCATCAAAATCGGTTTAGCCATTAAAGCGTGAAGAGGTAACAAACAAACAAACTCACTTTCGCTTTTATAATATTAGTAAGGATTACATAATAATATCTAAAATGCATGATTAACGAAAAAAAATAAAATGCACGAGGAGCTCGTGGCTAAATAATAGTAGCCGCTCGGGTCGATCTTTAGGTTAAGCCGCGCTTGCCTAGGTTGGTCTGTGGATGGGTGACCACCCGTTAGGTACATACCAAGTTTCCTCCGTGCCTCGGAAAGCACGTTAAGCCGTTGGTCCCAGCTGTCATTTGTAGATCTTTGACAGTCGTTACAGGTAGTCAGTGTTCCAAAAGTCTGACAACCAGTCTTCAAATTCAAATAGGTTTATTCGTTGCACATAGGTAAAACCAAGGGGTATCGTATTACCCAGTATTAACTGGATTGTGGAGGTCATATAGGCAGTTGATCCATGTAAAATACTGATATTCAGCTGCATCCAGTTAGACTGGTAGCCGACCCCAACATAGTTGGGAAAAGGCTAGGCAGATGATGATCTAAAATGCACGATTTAACGCAATCCATTAAAGTTAAGATATTCTAAAGCTAAGTCTAGATTTCCCTCGACGATAGATCGCTATGCATATCGTGGGCTGCATGTTATTAAGTCCCTACATACGCTAGAAGCTGCAGGAGCTCCTTACATAATTCGATGACACGGTTGGCGCAGTGGCTAAGCGTTTGACTGTTGCGCTACAAGTCGCGAGTTCGGTCCTGCACGGAACAAATATTTGTATGACCTACAGATTGTTGTTTCGGGTCTGGCTGTTTCTGTATATGAGTTCAAATATTTGTAAACGCACTCTTGATAACGGAGAAATCAATAGTGTGGGGCAAGTTAAAAAACTGGCTAAAAGTGAGTCAGACTCGAGCACCAAGGGTTCCGTACAAACTTGCTACATAAACAGCCATATCTTTTGACGGCGTAGACAGACAGACTTAAGTATATGGTTTTTATTGCACTTGATACATCCATGCAGACCTTTTGAAGTACAGAACCCTAAAAAGATACATTTTTGTGGCATTGGCCGATGGCTTTAAATAACCTGCTCAACCTATACTAATATTCATCATAATAGTCCTGCCCGTAAGGCTGCGCTGAAAGGCACGGCATCATCTTCATTCGAGTCATATCAACCTTTAAACAATCCATCCAGCATTTCCTTCGCAATTCCCAAACTCTTCCTTTTTATAAGCCGGTTAAAAGTGCTTTGTAATATTAAACTACTGAAAGACTAAACTAGACTAAAACTAAAACTAGACTTCTGAAGCTTCCATTTTATATTTCATTAACTTCCGGTAGCGATTTCGTCCGCGTGGCATAGTTACTTTGGGCTAACGCTAACTGTAACCCGCGTAGTGAGGGAAAAAAATATATCTTTCTCTCACCTAAACCTCTGTCTTTCTCCCAATTATCTCACATAAAAAATAGACTATGTCCCAACTATGTACTCTGTACCAAAATTCATCAAAATCGGTTGGGCCATTTAGGCGTGAAGACGTAAAAAACAAACTCACTTTCGCTTAAAGTAAATAGAAAGGATTAACATGGTCTAGTTTTTAACAATTTTGTTAAAAGGCATTTAAAATATTGTAGGCACTATAATCATGAACTATTTTAGACATAAACGGCGAATCAATAAATCTGTAATGGACAACTTAAAAGTAATAAATCAACGCCCATTCCACATTTTGTTATAGTCATTTGATTAATTGATAGGTATAATAAAGCTATAATTCATCGATATGGTAATTTATTAGGGAATGCTAAAACCGAAGTAATTTTCTTTGCAGTACGATGTACAGTCAATACCGAAGATAAGTATCATGCTCGTCAGATAAAATCGAAATAAAAAAAAACTTGAGAGGTGTCAAGGGACACGCGGATGGAACGAAGTTACTATTTATTATGTACAAAAAACCTGTATACACTCAACAAAAATAATCGTCGCGACACCACACTGTTCAATGCGAAATAGAAAGACGAAACGAAAATAACTGGCTTGCTTTTTATGAGAGAGAGACAGACAGAGAAACACGCGCACGCCGCACGGTTTACAAATATAGCTAAAAGTGTCGTTACAAGTTTGGTCTTAAGCAAAAAGTGTCGTTACAACTTTTGGTCTTAATTTTTTCCGTCTAGCCCCCTTTCGCAACGCGCGATAAAGAACTTCGTTCCAAAAACAACTGTATCAGACGAGCTTGGTCAGCTATCTCTTTTATTGACCGTCTCCCCTCGACCTCTAAATCATCATCATCTGCCTAGCCTTTTCCCAACTATGTTGGGGTCGGCTTCCAGTCTAACCGGATGCAGCTGAATATCAGTATTTTACATGGAGCGACTGCCTATCTGACCTCCACAACCCAGTTAGTACTGGGTAATACGATACCCCTTGGTAAGACTGGTTGTCAGACTTTCGGGACACTGACTACCTGTAACGACTGTCAAAGATCTACAAATGACAGCCGGGACCAACGGCTTAACGTGCTTTCCGAGGCACGGAGGAAACTCGGTATGTAACGGGTGGTCACCCATCCACAGACCAACCTAGGCAAGCGCGGCGTAACCTAAAGATCGACCCGAGCGGCTGCTATTATTTAGCCACGAGCTCCTCGACCTCTAAATATTGTTAGTAAAAGACTGATCATTTTGTAAGCGCCAAAGTCTTCAAACTTATTTGATAGTTGACTTTGTGTCGCAGTTATAACTTCTGAATTTTATCCCTTTCTCTTCGTGTAAAGTACGGCCAACGAGAAGCAATACCAAATGTAAACAAAACCCATGCTAAAACCCCATCTAAAATGGCCACCCGAATGTTGGCGAACCCGTCTTAACGTTGTCATGTTTTTGCCGGGAGAACGAGACATTACGATAAAGGCACAAGATGGAAAGAGATAAATATTAGATTGTCAACGCCACAGTTGTTCTTTAGGTTAATGACCTTTCGTATCGCTGCTAGTTGGCCTTATT
Organism: Ochropleura plecta; assembly: GCA_905475445.1. Lineage (NCBI taxonomy): Eukaryota > Metazoa > Arthropoda > Insecta > Lepidoptera > Noctuidae > Ochropleura > Ochropleura plecta. The sequence goes on along the minus strand of FR997738.1, from coordinate 4,696,671 downwards.
TTAGCTATTCACTTTAAGTTAAACATTAACAAAATTAAAAACCTCGACCAAGTGCGAGAATTCCGTACAAACTTGCGACATAAACGGCCATATCTTTTGACTGCGTAAACTTAGCGAATTGATTTTTTCACAGCTAAAACAAACCACAGATTTTAGTATGTGGTATTAATTTCAACTCGATACCTCCATGCGTTCCCGAGATAAAGGGTCTTGACAGACAGATGAACAACAAAGTGATTTTGCCTTTTTTTTGTGTTTTTGCCTTTTGAGGTTCGGAACTCTAAAAATAGCTATTTCCCCAAAACTGTCGTGTAGTTACAGTCAAACAAACAGAGTCTGGCTGTTTGTGTATGTGATTTTAAATGTTGGTAAACGCACCCACGATACAGGAAAAAATCTTGTGTGGCGAAAAGTTTTTTTTAATAAAAAACAACGATTTTTTATTGCGGGGGTTAGTGCCCCTTTTGCCCTATATAGGCACTTAGGCAAGTCAGTGACCCCATTGTGAAAAACCATTTACTAGTACTTATAAAAACCATTTACAAACATGAATGGACCATCTCAAGAATCCACCCTAAAACTTCAAAGTTATCGTAAACCTGAACAAACTGTCAAGATTGCCGTTAAATTAATTACGTGAACAAAGTTAACGTCCTGTCGTCTCGTTAAACGTTAATTTTGTTTCAATAACTTTCTATTCGTATTAATGAGGAAGTAATTTCGGATTCATTCTGTAATTTGTACCTATTTCTTTCGCGGGAAAATGATTCGTTAATTTTCAGGAATGATAATTTATGGCGGTTTGTTATTTCGCCATGAGCTATCTGGTGCTAATGGAATTGATTAATCTGTCTACAAGGTTAAGTTCGAAGGAAAACAGAACAAGTTTTTAGTGTCTAAATTCATGCCTGGGAATATCAGAGAAGGTACAATTTCAGACAAAACTTCTTTAATAAAGATATAAAAGAACTTTCGTCCATAGTACCATAATTCTGTATCTGTGGGTTTTTTGTGACCCTGACATATTCATGCTAACATGTGGATATGCTAATATGGGTAATAGAAGGAACATGTCAAGGTTTTAGTCAGAACAAGTCCTACACGGGTTTCCTGCTCTACCCTAAACGGGGGAAGTTATTTGATGGTTTCCCATCCGAAAAAAACGGTTCTACGTTTTCTCTCTGCATCCTTTGGTCGATTGGTCGGGTGTATGTCGACTTTGCAACCCCGAAATAGCAGTTGTTTCATTACATTTGTGGATTTCCAGAGATTAAAAAAAGTTCAACATTGGGCAAACGTCGCCTTAAATAAATGTCTTAAATACTTCATAAACTACAACTACAGTACTTTCACAAGTTATTATGTCTTATGACTGGGACTGTAGCAGCATTTTTTGTTTTTTATGACATTCAAAAGTGCCTGTAATGGTCTAATTGAAATAAATGCTTTGAGTTTGAGTTTATGTTCACATCCCTATATTTGTTAATTTTCCGCTACCTCATTTCCTAAGTCAAGAAACAGAATGAAAATATTTGACCTCATCTATGTATTTACAGTTCTTGTTAACTTATCTTATATTAGATTGGCTTGCGATTCATCTTATAACCAATTTATTGCTCTTTTGGGTTGAGCCTATCTCAGAGTATAATCTTATTTATTGACTCACATTGTTTCTACCTTCGTATGGAGAAAAGGATTATTTACGCAATAAATATAATATCTGAATTCTGCTTCATGAAATAAAATAATTATTGCATTATTTTATTAATAAACTTCTATTTATAAATGGCCTCCTGCCAGGGTAGCGGGTTGTTTGAAAGAGATACCGCGGCCCCGGAACATGAAAGGCAAAAGAAGGAACTTGGGTGGGTTTTCCCGCTCCACCCAGAGCCGGGGAAGTTATTGATGATTTACCATCCAAATCCTTACTAATATTATAAAAGCGAAAGTGAGTTTGTTTGCTTGTTTGTTACGTTTTCACGTCTAAATGGCTAAGCCGATTTTGATGAACTTTGGTACAGAGATAGTTGGAACCCTAAAGACGGACATAGGCTATCATAGACAAGACATAGTTCTACCTTTTTTTTTAAAAAAAAAGAGTGAGAATTGAGGGAAGAAAAGGGAATACTTAGCTTTGCTATTACAATAAATAAGGCGCAAGGGCAAAAACCACAGGTAGCCGGTACCTGCATTTCAGGAAAGGAGAACTGTGTTATCCCGAATTTAACGCGAGCGAAGCCACGGGCAAAAGCTAGTTTAAAATAAAATAAAAGAAGAGTTAGGGTTTGTGTTGTGTTTTGTGTATCACGTTGTGTTGTGTGCTTTGTGTTTTATATCGCTATGGCCAATGATATTATAAGTAAAAAGTTTTACTAATAATATCATTGGCTATGTTGACAACGCGTGTCCCGCGTGTCGTGTTTCACACGCACCAAAGGCGCGGTAACAAGCTAATCTTTAGGTATTCGCAGAAGTGCGGCTAGCTGCAGACTGGGCATGATCTAAGGTGAAAGAATAGAAATAAGGTAGAAAATATTTCGGTGTTTGATTTTATTTGAAAATGATGTCCGCCAAAATGTAGGTCATTTTGCAGTTTTAATTGAATATAATAAAAATACAGTTTCGTGGTTGAAAAATTTTAGATATCTCTTTAGTCTATAAAATTTCCTTTGTTATAGATATAAAAAATATGATGGTTGTCGCTGAAAAAATTGAGAATTTCGAAACGAAAAAATTTTTTTCGTGGTCTTTATAAACATTTTTTTTTTTCGTTGTACTAGACCACTTTTGTAAACTGATTTTGTTTAAGTCTTTACTTTATGTATTTAACTATACACTTTAGTTTTTTTTGGCTAGTGGCATGTACAGATACGGCTAACTTTGCGACGAAAATTTAGACGTTTTACGAAGTGTTTGCTTTGCACAGCGCCTTAAACAGATGTCAGTAAAGCAGAGGGGCCCGCCAGGGTGGAATGACTATCCGGTTTGCGGGTTGTTAGTTGTAATATGCAGTCACATTTCGACCATACTAGACCATATTGTTTTTTTAATACATCAAAATCAAGACTTCCTGTTTATTTTTTAAAATTTTGCTTTATAATTAACCAAGTGCTGGAAAATCATTTTTTCAAATGATAAATTAATCACAATAATTATATGAAACAGTTCCTAGCAAACATTTCTTTTCTCTACTCCGTCATATCGTCGCGTCGCTTACAATAACAAATACTTCGTTTAGCTTAATACACAAACAAAATTATAAAGAAACTCATTCACAAATATTTACATTAGAAAGCGAAGATTTTTTTAGTCAAGTCCTTCTGGCTGAACAAGCATTTTCCTTTCATTTGGAAGTTATTTATAAATGTTTTTATTGTAGAGCCTTTTTGCTGTGAAAACGTATTTTTGTGACTTTACTTAAGATACATTAACTCTATTGTTTACTGTTCTGCCGTCCACTAACTAAAAAGCGGCTAAGTGCAAAAATTGATGTCTCTTGAAAAGTATGCTACTTAGGAACAAGGTTGCAAGTTAAATATGTAGGTATAGTCTTTGTGTACAATATGTGATATATTTCGTTTATTTATATTTATTATATTTTATTTAAATTCATTTTCTAACTTTTAGCTAAGCATTTTTTTTCCAATTTTACATATATACTGCACTTTAAGGCCGTTAACTATACCTTAACTGCTTTATAGCAAAGTAATTTCTTGTAGCCGCTACGTCTTGTACTTGTAGTAGAAGTTATCGAAAAGTCATTAGTTAAAGAGCAGTTAAAGTGTTTTAACGGTCTTATAGCCTAGGTAGCTCTCACTTGGAAGACTAACTTTGCTTACTTAGAAAGCAGTTATGGGGTTTTAAACGCCTTTAAGCTCGGTATTGTAAAACATACTTTTATATTGGTTCTTCTATTGCATAACTAGAAAGCAGTTAAAGATATCTCACTCGCAATTAACTGCCTTTTAAATAAGCACGTCCGGGGGAAAAGTTATAAACAATTTCATAAGAATCAGAACATTATTTATTAAAAAAAAGAATAGACAAACAGAACTAAGCTTCTTATTAATTAAACAATATAAAATAAAACGAGTTTAATCAAACTTTTAAAATCTTATCCAGTAATGAGATCACAATCACATACATCTTTAATAAATCAAAAACTTTTAAAAAACTATACTTACATGAAGAATCGTTTCAGATTCAAATTCTTATGCTCTTAAAAATAATCATATCACAATCAGAGATCAACATAATCAATTAAACATTAGACTTTATCTATAAAAATACAAATTTGGCCATTTTTTATGCTTATATACTTGTCGGCGCTGAGAAGACAAACACAGCTGCAACGGCGCACGTGCGTCGTGCACGTGCGCAATGTGACATCATCGTACCACTCCATGAGTCAGGCGAGGTGGGGGACGAGTAATATAAGGCGGCGCGCTAGCGGGCACAAGTCAGTTTTACCGAAGCAGTCGCAGTGTCAACACCTCGGAATTGTGATGCGGATCACACCTGAGTCATAAATACAATTTATTGTGAAAGTTTATTAGTGAAACGATTAGTTGATTGTAATTTTGTATTAATAAATCAGTTATCAACAATATACTGAGGTTTTTGATACAACATGTCCGAGAATCGGTCAAGGTCCTGCCCGGATGACCTCATGAGGCCACTTGCCTTCACCAAGTCCTGGCTCCAGCCGAAATCAGAAGCGGGATGGACCTCGGAGCTTCCTCGGCTCCGAGTGCTCACATGGAGGAGGGTACCGGTGCCTTTGGCGACAACCGGGCCCCTGTCTGGAGACGGGTCATTGATGGTGACAAGGACGGGGATGCTGTGGGGGCCATGATTGGCTGCGTCAACGATGAGTTCCTTAGATTGCGTTTGTTGTCTGGTTAATGTTCCTCAGTTCCCGAATTGGTTTCGGTGGCGGCTGCAGTCGAACAACGAGAGCTTCAACGGGATGAAACCCCTGCAAAGCGACCGGGATTGAGAAGCATTGGAGACGGTCATATGCTTTGTTTTGGGTGTAGGAAGCAGGACATCTTCTTTTTCTTCATGTGGACTCCGCTTCTTGGAGGGGGGTCCGGTTTCCACACCTAGTCCTTGCAATGGACCATTGTGCGTATGCCATGCACCTGATGGCCGCTACTCTACGCATACTCTAGCCAGCCCACCTCCTTCCAGAAGCAGATGGGTTCTTGAGGGCGTCCGCAAGTGACCCTAGTATATCCAGTGTCACTTTCCGGATTTCAGTGATTCCTGTACATTCGAAAAGGTGTGTTCCTTCAGCCAGCTGCGTATCTGGCTGAAAGGGATGGGTTCAATTGGCTCCGGTCCTAGTGCTGGAGAGATGGACGCCCGTCTGACGAGTTCATTCGCTGCGTCGTTGCCTAGGGAGCCACTGTGTCCTTTGATCCATTGTAAGGTTAATGTATTGCGGTTGTGTGCGGTCATTCGTTCTAGTAGGTTGTGGCATTCGTATATTAGAGCTGTGTTGAAGCAGCTATTGTTTAGGGACTGAAGAACAGAGGCACTGTCGGAGAGTATTCGGTTGTTGGTGTCCGCGACTCCTCTGGCCTCGATGGCTACGACGGCCTGAATAATGCCCATACATTCAGCCTGGTAGACTGTGTTGAGCGTTCCGAGTGGTTTAGAAATTTTAATGTTTAGGTCGTAGGAGAAGACCCCAACCCTTGTTCCCGTTCTGGTTTTCGAGCCATCTGTATTATATTCTCAGTTTGTTTGATCCCGTGTATTCTCATGGTTCCTCCGTGAGCTGTATGTCGTAATGTTTTTGGAGGCAATGTATCTTGGTGATCTTATCGGTCGGTGCTGCTTACAGAGGTTGCCTTTAGACGGCTCCTGCTTTGATTTTGGTGTGCTTTATCCTGGAGTCATTACTCAGTGTGCCAGAGACTTCTAGTCTGAAGCCGCAAGAGCCGCTTCCTCCTGTACCGTGAGATGTAGGGGCGAGAGCCCTAGCATTGTTTGTAGGGCTGCTGTTGGTGCGGTTTCCCATGCTACTGGTGATCGCTACACGGGCAAGGCGTTGCAGTTTTTCTAGGTCTTTTGGGTCGTGCTCAGTTCTGTTCTGGGCCATCATCATCAGCCGTATGTTATTATGGGTCTGATGACTGTGGGGTACAGCCTGTGCATAATTTTGGGGCTTATACCCCAATTCCTGCCGAGTAGTCTTTTGTACTGCTATAGGGATATGCTAGCTTTGGTGGTGATATAGTCCGTGTGTTGCCCAATTTAGTTGTTTGTCCAGATAAACGACCAGGTACTTGGTTTCAGTTGCTAGGCTTAGCGTGGTGCCGAAGAAAATCGGCAGTTGTAGTGTTGTCAGTTTCCTCTTCTAGTAAAAAGGACTAGTTCGGTTTTGGAGGGGTTTACGGTTAGCTCGTATTCTTCGTACCATTTTTCCATTATTCTTAGGGCTTGGCGCATCAGGTAGCGATGTCGTCGGCGTAGCCTATGGTGTAAAAGCCTTCGGCGTTTAGGCATCGGATTAGGCTATCCGCTATTAGGTTCCATAGTAGGGGCGAGAGGACGCCCCCTAGAGGGCAGCCCTTCGCTACAATGGCTCTTGTGGTCTCATTTATTGTGACTAAGCCAGGACATGTACGGGCACATTGTGGCAGGGGCGGTGGGAGGACGCGGTCGGGCGGTCTTGGGCCGTTGGTTCCAGCGAGTCCTTGAGCCGCGCAGAGCGTCCGGAGCCCGGGGGTAATTGCTGTGGCGGGACTGGACATGTTGAGTCGTCCTGCTTCGGGAGGATGGCAGATGAGGCTGAGAGGGTTAATTTGGCCGAGGAGCGGGAGGAGGTATTAACGCCAGTAGCTTTGCAGCGTTCTGTGATGGTGGTACAGCAAGTCAGTAATGCCAGCGGTACGCTGATGAATTCTGGTGAGTCGTATCCATTTTTATTACGATTCTGGTGCCGAATGCTCTCTCATCAAAGATTATGTTAAAATTATGTTGACAGCTGTAAAGACTAGTCGTGACGGCTCTTGGCAGGAACCATTGGGAGAGGTTCAGTTGGCCATTTACTCCACTATTAATAGGGTGACTGAATCTGGCCCTTTTGAGTTAATGATCGTAGGGGTAGCACGTCCTCTTGGCGTAGTGACCGTTGATAATGACGTGACTGACGTTAATTTAGATGAGATGAGAGGGCATGCGACACAGAATTTTACAAAAAAAAAAAAAAAAAATGCTAATTACGATAAAAACGATTTCATAAAAATAAGGTTCACGTTTCTAAATTAGTTGTTAATGATTATTTTAATTAAATTGAGGGAAAAGACTCCAACAAAATTAGTTCCTAAATTCAAAGGCCCATTCGAGATCATTGAAGTGTTAGACGGGGATAGATACCGACTAAAGGCGCTTGACTCTAAGCAAATATACAAATACCTTCATGTATACCTAGTAACACTCGTATAGTATTATCAAAAATATGTTGTAAACAAAAATATTTAATAAAATTTAAAAAACTGTAACAGGTTTGTACGAAACAAACACAAGTTTAAAACTGAATAGTGTTTTATTGAAAACACAAAGTAAATATAACTATAGTACAGTACAGTACAGTACAGGGAGCGTGACCCCGTGCGTGTGCTGGCGTAAACACTGGTATTCAGAGCTGTCCAACCAGGGAGGTTGAAGCAGTCCGAGAGCGCAGTGGACACTGTCTGCGCAAGCGTTTTTGTTTTTATGAATGGCATCTGCGGGCCGTCTTTTAAGGCGCCGGCCGGCGGAGCCCGGCGTCGGCGCACGGTGGGGCAGCAGCTGCGGGGAAGCCACGCCCAGTATGACGTACGGCTCGAGCGCTAGGGTGTTGTGGTGTTACAGTCTCCCCCTCTGGATCTGAAGTCGTCCCGACGATGATCCAGCAAGTGGAGGCGTGTTCCTGGGTCTTCCACGTTTCTCCGTTTGGCTAGGCTCCAGGGTTTGCTTTCGCGGTCGTCCTCTCTTCCGCAGGGGCTGTACAGGAGCTGGTAGCATGGATGACTCTCCGACATAGGGCACCAAAGCTGAGGAGTGATATACCCCAATCACAACGTCTGAATTTTGTGGATCAGCTATTTCGTAAGAGGATGGACCGTGCCTTTTCTTAATGATGTAGGGTCCATCACGTCGTGGTGCGAATTTGCTACTTACACCCCGTGAGGCATTACTCAATGTATGGTTTGTAACAAGTACCAGTTTACCAGGATTGTAACCAGGATCTTCTCGCCGTTGTTTATCGACGTACTGCTTACGTCGTTCTTCACCATGTTCCTGTATTTCTCGAGCCTGTTGCAGGGTATTGGCTATTTGCATCAACTTTGGGGTGATCTCTGGGACGAAGTTCTCGGATTGCAGAATCTTTCTAAAATCATGGGATGTGTGTGTGTTTTCAGTTCCCTGCCAAAGGTTAAGAATGCCGGCATGAATCCAGTTGATAGGCTGCTCGCGGTATTTATCGCGAACCTAATACTTGGGAGGTGCTCCGGCCATTCTCTGTGCTTATTCTTGACTAGGATAGCTAACTGGGGTTTTAAATCCCTGTTCTTCCTCTCCACTGGGTTTGTCTCTGGGTGATACACAGGAGTGAAGGCATGCTTGATGTTCATTGTAAAAGCAACCTGTTGCATAACGGCACTGACGAATTGGGGTCCATTATCACTGATCATACGACGAGGGAAACCAGTGGCCTGTTGTAATGCAAAGACTTCCACTCATCGCGTTGCCACATCTTCCACGATAAAAATCCAGGTTTTACCATCTAGAGAGGTTGGTAGTGGACCAAACAAATCAAAAGAAATAACTTCGAATCTTTGATTCGTTACATTAGTTTGGAGCAATCCCGCAGGTTTTTGATTCGATGACTTGTAACGCTGACACTCCAGACAATTCTTTGTGTAACTCTCAATGTACTTCCTCATGCCAATCCAATAATACCTTGTTGAGATTCGGCGGTAGGTTTTATCCGAACCGTAATGACCGGCCAAGGGACTGTCGTGATATGTTGACAATATATTAGCCCACTCATGTTCGGGTACTGCCAACTGTGCCTCTTCGGAGTCTGAATGGGGACTGTATCGGTAGAGTAGCCCATTATTCATCAGGTAGCCCTTGTTGCTCCAGTATACCGTTTTTTCGTCACTGTCCAAATTTTCTAAGTCCTTCACTATCTGTTGTAATCTTTCATCTTTTAGCTGTTCTCCTCTAATTTCAGCGGGACTACGCATGGGCATATCGACGGTCACTGTACAAATGCCACAGTTTCCTACTGTCTCAGGATTACACGGCGGTCTGGAGAGGAAATCAGCGACGACGTTCGTTTTCCCAGGAGCATATTTGACAGTAATGTCAAATGCCTGCAGCTGTAGGGCCCATCTCGCCAGCCTGCCAGTGGGCGTCCGTCCGCTATGAGCTCCCGAAGTGAAAAGGAAGGAATTATAGCATGAGCTGCTCAAACGCAAACGAAATTCACAAGCGTTTAACTGCTTTATAGGGTAGTATTGTCGTTTAGCTGCTTTCTAGCGATTGATATTTAGCTAATACTAATTTCAATACATAACTTAAAAGCCGTTGTGGGCATATAACTGCTTTCTAGTGTAGTTTTTCTTTATAACTGCTTTGTAGTTAAGGTACGATATTCAGATGGTTATTTGTGAGACACAATGCATCAAGGCAGTTAGAGACGCTTAGCTGCTTTTTAGTCAAGCATGACCAGATAACGTACTTTTAGTTAAGGAAATTTAGAAAAAATGAAACAGCAATTTGCCGTTTAGGTATGTTAACGTCTTTCTAGAGAAGTATTGTGGCTTAGCCGCTTTTTAATTAAGGAACTAACGAAATTTATGTGGTTTAGCTGCTCAGCAATTTTCTGTATCTCTTAAACTACTAATCATAGAAAAATTATTCTTAGACCAAAAGATAGAGCATCGAAAGTTGTATAAGAATACATTAAAAAGTGAAAAACGACAAACTGTGGCTTAACGGCTTTTTAGTTAGTGGACGGCAGTGTTACTAGTTTGACATATTAAAAATTTGTACCTTTTTACTGAATAAGCTTCAACGCTTGTTTTTGGCTAAATAATGTAAATAAATAATTTATTTTGGACCAAAATTGTTGTCCTTTTAGTAAACCCACCAAACTGTGTAACAGTGTGACGGTGAGATTAGCGATTATTTGTTACATTGGTTCATATAAAATCTAATCAAATATTGACAGCACGGTTGGCGCAGTGGTTGAGCTATCGACTTTTGCGCTGGGTGTCGCTGCTTCGATCCCCGCACGGAACAAATATTTGTATGACCTACAGGTATTTGTCTCGGGATGTTTGTGAATTCTTTCGGGTCTGGTTGTTTGTGTATGTGAGTTTAAATGTTTTTAAACGCACCCACGATACAAGAGAAATTCCTAGTGTGGGGCAACGTTAAAAAAGAAAAACTGATTAATAAAAAATATAATTAAAATAGAATAGAATAGTTATTTAATTCACCAAAAACAATTTAACATAAACACATTGCACAAGTCGCCGAACTAGGATAGATCCTGTATCTCGGCAACCAGCGCCGAAATACAGGAGGAGGATTTTAAATTTTTGTAGTAGGTACCTACATTTGTTGCAGTGGTCAAATTCATTTTTTTCTACACACATTTCATTTTTTCATGACACCTTAACCACAACAACTCCACAAACCTCTTAATTATAGTTATAACCGAACATATAACGTTCCAAACACATAATAACTCGACAGCGCCCACTTTACGACCTCTGCTTATGTACACGGCCGTAAACAGCGTGATGTTATGAGCAATAAACGTTTTGAGTGAAGCGCATAGCTAGGAAACATATTCGAATTAGATCACAGTAAAACGCGTTTAACTCGTGTAGAGATTGGCTTACACGGTTGAGATTTCTCGAGTAAATTTTGGAATTGAGGTCGCCATCTTTTTTTACTCGACTTCTCGAAAAGGATGTTTATACCTTTCAGGTTTAAGTGTGCTGTTATAGGTAGTCAGTGGCACAAATATCTGATAACCAATCTTACCAAGGAATATTGTATTACCCAGAGTAGAGAACACTCTCCAATCGCTTGGTGTAAACATCGTAATGAGGATTCCATATCACTGAACAATACTCTAACAGTGGACGAAAAAAAAAAGTCCTTACTATAATAATATTATAAAAGCGAAAGAGAGTTTGTTTATTTGTTTGTTGCGTCTTCACGCCTACAAGGCTAAACCAAATTTGATGAATTTTGGCACACAGATAGTTGGGGCTCTGGAGACAGACATAGGCTAACTTTTTTTTAGAAAAGACTGAAAAATGAGGGAGAAAGAGGGAAGAAAAGGGCAAACTTAGCATTGCTATTACAATAAATACGGCGCTAGGGCAAAATCTACAGGTAGCAGGTACCTGCAAATCAGTAAGGGGAACTATGTTACCCCGAATTTAACGCGGGCGAAGCCGCGGGCAAAAGCTAGTAGTATGTATATTTTGGACGTGGTAGTCCATCAAGCAGTTTAGGCTACAGAGACAAATGTGCCGACATAACGACAGCCTGACGACATCAGGTAGGTAGTGATTTTGTGAGAGTGATATATGCCAAAATTAAAAAATAAGGACTGATTTTTGACCTCTTATTATAATCATGTCTACAAAGTTTTTTTTCGCCTAGGCCTGTTGATTGGAGTATCAAAATAAAGGTTTTATGAGAACTGGGCACTTATACAAAATGCATGGATGCGAAAATTTGATAGAAAACCCCAACATCTTATGCTTTCTAAACGGAATCGTCAAATAACTTCCCCAGCTCTGGGCAAAAAAAAAACTTTCTCTCCCCTTCTGTTCCCTCTTTTCTTTAGCCTATGTCCGTCTCCAGGGTCCTAACTATCTCTGTACCAAAATTCATCAAAATTGGTTTGGCCATTTAGGCGTGAAGACGTAACAAACAAACTCTCTTAATATTAATATAAGTAAGGATAGTCTATGGGATCCGAAAGTCAAGTGAAAAAAACTTCACTATACGTCACTTTACTTCAATTAATCAGTTCATCATGGCGAAAAACCGTTTGATAGTATCAGACTTTCTCCAATATAAGTTGTGAAATTAAACATTGTGTAGGTTTTATATCCCTTTTATGTTTGGTTGTCAAATGGGTCACTTAATGAAATTTCTGATAACTAGGAATCTGCTTAGGGCCCGAGGGATTGTTCAAAAGGGTAAGGTCAAAAGTAAATGTTTGCTAGTTAATATTGCTTTTAGGAACTTTCTCGTATCTAAGGTTTATGATGCTGAGTGCGATTCTCTCTATTATTGGGATTTTTTTTGTAGCAGACAGTAGTTTGGACTTGCGTGGCTCGGTGTAAGCTGATAACCGGATCGTGCACCCTGATCGTTCCGCTGTCCTGTTGGTTTGCTGACCCATCAGACTATAAGATGAACGAAGAGTGCGCATATGTCTACGCACGCACTGGTGTAATATAATATCTTATGGTCCCAAGTAATTCGTTAGTCTCAGTTAAGATTGACAACCTTGGCCTTATAATTAATCTAAGTCTGAAATCGCCAACCTGTCTTTAGCAAGCGTTGTGATCAATGCTATATCCTTTTATACAATTATGTGAAGAGGCATTTGCCCATTTGGGCACTGTTATAGGCTAGTATTTCTTTTTATATGTAACATTTTTATTTATTTATTGGCTTACATTTTGTTCTTAACTCGTATAGACTCAATTTCCTAATATTGTATAATTGTAATGCCCATGTGTGAGTACTATGTAATTTTATTGACTCGACGGTTGCCCTGGTGGTTGAGAGATTGTCATGCTCACTTAAATGTCTCGCTGATGGTGGCGGGTGTGTCGGGTCATTTAGCTCCCTTCAAAATGGTCGAGCTGAATGGGGCTGATCCATACGTTATGTTCGTGAACGGGCGCTGTCAGTTGGGACTGGTCATCTCTTAGCTACCACGGTTTGTTTTAATTCATCTATTAAACTCTTGCTAATTATTGCTTTTACTCTGGACGCTCTAAATGTGCTCGTTTTTCTACATCGTTCTCACATTATGTATAATCTCAACATGAATGATGTATCCATGATTTTATAAAATATTATGATTTAAAAGAGTGTCCATGGAGTTTCTTGCCCATTCTTCTCCATAGAGATCGACGCTTTGGAATGGGCAACTACAGTACCTACTTTCATAAGTTATTATGTCTTGTGACTGGGACTGTAGCAGCATCATTTTTTTGTTCTTGTTTTTATGACATTCAAAAGTGCCTGTAATGGTCTAATTGAAATAAATGCTTTGAGTTTGAGTTTGAGTTTAACGTATTATTAACAGTAGTTTCTTTAACTTTAGCATTTTATGTTATTCGTTAGTATTTTTAGGTTGTAGTTTGTGACTTATATTTATGTTAGTATTCTTAGCTGTAAAGTCAGTACAAGCCTCCTCAGTATTGTAATATACCTTAAAAATAGGCTTTTAGAGTTCAATTTAGATTATAATGCTCCTTTTTCATAAAATTTAAACCACAGATACATGAAAGAATCCTCTCACGTACGAACCTATCCTATCCTACAATAGCAGAGGGCGAGACCAAAATTTCGACCCCGAACACTATTGTCATCTTCTCAATAGGTACTATTAATCATTTGTTGGTAGATAACCCTTCACTCTAGACATTTTTAGTCTGATAAGCACAGTTGAAAATGGATGTGCTAGAAGCTGTGTAAGTTTTATTTTTAGACAAGACTTTTCTAAATGTCTATCGTTGTAATATATGGGAAAATGTGTTTACTTGTTAGTTATCTTTTTCTTTCGTAATATGCATTAAGAAAGGGCCATTAGGCCAAATATTTTCGGTTGATAGACGGGACAAGACGAAGAAAATCGTAATTCTTGTTGAAATACAATTTTATTCATCTTGGCCCTGCACTGTCAGTTTTGACTGGTCATCTGTCAGTTCCCACGGCTTTTTATTTAGTTTTTTTTTATCTTTCCTTTGAACACACTTAACGCGCATATCTTGCTACATTGTTCTAACATAATTGAGATGGTACTCAACAGGAATGATATTACCAAGGTTTTGTGTGTCCAGATTTAAAAGAGTTTCCCTGAAGTTTCTAGCCCATTCTTCTCCATAGAGATTTACGCTTTTTTAATAATCGGTAACCTAGCTTGTAGTTGTTGCAGCTTAATTTTTATAGTTTGACACTTCCTCCTTTTCCAGCCAGAGCGAGGGGCATTATTTGATGATTTCCCAACCGCATAAAAATGCGCCTATGAAGGCAAAATCTACTACTAACGTGGGCAGATAAAGAATACGAATAATGCGTTTTTTTATTAAAAACAATGCATTATTTCATGTATACGAAGCTTAATCCTAACTGCAGACATGAAACTATATAAGACACATAACTACTCCAATACCCGCCGTCACATCATAACAAATTTAATATGCCATGCTTTTACTAGATAAAACTTCTCGTAGGGTATTCGTAAATGACTACGTTTTGATTATGCTACAAACGGGATTAATGAAATTCGCTTGTTTTGTCACGAGTCGAAATAAAAAATCAAAAGCATTTATGTATTTCAATAAGATTTTTATATTGAATTTTACGCTCTTACTGTGCACGTCTTTCTACATCGTTCTCACATATTTGTATAATCTCTTTTTTTTTTCTTTTTTTTTTAAACTTTGCCCCACTAAAGGAATTTCTCCAGTGTCATGGGTGCGTTTACAAACATATAAACTCACATACACAAATAGCCAGACTCGAAACAACTATCTGCAGGTCATACAAATATTTGTTCCGTGCGGGAATCGAACCCGCGACACGCAGCGCAGCAGTTGATCGCTCAGCCACTGCGACAACCGTGTCGTCAATTATTAATTATTAAACTCTGCCTATACACCTACAAAATCAATTTTAATTATTATACATAGACGATATGCTAGTCTCAACAGGAATGATGTAAATACGATTTTGTAATAATATTCTGATTTAAAAGAGACGAGTGTCATGGAGTTTCTTGCCCATTCTTCTCCATAGAGATCAACGCTTTGGAATGGGCAACTACTGTACTTTCACAAGTTATTTTGCCTTGTGACCGGGACTGTAGCTTTAACATTTTGTATTTTTTTGACATTCAAAAGTGCTTGTTATGGTCTTATTGAAATAAATGATTTTGATTTTGAATACTGGTGAGGTAGGAATCAAAAACCTTCTGACTATCTACCGAATAACTAATCTATGAATATTTTATATTAAGGAGATTCGTCGTCGGTTGGTCGAGATCATCATGGCGGAGGACACGAAATCATACTCGCAAAACTTTTCGCGTGTCCATCCAAAAAGTAACGTCTCTTCAATCTCATTCCTCTAATGCCCACAAATGACAACTGACCTATCACACCAGACTTGCCACCTTGTACCGACCTCACCCAAGCCTACTGCTTGACGTTTCCGACAACCGATAATAGATGGCGTTG
This sequence comes from Ochropleura plecta, assembly GCA_905475445.1. Classification (NCBI taxonomy): domain Eukaryota; kingdom Metazoa; phylum Arthropoda; class Insecta; order Lepidoptera; family Noctuidae; genus Ochropleura; species Ochropleura plecta. The sequence continues at coordinate 4,681,156 of FR997738.1, read as the reverse complement.
TTCTAAAATAACGATTTCAATCATTTCTCTTTGTTGATTCTGCGACATAATATATTTATTTGTATTTGGATTTATAAATATTTTTTCAGATTTATGATGGAAATCTAGATTTATGCCAGGTTGATGGCAATGGACTTGTCCCTATTATATGGGCTTCAAACAAATTTAATGTCAGTGTACTCGAACGATATATGGGTGTAAGTAGGAAAACCTTTGCTTACCCATATGATTATTACGGGCCTGATTTTGTGTTCTTTCACCAATTGAAAGGTACATTATACCGGATCAACAATAGGGAATATGAATATGTGCCTTTATGTTCCGGGGACGCGGTATCTCTTTCGAACAACCCGCAACCCCGGTAGGCGGAGGCCCTGGTAAGCCCCTCTGCTTTACTGACATCTCTTTGAGGCGCGCGTGAATCACGAACGCGCCGTCGACACGGCCTGTCGTCAATAGACGGACGGACGGTGAGCTACCCATTGCTCACCGTCCACAGGCCATCTACGGTGGCCGGGAGTCGTCTTGCGGCGCCCGACGCCTCGTGCGTCTTGTTCTTTACTTTACATTTTGGATATTGTTCTTTCATTATACCGATGGATAAAGAGAGGCTCTTTTAGGATTTTCTAATGTTTCACTGCACGCAAAACGAACGTGTTAGCATCAAAATGTTTGTCCTATAACTCTAGTCTCAAAGTATTCGAGTTTTGAACACATGGTGTCACGCAAGTGTCTATGGAAGGCTACGTGTTGTCACGTCGTCGCGACAATGCATGATAATGGAATTTTAATTACTTTTATTATTTTTACTAGATGTGCCCGTGGTTTTACTTGAGTAGACCTGAATAAAAGTAGCCTATAATTATGTTAATCCAGGGTTTAAACTATCTACATACTGTTTTCATGCAAATCTGTTAAGGCGTTTGAAAAAGAAAGAAAGAAAACGTGTGCTTATATTTAGAAAATAAAATAAAAATCTAAACAATAAAAATAAAAACCAGCTTAGAACGAGTCAGACTCGCTTTTAAGGATTTTGTACAAACTTGGGACATATGTCCTGCCTTCAAACTAATATTGAATGACAAACGTCACAAATTTGCGCTAGAAAATCTAGAAAAATATTTAATTGTGTATCACAGGAATTACAACTGATTGAATATAAATTATAATAATAAAAGTAAATTCGTATTGTTAGGAGGTTCCTTTTTCTGGAGTCCTGACCGCCGGTAGCTTGGACCCTGTTCCCGATACCGGTGGGCTACTATTTTTATATTTTAATTTTTTTTTTTTATTAAGAAATATTTAAAAATGTAAATAATATGGGAATTAATCAATAAATTAACGAAATAAAGTAAATTCTAATAATAATTTGTATATTCATAGTGCATATTTTTATTTTGATAGTGCATATTTCGCCCTTTTGATAGTGCATATTGCATGCCTATTTAGGCATTTTGATAGTGCATATAATCCGATGTCTAGACATGACTTACCATATCTTTTGATTTTACAAACCTCCAAGGGATCGCAGATTTTAGTATATTATGGTTTTATATTAAACTAGTTGAAAGGGAGTCGTTTATCTTGGTATGGTAATGTAATGAGGAGAGATGAAGCACATGTGACTAAAAGAGGATCTGAATGTTGATGGACGGAGAGCGAGAGGAAGGCCAAAGAAAAGATGGATGGATTGTGTAAGGAATGATATGAAGGAGAAAGGAGTAAATGATGCCGTGACGTCTGATAGGGGAGAATGGAAGAAGAAAACGTGTTGCGCCGAACCCAAATAGAATGGGACAAGGGCAGGAAAATGATGATGACCTCCACGCGTTCCCGAAATAAAGGGCCTTGACAGACAGACAGCAAAGTGATTCTGCTTTTTCTTTTGAGGTATGAAAACCTACATTCCAACGCAACCATTTGATACAAAAAGGATTTATCCTATCCAACTAATATTATAAATGCGAATGTTTGTGCGGATGGACGGATGTATGGATGTATTAATGTTTGTTACTCTTACACGTTAAAACGGCTGAACGGATCCTGATGAAAGGAGATCGCCAGAAATCCATTAATCGTTGGGCCAAATGTGAACAGTAACAATTTATGTGTTGTTTAATAGATAAAACACGTACAAATTAATATCAGAAAGTTTTTTTTCAAAATTCTATGGGAATTAGGAAGAAAATAAGTTTTTGGGTCACTAAGTTAGGTTATACGGCAGATGGTAAGAATAATTGTATTTATAATGCCAAAATGCATTTTAAACACCATAATCAAATAGTCACATTGATTTAATTGTTTAAAAACATAGTTTTACGTTACTATTAGCATATTATTGTATAGCACACAAAAGTAATTAGGTAGGTAAAATAAAAACAAGATAAGTGCACGAGTACGAAAACGAATGACGGGACTTGATGGGAGTGACGTGACATTGACATTTTGACAAACATCGATATTTTTTTCGTTTTGAAACAGTCGCCCGATACACGATTTTGAACGAAGGTTTTGTTACTAAAATAATTTCATCAAATGTCCTTTTTCGTTTATAAATGATTATAATGTCCATGATAGATGCTAAAACAAAAAAGATATTAATAACTTCTTTAGAACTACTAGTTTTAGAACGATCTTAAAATGACCTGACAGCTTGTTTACGGAGCTAGTTTTAGACGAACATTAAATTAAAAACCATGTTTAAAATTATAATTTTTAGCTTATTCCAGTAGAAAGTTATTATTATTACATGTTGTTTTTAATCAGTAAAAAATCTAGCTTTTTTAATATACATATCGTTTCTGTACATACTTTAGCCCAAAACTGGCCATCTCCTTTGCACAGAGGTAGATTATAGTTTGGAATAACACGCGGGCGAAGCCGCGGGCTCGAGTATAAGTAGCTTGCTTCATTGTTTAAAAACTGATAAGGTTAAAAAGTACCCAATAGAGGTTAAATTGTTATGACCAGCTGTGACTTAAGTGCTTCTGTCGGTCGTTGTATTCATTTAAGATAGATAGATAGAAGATAGAATATTCTTTATTATGTACACCATACAAGTAACAAGAATAACACTAGACAAACTTATAAATAGGGTGACACAATGGGCGGTCTTATCGCTAAAAGCGATCTTTTCAAGACAACCTTTGGATGGATATAAAAAGATGAGAAACAGTACTTGTAGGTAGTCTGTGGCTTTACATTTAACCAATTTCAATTCATTTAAATGAATGTTGTTGGTATAATAATAACAAAAGGCATGTTTTTGACTTATGTGGTTTCGTCTGCCGAACATAGTGGTGAGCCTCACTTGGTTCCTGCCGGGGTTGCGGGTTGTTCGAAAGAGATACCGCGGCCCCGCAACGTAAAGGGCAATAGAAGGAACATGGGTGGGTTTTATTCAGTAAAAGTCTGACATGCCCCCCCCGGTCCGCCCAGAGCGGAGGAAGTCATTTGTTGATTTCCCACCCGAAAAAAAAAGCCTCACTTGGTTTAATTAATTAAGTAGGTACTACCACACCACACTTCCTCTAACGTACGCACGCACTACCTCTCTCTTTACACAACAATAGAAAATTTACAAAAATATAATACAACTAGCTTTTGCTTGCGGCTTCGCTCGCGTTAAATTCGAGGTAACACAGTTCCCCATTTGCCCTTGCGCCATATTAGTTGTAATAAGAATAATAAGTTTTTCCTTTTCTTCCCTCAATTCCCACTTTCAAAAAATAGCCTATGTCCGTCCCCAGGGTCCCAACTATCTCTAAACCAAAATTCATCAAAATCGGTTTAGCCGTTTAGGCATGAAGACGTAACAAACAAACAAACTCACTTTTATAATATTACTAGCTTTCGCCCGCGGCTTCGCTCGCGTTAAATTCGGTATAACACACCAAGCAGACCTGCAGTTTTTGCTCTTGCGCCTGATTGATTTGTAATAGCAACGCTAAGTTTTCCCTTTTTTTCCCTCTTTCTCCCTCACATCCCACTTTTTTCAAAAAAAAGTTAGCCTATGTCCGTCTCCTGGTTCCCAACTATCTCTGTACCAAAATTCATCAAAATCGGTTTAGCCATTAAAGCGTGAAGAGGTAACAAACAAACAAACAAATAAACATACAAACAAACTCACTTTCGCTTTTATAATATTAGTAAGGAAAGTAAGGATACCAACCTATAAATGTCCCACTGCTGAGCAAAGTCCTCTTATCAAACAGAAAAGGCACGAGTATTGATCACTACACTTGCTCAAGACGGATTGGCGATTTCAGACTTATATTAATTTATACCTTCAGGTTCACTCACGATGTTTTTCTTTACCAATGTCTGTGATGTCAAACAAACTTTAGAATGTGTGTATATTTATCTTTAATTTATATATAAGTATTTTTGGAACGAAGTTACTTATCGCGCGTTAGACGGAAAAAAAGGCCAAAAGTTGTAACCACACTTTTTGCTATAGTTGTAAGCCGTGCGGCGTGCGCGTGTTTCTGTCTGCCTCTCTCTCTCTCTCTCATAGAAAGCAAGCCAGTTATTTTCGTTTCGTCTTTCTATTTCGCATTGAACAGTGTGGTGTCGCGACGTTTATTTTTGTTAAGTGTTTACAAGTTTTTTGTACATCATTAATAATAACTTCGTTCCATCCGGGTGTCCCTTGACACCTCTCAAGTTTTTTTTTAATATAAATGTGGCTAATTTGAATAATGGAACACCACAGATTTCCTACAGTAATCTCTCATGCTCCCTTAAAGCCAACCAAAGGTTGTCTTGAAAAGATCGCTTTTAGCGATAAGACCGCCCATTGTGTCACCCTATTTATAAGTTGTATGCTGTCATTCTTGTTATTTGTGTTGTATACATAATGAAGTATATTCTGATTATGTAGGTATCTAAGTATCCCGGATATCCCTACACAAACAAAAACCTTACCAAAGGGCGTCACTAATAATTATGCAATTGTCGAGACATTGTTTTTGCATAAAACTACACAATAGTTTGCGAACCCCGTCATCTGAATACAAGCACTTTCCTTCCTGAATGGCCCGAGCAGGGCTGGGGCACAAAGTTGTATTGTTCTCTCACTAGTTGTGTCAACTGCAAAGTGTACTCCGATTGTGTAGACACGCCTTAGTGTGGAGTTGTGAAGACGCTTTGTTATTTTGATTGGCTTTTATTTGTTGTAGCGTTTTTTTTCTTTTGTTTTATTGGCAGCATATGTGTGTAAATAATGATATACTACCAGCTGCTGTGTCCCGCGGTTTATGTGTGTATATATGTTATTTAAAAACACGCTTTCTTGTATTTTTCTCTGGAAATACATAATATAAAATGAAGTGGGGATCAAAATGAAATTTTTATCCCAATATATCCACGGCGGTCTCACGTTTCAGAAGTGAGATTTGTTTCTAAATACTGCCCTAAGAAATTTTTGTACAATCTTTATCAATGTCGCCGACAAGACGTAAATCAATAGGAAGGCAAAACAAGGCTCTTAAGTCCTGAAAAAAATATTGACATAATTTGTATCGAAATTTTCTTTTCTTGGGCAAATGGCTTCAGACATCTTAAGGAAAATTGCCTAATAACATGGTTGTCGCGTAAGATTGGCGCTTTACGTGGGCTGGTTCTAAATCTTCTTACGAAATTGTAATAAAATATTTTGAATTTTTCTTGTAAACTCGATTCATTATTTTAAAGGTAAGGTACCTATATGAGATGTCAACAAAGCAGAGGGGCCTGCTAGGGTCACCGCCTGCCTAGGTTGCGGGTTATTTTGTTGTTGTATGTATACGGTGATCAGTGGGTAGCTCACCGACCGTCCTTCCAGGGACGACAGGCCGTGTCGACGCCAAGCGAGTGTTCCAAAGAAATGTTAGCAAAGCCTCTGCTTTGCAGGCCCCTCTGGGCCTATAATGGCCACAGGGTTGCGGGTTGTTTGAAAGAGATACCGCGGCCCTGGAACATAAAGGGCATAATTGGAAAAAACTTAGGCACATATTTTAGAAATAGAACGTGTAGAGGTATGGAGTTGAAATTAAAATCATAAACTTGAACGTAGTCTGCAGCTGTGAAAATACAACGCTCTAAGTCCATGCACTCAGAAGATATGGCCTTTTTTGTCGCAAATTTGTACGGAACCCTCGGTGCGCGAGCCTGACACGTACACACGATGGCAGGTCAACCTATACTCAACTAATATAACCTGATCTCTCTACTACGGATCGCATACCGTAGTAGAGAGATCAGGTTAAAATGGTTTTTGTATAGGTTGATGTGCCGTCGTGTGTACTTGGCCGGTTTTTTCTATTGGTCTAGCCAGCCCGTTTACAGTCTAGAGTAGGTTCCTGACATGTAAATAATAGTCTCACACTGCAGATGCTCTACAGCGGTTTACAAGTACTTCGTATTTTTCTCAGACAACAGCCCTTTCTAGAAAAAATCTTCAAACTATTTTTCCTTAACTAAGAAATATTCTTTTGCCTTTTTTATAGAACTGTTTTGGTAAAATCTTGTAACTGAATTTCGAATTGGATTTCCTAAACGATTAAGGTGAAATTAAGCAGACACCTTTGATTATGGTACCAATACATTTTTATGACAGACGTTACTTCATCCTGCGCCAGCATTTCTTCCTCACAGGAAAACACCTCAACGGTTGATAGTACACAAATGTCCTCTTTTGGTATTGTTTGTCGTGTCGTTGAGCTCCTATGAGGCGAGCTACACGATAACTGACAAATGCTTGCGCTGACTGGACAGGTTCACTCAGTCTGTGTGGTCCATTCTTAAAAAGACCATTTCAGACACTAATCTGCATAGTTCTCATGTAAGTTAAAAGAGACTATGACCTCTGAGTTAGTACGAAACACCGGCCTCATCTAGTTTTGAAAAAAGACGCGTGAAAAAAGTGTTTGTGAAAACCTACTTGCAAAATAAACGTCATTTATCAGTACGGTATTTCAAATATATTACGAAATATTTTTGGATAAAACATTTTTTTAGTAAAAGCTTGTCTCTTTTCAATGTTAAAATTATATTTTTTTTAAAAGTACTTTTTTTTTCCTGTATCACAAATAGCCAGACCCGGAACAACTATCTGTGTGGGGATCGAATCCGCGACACGCAGCGCAGCAGTCAATCGCTCAACCACTGCGCCAGCCGTGAACTTAAGAAGCTTACGACTACAACAGTTGTTTTTCTCGACAGTGAAAGAATTTTTTTCCAAAGCAAAATATGAAGTATGTTTCTTTGATATTTCAACAAAATACACAGACAACCTCGACAAAACAACTTAAGTTCAAAAACATTATTGACCAACATGTTTTTGAAACATGAAATAAAGATTTTGTGTTTAATACAATATCTAGTCTCAAGACACTAAGTGCAAAGTTTCATATCAAAGTTGAGAGTTACACAATACCTATGTTCTCACTATTGTGTGTTGTCACAAATATAGCTCCAGGCGGTTCCGAGTTCCAAAGATATATGTCCAATGTCCATTTTATTGTTTACGGGGACTTAAATAGCATCGTGAAAACGTTTGCAGGAGATTTTTGGTCGTAAAATGGAATGTTGCTCGATTTTAACATCGATTGACTGCTACGCGTCGTGTCGTCGGTTCGATTCCCACAAGGAACAATTATTTGTATGGCCTACAGGTAATAGGGTCTGGGTGTTTGTGTATGTGAGTTTAATTGTTTATAAACGCACCCACGATACAAGAGAAATTTCTAGTGTGGGCAACGTTATATAACAAAAAACGAAACAAATTGTCTTTTTCCAGGTAGAAACTTGAAACATTCTCACAAAACGTTTTAAATAAAGACGGCCCTGTTGGTCTAGTGGTTAGTGGCCCTGACTGCTGAGCCGGAGGTCGTGGGTTCGATTCCCACCCAGGACAAACTTTGTGTGATGAGCATGATTGTTTGTTCTGTGTCTGGGTGTGATTTATCTATAATATGTATGTATTTATAAATTATATAAGTATGTATATCAGCTGTCTGGTTACCATAACACAAGCTCTGCTTAGCTTGGGATCAGATAGCCGTGTGTGAGTTGTCCCAAGATATTTATTTATTTATTTTAAAGGAGCCCAAACATACATGAACTACAAGCCCCCAAACGTCAGATGGAATTATAGATAGAGTATGAAGAGGGATGAGCCATCTCTAAGAGATATCCCCAAAGCTGAGGGGCCTGCTAGAGTCACCGCCTGCTGAGGTTGCGGGTTGTTCGAAAGAGATACCGCGACCCGCAACAAAAAAGGGCAATATAAGTAACATGGATGGGTTTTAGTCAGTACAAGTCTGACACTCCCCTACACTCCGCCCAGAGCGGGGAAAGTTAATTGATGAATTCCCATCCGCAAAAAAGACTATAATTAAATAAGAATACCTATCTGCAAACCTCACAAAATAGTTAAAGTATCAAAGAAAAGTTAGTAGATCAGTGCTACTAATCTACAAAAGACTTCTTATTGGACAAATCACTGCTCCAATATAATTCCCCTCAGTCATGATGTGTTCAGTAGCCTGTTTGATCTGTACGCTATATCTACCTTAATTCGTTTTGTTTGGTGTTAACTTTTAGTTTTTGTGAAATATTAATAATTTATTAAATAATTTACCTACCTATATGACTATTGTATTGCCAAAGGGCGGGACATAGCTGATCTATCAAATTATTTAAGACCTGTATTATGTACAAACCTATGATCCATAATAAAAATATTGAATATTGAAAAGAATATTTGTGACCCGGATTTGTACAACAGCTTTTTAACTTCAAACTCGTTTTTAAGCCTCTGTCGCCATTGTCTTCATTAATTTAATGAAATAAGGTAATAAATTAAATGTGATTAGAATAATGCCATAAATAATAGAATTAAACATCAAGAGAGCAAAATGTTATTAAAACTTTGTAAAAGAAAACTTATTCTGTAGACGATACAGGGTGGTGCAAGTTTGGTTTAAATTTCAGTGAAATACTGCTGAGTTAGATTTTAATCAATGTTACAATCTTGTGAGGAAATCTTAGAGATCCTTACTAATATTATAAAAGCGAAAGTGAGTTTGTTTGTTTGTTACGTTTTCACGCCTAAATGGCTAACCCGATTTTTAATGAATTTTGGTACAGAAATAGTTGGAACCCTGGAGACGAAAAAAAAAGTTTAAGCAAAGCAAGGGAAAACTTAGCTTTGCTATTACAATAAATAAAGCGCAAGAGCAAAAACTACAGGTAGCAGGTACCTGTAAATCAGGAAAGGGGAAATGTGTTACCCCGAATTTAACGCGAGCGAAGCCGCGGGCAAAAGCTAGTATTAATTATAAGTCCAGACTCAATTTCCTAATATAGTATAATTGTAATGCCCGTGTGTGAGTACTATGTAATTTAATTGACTCGACGGTTGCCCTGGTGGTTGAGAGATTGTCATGCTTACTTAAATGTCTCGCTGATGGTGGCGTGTGTATTGGATCATTTAGTTCCCTTCAAAATGGTTGCGTTAAATGGGGCTGATATATGCGTCATGTTCGTGAACGGGCGCTGTCAGTCGTGACTGGTCATCTATTAGCCGCCACGGTTTGTTTTAATTAATTAATTTATTCATTAAACTCTTGTTTTTGCTATTACTGTAGACGCTCTTAATGTGCTCGTTTTCTACATCGTTCTCACATGTATGTGTAATCAACATGAATGATGTACCCATGATTTTGTAAAAATATTATGATTTAAAAGAGTCTCCATGAAGTTTCTTCCCCATTCTTCTCCATACAGATCTATGCTTTGGAATGGGCAACTACAGTACTTTCACAAGTTATAATGTCTTGTGACTGGGACTGTAGCAGCATTTTTTTTTTTGTATTCATGGCATTTAAAAGTGCATGTGTGTGGTCTAATTGAAATAAATGCTTTGAATTTGAATTATGAAGTACCTAGTTTTCCTCACGATGCTTATTTTTCAGAAATTACATATGATTTGAACTCACGTCCATGGGAGGCGAGACGCTTAACCTCTGGACCATCACTATTCTATAAGGCTTCCGGTTTTTCTTTTTGAAGTACGGGACCCTAAAACAGTATATACAATAAAGCTGAGACAAATATATCTAACTAATATCCTTATTTATACCCTGAGGACTGGGGATATTATATAACAAAAACGTTTTGGGATTCTCTTAAAAGCTTTTTCGCGTACTCCTTTGCCTTTAACCGAAACTTTCTCAAAATTCTATTTGTATCCAAATGTTATGATTTAATAATAATTCGAACCTTTCAGTTTATACATTGTTTTTCAATTATTGCGGGAAAAAGATTTTCAGGTTTTAGGTAAGTATCTCTATTTCGCTACTGGTTGCTGCGCTGCATCTCACGCCTTCAAGACTCGCACGCAAAAAAAAATTGTTTTTAGATTTACGAATAGTTGTTTTGGGTCTTATTGTCTGTGTATGTTAGTTGAGTTTGTTATTGCACCCACGATACAAAAGAAATATAGACCGAGGAAACAGGGGACTAGAACTTCAAACAACGGCGTCGGGCGCCGCGAGACGACTCCCGGCCACCATAGAAGCGAGTCTGAGGACGGTGAGCAATAGGTAGCTCACCGTCCGTCCGTCTAGTGACGACAGGTCGTGTCGAAGGCGCGTTTGTATTCCACGCGCGCCTCAAAGAGATGTCAGCAAAGCAGAGGTTCCTGCAAGGGGGGCACAGTTAGAACAAGTACAACCTTAGTATAGAAAGAGTCGCCATCTATTTTTCTTAACAGAGAAACTATTAGTATCATCAACATCAATAGATGTCTCCGTGATCTGCTTTAAAACAAATAACAAAATCAAATAATTGAGTTCTCTAATTTAATTCAAAAATATTTTTCTAGAGAACAATTGTAACATTTTAGAACCTTACTATCATATTATTAAATTCTATTTCTATCTAGTCTTATCAATAGTATGGCAACCTAATCACGGAAATTGTTATTGTGCGATATAATCTGGCAACATCACAAAACATGGTCGCCGCAACTTGCGTCTACGCTTTTTTGATTCGTGTGTCCTTTTTTTGATCAGACATCGAGTTGAGTTTCTCCTCCGTCCCGTTGTTGGACTACTAATGTTTTACAGCCGCTACGTGGCTGAGGCTAGCAATTTCTATATTGGTATTTTTGCGAAAAGACGCTTTTTTGTGCTGTGTGTGTCTATCAAAATAGATACAATGCCTCACGGTTACGCTTTTGGATGTAAAGATACTGGTAAAGATATTGCAAATCGCATCCACCAACAAAAACTACTTACTATTGCAAAATAAAACAAAACTATACGGACCTATACGTAGGTACATACATACACTCATAACTATATAGCTACCTATAGAGCCTTAGTTCCCGTTAAGAAATGTAGATGGCGTTTCAAAACTGTATGCTTCGAAATGACACAAGAGGGCTCTCTTCTCCCATATTATTATTAAACTCTTTGGGTTCCTGCCTAGATCTCCGCCTGCTGGTCTGCGGGTTGTTTGAAAGATATACCGTGGCCTAGGAATAAAATAAAATAAAGAGCAAAAGAAGGAACTTGGGGTAGGTTTTAATCAGTTAAATTCTAACATTCTTCCTCGCTCCGCTCAGAGCGGGGAAAGTTATTAAAACATATGCCATCCGCCTAAAAAAAAAAGAAAACAGGGGCGAAGGTTTTTTCATTAGAATTACAGCTTAATCTGAACCTACTTACTCATGTCCTCCTTCACCAAAACGTACACGCGGAAATATTGCTCTCGATACAAAATTGCCTTCCATAAATTACAAATACAGGAAAAAAGTTTCTGGAAGGCTGTATGTAAAATACCCTCATCACATGTCAGATCCTCAAGCGTTCAGGATTCCAGGAACTCACATAACATGCTCCTAGATTTATCACTTGGGATCGCGGTCTAGTGGTCGCAAACCGGATTGACTGGTGTTAAGTCAGACCCCAGGTTTATCAATGTGGGTTTTTACATATTTGGGTTAAGTAGATTTAAGTTGAAAAATGTTGAGCAACAATGTTTTAATAAAAAAATTGTGTTGCTTAATACAAAGTTGTTGCTAAAACTCAGTGAAGTACGCGTCGGATTCCGTAGCACTGCACATTATAATATAAAATTTTGTTAACGCTCATTCATATGTTAAACAAAAAAGTAATTTGTTTAATAGTTTGTAATTTTTTATGATTTTTCATTATATTTGTTTAGCGGTTTATAGAAGGCCTTTGTCCAAAGACAAGCTGATAAGGAGATAACCAAATGCCGAGAATAATGTTTTAGTGAGTTTATTTTTTAAGTTTTCTTACCTCTATAGTTACCTTTATCTTAATTAACAGAAATACAGGCTTGTTTTATTTATTATATAAGGCATTTCTCCCCAAATTTTTACTGTATGGGGCCAATCGTTTTGGAATAAAATGGCTGTGACATACTGACAGACAGTCAGGTAAACAAACAAACAGACGGACAGGGCGGAAACGATACCCTAACAAAAACTTGACTTGGCCAATCACTCGGGTGCCGCGAGACGACTCCCGGCTATCGTAGACGCGGGTCTGTGGACGGTGAGCAGTGGGTAGCTTACCGACCGTCCGTCTAGGGATGACAGGCCGTGTCGACGCCACGCGAGTGTTCCAAAGAAATGTCAGCAAATCAGAGGAACCTGCCAAAGCCGCTGCCTACCGGGTTTGCGAGTTGTTGGAAAGCGGTACCGCGGCCCTAGAACACAAAGAAAAAAAGAAGGAATATAGATGGGTTTTATCTTTTACTAGCTGTGCCCAGCGGTTTCAACCGCTGCTCACTTAGGGGTATGAAAAATAGATGTTGGCCGATTCTCAGACCTACTGAATATGCATATAAAATTTCATTAGAATCGGTCGAGCCGTTTCGGAGGAGTATGGGAACGAAAATTGTGACACGAGAATTTTATATATTAGACTAGCTGTGCCGAGCGGTTTCGCCCGCTGAGGTTTAGGGGTATGTAAAATAGATGTTAGCCGATTCTCAGACCTACCCAATATGTACCCAAAATTTCATAAGAATCGGTCGAGCCGTTTCGGAGGAGTACGGTAACTAACATTGTGACACGGAAATTTTATATATTAGATAATAAGGTTACCTACTTACATATTCTATTTTCCGAGAAAACAGTTTTTGGCAAGACAGGATCAGCCAATTAATTCATAAATAAACAATTTTGTCCCCATTATCAAAAGACTAGTTCAAGTTTTATACATCAAATAATGTGATTTATGTCAAGAAAATAATCGTCTAATTTAAGAGGCCTAATTTGATGTTATACCAACTTTCGCATGAATAATTCGGTTGTTTTTTTATTAACCCCCGACGCTAAAACGACGGGGTGTTATGTTAAAGAAATTTATCGAAAAATATTGAATTTATTTTTTGCTTAACTAACTGAGTTTTGTTCGTTTTGCAGGCTTTTTATATTTTTTGACATTATATTTTAATCACCATCATCTACCTAGCCTTTCTCTAACTTTGTTTGGCTTTTAACGTGCACATCTTCACCAACTGCAATTTTTACACCCTTTTTTTTCGGATTGGGAATCATCAACTAACTTCCCCCACTCTGGGGGAAAAAACCCACTCATGTTCCTTCTATTGCCCTTTATGTTCCAGGGTTATGTATAATCTCAACATGAATGATGTATCCATGATTTTATAAGATATTATGATTTAAAAGAGTGTCCATGGAGTTTCTTGCCCATTCTTCTCCATAGAGATCGACGCTTTGGAATGGGCAACTACAGTACTTTCATAAGTTATTATGTCTTGTGACTGGGACTGTAGCAGCATCATTTTTTTGTTCTTGTTTTTATGACATTCAAAAGTGCCTGTAATGGTCTAATTGAAATAAATGCTTTGAGTTTGAGTTTGAGGGCCGCGGTATCTGTTTCGAACAACCCGCAACCCCAACAGGCGGTGGCCCTGGCCGGTCCCTCTGCTATTTTTACACCCTTCGAACACACTACTTTCAATAAAATTGATTGTACAAGGTGGAGACCTTAATTATTAAATAAAACAGTCCGTTCATAAAAAAAAAATGCTTATTTTATGTAGTTTAGTTAGCACATGATATTATTTTTCCCGACTACGGTGAAGCAAAAAGGAAAGTTATGATTTTGAGGGTCATGAAAATTTTCAACCAAAAAACTTGGCAAAGACATAAATCTATAAATCAAACTAAAATCACTGACTTATGGAAGTAAATTTATTTGCCGTCGTTTTAGTGTTTTTTTTTTCGGAAGTCGATTGTTTTTGGCAAAAACGTTTTTATTTAATTTTAGCCATTTTAGCTGTGGTATGATAGTATTTCACACAAATTCTTGTGAGTATTCATTTTTTTACTGCTTCTAAGAGATGCTAGCATATCGTCCATGTATAATATTTCATGTTGATTTTGTAGGTGTATAAAAAAAAACTTTTTATATCAGACATATTTAGCCCATATTATTGTTAGTAGTATGGCTTAAAAGCTATGTTGGCGTATGGCGCCTCTGGGGCCCCGGACACACGCACTTGCATTTGAACCCAGTGCCCCAGAAGAGGGCTATCCAGTTTATGGCTGAGCACGTTCAGGATGGCGTTAACGCTCCGAACATCAGCGAAGCGATGCGGCGCCGCAGCACAGTGTGAAAGCAAGTTTAATCATAACTAGAGTTTAATCATTAATAATTGATGACACGGTTGGCGCAGTGGCTGAGCGATCGACTGCTGCCCTGCGTGTCGCGGGTTCGATTCCCGTACGGAACAAATATTTGTATGATCTGCACATAGTTGTTTTGGGTCTGGCTGTTTGTGTATGTAGGTTTAAATGTTTGTAAACGTACCCACGATACAGAAAAAAAATCCTAGTGTGGGGCAACGTTTTATGAAAAAAGAAAGAAAATGCAAGAATAAAGTCAGACTGATTATTGCAAACAGTAAAAGTATTATATTGTTTTTCTTTAGCGTCCGCAATTGACCCATTGTCCCCTAAATAAAAAAAAAGTGTGTGTGTCAGCTCCGACGCACGACTGGAGTTTACTCCTTAAGTACAAAAATAAAATATCACTGACGGACGACAAATTTCATAAAGCGCCATCTAGTAATATTCAACTGTACGACAAACACCATAGGTGCGGTTGCACCAAAGTTGCACCAAAAACGTAACGAGGTCATTCATCAGTAGATTTTACACCTCACATTTTTCTCATACCGGGCGCCTTATATATGAAAATCTTTTCTTAAGGAGTAAACTCCAAAAAAACTATTATAGAAGATACCTCATAAATTACCCAAGCTAGTATATGGATAACTAGATTTTGCCCGCGGCTTTTTTTTCAGATAAATCGGTCAAATTGGACGTTACTAATCAGGTTACGTTATCTTTTCATGAAATGAAGTATCGGACTGTAACGGTTGTCAGTAATCTTTTTTATTAATTTCTGACATGGCCACGTCGTTGTTAACGGGTGTTCCAAATTATGCCTACGACCTTGATAAGGTGAGCAGGCCTGGGGAATGAATTGCTATCTGTGATTTGATTATATTTTGCATGATAAATCAGTATTTTGTACGGCTGTTTTATATTAGAATGCGTGTTTTATGTCAAGGTTGAAAAAGACTGTAGAATTTTAATAAAAATATAATATTTAAAAAAAATATATCTTACTTCTTACTATTTAATATTATAAAAGCGAAAGTGAGTTTGTTTGTTTGTTTGTTACCTCTTCACGCTTTAATGGCTAAACCGATTTTGATGAATTTTGGTACAGAGATAGTTGGGAACCTACCTTGCTAAAACGTTACTCATAAATTCGTCCAATTTTCGCGCGTTTCTTGCGACATTCGACAGGTTAAATGGCATTTTATTATCACACATAACCTATATTTCAGGTATAGTTTATGACTTCGTTTATTTTCAAAAATCTGATAAAATGATAATTACTCCCATGGTATATTTCATACATGTAGGATAGTGGATAGGGTAATAGATCTGTCAACATCTTACCCAAACAATTCCCTTGATTTAAAACGCCTGAACGAATTGGTCAAATTTGGCTTCACTGGTTACCTAAAGCAAACTTGTACCCCTCAATCTAAAGTTACACTTGGCTGGCGAATCATAAACGTTTGGTAAGTTATTAGTGTAACATAGATAGGTAGGTACGTCGCTCTCCGACTAAGTTTGCCTGTACCAAACTTTATAATGGCAGCTTCGGTAGTTCGGATGATCAAACCAGGAGATGTATCTGTTAATTTATAAATAGTCCACCCAAATGCTTGGAGAGGGAAAGCAAGGCCAAAGAAATGATTGATGCATTGTGAAATGAAAGAATAGAAAAAAGGGACACCCGGATGGAACGAAGTTTTTATTTATTACTAGCTTTTGCCCGCGGCTTCGCTCGCGTTAAATTCGGGGTAACACATTTCCCCTTGCGCCTTATTGATTTGTAATAGCAATGCTAAGTTTTCCCTTTTCTTCCCTCTTTCTCCCTCACATCCCACTTTTTTTAAATAAAAATTAGCCTATGTCCGTCTCCTGGTTCCCAACTATCTCTGTACCAAAATTCATCAAAATCGGTGTAGCCATTAAAGCGTGAAGAGGTAACAAACAAACAAACAAACAAACAAACAAACTCACTTTCGCTTTTATAATATTAGTAAGGATGTACAAAAAAATCTGTAGGTATACACTCAACAAAAATAATCGTCGCGACACCACACTGTTCAATGCGAAATAACTGGCTGGCTTTCTATGAGAGAGAGAGAGAGACAGACGGCTTACAACTATAGCAAAGAGTGTCGTTACAACTTTTGGTCTTAATTTTTTTCCGTCTAGCCTCTTTGGCAACGCGCGATAAGGAACTTCGTTCCAAAAATTACAACTATAGCAAAGAGTGTCGTTACAACTTTTGGTCTTATTTTTTTCCGTCTAGCCTATTTCGCAACGCGCGATAAGGAACTTCGTTCCAAAAATTACAACTATAGCAAAGACTGTCGTTACAACTTCTGGTCTTAATTTTTTCCGTCTAACCCCCTTTCGCAACGCGCGATTAGAAACTTCGTTCCAACAGATTATTCCGAGTCGAACACGCGCACCAAGTGTCTCGTACAAACTTGCGAAATAAACGGTCCTATCTTTTAACTGCATAAATTGATTGATGTTTTGATGTAGTTATTTTCACAGCTTCAAGGGACCACAAAGCTGAGAATATGAGTAATTTCAACTGAATACCTCTATACGTTGCTGAGATAAAGGATCTAGGCAGGCAGACAGACAGACAAAGTGATCCTATTAGGGTTTTTTCTTTTTAAGTTACGGAAAAAATTGGGACAAGGGCAGGAGGATGAAAAACATGTCAATTCAAAATACTTTGTTGTTTGGTTTGGTCAAGATCGCTATTAAATTACTTTTACTACTTCCATGTCGTTTTGATCTTATTAGCTCTTTCTTTCTCGTATCGCAAAACATTGAAAGATCTTTAGGTGTAGGAAGATATAATATTCGTTATTATGTACACACGACGGCAGGTCAACCTATCCTAAATTTTGTAACCCGATCTCTCTACTACAGATCGTACACCGTAAAAGAGAGATCAGGTTAAAATGGTTTTGTGTAGGTTGATGTGCGTCGTGTGTACAACATCCATACAAATTATGTCGAGGAAAATGTCGTGAGGTAAGTTTTGAGTATAAATGTGCAAAGGTATAGTAGAATAGAAAAGCCATAGAAATGATAGATGGACTGTGTTAACGATGAACGATGATATGGCAAGTTTTTTTTTTGATAGGGCCACTCGAAGTTCAACTCTCTGTTGAGTTGTTCGACTGCTTAACCGGACTATCCTGTGGTGACCTTAAGAATGTAAGGCCCCCGGCCAGGGTTAAAAACTAGTAGAATATCGATGACCGCACTCTAAGGGCACCCCCTGTGAGGTACGAGCCTCGGTTTAGGGCGTCATGATTGAATCGACTATTAAAAGGGCCGGGTCGGGTTTTATATAGGGACTTTAAAAGCTACTAGCTAGACTCGCGGGTTGGCTATTATAGCAAGGGTTGGACTCTAGATGATATGGCAAGAAAGAAGGTGTCCGATGAAATAACGAAATAGAGGAGTATGGATATAGGAGACATACTGCGCCTACCCCAAATAACTAACTGGATAAACCCAGAGAATGATGATACAAATTACAGAAATAGAACTTATAAATAATCTGATACAATGGGCGGTCTTATCGCTAAAAGCAATCTTTTCACTACATCTTGGGACGGATTTTAGGGAGGAGGCAAGACAATACTGTTATCCGATTTAATTGTACATAAAACAGTTTAAGCCTTTCAGTATGGGTAGTAGGTGGTATTAATTCATTTTATTTATGGGTTACTACTGACGACAGGCCGTGCCAGCCATGTCAGCAAAGCAGAGGGGCCTGCCAGGGCCACCGCCTGCTGGGGTTGCGGGTTGTTCGGAAGAGATACCGCGGCCCCGGAACATAAAGGAGAAAAGAAGGAACATAGGTGGGTTTTAGACAGTAAAAGTCTGACACTCCCTTCCGCCCAAAGCGGGGAAAGTTATTTAATGATTTCCTATCCGCAAAATTAAAAACGTATTCTGTACTGTCGAATACTTGTTTTGACGTTTGACAATAAGTCTAAAATTAAAGTAAGTACTGATACACCAAGAAACAGCGAGATATATGCCACTTTGGGGCATATCACAGACCCTTCATTCAAGTGAATTAATGGGATTTTTTTCCGGATGGGATATCAACAAATAACTTCCCCCGTTCTGAGCGGAACGGGGGGAGTGTCTGACTTGTACTGACTAAAACCCGCCCATGTTCCTTCTATTGCCTTTTATGTTCCGGGGCCGCGGTATCTCTCTCGAACAACCCGCAACCCTGGATGAATTTGTGGCTTCGGTAATCTTATACTAACAACTGCAACTTTCCTAAATACTGAGACAGTTTAATTGACACGTTAATCAACCTGAATTCACATATATTTAAGACATACGACTAAGCTAAAGTTCTACTTAGACCTTTACGCAGTCCTAATGACTTACTCTGCTTTCATTTAAGCTTAGGCGAAATCAATTCCAATAATGTCTTGCATTAACAAAAGTGCACTGTTGGAATTATCGACTCTCGACTTGCCGCAGAGAGTTGCAAATTCAATAGTTCGGTTTATTTCCCTGTCTAGTAGTATCAGAATGAATTATTCTCATAGCTCTAGAATTAGCCCAAGCAAAGATATGACTGATTACCAAACTTCTATTATTTACAGGAAAGACAGTGCAGTCACTAAATAATAATAGTTAATAACCGGCTAAATTCGAGTCAGACTCACGTACCGAAGGTTCCGTACAAACTTGCGACATAAATGGCAATTATTTTTTGACTACCTTGATTTAAAGGGTTGATTTTTTCTCGAAGGACTACAGACTTGAGCATATGGTTCCAATTTCAACTCGATACTTCCACGCGTTCTCGAGATACATGGTCTAGACCGACAGACGGGTTCAGATTTTGTCCTTTTCAGTACAGAACCCCAAAAAGAAATACGCTGATAAAATCAGCTGTACACATTAGCAGGAAAAATGATTAACTTGTTTTGTTTTATTTTCGGCTCCAAAGTCTTTAAAACATGGCAAATATTTTTTTCTATTAAAAATCTTGCCTTCTTGGAACTTACTCTGTATCGTGTTCCAGTATTAACAATTGTTTATAGTGCAAACAAATATAAGTTTTGGACGGGAATTGATCCCGCAAAACCCAGCAGTCAATTTCTCAGTCATTGCGCCAGCCTCCTTTCTTATATCTGTGGCGCTAACCGTGTCGTCAATTCGTGTATTCATGTCCCTTACAAAATACAGTCACTTATTTATTGAATGGCGTTTGTGGAAAGAGACACCACAATTTTGACAATATCAGGTAGGTACTATGGTAGACCATCAAACGCTGGAGATTATATCAGTAATCATCATTGTTAAATATAACAAATACAGTCTATTAAAACCATACCCTATCAATGAATCAGTTGATCTGTCAATTAATATAGAGAACTGATTGGCAAGCAGACAGTTGATTGACGTCTAAACCATTTAGGCTTAACACCCTACCGACTATGGCAAGGCTCCATAAAGAATTGATGCAACGCATTTTTTAAGACGCAAAATGTTTGTTGATAACTATTGTAAACGGAAAACTTGTGGCTTACTAAGTATGAAGTATATCTAGCAATATTTTTAAATCAATACAATCAATCCTTACTAATATTATAAAAGCGAAAGTGAGTTTGTTTGTTTGTATCTTACGTCTTCACGCATAAATGGCTAAACCGATTTTGATGAAAAAGAGAGATACTTAGTTGGGACCCTGGAGACCGTGGTTATAGGCTAAAAAAGTGAGAAAAGAGGGAAAAGAGGGAAGAAAAGGGGAGAGAAAGATAACTTTTTTTCGATCATTACGCTGGTTAAAGTTAGCGTTAGCCCAAAGTAAATGTGCCACGCGGACGAAGTCGCGGGCGGAAGCTAGTAAATTATAAATTAAAATAATAAAGATACATAAATAAAAATTGAGATGTGAAAGAAAACCTATGTAAAATGGAAACAAATTCAAATAGGTCAAACAAATATTTAATCGGTGCGGGGATCGAACCCACGACACGCACCGCAGTAGTGCCGTCAACGGTTTTTTAAATATTATGTAAACACGCAAATGTAAAAATGTTAGCAACTCCAATTAATACATGAAAAAAAGGCTTTTTTTAATTTTTATTTATATCCAACAAGCCGGAATAAATAGCAATGTAGATGATTTTTTAAAATTCACTGCCTCGATGATCAAATGGTCGCTCCTTTACTGCGTTCGGTTTTCGGCTTGGGCAAATTGTTATTTGGTTTTATTTAATCGCAAATTTTTCAATGGCAGCCACAGAGTCAGGATTTGTACTCATTTGATGGCAATAAGCTCGCCCTATTACATGCCACTTAAAAAAAAGTGTGTGTGTCAGCTCCGACGCACGACTGAAGTTTACTCCTTAAGTACAAAAAAATAAATACGTGTGGCACTCGGGGACTGCCGCGGTAAAGCTATTGCATAGCATTTTTTATCAACTTATGCAATAAATAAAAACAATCTAAATAAAATATTTAAAAAGTACTTCCAATGAAAAGAACTCGCAAAAAGAAACATTTTTTTTATCAACTTATGCAATAAATAAAAACAATCTAAATATAATATTTAAAAAGTACTTCCAATGAAAAGAAGTCGCAAAAAGAAAAACAAGACCTTGGGTTTGATCCAGCGTAATGTCGATTGACTATCCGATTCTCTACCAAACACGCTATTAGAACATTAGAATCGGGATTGAAATAACTGACCGTATTGTGTAAACGACGTTACACAAGCCACAATTCCACGGCACGGCACGGGCACGGAGGTGTGGCTTGTCTTGGTGTGGCTTACATCAGTAGATTTGAGGTCATTCATCAGTAGATTTTACACCTCACATTTTTCTCATACCGGGCGCCTTATATATGAAAATCGATTCTTAAGGAGTAAACTCCCAAAATAGTATGTAACTGGTTAAATATGGCTGCACTTTTGGGTACACCTTAAAATAACTATGTTATATCCTGAACTTCTCAGTCTTGTCATAAACATTGACACCTTTTTTTGATGGATAGGAAATCATCAAATAACTTCCCCTGCTCTGGGCGGAGCGGGGGGGAGTTTTAGACATGTACTGACTCAAACCCACTCATGTTCCTTCTATTGCCCTTTATTTTTCCTAGTTGCGGTATCTTTTTCGAACAACCCGCAACCCCGGCAAGCGGTGGCCCTGGCAAGGACCCTCTGCTTTGCTGACATTTCTTTGAGGCGCGCGTGGAACACTAACGCGCCGTCGACACGGCCCGTCGTCAATAGACTGACGGACGGTGACTACTACCTACCAATTGCTCACCGTCCACAGACCCGCAAAGCGCAAACCTTGATGCAAGAAGTATAAATTTTCTTCATACATCTCGTATTCACTTGATCTCGTTATGGCCTTGCTCTCAAATTCCCAAGAGACATTCCATTGACACAAACGCTTCAATATTGTCGTCAAGTTAAACAACAGACAACTTACTTATCCTGTTAAACTAAACAACTTTGTGACATAGAATAAGGAAATTGTATAGAGGTGACAGATTATTGTAACGGGGCATTGGCGCAATTGATAGACCTACACAGTCATGAGAGCAAGCACCTGACTGATAAAGTAATTTGAATATTTTATTTAATAAATTGATGTGTATTTCATTAATATAATATTTGAATGCTTATTGTTATTATTTATTATTGTACTTTTACTAACATGTCTGTCTAGGCTAAGAACATTGTTACTAACAACTACATATATGGAAATCTTTATGAAGTAAAGTTAGATTTCATTGAGATGATGTACCTATCGACATAGGACACGACATATTCTTCTTTAGAAACAATAGTTATTCATACATCATATTGACACACATATGGGGGATATGAAGGAAGTTCATAATTTAACTGTAGGTATGTTTTGTTGTATGTAAAGGTTTTTTTTCAAGAAAAATCTTTTAATCGAAAGGGCATAATACCAAGGTGGTCCCATGTCTATTTTATTTGTATTGTTTCAGTAATTTATAAGTTATCTTCTATATAAAACATTTTTTTTTTCTTTTTAAATGTGTGCATGATCTGCTTATTACTTTTAGTAGAAATGTAAAATTAATACCCGATAAGAATTTAAGTGAGAAAAATAAACGATGAAACAAATAAAGGACTTCCGGTCGTAAATCTATTTTCCACTTTTTAGTCAAAGTCTCTTTTTTTTATTTGTTTCTCTCTTTTTGTGGCTCCGGACTAAAATAATGCGTTATAAATTTGTAAAAGACTTACTCCCGCTAAGTGTCTATTCTACAAATTCATATTCTATGCTAACTAAGTGATTGACGTCGGAACAGGAAGAGGAGCGTCCGCCTAATTCGACAGAAATGCTCGCGTGATCTTGAACTATTAGGCATTAAGGTTAAGGCCTATTTTTGTTGGTATTGTGCTAGTGGTTTTGTTGTTTAATTTTAGCACTTTTGGTAATTTTAGTAATATTAAACTGAGATAGATAATGAGCAGGAGGTCATCATTGTCCTGCCTCCTGCCTCCCATTATCTATCTCAGTTTAGTTGGTACCAGCGCATGTCTCGTTCTTTCAACTTCTATTCTCATATTACTCATAATCTCATCAGACACCTCCTTTCCTGCCTTATAACATCCTTTAGTCAACTTCAACTCTTCAATAATGGCTTTTGTGGACGAGAGATACTACAATTTTGCCAATAACACGTGTCCAGTACACGTGTTATTGGCAAAATTGTAGTATCTCTCGTAAATAACTGTCGTAATAAACTGTCAAACGCTGGAGAATATTTAGCAAGTAATCACAGTAATTAAAAAAATATAAAAACAATCAACAAAGTTCTTCTTCTTATTTATTTAATGGCGTTTGTGGAAGGAGACACCACAATTTTGCCAATATCACGTAGGTACTATGGTAGACAATCAAACGCTGGAGACTATATCAGTAATTATTATTGTTGAATAAAACCATCCTTTAGTCTTCCTGTATTTTTAACCATCGACAAGTGACATTTGTACTCAAAACTTTTTTAACGAACTTTTTTTTATTCCTCCGCATTCACACAAATTTTCAGTCACCGGTGGCACTTAAAGACTTCCACTTTCTTTTAAAAAACCGTTCTTTTTTAAATTATATTTTTAGGTATTAATTTGTTTATCTTTAAGATTTATTAGTTTCCGATATTTCGGCGATGTTGCAAACGCCATGGAAACACTAGCGATGAATTAATATCGGAAACTCGGATTAAATATCAAACATGCTAAATATCCCGTTTTAAGTGTTAATAATAATGTTAGTGACCATGTCAGTTTAAAGGCTTTATTATATTATAATTGTTTGTTGTTCTAAATAAAATAAATGATAAAACTTTATGTTCCTATACTCCATCCAAAGGTTCTCTGGAAGATATCGCCATCAGCGAAAACACCGCCATTCATTATTCATCATGTTCCTGCCTTTATGTCATTCTATTTGGGGTCGGCGCAACACGTTTTCTTCTTCCATTCTCCCCTTTCAGACGTCACGGCATCATTTACTCTTTCTCCTTCATATTCCTTACTATATTCGTCCATCTGTTCTTTGCCATTCTAACCATAGAATTAGCAATTTCTGTACCGCAGTTGTGTTTCAATTCTGGTGTGTAATAAAGTATATTCTACTAGTTGCGCCCCGCGGTTTCGGTGATAGAATATGCAATATGTCTTTATGAATTGTAGCCTATGTGTTATTCTGATGTATAAGCTATATTATTGTAAAGTTTCATTAAAATCCATTCAGTAGTTTTTGCGTGAAAGACTAACCAACATCCATTCAAACTTTTGCGTTTATAATATTATTAGCTGGCGCTTTACCGCGGCTTCACCCGCGTGATGATAAAAAAAGTATTTTATGTGTTATTCCGGACTATAACCTACCTCTGTGTCAAATATCATCAAGATCCGTTTAGTACTTTTTTCGTGAAAGAGGATCAAACATACATCCATACTCACAAACTTTCGCATTTATAATATTATTAGTAGGAAGTAGGATTAGTAGTATAGGATAGTGGGATTCTATTCTACAGTTGAAGTCAAAGACATTTATTTGACTTCAACTGTACTGTGACGGGCCTGTTGGTCTAGTGGTTAGTGGCCCTGACTGCTGAGCCGGAGGTCGTGGGTTCGATTCCCACCCAGGACAAACTTTGTGTGATGAGCATGATTGTTTGTTCTGTGTCTGGGTGTGATTTATCTATAATATGTATGTATTTATAAATTATATAAGTATGTTTATCAGTTGTCTGGTTACCATAACACAAGCTCTGCTTAGCTTGGGATCAGATAGCCGTGTGTGAGTTGTCTCAAGATATTTATTTATTTATTAGATATTTATTTATTTGTTTAACATAGGTAATATAGCAGGTACATAGTATATACAAGATTTGTGTTCTATATACACATTTCTTTTTTATCTATTCGCGTTATACCTCACATCCACCTCAGCATTCTTATCTCAACCATGTGTACATGCCTTTCGTTCATCCCTTTTGGGGCCCAACATTCTTTTTAAGTTTAGGGGAAAGGTGGGAGTGGCAAATTGTTTCCGTGAAATTCACTATTTTATAAATCCATGTTAATTTTGTGCTTAACACTGTACAATCAGTACGGTACCTCCCAAGTAGCAAATTGTAGTCCTGTAGTTATTCTAGGAGCATGCATTTTTTTGCACTATAGAAATACTATTGACGTTTATAGAACCGCATTTGGGCGCAGTTTATAGGACTATTACGTCCTGTGACCGTTGTGTTACAGTCCGGTAATGTGCAATCGGATTTTATAATTATCTTATTAGGTGCTTTTACAGGATATTATTGTCCTATAAAGATCCGGTAAACGCACTGAGTAAGCGCGATTAGTCCTCTAACGATCTAGTGCGTGCTGCTACTGGTGTGATTGATCCTACATTGATCTGGGTGATGTTATTAGTAGAGCATTAGTTTTTAATTCTTTAAGAGTGACGCGCTGGGTGTCTTGATAAAAAAAATATTAAAGTAATCCACATTATAATATATTATCTCTTAGCATAACATAGGTATATTTTGTCTTGCTTTTATGTATAAAGAATGCCTAATCAACTTGCGAAATTAATTTTATTGATAAAGTATTCGAAGATAATGAACATGTCTTCATGCCCCTTTCAAAGTACCTAATCGTATTAAGTAATTGTTTATTAAGTAATAATTAACATACTTATAAACCGCCATGGGATCGGATCATGTGCCACAATATTGCATTTATCAAAACCTTTACAAAACTATTTAGTGAAAGTTAAGACTACTACATGACCTACCTACTTCGCCACCATATTTTAGTTTTGGGGTTCCTTTACAGAAATACATCAGAAATACTCCGTATGTAATTTTACATAATCTTAATTAGTACTAATATTATAAGAATTGTGTCAGAATTACGTTACAACACTTTAAAACTTTCTCCATAAAATTGATTTCGACATAGATGAAGAGTTGGCAGTGTAGGGATGCAAAACGATAAATCAATTGGTATTTGAACACGTTTGCAAATTCTTTCTTCACCTTTAAGTTATTTTTCGCTAAATTCTTTATTTTTGCGTTTTGATCTGATAATTACGAGTATGGGAATTTTTTTCAAAGTCAGGGCGGTTGTCATTACCAAATTCACTATCACTACTTCCATTATCTTCAAGGTTATTAGAACTTTCAGTAAAAATAACTTCGCAGTCTTCTTGAACCATTTTTTTTATATTGTACGGAACCATCACGAACTTCACGAGACTCTCTTGTATTTAAGAAGAATATCGACCCGCACTTCGATCTTGATTTCATTTCAAGTAACTTTTTTGAAACTCTTCTTCGATAACTGCCACTACGCTTAAATCGTTTCCATTTGTTTAGATCCATTTTTATTTTTTTGCTTCCTCTAAATAATAACAATATGGCCGGTTACTCCAGTATATAAAAGCAAATGTAGGATTCATGTTAGCGGAATATTACCTATAAACATCGGCGGGCATGCTAGTTTCGTGCTAACAATGAATTAGAAGTCGCGTCTCAGACAAATCAATCCTTTAAAATACTTGACCTATAACACCTATATGTAAGACGTTTATAGAAGTGCATGTCTTGTGCGTGTTAGTATAAACAATCTTATCAAATGCGTTTAAAGGATCAAAATGAAATACTTGCTAATTAGTTTTATATAATGCTCTTATACGACGTGTAACGGAATAAGCGCAAGACCTCATACACCCCAATTAGAATATTAATTTATAAGACTAAAATAACATATGCAATTTCATTTAGTTAAACCTCCCCTAGTTTTTTTTAATAAGATGTTTACCCTGAGTAAGTGTCAGACGTTTGGGCACATGACTCAATCTGTACGTGTGTGCGTACAGATCGAATCGTGTGCGCCCCGCCCCGCACACAAATGTACCAGCTGACTAGCATGCGTACGGCTGTAGGTACCTACGTTAGTTCAATGTCCGAACAAAATAACGCACAGAATACGGAATAAGATTAATAAATTACGTGTAATGTGACTATTATTGACAAATAATTTGCTAGTAAAATTATGATTCCTTCTTTCCATCAAACTTTCACAGGCTTAAGACTGTCGGATTTAAATATTTTTGTTTAATTTTAAGTAAGTACTGCGATCTATTTATTAGAGACCGCTTTACTATTAAATAATTAATGTTATCTCTGATGCGCAGGGTAGTAACTACCTAACTATTGCGATGTCGTACCTATTCAAAACCGGCGTGTTTAGAAAGATTAGAATCGTAATATTTACAGGTATTAAAATCGATAAATGATAAAATTAGGTACTCACATGATTGAACAAACGAAGAAATAGTGTAAATTAATGTAAATAACATTAATTTACACTGCACTTGCACTTGCACGTTTTCTTAAGATTAATAATTTTAGTCTGTTAAGCACATTAGTTTCACTTTTCACTACGATGAATGCAAGTTAAATTTTTTCTTTAAGGTCTTCAACACTTGTTACATAAACAAGCTTCAGCCTCGTTTACATAAACAAGCGATTTTATTCGACCCCACAAATAAAAATCTAACGGCGTAAGATCAGGCGACCTGGGTCCAACGGGGGCCATAGGTATTCCGTATCCAGATGCCGTCGCACGTTCCATGAGAAATGCGCGGGTGCACCGTCGATGAAGAGAGTACCGGAGTCCCTCAGACGCTGAGTTGCGCTTAGCATTGTCCGGGCGCTTACTCGGGTACCATATCTAATATTAAACTCGCGGCATGCTAACTCGACATTGTCATTACAACGAGCCAGGGTCCTCACCATCTCCGTGTACTGAATATGGGTGTACTGGAATGACATCGCGCGCGTAAACAAAACACAACTCTTACCGTCCGCGGACAAAAATTTACTAACGTAGGTTACGTAGGTAACGCGTTTGATGTTCGGCGCATGCGGCGGTGCCTATGGCGGCGGCGGTAACACTTTGATTTATACCGCCACTAAGGCGGTATAAACCAAATACAATCATGCGTTTAAATAAGCTTTAATACTTTAAGATAAGTTCTAAATTTCCGCAACTAATATGTTTTTTAACGTAGCTAGTGCAAGTTGAGTGAATTACAAATACATTCGTGCATTTAAAAAGTCTTTATGTCTTTGAGTTAAAGTCACAATTTCTTTAAACAAAATGTATTTTTACCTTGTTATGTTTACGTGGTGGACATATTTTCAATTAGATGAAAGATATTTTCGTGAAAAATTAACACATATAAATAATGACGGGAATCGATTCAGAAGCCCATTCTGAGCAAACTATTTTCAGGTCTTGCGCTTATTACGTTACACTTTGTATAACTGCAAGATCGGGTAGGAATCGTGTGTAGTTATAATGTAAACGTCTATAAAACTAAGAAATTTTGTTAAATTTTTTCTTTAAGGTCTTCAACACTTGTTACATAAACAAGCTTCAGCCTCGTTTACATAAACAAGCGATTTTATTCGACCCCACAAATAAAAATCTAACGGCGTAAGATCAGGCGACCTGGGTCCAACGGGGGCCATAGGTATTCCGTATCCAGATGCCGTCGCACGTTCCATGAGAAATGCGCGGGTGCACCGTCGATGAAGAGAGTACCGGAGTCCCTCAGACGCTGAGTTGCGCTTAGCATTGTCCGGGCGCTTACTCGGGTACCATCTTCTATACTTATAATAAATCTGTAGAGAGGTCAATTCTGTACATGAAATATATTTCCAAAATAACTATCAGGGGGTGATTAGTGATCGATACTGATGCCAAAAATGCAATCAGTAAAATTTTTGTCTGTCTGTCTGTCTGTCTGTCTGTCTGGATGTCTGTATGTTCGTTATAGAAACAAAAACTACTCGACGGATTTTAACGAAACTTGGTACAATTATTCTTCATACTCCTGGGCAGGTTATAGTATACTTTTCATCACGCTACGATCAATAGGAGCAGAGCAGTGAAGGAAAATGTTGGGTAATCGGGAGAAGTTGGTTAAAGCTACACAGAAATCATGTATGACGGAAATGTTCTCCTTAAAATTATATAAAAAATATCCTACGACAGCATAGGTCTATCTTTTATGGTTGACTCACAATAACACGTGTAACTCCCGATAACTTTGCAGTTCTGATCTTTCTGATTATATTTGTCTACTCTTACGTTTATAACACTCCCACTCATCTCTAATTAAAAACAGTTAACATTATTACGTATTCAATAAAAAAAGAATCATATAAATCGGTATACAAACACCAAAGTTATGCATGAAATACGCTAATAAGCCATCGCGCGTGAATACTGAATCATGCTATAAGGATTTTTGTGTAATATTTGGCTGGTTGATGCGATTAGACGTTCAGAGTGTTCGACCTTATTGACAGACAATGCTTTCAGCCCGACTTTTAGTCTTTAAATAATTTCTTTTTAGATTTCTTTTGTTGTTATTTTATAAAAATAGGTATTAGTTATTTTGGTAGTGTTTAAATATTCGTTCAAATTACAAATTATTCATAGTTTACATTTTATTTCTTTTTAGGTGAAGTAGTAGTAAGTACGCATAGATTTTTAGAAACCGAGTTTCGGCTAATTTATGTTCAGTTTTTTTTTATACTATATTGGTAAAAGCGTAGTTAATTATACTAATTATAGTTATCATCATCATCATCAGGCTATATTAGTCCACTGCTGGACATAGCCCTCCCCTAATGAGCGCCATAGCGTTATATAGTTATATTCTTTATTATAGTTATAGGTATTATTACTTAAAGTATTTATAGGCTTTTATTTTTAAGTGAAGTAGGTATACATAGGTAGATAGGACGAGATTGGACGGGTTCCCTCTATCTAGCAGAATCTTGATGCTCCGAAATTTATTTGGCATAACACACTTAGCATATTTTTCTTTAAACGAACATTTTAAAGGCATAAAAATTATTTGATATAATTATCGTTTGGCATAATGTTTAAAACTCCGAATTTACAATTGCATAGTTATAAGATGGCAGAATTACATTTAGTATAATTACGATTGGCAGAGTTCAAATTTCGCATAATATCGTTTAGCATAATGTTCATTTAGAGCGACGAATATTTGGTATAATTTCACTTTTCATACTATGCAGATGGCAGAATTTAATTAAAAATAACTTTAAGTTTAAAGACTTATATGCCTAATAAGTCTTTAAACAGACATGGTCACTAACATTATTATTAACGGTTAAAACGGGATATTTACCATGTTTGTTATTTATTTTGAGTTTCCAATATTTTGGTGTG
The DNA here is from genome assembly GCA_905475445.1 of Ochropleura plecta. Lineage (NCBI taxonomy): Eukaryota > Metazoa > Arthropoda > Insecta > Lepidoptera > Noctuidae > Ochropleura > Ochropleura plecta. The sequence continues at coordinate 4,650,665 of FR997738.1, read as the reverse complement.
AACCGATACAGTGAGTTACAATTGTATACAAAAACATATTAAGGAAAAATAAGATATTATTGGAATTATATAGAAAAAAAAGACATTGTTTTTAGTAGGTTACCCGGGACTCAACTATTAAGATTAGGTTAATTTGTTAAAAAAAAAATTCGTAGGTTAGGTTAGGTTAAAACTGTGACCCCCTACGCACGAGCCGAGCGAGCGGAGCGAGCGGTGCCGCGGCAGCGGCCGGCGAGTGCCAGTAACGACTTGCATTGATAGAAAATGAGATTGTTTTTGGTAGTTTACCCGGAACTGAACTATTTACATTAGAATAATAATTACTTATGGAATTAAATGACATTATAACAAATTCAATCAAATAATAGTTAAAATAAATGATATTATTTTAAAGAAATAAATAATTAAATTAAATGACAACAAATAATGATAAAGATGATTCTAACTATAAACTTTCTGCGATATGACAATTCTGCCGTTTAATGATAACGATATGAAATATATGTCAAAAGACGATTCTGACTGTGAACTTTCTGCGAAATGATGTTTCTGCTTTTTGAATATTATGGATATGAAATTTATGTCTAGAGATGATTCTGACTTACAAAATGATGAGTTTTGAATGTATGATAAATGAGTGTCTGCCAAACAATTTTCTGCGAAATTAAGTTTATGCTATCCGTTGTTATGCAAAATAAAATTATGACATAAAAAGTTCTGCTATAAAGGGTGGACCCAGTATTGGACAGGCGTTTTAGCTTTATTTTAATTTCTTTTTTGTTACAAGTTGTACTTACCTACATATTTCTGTGTATAATTCTATTAGAATTATTTAGTTTTAGTACCTACTTTATTTGGTAATTAATATGTTCTTAATAGGCATAATTAGATATATTAAAAAAAAAAACAAAAATATATATATAATTTAGTACTTAAATTATTTTCAGGTTAAATATAAATTCAAATTATTATTTTTTAATTTATTTAGCTGTAGTTTTATTTAGTTGTAGCTGTAGTGTATTTAGGATCAGTTTTATTATTTAAGTAGGCACTTTTTTAACTGTAAGGTAGCCACAGTTAGCCTATTCAGTTACCTAACGAAATAAGCTACGTTAGAGGTCCTAACTGTGGCTTCGGTTATTTTCATAAATCCTTACTAATATTATAAAAGCGACAGTGAGTTTGTTTATTCTTTCTTTCTTTTTTTTAAAAAACGTTGCCCCACACTAGGAATTTCTCCTGTATCGTGGGTGCGTTTACAAACATTCAATCTCACATACACAAACAGCCAGACCCGGAACAACTATTTGTAGGTCATACAAATATTTTGTTCCGTGCGGGAATCGAACCCGCGACATACAGCGCAGCAGTCGATCGCTCAGCCACTACGCCAACCGTGTCGTGTTTGTTACGGCTTCACGCCTAAATGACCGAACCGAGTTTGATGCATTTTGGTACCTCTGTACTTCTCTGTTCTTGCCTATTTCCGTCACCAGGGCCCCAACTATCTCTATAGTTGGAGCCCTGGTGACTGAAATAGGCAAGTTTTATTAAAGTGAGGAAACGGGGAGAATGAGGGAAGAAAAGGGGAGAGAAAGATAAATTTTTTCGGGTCATCACGCGGGTTAAAGTTAGCGTTAGCCCAAAGTAACTATGCCACGCGGACGAAGTCGCGGGCGGAAGCTAGTATCTAATATTAAACTCGCGGCATGCTAACTCGACATTGTCATTACAACGAGCCAGGGTCCTCACCATCTCCGTGTACTGAATATGGGTGTACTGGAATGACATCGCGCGCGTAAACAAAACACAACTCTTACCATCCGCGGACAAAAATTTACTAACGTAGGTTACGTAGGTAACGCGTTTGATGTTCGGCGCATGCGGCGGTGCCTATGGCGGCGGCGGTAACACTTTGATTTATACCGCCACTAAGGCGGTATAAACCAAATACAATCATGCGTTTAAATAAGCTTTAATACTTTAAGATAAGTTCTAAATTTCCGCAACTAATATGTTTTTTAACGTAGCTAGTGCAAGTTGAGTGAATTACAAATACATTCGTGCATTTAAAAAGTCTTTATGTCTTTGAGTTAAAGTCACAATTTCTTTAAACAAAATGTATTTTTACCTTGTTATGTTTACGTGGTGGACATATTTTCAATTAGATGAAAGATATTTTCGTGAAAAATTAACACATATAAATAATGACGGGAATCGATTCAGAAGCCCATTCTGAGCAAACTATTTTCAGGTCTTGCGCTTATTACGTTACACTTTGTATAACTGCAAGATCGGGTAGGAATCGTGTGTAGTTATAATGTAAACGTCTATAAAACTAAGAAATAGGATCGAAAGCACTTGAAGCGCAAATTGTCTTTTGATATTCTTTTGTGAGATCAGTGATCATAGTCAAAGCGTCTATTAGATGCGTATTAGACGTTTAGTCTTATAAGTCGATTGCTATAGGACCATTTTGCTACTTGGGCTACTATTAATGTTTCCGAAATTAGTTCACGTAAATTTTGAATTGAAACATAAAATATGTTAGAATGATTGAAGATTGCGAGATGTACTGTAGACAATAGCTGGTTTCGAAGGTTATGGGACTAAATAAGTAGCACTCGCTTTCAAAACGTTTTTTTTTTAATAGAACGCTTTGGAACAAGCTTGACATAAGCTGCTTAGATTTTAGTAGTAGTTTCTAAAATATTTGTCTTTGTTTTTCTTTGTTTTCGCTGGTCGGAGCGCCCTGCAGTTTCTTTAGTACTTCGAAAAGCAGTTAAGCCACCAGTCACGCCTGTTAATTATAGATCTTTGACAGTGGTTAAACCTTTAACCACACAGTAGTCTGAATATTTCCGATTAATCAAAATCAAAATAAAAAGTCATTTATTTAAATTAGGCTCATAACCAGCACTTTTCGAACATCAAATTACAAGAGACAGTCCCACAAAAACGCCCGCCCTTCGCCACTTCCTAATTTTAGCTGAGAAGAAGAAGTGGCGGAACAAACTCCCCAGCAACACATAAACAATGTTTGTCATTTTACTCAGTACTAACTGGGCTGCGCATAAAATGGTGGTTTTCAGCTACACCCGTTTAGACTGAAAGCCAACTCTAACATGTTGGGAGAAGGCAAGGCAGAAGATGTCATCGCTGGTAGAAAGGTCACTTCTTCTCGACTCATTGAGGGTGAAATTGGGTACAAACTTGATAACTATCGAGAAGACTGGTACGCAAAAGCAACCGAATCAAACGGGGGGAAGAGGGAGACTCGCTTTTGTCCTGCACTTGAACAACATAGGCAATAGGCATAGCTACGATCTAGAATCAATTCATCTATTTCATTAGCCAACTAACATCTCATTAAATTAAAGCAGACATCATCATTTGCTTAGCCTTTTCCCAACTTAGTTGGGGTTGGCTTCCAGTCTAACCGGATGCAGATGAATACCAGTATTTTACATGGAGTGCCTGCCTATCTGACCTCCACAACTAATTGAATACTGGGTAATACGATACCCCTTGGTAAGACTGGTTGTCAAACTTTCGGGACACTGACTGTAACGACAGTCATAGATTTACAAATAACAGCCGGGACCAACAGTTTAACTTGCTTTCCGAGGCACGGTGGAAACTCGGTATGTAACGGGTGGTCACCCATCCACAGATCAACCTAGGCAAGTGCTGTTTAACCTAAAGATTGACCTGAGCGGCTGTTATTGTTTAGCCACGAGCTCCATAAATCATAAAATAAAAGCGGTACTGCATTGCAATTTTGTCAAATTTGTACCGCTTTAATGAATTCATCTTTACAAATAAAACCGTGTTTGATACTCTGTCTGTTGCTCCATAAAAACGAAGTTATTTTGACGTCCAAACGTTTGACAGGAACGCGAATAAATATCTCGTTTACCATTACAACGTTTATGAGCGGCAAATATTTACTGACTTCAGACTTAAAAAAATTACAGAAAGTCCACTTGCTATAAAGGTGTGATGTTCTGCGACCAGCTGCGTGTGTGGTGCGGAGTGACAGGAATGAATAAAGTAAGGAATGAGTATATTAGAGAAAACATTGAAAGGGAGTCGTTTGTTTTGGTATGGACATGTAATGAGGAGGGATGAAGCACATGTGACTAAAAGAAGATCTAAATGTTGAGGGACGGAGAGCGAGACGAAGGCCAAAGAAAAGATGGAGGGATTGTATAAGGAATGATAATATGAAGGAGAAAGGAGTAAAAGATGCCGTGCCGTCAGATAGGGGAGAACTGAAGAAGAAAACGTGTTGTGCCGACCCCAAGTAGAATGGGACAAGGGCAGGAAAATGATGATGATGCTCTGCGACCAGCTACAGGAATCACAGCGGTAGATCGTTTCGAAAAAAATCATTGTGCGTGGCGTCGTTAACTGAAAAGTTGTGCGCTCACACTATAGGCATCTTACTAATATTATGAATGCTAAGTGTGTGAGGATGGATGGATGTATGGATGTTTGTTACTCTTTTACGTCTATACGGCTGAACGGATCTTGATAAAATTGGCACAGTGGTAGATTATGGTCTGGAATAACACATAGGATACTTTTTTATCGATATCACGCGGGCGAAGCTGCGGGCGCCAGCTAGTATTATCTAACACAGGTATACAGGGTGTGGCCTAAATAGTGGTCCACCGTTAAGGATTCGATTTACCGGATAATTTACTGTTATAGTAAATTATCTGGTAAATCATATGGGATTTGTATTATGATTTAAAACGCTTTATTAACGGAATTAAAGTTTAAAATGTATTTTAATGAAAAGCTTCCTTTTTTAGATTAAAATTAAATATCTCTCTGTTAAACATAGGATCTGCAATTATGATACCTTTTTGGAATCAGAATTTAGTAGGCATATTTTAAAACTCATGGACATTGAGAGTATAGTACATATTTTTACAGAAATCGCTCTTGAATTTGCAGATAATGTAAAAAAAATGGAATAAAAATAGAGAAGAATTGCTTTTTAGAAAAAACACATTTATTCTCGATAGCTCTAGTATTCAGCAGTTATAAACAGAATTCAGAAAAAGAAAAAAAAATATCTAAAAAAATATATATTTTAAAATATATATAATAATATCGGAACCCTTGGGTAAAAATGGTTAAAATTTTAAAATTATCTGGTAAATCGAATCCTTAACGGTGGACCACTATTTACGCCACACCCTGTATAGATAAACAATTATAAAATATTAAATATAATCAAAACTTACAATTACAAATAAAAAAAACAAAGCAGAATTATTTAAACCTACAAACAATTATCACTTTTTGTATGGTAAAGTTTATAATCTAGTTTTCATTTTTGCCCTTCTGCGCTCTCCTGTTGGCACTATGACAAAAATACAATTTATGAGAAATATCTGTACCCTAATAAATCTTAGTACGGAAAGTATTTATTTTAAAAAAAATTGTGAGACATTTCGTACTGATTCAAATATTTATTTAATGTTCTTACTGTAAGCAGTTTTTATTACATTTTATTTGTAGAACTTCCTTTTCATAATGAATAAGCCTTACCGTTAAGCCGCGCTTGCCTCGGTTGGTCTCTGGATGGGTGACCACCTATCACATACCGAGTTTTCTGTGCATGGGTAAGCACGATAAACTGATAGTTCCAGCTGTCATTTGTAGATTTTTGACAGTCTTTACAGAGGAAGTAGAGTCAGAAAAAGTGAAAACAAATAACAAAGAATGTCATAATAAATACTACAAAATAACACTTATATTAAGATTTATTTTAATTTTCACTCAAAAGATATCAAAATCCCGAACTGTAGCAGGTGGCTGGTCAGCTGGTTTCTCAATAAAAAGTCGAACTTATCACATGAAAAACAAAACTCTTTTTCGTTATTTAGGTAATGCTATCCCATCCGCAAAAAAAAAGCCTATTTAAAAGGTGTCGTGCGACAACCGTCTAACAACTGGATGGATTTTGATGAAATTCAGGTACCCTGTAATTAAATTATTTAAAAAAAAATGTTGCCCCACACAAACAGCCAGACTCGAAACAAATATCTGCAGGTCATACAAATATTTGTTCCGTGCAGGCATCGAACCCGCGACACGCAGCGCAGCAGTCGATCACTCAGCCACCGCGCCAACCATGCCGTCAAAATATGCATAAGGACATTGAATAATAAATATCGCGGTAGAACATTCACAAGTAATAATTTCCGACTTACATACAAATTATGCCGAAAGCAGAAGATAGTGAACAAATTAACCAGTTCTTTCTCACTAAAAAATTCTATAAGACCAGCTACCCTACCATGAAGGTCTTAAAGCAGAACTTATTCCACTGAGGGAAAGAGACAGAGCTATACAGTGTGTCTAGCACCATCTCTTTCTCACACAAGAATAAGAACTGCTATAATATGTCACGGTAGCCTTACCTACCTACCTTAAACAAAATAAAACCTAAGCCTTTTACAAATACCTAGAATATGGTACAAAACTAAAATGTTAGATTTAGCCTAAACGCAGACTTGAACGTGACCAGCCGGGTTAGTGTGGGAAAGTGACAGAGCTATTCAGGATGTGTATCGCCATCTCTTTCACACACCAGAATAAGATTAAAACAATTCTGCTTTAAGACGTTATTGTTGCGCACCTGTAGGCCTACCATGACAACTTAAAGCAGAACTTATTCCACTGAGGGAAAGAGATGGTGCTAGAAACCCTGTATAGCTCTGTCTCTTTCCCTCAGCAGAATAAGTTCTGCTTTAAGACGTCATGGTAGGGTAGCTGTTCATAAAATATTCAGGTCACGTTTCAGTCTAGATTTTTAGAGGAGGCTACATGTGTTTTAGCTAGAATAGTATAAAATAAAGACGAGTAAAATTTGTATTGTAACCTTTTTTTGGTTTAAGCTTATTCGACATTTTATTTAGTGGAATTAGCTAAGTTTTTTTTTTTAAAAAAACAACCTATTATTATACACTAGTGGCCCGCCCCGGTTTTGCACGGGTGCAATGTAAATATTAATATATACTAGCTGTGCCCAGCGGTTTTACCCGCTGCTGACTGGGTATGAAAAATAGATAGTAGCCGATTCTCAGAATTACTGAATATGCATAAAAAAATTCATAAGAATCTGTCAAGCCGTTTCGGAGGAGTATGGTAACGAACATTGTGACACGAGAATTTTATAAATTAGATTAAACATTTAAACCTTCCTCTTGAATTACTCTATCTATTACTGAAAAGCATTAAAATCCGTTGAGTATTTTAAAAGATCTAAACGAACAGACAGCGAATGTGACTTTATTTTATCCTATGTAAAGATATTTAGTTTATTTTAGATGTTGTAAAAAAAGTTAGTAAATAAAAAATACAAATTAGAATTAGGCTGAAATAAAATCCTATTATTGTTGTGGTATAAATGTAATTGTAGTGTTTAAATGGTTTTTAATTAGATTGTTTTTCTTCTGTTTTTCGGTTTCTAGGTCAAGGTAAACTAGCTAGTTTGGCACACTGAACTAAACCGTGATAAAAAAATCACCGATATAGTTTTTTTTGGAAGTCGGTTTTCTGTAATTTAATTTTTTGTCTTTGACATTTAATATTATTGTAATATCGTATCCTTATTTTAATATAAAGTTTTATTTTTCTTTACAATGTATATTGTTTTGAAATAAAATACTTGTGAGTAATTGCTATTATTACTAATGTTAGTTAACTTAGCATTTTTTAGAATACATATTTTTTTGTTAAATATTGAAAAGTAGTAGTTTCAATTGTTTTTTTAATAAATTCCGAGATAACAATTATCTACTTCGAGCTGGTGCCCGCAGCTTCACTCGTGTGATATCGAAAAAAAGTATCCTATGTTAATCCAGACTATAATCTACGTCTGTACCAAATTTTATCAAGATCCGTTCAGTTGTTTTGACATGAACGAGTAACAAACACCCATACATACATTCATCTATCCATCCTCACAAACATTCGCATTTATAATATTTGTAGGATTTTTACAGTTTTCTAGCTCAAGCTAGGATCCTTCATAAATATTAACATGTTGACCATAAACTCAAGAATTCTTAAAACATCTTTGCGCAAGAAAGTTCCAAGTTCATCTTCCAAGGAGTTTTAGTTATAAAACTTATAGTTCCGTTATTTCCTATCAGATTGTTTATCTGAGAAGAAATATCTACACAAACTTATTTTCAAACATGTTTCTTTGTTACTACAACTACTATTTTTATACACACAACAGTTTAATTCTCATAAACATACACGCTACGTAATAACCGAGGGGATAGGCAGTGGTATGTTTCATCCATACTAATATTACAAAAGTGGACCCTGGACGGACAAAGGCTTAAAAAAAGTGAGAAAAGGGGGAGAAAAAGGAAGAAAAGGGAAGAGATATATTTTTTTCGATCATCACGCGTGTTTAAGTAAGCGATAGCCCAAAGTAACTATCCCACGCGTATCCCACCTATACAACATTATTTTTAGTATATGCGAAACCTGAATATATGTAGTTTGTTCAGAATAAGTAACTGAATCGATTCCAATCAGTTTTACACCATGTTATATTTTTTCCCAAAAATATTTAAAAAAGTTTATAATATGGACACCATGCGACACTAAGTACCTATTCGCAAGCTCTACCCTACACTTGACCATTACGATAGTTCAAAGCCTGCCAGACAGTGTGATGGAAAATTATTATTTTCAATGAACGCAAGACGCGCGGCGCGGGGACGCCCGCCGCCCGCCGCCGTACGCCCGTTGGTGACAGTGTATTTGTACGGATATCCAGGTAACATAACAAGCTTATAACTTTGTGGTTTTTCATGATACAGTTTTGAAATTTTGTGCATAGATTCTTTATATAAAAATACTGGACAGGTGTTTCGGCTTTCGCATAAACTAAAAATAATGTTGTAAACAGTGAGAACTGATCAAAAGGTGTGGTTTTTGGTATCTCTAAAATTAGGGTGCTTTTTGATATTAAGTTAAAATAAGGCGAAAATCTTAATATTTTAAATTTAATAAATTACAGTGTATTTGGGACGTAATAAGGTAAGTTTTCACTAAATTTCGCAAAAAAAAAAAAGAATTTTTGACAAAGATAAAAATAAAAAACCAAAAACTTGGTTATTTGAATTTTTCACCTAAATATTGAGGTTATGTGAAAAAAATGTAAATACAAAAGTTGTAGATCTTTTTATTACCTACAACTTTGCCATTTTAACTTTTTTTCCACAGGACATGTAGTTTTGCCGGAAATCAAGATAAACCAAAACAGACTTTCCCTAAAAAGGTGTGGATTTTTGTATCTCTCATAAATTCTTATCGAGTATTCATTTTTCATTGTTACTGAGATATATTAGCATATCGTACATTTACATTAGACGAAAAATATGTATTAAATGTAATTCACATAAAATTCAATGCGACCCTTGGGGAGTATACCCTTTCCATTATAAAAAAAAAATGAAAATCGGCCCATAATTGATAGAGTTTGCGTAACTTTAAATTAAATTAAAATTCATTTATTTCAGATAACACGATATATACAGTCCCAATTAAAACACATTAAAAAAAAACAAAAATCTAAATCAAATCAAAAATTAAACCAATAAAAAATTAATAATATAATTTTTTTTTTTTTTTTTAGTAATGAAATTAACAAACACAAATAAAAATACAGTTCAATTGAGAACTTCCTTCTTTTTTTGAAGTCGGTTATAGATTGAAACGACTCTGACTCACAGATGTTATGAAACACTCAAACAGTGACATGTACAGTTGAGTGAACGGTAACAGTTGCACACAGTTCTCAAAGCGCAACGTAAACGTTTTGAACTAACTTCGCAGGAGTGAGGCCATTTTGTATTCATAAAAGCTTGTTTGTTCTCGCCATTACTAAAACACATGGGATTTGACATTGGCGAAAAATGTTAACATATTTTTGTAAGTTAGTATATTTATTTGCATAAAATCCTACTAATATTATAAACGCGAATGTTTGTGAGGATGGATGGATGTATGGATGTTTGTTACTCTTTCACGTCAAAACGGCTGAATGGAACTTGATCAAATTTGGCACAGAGGTAGATTATGGTCTGGAATAACACATAGGATAAGTTTTTTTTTTAATATCACGCGGGTAAGCCGCGGGTGCCAGCTAGTTTATACTAAAACGACTTAATAAAAACAACACAAAAATAAAATAAATATATATAATAGATAATGGTGTGTAAGAAAATATAGACATAACAATGTTGCATAACAACTAAATGTCCTTTTTATTTACTTTTCAGTGAGATTTTGACTTATTTTGAAGTCAATTATAAAAGTTTTACTAAGCCGCTAATTAACGAGCTTTTTCTGAATTTACAGTTTACGTGTTTCTTTTTCTAATAGACATAATAAATTAACAATACTATTCTCCCAAATGTCCATAAACAATTCTAAAGTGAACTCATTTCTTTTTAAAAACGGGTGTGGGCAACAGATATTGGCACATACTTTTAAATATTGCCTGTTCGAACTAGAGTCCGCAATTTTGAACAGCCGAGAATAGCGACGTAGATTTTTAATCATCTTTAAAAAAGTTCTCTAAAAGCCAGAATCTTTTTAGGGTTCTATACCCCAAAAGGAAAAAGCGGAACCCTTTTTTTGCGGATGGGAAATCATTAAATAACTTTCCCCGCGCTGGGCGGAGCAGGGGGGAGTGTTAGGCGCGGTGCTCACTGGTAAGTCGAGGCGACGACGTCGCGTCAGCGGCGGTGCGGCGTCGAAGCACGGGCGAGGATAGGTCTTTGCGTAGGAGTCGAGGCGCAGGCGGCTATGCTTCCTTCACATTATTAATTCATTCACCATGTCGTCGTCAGAAGACGAAGACGTACTCGCACTGATACAAGTTCTTAATTTAAATAGAAGAAGATTTTGGGTTGAGATATGGGTTTTTAGGAACCAAATGACAAAATGGTGGTCGTGTCGTGGCTTGGGCACACTTGAGCGCCGCACTTGCGCCTGCACCTCGCCTCCGCCTCGCCTTCACCTCGCCTCCGCCCCGCCTTCACCTCGCCCGCGCCGCAACTCTTGTATATGAGCGCACTGCCATTCATTTGTACAAAAAATCTTATAGCGGCGTACCTCTCATGCGCCCACGCCTCGACTGTTGGTCGTGTGGGCGACGCGCCTTAGACTTGTACTGACTAAAACCCACCCATGTTCCTTCTATTGCTCTTTACGTTGCGAGAAAGCAGAACCCTTTTTTTGGGTGAGAAATCAACAAATAAGTTCCCCCACTCTGGGCGGAGCGGGGGGGAGTGTCAGACTTTTGCTGACTAAAACCCACCCATGTTCCTTCTATTGCCCTTTACGTTCCGGGGCCGCGGTATCTTATTCGAACAACCCGCAACCCCGGCAGGCGGAGGCTCTGGCAAGCCCCTCTGTTTTGCTGACAAAGCGGTTTAATGGCTATGAATTTTAGTACAGAGATAGTTGGGAACCAGGAGACGGACATAGGCTATTTTTTTTTTAAAAGAGTGGGATATAAGGGAGAAAGAGGGAATCAACGGGAAAACTTAGCGTTGCTATTACAAATCAATAAGGCGCTAACGAATCTAACGCGAGCGAAGCCGCGGGCAAAAGCTAGTTAAACTATATACTCAAGTCTGTGTTAGTAAGTGGTTTTTTGGATGTGTATAAAAATCAACTGTCTAAGTCAACGCAGTCAAATGATATGGCAGTATATGTTGCAAGTTTGTACGGAACCCTTGGTGCGCGAGTCCAACTAGCATTTGCCAGGTTTCGTTATGTATGGTCCCTGATTGGTCGAAGATGCCTAGACCGGTTTAAAAAAGTCTTCCTTTGTTTTTCCCATAGATATTAGGTCAAGATTTGATGGAATCTTGGATACATCAAGGAATTTCTTAAAATTTTATAGACACACTTAAAGCGATTTGGGTAACTATTTTGTATGTGTGACTCGTGCATTTTTTTTGTAATTAATATTTCAACAAAAACTTTAAAAAAATATAGGTATTTAAAATATTAAAAAAAAAGACAAAAAAGCCCAAATCGCTTCAAATGTGACTATGAAATGTTGTTTTGAAATCGGTTTTATTTCATTTCTACACGTAAAACCCAAATCGCTTCAAATGTGACTATGAAATGTTGTTTTGAAATCGGTTTTATTTCATTTCTCTCCGGTACGCTTATCTTCACTTTGCTGGAGTCTGGGCCTTAGTTTAGCAAGGATTTCGTTTTAGTATGCAAGCGATGGTCTCTCAAGCCTTGAGCGTTTTTGCTACAGGGTTTTAGTAGCAGCTGCTTTGAACTTGCATCTGTTGTGCGGTCCTATTGTGTGTTTTAGTCGTTTGTTTTAAGGTTGTTACTTTAACCATGTTGTAGTGGCCCAGAGGTTAAGGCATCGCCTCCCATACATAAGGTTGTGGGATGAAATTCTGGCATATATCAACGTGAGTTTTTCAATTCCGATGTATTTTCTTAGTTATCTTGGGCATCATGGATATCGGTGAGAGAAAACATTGTGAGGAAATCTGGACTGATATTTATATAAGATATATAAACGGCATGGTTGGCGCAGTGGCTGAGGGATCGACTGCTGGCTGCATGTCGCGGGTTCGGTCCCCGCACGGAACAAATATTTGTATGACCTACAGATAGTTCTTCAGGGTCTGGCCGTTTGTGTATGTGAGTTTATATGTTTGTAAACGCACCCACGATACAGGAGATATTCCTAGTGTGGGGCAACGTTTAAAAAATTAAATATATCCTTACTTAATATTATAAAAGCGAAAGTGAGTTTGTTTGTTTGTTATGTCTTCACGCCTACATGGCTAAACCAATTTTAATGAATTTTGGTACAAATATAGTTGGGACCCAGGAGATGGACATAGGCTAACTTTAAAAAAAATGTGAGAAATGAGGGAAAAGAGGGAAGAAAAGGGAAAACTTAGCTTTGCTATTACAGTAAATAAGGCGCTAGGGCAAAAACTACAAGTAGCAGGTACTTACCTGCAAATCAGGAAAGGTGAACTGTACTACCTCGAATTTAACGCGAGCGAAGCCGCGGGCAAAAGCTAGCATATATATAAAAGCAACCCTGGCAGGCCACTGCCTTAGCATGCCCTTCTGCTTTGCTGATATCTATTTAAGGCGCGCGTGGAACACGAGCGCGCAATCAACACGGCATGACCGAACCCTACGGTCCGTTATAGTATTGACAACCAAAAAACCTTAGCAGACAGGTAGAAAACAGAGTTAACAATTTGTTTCATATCGCCTTATAAATTTTCCTTTACTTTGTATTATGCACATAAAGGCATTAATAACGCTTTGACTGAAACTGCAAGTCTTGCTCAAATACAAGAAAACTTAGGTTTCTTGTATGCTGTTGTTTGTTAGAAAATAAGTCACAGTAAAAATAAGTCGGGCAGTAGTTCAATGTTTTCAAATTATGCTTTAAGCGAGATCAATGAATCATTTTCTGACACAAACTAATAATAAAAACATATTATTATACAAGTAAAAATTGGTAAATTACAGGGCGCCAAAAAACTCGTCCGTATCGCCGTCAACAGGTAAAGTGCCCAGAAGGCTGGCAGCATTACCGCGTTGGATGGCAATGCTTTTTTTTGTGCAAAAAACAGGCCAGCCATCTGGTCACGAGAAGAGTCAACCAACCGTTTGGCGATTTCTCTAAATATTCTGACTAGTCAGTTTCCAAATATGTTGGGGTCTGGAAGCCGACCCCACCATACCTTACATACCTCTTACCCGATTTTCATTTTTATTAAGAGCCATTTGTATTTCACTGCAGGTCAAAGACCTTTCCATATTTTTGTGCGCATGGGAAATCATCAAATAACAATTCCCCGCTCTGGGCGATTGCGGGGGGGAGTGTCAGGCTTTTATTGACTTAAACCCACCCATGTTCCTTCTTTTGCTCTATTTGTTCCGGGGCCGCGGTATCGCTTTCGAACATCCCGCAACCCCGGCGCGTAGACCACTAACGCGCCGTCGACACGGCCTGTTAAATTGTCACTAGATGAATGGACGGTGAGCTACCCATCGCTGAAACCGATGGGCACAGTTTTTTTAAGTATAAAACAGGACTTCTGTACTTTCTTACTCAGTCAAGACTTTGACAAAGCTTGTTTGCTTGTGTTTTGCGCCAAGTTCAACACATGTAATGTAGCTTTAACTGCAGTATGCTCAAAGAATAGTTAAGCTTGTTTTGTTAGTTTTCTTACAGTTAGTTAAAGAGGCGTGGTTAGACTGTTTTGACACTCACGCAAGTTCGAAAGTTGCGATCGTGTACTTAGCAATAAATAACATCAAAAGGGTATGCTATTTAAGTTCGATTCATACAATTTCACTGTTAAAAGGTGAGGCATTTCGGGAGTATTTTTTTAAACAAAAAAAGAGGAGGTTCTCATTTCGATACACATACATTACATGTATATTGTACGACCACGCATAACTTTTTAAGAAGAAGTTCGATTTGAAAATATCGATTTGTTTTTTTTTTATTTTTCGTCACTTTTTTTTGTTTTAAAGTTTTTATTTAAATTGTTAATCATTACATGAATCATTTAAAGGGCTTTTCTATCCATTTTGTATCGGTTTTACCAAGCTGGACAAAGGAAAATCCAGTCTAGTGAAATATTATTTATTTACCCGTCGTCGCTATCACATTATTATTTATAATGTCATCGCTGAACTGAATATTAAATATTAAAATTAGGGCCAATAAAGTTACCTCATTTAGTAAAATTAAATAATACCGAACATGTTTTAGGAGCTTTAAAATGACGCTCTTTCTGTTATGCGTTTTGGCATGCTGATGTTGGAAAATTATGGTTAAAGTTTCATGAAATTAAAAATACTAGCCAAGTGCGAGTGCACCGAGGGTTCCGTCCAGCCTAGCGATATAAACGGCCATATTTTTTAGGGTTATGTTTTAGGGTTATGTTTTAACTCGATATCTCTACGCGTTCCCGAGATAAAGGGTTTTGACGGACCGACAGACGGACAACCAAGCGATCCTATAAGGGTTCCGTTTTTATTATTTTGAGGTACGGAATTCTAAAAGTTAGTTTGCAGACAAAAACCAGTAATCCCGACCAATAAAACTTCTAACTCTTTATAAGGAACTATGTTTTCAACACTGTTTCACCCGTGTCTTTTGATACTCCCTGCTCCCGTGGGTAGCGGGATGTTATGTAAGCTACATAACATCATGTTACGTATTCATACTGTATTTTTTTTAAAATATTCTTTATATTGTATCTTCCCTTTATAATATTATTACATATTGTATAGATTTTATCTTTGTAATACAGGTACTCATACAGTTGCATTGCTAGGTATGTCTTTGCGCTTTATTTGAACAAGTTCAACCCCAGTGTTTAAGTTAAACTTAAGACAACAACATGTATTGAATTTGGAAAAAATACTTTAGATTTTCTTATGTAAAGCAAAATCTTGCCACATTTTTCATTTCTATATCTACCAAGAAACAGATCCATGAACAAAAATATTCTTTCTTACTCAATAAACCGTCACAGCCAATGCAACATTTTAGCAGCCCCGTCCAAAATTAAAGGGTAGTCAAACATCAAACACAATTTTATGGGCGATGAGAGCTCTCGCACTTTTATTATCACCCTGTTTCAATATACTGAGAGTGCTTCATTTAAAATGTCTGAACTTTGTCTTTGGCAAAGTATTGCAAAACGTTAATCAGTGTACTATATGGCTCTTGTATATTATACCAAGTCCTAAAAAAATGTGAAACCATGATGGAAATGGGAAGCGATCACCTCCTTCTGTGAAGCAGTTAACGTCGGTCGGACGTTTGAAGGAGATAACCTCAAACCAACTCAGCCACCGCGGGAGATGATCCGAGCGTCGGGCGCCACGAGACGATTTCTGGCCACCGTAGACGCGGGTTGCGGGTGAGCAATGGGTAGCTCACCGTCCAACTGATGACAGGCCGTGTCAAATGCGAGTTCGTGTTCCACGCTTGCTACAAACAGATGTAAATAAAGCGGAGGGGCCTGCCAAGGCCACCGTCTGCTGGAGTTGCGGGTTGTTCGAAAGAGATACCGCGGCCCCAGAACAAGAAACAACAACCAGCCAAAGAAAGAACGGATACATTTTTATCATCTCGCGGGCGAAGCCGCGGGCGCTAGCTATAGTACGGCCAACGAGAAGCGATACCAAATGTAAACAAAACCCATGCTAAAACCCCATCTAAAATGGCCGCCCGAATGTTGGCGAACCCGTCTTAACGTTGTCATGTTTTTGCCGGGAGAACGAGACATTACGACAAAGGCACAAGATGGAAAGAGATAAATACTATATTAGATTGTCAACGCCACAGTTGTTCTTTAGGTTAATGACCTTTCGTATCGCTTCTCGTTGGCCGTACTATAGTAATGTTATAAATGCGAATGTTTGTGAGGTTGGTATGTATTGCTGTTTGTTACTCTCTCACGTCAAAACAGCTGAACGAATCTTGATGAAATTTGACACAGAGTTAGATTATAGTCTGGAATAACACATGGGATACTTCTTTTTCGATCACCATGCGGGCGAAGCCGTGGGCGCCAGCTATTTACATTATTATAACAGAGGTTTTATTCATTCAAATTCACCACTACATCTCCTCTGTCGGATCCAAGATTCATTATTTACCGTCAGTATATTTAAATTCAGTTCCAGTAAATCACTTCAGGAGTTCTGGCGATAAACTCCACCTACTTCTAAAACTTTATAAATCATTCCTGTTTTGTGCTGCTAGAAATTAGGTCAGGAGCGAACTGAAAATCTGGATGACAATGCATGCATTTGAATGAGTCTATAGATTTTCTTTTGTTTGATAAAATCGATGTTGCTGTGCCTAGTTTTGCGTCCAAAATCAGATTTATTACAAGTTTTTGCAAGGTTATTTACGGGTATATAGAAAGAATATTCTTTATTATGTACACCATACAAATGACAAGAATTACAGTATACAACTAAATAAATGGTGATACAATGGGTCTTATCGTTAAAAGCGATCTTTTCAAGACAACTTTTAGAGGGATTTAAGAGAGAAGGGAGAAAGGAAAATTCCTTCCATGAAAGAAATAAAATTAGAAAAAAGCTTTGACTAGTTTGAATGTGTATTCGATCGCGATAACAAGATAAGGTAGACTTATAAAAACGCCAAAAAATCCTTTGTAAAAGTTTTTACTTGTTTATAAAGTTTTAATAAATAAATAACATCAATTTTAATGTAGGAGCCGCAGGAGACGCCCCGAGCGTTGATGCGGGCCTGTCGACGGTGAGCAATGGGTAGCTCACCGTCCGTCGGTCTATTGACGACAGGCCGCTTCAACGGCGCTTTAGTCCCGTTCCCTTAACCAGGCTATGGATGGAGCATTTCCCACATAGATTTTTAAGTTTTTACCAGGTTTTGGTTAAGAATCTACCACAATCTGTCAAAAAACGCACACATACAAATATTACCTATAGTAACACAAAAAAAAAAGTGGAACGGTACGTAAATGTCACTTTCGCAGCCATTTCATCTGTGGTCAGCCGCTAAACGGATATTTTTGTAACTAGTGCACCGTATTTTTATTCATTATGGAGAAACGGAGAAAGGTAAGCCGTACAATTTTTTGATATGTTGTAGAATTTGAGTTTTTCTAGTGATTTGTGCATAAATTATAAGTAAAAACTTCTAAAATATCATGATATAACGAAATAAAACATGTGGGGAACCATATGCCGTAAGCCTGTGAATGCCTAATTATTGTGGGGGTTATTATGTCCATTGCCTGGTGAATTAAATCTTTATTTTATACTAGGCTTTTGCCATGGGTTTTCTTTAGGATTTACTTACGGCCATTTATTGATATAAAACAGGGTAGTGTTAAACTTTTGTCGTTATTATTTGTCAGTCTACCTTAGTGTATTTTTTGTTATTCAGGTAATAAACGACCAACACCTCGAAAAAATATTAAATGAAAGTGAGTTTTCATCAGAGGAAGAAAATGATGAAGATGAAGACCCATATTTGAGAATTTCTGGATTTTGGTTTTGTGGCTTTCTTTCTTTCTAATTGTTTCTTTTTTCTTGTATTGTGATCAAAATACAGAAGAATAAAAAAATCAATTCATACTCAATCCTTATTAAAATTGTTTTATATGTTGTTTTTTTTTAAATAAAGAATACTTATTCTTACACTACATTTTTCATTTGAACAACAAACAGTAAAAAATGCAATCAATATGACAATCGTTTTTTATTTTATATATAGATAAAAAGTCGGCCTCTCGACAGGCAATGGGATTATGTTTTCCCACATGATTTTTTTCAGGTTTTCAGCTAAATTTCTAAATATAATTGAAAAAATCTCATACTATAATGTTATTACTCATCTAAATCTACGAAAAAAACATCATTACTGCAGGATTTGTTCGAGGCCTTGTAAAGGGAGTTAAGGCCGTTTCGGAAGAGTATGGCAAGTTAACTGTGAAACAAGAATTTTTTATAAATTTATGAAGAGATATCCAAGACACACATTTTAATTAACCAAATGTAACAAAGTGAAAAAACAAAACCCTCGTCCTTTTGGGAGTCAGTTAAAAATTAACTTATCCGTACAAATTAAACTTTACGTTAAGGGAATCGAATAGGTTTAAAACATCTGAAGAAATGAGACTTTCCGTTTTAAGTTTAACCAATAACGGCAGCTAAGTACAAGGAAAACAAATCTTCATTAAACGTTATTTTATTGCCAATCTTAACTTGAAGAATTTCTTACTTAGAAATGTATAAATTCCATTTCAAGTAAAATTAGGTTGAATACGAGTTTATGGCTGCAAACGATTTCCTATCTAAACCTGAAGAGAATAAGGTTGATTTAACATTAACATTCGAAATGGATGATTCTCCATGAATGAATTTTCGAGTTTTGTCTGAGTAAGGAGCTAATATTTTTTACAAATCCTCTTAAAATATATTTTCAGAAAGGTTATCAATGGCCTGTTTCAGCTATACTTATAGAGATTTTATTCCTCAAATCAAATTTATTTATAAAATCTCTCAAGATATATTTTTTGGGGAATTAAACTGGATTTTTCTTTAGTCAAGGCATTTATCATCGCCCAGATACGTTTACTTTCGCCTTTTTCCTATAAGGGGTGGGCAGACCGCCACCTGCTCCAATCCTTACATACTCCTTCGTTGATCCACGTTGATAATTCTACTGGTCATACATGCACGGCCATCAAGGGTGATTAGGGTGGCCTTCTTCAGAAAAGAAGCCGAGCAGCGGGTGGATCCGCTGGGCAGTAATCATCATCTGCCTAACCCTTTTCCCAAATATGTTGGAGTCGTTTTCCAGTCTTACCGGATGCAGCGGAATATCAGTATTTTACATGGAGCGACTGCCTATCTGACCTCCACAAACCAGTTAGTATTGGGTAATACTATACCCCTTGGTAAGACTGGTTGTCAGACTTTCAGGGCACTGACTACCTGTAACGACTGTCAAAAACCTACAAATGACAGCTGCAACCAACAGCTTAACGTGCTTTCCGAGGCATGGAGGAAACTCGGTGTGTAACCGTGGGTCGTCACCCATCTACAGACCAACCTTCGCAAGCGCGATTTCACCAAAGATCGACCTGAGCGGCTGCTACTGCCAAATAGATACTAGCTCGGCAGAAACAGTATCTACTAGTACATAGTATAAATAGTAAATAATTAATAATAATAGTAAATAATCCCTAATTTATAAAATTCTCGTGTCACAGTGTTAGTTACCACACTCCTCCGTAACGGCTGGACCGATTTCAAAGAAATTTTGTGTGCATATCGGGTAGGTCTGAGAATCGGCCAACATCTATATCCTTGTCTAGAAAAGGAGCTGAGCAGCGGGTGAAACCGCTAGGTACAGCTAGTAGTATATAATATTCAACGATGAACTTTAAAAATATATCTTTTGAAGCCTGTCTAACTACTAAATGAAAAAAAGGGTATGGGAGCAAAAATCGCATATCAAAGTGCAGCTATTTTATTAAAAGAAAGTTTTAGATATGAAAGTGATAAATGCACGGTTTCAACATTGCAAAGATATTGAATGATGAATTATTTGGACTCAAATCAAATCTTATCATGACTGGTGAAAAGGCTTTGAGTGAGCAGTTAAAGGCCGTTTGGCGCAGTGGCTGAGCGATCAACTGCTACGTCGCGTGCCGCAGGTTCGATCCACTTACGGAACAAATATTTGTAAGTATGACCTACAGGCAGTTGTCGCGTGTCTAGTTGTTTGTATATATTATGTGAGTTTAAATGTTTGTAAACGAACCCACGATACAGTTTTTTTTTTAAGAAAACGTTGCTCCACACTGGTAATTTCTTCTGTGTCGTGGGTTCATCATTCAGCTTACATACACAAACAGCCAGACCCGAAACAACTATCTGCAAGTCATACAAATATTTGTTTCATGCGGGAATCGAACCCGCGACACGCAGCACAGCAGTCAATCGCCCAGGCACTGCGCCAACCGTGCCGTCAGTTTATGTTTATATGATAATGAGATTGACCATAAAGTCAGACCCCAACGGAGTCAGTAAGATATCTATGTGAATCGAAATGACCCTAAACGATACATTACCCCGTACCCAAACAAACTGAGAATTACTTTCGAACACCGTTTTTATTGTCAAGATCATTATTTGACCCAGAATCGTCGCTACAGAATGTTTAATGGTGCCATAAACTGTATGATCCTTTTGATTGTTTGCCGACGAATCATTGCTTGGTTGATGCCAAATACTAGGTGAAAACGAATCCTTTTTTAGAACGAAGTTCCTTATCGCGCGTTGCGAAAGGGGGCTAGACGGAAATAATTAAGACCAAACGTTGTAACGACACTTTTTACATAAGACCAAAAGTTGTAACGACACTTTTTACCATAGTTGTAAGCCGTGCGGCGTGCGCGTGTTTCTCTGTCCGACTCTCTTTCTCTCTCTCTCATAGAAAGCAAGCCAGCTATTTTCGTTTCGTCTTTCTGTTTCGCATCGAACAGTGTGGTGTCGCGACGATTATTTTTGTTGAGTGTATACAGGGTTTTTGTACATAATAAATAATAACTTCGTTCCATCCGGATGTCCCTAGACACCTTTCAAGTTTTTTTTTGCTGATGAAAAGTCATCAAATAACTTCCCCCGCTCTGGAGGGAGTGTCAGACTTATATTGACTAAAACCCACCCATGTTCCTTCTATTGCCCTTCTATAGCCCGCAATCCCGGCTTGCATGAACGCTTCACGAATCCATCAACCATGTATTTAATTATATTAGGACAATGTTTTTTTGTGTAATATTTTTAAACTAGCTGGCGACCGCGGCTTTATGTGATAATCGAAAAAAAAAATTATATGTGTTATATTAGACTGTAATCTACTTTTGCGCTAAACTTCATGAAGATCGACGATCGACGGGCCTGTTGGTCTAGTAGTTAGTGGCCCTGACTGCTGAGCCGGAGGTCGTGGGTTCGATTCCCACCCAGGACAAACTTTGTGTGATGAGCATGATTGTTTGTTCTGTGTCTGGGTGTGATTTATCTATAATATGTATGTATTTATAAATTATATAAGTATGTATATCAGTTGTCTGGTTACCATAACACAAGCTCTGCTTAGCTTGGGATCAGATAGCCGTGTGTGAGTTGTCCCAAGATATTTATTTATCCGTTCAGCCGTTTTGACGTGAAAGAGTAACAAACATCCATACATTCATCCATCCATCCTCAAAAACATTCGCATTTATAATATTAGGAGGATTGGAAATGTATTGTTTTTTTTTTATTTATTTAATGACGAGATTGTCGTCATCAAGATAAACTACGAGCAAGGATCAGCGCTCCTTGTACTGACTTGTTGGTTAAGAGTCGCAAGCGCGACTACTTGAGGTCCTGGGTACAATTTACAAGTAGCGCAAAGCATTATTTAGTTTAAACTAATAAATAAATAAATATTGATGGCATTAGGCTCGCATCCTAAAACTGAGAGTTTAAAATAACTGACGACTTGTAGTTGTACTATTCAGTACATACAGCTCTGCAGCAATTCAATGACGACACGGTTGGCGCAGTGGCTGAGCGATCGACTACTGCGCTGCGTGTCGCGGGTTTGATTCCCGCACGGAACAAATATTTGTATGACCTGCTGATAGTTGTTTCGGGTCTGGCTGTTTGTGTATGTGAGTTTAAATGTTCGTAAACACACCAACGGTAAAGGAGAAATCCCAGTGTGGGGCAACGTTTTTTAATAACAAAAAAAAATAAAGAATATCGTATGTTGTCAATCGTCGCGTTGGTCCAATAAAAAAATATAATACTCCACACTCCTCCTCACTACTCAACGCAAAACAAAAATTTGCTCGAAAAGCTGTCATTGCAAAAGTTTTACAACCAAAAAAAAAAATAACAGCGAAAAATATCCGTCAAAGTATTTACTCAGCACTTTACTTGCCCAAAATATAAAACTGTTAACGAGCCAATAAACCCTGTGGGAATCGATTGACAGCCTTCAGATGTCTGCAATGTTGCCAACTTGGGGACGAGACATTAGCTACGTTAGGTGTTTTTGTTAAGTTGGTACGACGTAATCAGCGCAAAGACTATGCGATGCTTTTTTGTTTGATTGATACTTGTAGCCAAGTTTGCTATTTTCAATTCGAGTTTGGTTTTCTGGCAACTGTATATTCTCAAGGTCGTTTTCGGCCACGGCAACCAATCAAGAGATTAGCCATCTGCGCGGAAGATATTATAGTGCACACAGCACAAGTCACTCTTATAGTCCGATGGGACATCAATGCGACACGGCTGGAGGTAGATCAGGCTCGGGGCCATGCAATAAACACTTTTGCGCATCCAGGTAGTTCAACAAGATACTTAACACAGCCTGCTACTGTCACTTCTATTCTTTGGGATTACATCAGCTAAGCGCTAAACTTAACGAAATTCCTCTAATATACTCATTTCTTACTTTATCGATTCTTGTCACACCACATATCCATCTCAACAGTATGGGCCTGTGGACGGTGAGCAGTGGGTAGCTGTTGACGGCACGGTTGGCGCATTGGCTGAATGATCAACTGCTGGGCCGCGTGTCGCGAGTTCGATCGCCACACGGAACAAATATTTGTATGACCTACAGATAGTTGTTTCGGGTCTGGCTGTTTGTTGTGAGTTTAAATGTTTGTAAACACACCAACGGTAAAGGAGAAATCCCAGTGTGGGGCAACGTTTTTTAATAACAAAAAAAAATAAAGAATATCGTATGTTGTCAATCGTCGCGTTGGTCCAATAAAAAAATATAATACTCCACACTCCTCCTCACTACTCAACGCAAAACAAAAATTTGCTCGAAAAGCTGTCATTGCAAAAGTTTTACAACCAAAAAAAAAAATAACAGCGAAAAATATCCGTCAAAGTATTTACTCAGCACTTTACTTGCCCAAAATATAAAACTGTTAACGAGCCAATAAACCCTGTGGGAATCGATTGCTGGGCCGCGTGTCGCGAGTTCGATCGCCACACGGAACAAATATTTGTATGACCTACAGATAGTTGTTTCGGGTCTGGCTGTTTGTTGTGAGTTTAAATGTTTGTAAACGAACCCACGATACAGGAGAAATTCCTAGTGAGGGGCAATGTTTTTTTTAAACATACAAACAGAAACAGCTCACCGTCCATCCGTCCAGTGACGACAACCCGTGTCGACGTTAGTGTTCCACGCGCGCCTCAAAGAGATGTCAGTTAAGCAGAGGGGCCTGCCAGGCCCACCGCCTGCCGGGGTTGCGGGTAGTTCGAAAGAAATACCGCGGTTCCGGAACATAAAGGTCAATAAAAGGAACATGGCTGGGTTTAGTCAATACAAGTCTGACACTCCTACCCGCTCCACCCAGAGCGGGGGAAGTTATTTGATGGCTGATAGAACAAGAGCCTAAATTCCATATGAGTACATTCCTATGCTCTTTTTGTCTTGAAAAGATCTTTTAACAGACTTTAATTCCATCAAATATCTAAGGTTTATAAACGAATTTTCAAGTTTCAACCTCCAGCCAACCTTAGTCAAAAATCTTAAGTAATATTTGATCAAATAAGTCTCGTATTGCTAAGATCGTCATTGATACCTGGGATACTAAAAGGGTGGCATTACTGAGTTAATAAAGGATCCTAACAAGTAAATTGTATTAGAGAAACAATTCCGTACAGATTGTGGCCTTGAAAACGGCGAGTAAGGCCAAAAGTATCGGGCCTGTGGACGGTGAGCAATGGGTAGTTCACCGTCCGTCCGTCGATTGACGACAGGTCGACGGCGCGTTCGTGTTTCACGCGCGCCTCAAAGAGAGTCAGCAAAGCACAGGGGCTTGCCAGAGCCTCCGCCTGCCGGGGTTGCGGGTTGTTCGAAAGAGATACCGCGGCCCCGGAACGTAAAGGGCAATAGAAGGAACATGGGTGGGTTTTAGCCAGTACAAGTCCGTCCAGAGCGGGGGAAGTCATTGGATGATTTCCCACCCGAAAAAAAAAAGCCAAAAGTATGCTTTGTTTTTATGACTTTTAATTATAGAAAAGGTAACTGTAATGGATAATGACAATGGACAATGGATGGATAATGACAATCACCGTCCGTCCGTCTAATAACCACAAGCCATGTCCACACGCGTGTCTCAACTGCTTGCCGGGTTTGCAGGATGTTCGAAAGATATACATATTTGTATAATCTTCTCACATATTTGTATAACCTCAACACGAATGATGCAAATACGATTTTGTAAAAATATTATAATTTAAAAAAGTGTCCATGGAGTTTCTTGCCCATTCTTCTCCATAGAGATCAACGCTTTGGAATGGGCAACTACAGTACTTTCACAAGTTATTATGCCTTGTGACCGGGACTGTAGATTCATTTTGTTTCTTGACATTCAAAAGTGCCTGTAATGGTCTAATTGAAATAAATGATTTGATTGATTGATATACCGCGGCCCCGGAACATAAATGGCAAAAGACGGAACATGGGTTTTAGTCAGTATAAGTCTGACACTCGGGGAAGTTATTTGACGACATCCCTTCCGCAAAAAAGGCCAAAAGTATGTTTTATTATATTACTCTATGATTTGACATTAAAATCACATACCTACTCAAAACTGTGGTCCCTTGGATCTGTAAAAATCGACCCTCTAAATCTACGCAGTCAACAGACATGGCCGTGTATGCCGAGCTTGTAGGGAACCCTCGGTGCGTGAGTCCGACTCGCACTGGGCCGGTTTTTTTTCTATGTAATTTATCAAAAAATATTTCCGAAAGCTAGTCTCTTACGAAAAATTGAAAAGATAAGATTAATAATGAATTTATCAATAAAAAAATTGTTATAATTTCTAGTGCCCTCAAACTGGGCCGTTGATGACAAAAGTCTCTCGCCTATATGAAAATAAGACTTAAAAAACATAACTGGCAAAATTGTGGCTAAAAAAAGGTTAAAGGGTAAAACCTCTGCTTAACCTGTCAGAGATGCCGTGGTGTTATAGAACTGTTATACAGTAGGTTTCTTACCAATTTCCTGGACTCAACCTCGCTATTTTCAAGGCCTTGTCTTCACCCGCATCAGTTAAGTGAATAAATGAGTTTGGAGCACACGGTATCTTCAGAACTGGGAGACGATGTCGCGCATGTGTGGCGCTGATTTGCCCTCAGGCCTTTTCTAGAATGCCGTTGTATCTGTACATATTTTGTGGACGTTTATAAGGAGGAGTATGTAAGGTATAAGGCTGGGGATTTCCGAAAATGTGGTTTTTAAATATGAAACAAGAAAACATAGGTTTTTTTTTTTTTAAATCATTAACCCGTACCAGGAACTTCTCCTGCAACGTGGATACGTTTACAAACATTTAAACTCACATACACAAATAGTCAGACCCGGAACAGCTATCTGAAGGTCATACAATTATTTGTTTCGTGCGAAGATGAACCCGCGACACGCGGTGCGGCAGTCAATTGCTCAGCCACTCCGCCAACCGTGTCGTCAAATTATTTAATTACCATTTAAGTCTAGTTTTCTTCTCAACACTGCGTTTAGTCGTCACTCCACGTACTTTGAAAAAATAAATATGTTTTTTTTGTAGTCTGATAAAGTAAACTAATTTGTAAACAGTAACAATTATAAGTTAGTTTTTAACCAACTTCAAATAAAGACGTCGGTGACTTTTTGATTCATAGATTTTTTTGCCATCTTTGTAGTATTTTTCTTGGAAGTCAGTTTTTTTTGGCAAAAACTTTATTATTTGGATTTTAGTTGAGGAATGATGGTATCTGATACAAATTCTTATCGAGTATTCATTTTTCATTGCTACTAGAAAATATTAGCATATCGTCCATATACATAAGAAGGAAAAATATGTATTATAAAAGATAACTTATATATAATCCCAAGCAATATAAATAAAGTTCATTTGGGACCTTTTCTACTCAACCTGCAATCCTGACCGGCAGCGGCCCTAGCTAGGCCCTTTGATTTGATGACTTCCTTGTAAGAAGCGCACGGAAATCGAACGCGCCGTCGACACATCCTATCGTCACTAGACGGACGGGCGGTGAGCTACCCCCTTCTCATTGTCCACAGACGACATCTACGGTAGCCAGGAGTTGTCTCACGATACCCAACGACGATGACGATGAGGGAGAGAACGACAAACCGGTACGTCTTCCGTTCTCTCAAACGTCCAGCCACCGCTTTCGTTAGCAGAACTGCTTCACAGAAAGAGGTGACAGCTTCCCATTCCCTCTATCTCCAGACCATGGATGATGGATGAATGGACCATCGACTATAGGTTCATAAACTTTTTATCTCAGTAGTTTGACCCCTTAGTACAATTACCGAACCGTTTGCGACGGAAGCCCCGGGCGCAAGCTAGTACAAATATAATATGACTAGCTTTTGCCCGCGACTTCGCTCGCGTTAAATTTGGGGTAACAAAGTTCCCCTTTCCTGATTTGCAGGTACCTGCTATTGCAGTTTTTGCCTTTGCGCCTTATTGATTTGTAATAGCAAAACTAAGTTTTCCCTTTTCTTCCCTCTTTCTCCCTCATATCCGACTTTAAAAAAAACAATAGCCCTTGTCCGTCTCCTGGGTCCCAGCTATCTCTGTACCAAATTCATCAAAATCGGTTCAGCCACTAAGGCGTGAAGAGGTAACAAACAAACAAACTCACTTTCGCTTTCATAATATCAGTAAAGATTTATATCGATCTTGTTAGGGAAAAAACTGTCTTTATAAGACGTATAAGACTTTCCTCCATAATTTATAGGTTGTTACATATTTCGGCATTCATATTACGTAATGTACAAGGAAGACTTGCGGAAAACATATGAATGCTTCATTTTGTGCAGATAGTTTCTCGTATATTCTGTTTTTATTGTCTGAAGAGGGTTGTTAACATGGCTGAGTTGTTGATATGGATGCCGAAGTGAATTATGTCTATGTCTTAGTTAGACAGGGTCGGCGGATAGGAACGTATAGGTGTCCAGTATTCAGTACAGTACAGTAGTATTTTATACAATGTGTCCGGTCACGGACTAGCGATATTCTGTGTTATTATATATCAAACATGTCAGTACTCAAATTTATTGATTTTAAAAAAACTACCATTTTTTTTTCCAAAAAAGTTTACTATATTTTCGTTGATTTGCATATTTTTTTGGGCTTTAATTTTGAATTTTAAAGTTACGAAAATGTCATCATTTTTAGGGTTCCGTAGTCAACTAGGAACCCTTATAGTTTCGCCATGTCTGTCTGTCCGTCCGTCCGTCCGTCCGTCCGTCCTCACTTAATCTCTGTGACCGTTAGCACTAGAAAGCTGAAATTTGGTACCAATATGTATATCAATCACGCCGACAAAGTGGTAAAATAAAAATTGGAAAAAAATGTTTTATTAGGGTAGCCACCTTATATGTAAAGTGGGAACTGATTTTTTTTTTTTTAATTTCAACCCTAACGTGCGTATTGTTGGAAAGGTATTTAAAAATAAATAGGGGTTTACTAAAATCATTTTTTGATAATGTCAATAATTTCGGAAATAATCGCTCCAAAAGTAAAAAACAATGTGTCCCCCCTCTAACTTTTAAACCATAAGTTTAGAAAATATGAAAAAAATCTGAAAAGTAGAACTTTATAAGGACTTTCTAGGAAAATTATTTTGAACTTGATTCAGTTTTTGTACAAAAAAGACAAAAAGTTGTACAAAATAATTTCTGGACTAAGTTTGTAGTATAATCGTATATGCAACCATTTTTTTTAACTTCGTTTACATATTTTGTTATCCTGAACGTATCTTTTTTTAAACAAAAAAAGAATTATTGAAATCGGTTCTCGCAATCCAAAATTACCACCGAAAACTACTTGCACGTCTTTGTATTAAATAGTAACCCAATTCCCCGAGAGATGGCGCTGTAGGTACTTATTACATTGGATCGGGTATAACCGAATTGTTCGGTTGGTCTCTCTTTGGCATTGGCGGTATCTTATAACTACATAAAACTTCTATCAAGAACAACATGCTAAGGCAATTTAGAACAAAACTAAAATTCATTTTTTTAACACCATCAAAATGTTAAGGTAAAAACCAGTTCATAAATGGTTCGATAGATGGCGTTGCGTAATGACGTCATTTTTTTAAAAGTCGATGTTAATTTTTTCCGTGCTTTCATGACCTACCGTGGTAAAGAACACTTATTGAGACGGACGGGAAACTACGGAACCCTACACTGAGCGTGGCCTGACACGCTCTTGGCCGGTTTTTTAATTTAAACGAAAGACAATATTGTTGCTCTCTGAATAAACCAATTGTCGTCTCAGTAAGACCAACACTTTGAGAGATATGATTATTTTTTCTACACGCATAGAGAATATCTCAAAATGGCTGCCAAAAAGCGGGGAAGTGAATTAGACCCAAGTGTATAGCGTAATAGTATATTAAAACACTCGTTACATAAGTATCTGGAATATCGCTAGTCCATGACCGGACACAATTGTAAATCCATATATTATAGTATAAATTAATATAAAAAAAAAATGGTTTTCCACCTACCACTGTTTGTCTCTGCATCACCCAAATGTTGACTGGTAGAAAATGCCTATGGCGTTAAGTCCGCCTCTGTACTTTGAGCTTGAAGTGCTAAATAAATAAATATACGAGTATTTTAGCTTTTGAATGACATTGATAGGGAAACGCTGTTGTTTAACCATCAAATCATATAATCAAAATGGCGTAAGTTTAGCCTATTTCTGCTGATCAATCTAATAACAATAATTAAATAAATTATACAAGCTACTGGCAGTCAGGGCTCCCAAGAAAGGAACCTCCTAACAATACGAACCGCGTCCAGGAGTACCGCTTTCTGCATCAAGCCCTTGATCCAGCTGCCTAACGAGAGCCTCCTCAGGTGTTGATCGAGACTCTTGGCAATTAAGACATTCGCTGTAACGACTATCGGCTCAATGATCGCCGACTCCACATCCCACATGTCGACAACGTCGCGAGCCAAGTCAATATACTTGATTTGCTTGTTTATCTTGGCTTTCTCGAGGTTCTATAGTTATTGTTGGTTAGTATTGTTACTGTTTACAATTCTATTATTATTCAATCTTATGACTGTGACCACCTAGTGTCTTTGAAAGAGACATTCCGGTCTGGCACCAATCCTTAATCCTTACTAATATTATAAAAGCGAAAGTGAGTTGGTTTGTTTGTTACCTCTTCACGCTTTAATGGCTACACCGATTTTGATGAATTTTGGTACAGAGATAGTTAGGAACCAGGAGACGGACATAGGTTAATTTTTTTTTAAAGTGGGATGGGAGGGAGAAAGAGGGAAGAAAATTCAAAACTTAGCGTTGCTATTACAAATCAATAAGACGCGGGCAAAAGCTAGTAATATTATAAAAGCGAAAGTGAGTTCGTTTGTCAGTTTGCAGTCCATCGCTCGGTCACTACGCCAACCGTGTTGTCATAATGTTGGGAAGTCCGTAAAGGCAGTCATGTAAATATTTATGAAGACACATACCACACAATTCTTAAAATGCTTTTCACCTTCTGTTCACACACACTCTGCCTACGTTTCATATTTTCTTTCGCAGGCCTGCTAGTAGAAATTTCTTTTTAAATAAGCTGTGCCTTTGACTTTGCCTTGTGCCTATGTTTTGTTATGATGTTTCCTTATGTTTTCTCATGTGTGTGCATAAATTTAAGGTTTCACCACACCTTCCAAGCTTCAAATATCTTAGAAAAATCCATCCATTTTCGAAGTTAGATATTTAAGTAGTCAGGTTTGTCCATTTAAATCCTTACTAATATTATAAAAGCGAAAGTGAGTTGGTTTGTTACGTCTTCACGCTAAAATGGCAATGAATTTTGGTACAGAGATAATTGGGACTTTGGAATCGGACATAGGCTAAAAAAGTGAGAAAAAGAGGGAAGAAAAGGGGAGAGAAAAACATTTTTTTTTTCGATCATCACGCGGGTTAAAGTTAGAGTTAACTAACTATGCCACGCGGACAAAGTCGCGTCCGGAAGCTAGTTATCCATATAAACACAAAACACACACATACATAACAACTGACATAAGAAACAACAAAATGCGTAGTACGTAAGTTACATAGTAAGGTCTGCAAATCACTGTCATTTTCATAAAAATCGGTCCAAATTTAATAATTGAAAGATTCATTCACCTTATCGTTTTAAATCTTTTGTGAGTGAAATATCATTTATTATTTAATAAGATAAATTAGTGGCTTTTGAAAAGGCTGCGGAGATTATAGCATCAATCGTGTAATAATTTTATGACAGTTTATTCAACACGAATATGAGTCGGAGGATGGCTACCAATCGGTTCACTTTCAAAGTAAAAGCTCGGGAACATTTGTTTAAAAAGCTGGCAGATTTGTCTCCCAATTAAATGGTTGTTAGTTTTTCTTCATGTATTTATCGCTATATTTTAATAGTAAATATTATTATTTTTTCGAATACTCTCTGTTATGCACCCTGCACCTACTATGTTTTCTCTCTGCATCACCCTAAGGTAGACTGGTAGAAAATGAAGGCGTTAAGTCCGCCTTTGTACAGTGTTTTTATGCATGTGCATAAGGTTTTAGCGAAAGTGAGTTTGTTTGTTTGTTACGTTTTTACGCCTAAACGGCAAAACCGATTTTGATGAATTTTGGTACAGGGATAGTTTAGACCCTGGAGACGGACATGGGCTATTTAAAAAAAAAGCGAGAAAAAGGGGTCAAATTTTCACTCCATCCCCCAGTATTATTACAGGTTTTATCAATGTTTGCAGACGATATCATTGATAAAACCTGTAACGGTACAGGCTAGTTTGCAAAGACATCCAAATACCAAGGATTTTAAATAAAGATTCTACAAGAATATCAAGATTCAATATATAGGTATAGCTTTTTTTCTATAAAAGCTTACCCTTCTATTCTTGTTGTAACTTTATTTAAATTTGTGTGTAATATTATATGTATTACTGAAATAATGAACTAAAATAATTTTAATTTTAAAGTATTTTATCTTCCTCAATTACGTAAATAAACACAACAATCTAACAGATCTATGACTTTTTTTTTATTTAAGAAAAAAACGTTGCCCGACACTAGGATTTTCTCCTGTATCGTGGGTGCGTTTACAAACATTTAAACTCACATACACACATAAACACCCAGACCCGGAACAACTATCTGTAGGCCATAATACAAATATTTGTTCCTTGCGGGGATCGAACCCGCGACACGCGGCGCAGCAGTCGATCGCTCAGCCACTGCACCAAACGTGTCGTCAACTTTCTAATCATTGTCATCTTTTTAGTTATCTTAGTAGTAACCTGCTTTCTAGCCGTATCGGTACACAGCCCAACTATCGGTAGTATATCTTACTCTACTCCTTTAGTCATCAACACTTGGACTCAAAACTTTTCTCACGACTTTTTACTTATTCACATGACGTGCTCATGCCGTGACCACCAATTTTCACACAACTTTTTCAGAAACCGGTACCAATTTCAGTCTTCTTTTTCCTCCAAAAGGGCAGAAGCAAAAAATTCTAATTGACTCGTAACCTAAAGATATGCGTAAAAATCTTTCGCATCTCGGCGACACGTCTTCATTTCCATCAAATTCCTTGCAAAAGTTAATAAAAAAGCCGCAAAAACTCTTTTTTATTAACCAACCCGAGGTGTCGACAAAAAGTAACCAATAATGAGAAGTCGGAGATGTGTTCGATTTTCATCTGTCATAAAAAGTGCCAATATCCTTCCGAACTTTGGGCTCCTGGTACTTGGTAATAGGGTGACTGTGAAGGTTTTGATTTCGGGATTTACGAATTAAAATGTCAGTTCAATATTTTAAGTTTATATTCGTCAAGAAAGTTTTAAGTGCATTATCATTTTTGTTCAATTGTCGCAAAGATGTTTTCTTGCGAAAATCTGTAATAGTTTAATTCAAAAATATTTGTAGTAGTTGTTCGAGGTTTTTTTTTGTATGGGAAGGTGTCGAGAGATTTTTTTACGTAAAAAATAGATTAAAATTTCGAACGAAGATACGTGCAACATTGGCCTTTCAAATATGACAGAAACATCTTAATATATTTCATTCTTCAGAACGTTTGTGACAGGTATAATATAAATAGCCAAAAATGAAATTCTTACATTCAAGACATTCTTCAAACAATTTACAAGATTTGAGTCCCTACTCGTAACTCCTAAGCCAAAACATTTCAAAATTACTTTGAAAGTAATCTACTCAACCCGATCGTGTTGATTTCTTAGAGATTTCACCTTAAATAGGAGGTGAAGTTTGATTATCCAAGGGTTTAGTCAAGTTTGGATAACCAAAATTTAATTAAAAAAACTAAAACATTACCTAATAAACTGAAAAATGTTTTAAAAAATTCGTCCTCAACGCTGTCAATTGGTAATTTCTCCAAGAGACTGGCCGCTTTGCCACGTTGTATGGCAACGCTAAGCCTCTGGCCAAAGAAAAAGCCAGCCTTTGGGTCACGGGAGGTGTCAAATAAACGTTTTGCAATATCAAAATATATATATGCAATATAAAGGTTGGTTAATACGTGATAAGACAGTGAATTTGAACTATAAATAGTTACACATACAATTCAAAATGGTTTGGTCGTGTGATGACAATGTACAGTCCCGAGCAAAAACAAATGCATTCACTTCGTTTTTGTGGATCGGAAATCATCATATTATAACTTTCCCCGCTCTGGACGAAGTGGGGGGGAGTGTCAGACTTGTACTGATTAAAACCCAGCCATGTTCGTTCTTTTGCCTTTATGTTCCGGGGCCGCGGTATCTCTTTCGAGCAAACGGCAACCCCGGCAAGAAATGTAAGTTACCTACACTTAAGCAATATTCAAAAACGATTTTATTGCAAAAAACAACCGGTTTATACTTTGAGGTAAGATCAATTTTGTAAACTTAAAACCATTATAAGCAAGCACCTGACTAGGTAATTTGAATATTTTATTTATTTAATTAATGTGTATTTCATTATTTTTTCTAATTGTTATTGAATTCTTGTTGTTACTATTTATTATTGTACACACGACGGCAGGTCAACCTTTTCTAAACCTTTATAGC
The DNA here is from genome assembly GCA_905475445.1 of Ochropleura plecta. NCBI lineage: Eukaryota > Metazoa > Arthropoda > Insecta > Lepidoptera > Noctuidae > Ochropleura > Ochropleura plecta. Next base: position 4,616,905 of record FR997738.1, on the reverse strand, counting down.
CTGATCTCTCTACTACGGATCGCAAACCGTGGTAGAGATATCAGGATAAAATGGTTTTGTGTAGGTTGATGTGCCGTCGTGTGTACTTTTGCTAACACGTCTAGGCTGAGGACATTGTAACTAACAAATATATGGAAATAATTCCCATATAAAATAAGATTTTATTTAATATTTTTATTTGATTATCAATTTAGTAAGAACAAAACTATTTTAAAAGTTGCTACGTGTACCTATACATTTTGTTGCCCATGATGTACGTACATGTCAGTTGTTTACAAAATTTTAAATGGATTCCTTTATCGTAAATAGTTTTTTCCACCTTTCACAATATTATGTCTTAGTTTTTTTTTATAATGAAATTAACTGAGTATAGTTCGTCCTGAATGGTCGACGCACAAACGTGGTAAGCGTGTGTGTCGATGTCTTTTCAACCCTGTACCACGCAGGAAATAAGACTTGTAGATGCCAAGCGATATGATTAAAGTGTTGTATTGGGGTTATTCCATCAGATATTACCCAGTTGCAGCCTGAAGAGATTTATTAGGAGAGATTTTTGCTGGTTGTTAGAAAAAGATACCGAGAACGCGGAACATAAAGACCAAAAGAAGGAACATGGGTTGCTTTGAGTCAGTAAAAATCTGGCAATCCCTGAAGAAATTTGATGATACCCATATGCAAAAAAAAAATTAAAAAAAAAACAAAACACACGATAAATAGAAAAATATAGCAATACCAGTGCCAGGGAAAACGCCTTTTTTCATTCATTTTCTACCTAAAATATGTGACCTCCATTATGCGGTTGCGGCGCGACGTCTTCTATAGATTTTCATCTACATCAATCAGAGAGATATGAATCTGCAAATATCGACCACGACCGCGGTGTCAAAGGTCGACAATGACTGGGTCGTATCTATAGTCTTGGCATATTAGAGCACAAAAAATACCGACTACCGTTGGACTAAAGTTGAAACAAAAGAACAAAAGTTTGACTTTTGTTTGTGTCGTTGACTTTTATGCCACCGACTTCCAGAAGAAAAGTTATTATTTGCTTTTAAGTTCTTTTTTTGGTAGTCGAGTTTTTTTCTGCATATTTTTTTTTATTTCAGCATTTTAGTAATGGTAAGTATATGTATATCTCACACAACTTTTTATCGAATATTAATTTTCCATTGTTACTTAATGTTATAGCAGATCATCCAAACAGACACGAAAATAAATATATTTTAGACGATAAATCATAAACTACCCATGCAAATAATAATTGTTTTGGCTAGGTAATTTACCTTAAATTCTTAGCTATGCCTTATAAGATTGCGTGTGGGCGTGGGTCATGCATTGCCTTAATCTTGAAATATTTGCCAAACATTCACATCTGTGTCAGATATTTGTTGTCACATTCACATTCTTGCTATGAACGTGGAAGAAGCGACAGTAGGACGTAAAGATCATAAAAGGTGCTGCGTTTTTAAAGTTTCTGCTAACAACTAAGTGCAAAAACGATACCAGTTTCTGTTTGAGTATATCTGCAAGTCGTACGTCGGATACTTCTTAGTGGAACAGTGTTCGTCATAATAACTAAATATACAGCATCGTATCACTAGCCTAACGTGCGCAGAATATCTATAACTTTATGTATCTTGTCATGAATGCAAACCACGTTCTTCATCTACAGACGCGTGCAATTTCTTTTGATAAGGTCAAGAAAATCGAACCCTTGTAGTTCCGTAAACGATATTGTTATCTTTAACCCCAACCAAAGCGGTCAATGCAAATTTTGCTTTTATCTTTTTTGGTCCAAATATCGTTAGGTGGGCACCTAATGATATTTGGAACAATAATTATTATCTGGCGGTGCAACCATAATGTTCATGCTCGCCTAACGAATTGAATACAGAAGGCGTGTGTAACGTTAGTTTTGGTTATGATGCGGCCTTAACCATAAAATGTAGGTATGACTGAATAACTTGCGTGACTACGCAAGAAAGATGCATAAAAGAGCTTCTATGATAAGTTATGTTTATTTTGCAAGTAGGTGTTTACAAACAATTAACACTTGGTTTTCTTTTAAAGTAGATGAAACAAAGTACAGAACAGAGTAGGCTATTCTGAGAAACAGCCAAAACAAACTCAGAACTCTTACTTAAAAGAAATTCTTTAAGGTCAAGACAAAAACCTTGGTGAACGTACATGAGGACTATGCAGATTAGTGTCTGAAATGGTATTTATGATTCTTGTAAGTGCTTTAAGTGAGCATATTTTAATGAATTATTCATACTTTTTCAATTTTAATGTACTGCTGCTTTCTAGTATTTTAAATAGTCGCTCTCTTGAGTCGAATTCTCAATGTTTAAAAAAAAGAGTAAATATTAGTTTTTCTTTTTGCTCACAATTTACATTAACTTTATGCCTTGACTACACATACGCATCAAATCGTCAGAAAAATCCCGCATTCAATTTGTAGAGGCTAAAAGCCACTACGACATGATATTGAATTTAGTACTAAGTTACTTTGATGACTTTTAGATTGTCACTGGCTTAACATTTAGTTTCGAAGAAAAGTTTGACAAATAGTGCTAAGTACCTACTCAATTTCTGCCTAGCCGTTTCCATCTACTTAAGGATTGGCTGCCAGTCTAACCGAATGCAACTAAATACCAGTATATTAAATGGAGCGACTACCTATCTGACCTCCACAACCCAGTTAGTACCATGTAATACGATACCCCTTGGTAAAGCTGGTGGTCAGACATTTAGGACACTGACTGTCTGTAACGACTGTCAAAGATCTACTAATGACAGCCGGGACCTACAGTTTAACGTGCTTGCCACCTAGTTATAGTTATAGACAAACCTAGGCAAGCGTGGATTAACCTAACAATCGACCCGAGTGGCTGTCATTGTTTGGTCACGAGCTCCTTGAGAAATAATGCTTTGTACTTATAAAAGTAACAAGGTTTTGTAACAATATTCAGACTTAAAAGAGTGTCCATGGAGTTTCTTGCCCATTCTTCTCCATAAAGATCTGCGCTTTGGAATGGGCAACTACAGTACTTTCACAGTTATAATGCCTTGTGACTGGGACTGTAGCTTCATTTTATTGTTGTCAATTTTTTGATAGTTCAAAAGTGCCCGTAATTTGAAATAAATGATTTAGATTTGATTTTGATATAACTCCAAAGGCAGACCGCAATCTCCCAACTTCAGTGAAATAACCATCTTATCGAAATAAAATCTCGCAAAAACAATATGGGATTTATTATTATATGTCTATTGAAACGTTTGCGGTCTGCAGTCGATTTTGGAATATAACATAAATCTTAAAGTTGACTTTAAACCTAGACACACGTCACTTCACATGTCAGAAAATTCCAAAGTTTTCATTTTTGTTTCAAGTAAGTCTCATTTTCATACAGATGTTTATCTAGTGTATATTTGAATTTTGTAAAAGGTATTTCAACTGTAAACACTGATTTTTAATCACACTAGTATTTTAAAGTTTGTATGTATGTTTGTTACTCCCCTCACGCACAAACAGCTGGACCGATTTGAATTAAAGAACAATGGCCAAATTTCTATAGGAGCTGAACTTGACCCTTGTATTTTTTATTGTTGTATTGTATTGAATAACGGGCTGAAGTCCGCAACTGCACTTCTGAGGCGCGTATTTTGCGTTTTTATGTTATAAACACCATCCTGTTTACGATTTTTTTTATAATTACCTCATCAAAACCTTGACGTTATAATCAACAACGACCTTTTACATGATTCGACAAAGCGCAGTGTAGAAACTAATAAACCTTTCTTTTGAATAACTCTATCTTAAAAAAAACCGCATCGAAATCCGTTACGTAGTTTTAGAGATCTTAGCATACATAGAAACACGCGCCCCTGATAGAGATGTCAGCAAAGCAGAGGAGCCTACCAGGGCCACCGCCTACCGGGGTTTCGGGTTGTTCAAAAGAGATACTACGGCCTCGAAACATAAAAGGCAAAAGAAGGAACGTGGGTAGGTTTTAGTCAGTAAAAGTCTGACACTTCCCCCCGCTCTGCTCAGTGCGGAGGAAGTTATTTGATGATTTTCCATCCGCAAAAAAAGCCCCAATGGGTTCGTCAGAGTTATACCTAACATAACTCCCACGTTTTGCCAGTTATATCTAAGTCCAATATGCAATGTGTCCGCTCATGGACTAGCGATATTCTAGATACTTATGTAACGAGTGTTTTAATATACTATTACGCTACACACTTGGGTCTAATTCACTTCCCCGCTTTTTGGCAGCCATTTTGAGATATTCTCTATGCGTGTACAAAAAATATTCATATCTCTCAAAGTTTTGGTCTTACTGATACGAATATTACGAATAGGTTTATACAGAGGGCAACAATATTGTCTATTGTTTTAATTAAGAAATAATGAGCTTAACTTTAGAAAACAAAATTAAAGTCCAAAAAAATATGCAACACAACGAAAGTTTTGTAAACGTTTTTGGGAAAAAAGGGTAGTTTTTTTTAAATCATTAAATTTAATTTGAGTACTATAGAGTTTGTTATATAAGTACATAGTGACGAGAGACACATTGTGTAAGAGACGGGCCTATTGTCATCAAGCAAGCAGGCCTAACTACTTGTAATAGTTCTAAAAGTCTGTAACTGTTATTTTGACTTTTAAAACTATGTTACCAAGAGCCAAAACGCTATTACTGAAACTTCAACTATTTTTCAAACGTAACCTTATGAAGGTTAATTGGACTTTTTACTTTACCGAAATTCGACGAACTAGTAACGTTTTCGAAACTTAACCTTTTTATTCGATGTTTCTCTTACTTACTATTGAATCACAATTAAAACAAATTAACGTTTATAACAACACTATCTTCCGCCCGCGACTTCGTCCGCGTGGCATAGTTACTTTGGGCTAAAACTAACTTTAACCCGAGTGATGATCGAAAAAAAAAATCTTTCTCTCCCCTTTTCTTCCCTCCTTTTCCCCCATTTAGAAAGAGACAAAAAGTAGCCTATGCCCGTCTCCAGAGTCCCAACTATCTCTGTATCAAAATTCATCAAAATCGGTTGGGCCATTTAAACGTGAAGACGAAACAAACAAACGAAACTCACTTTCGCTTTTATAATATTAGTAAGGATTATGAATTCATCTGCCTAGCCTTTTCCCAACTTTGTTAGGATAGGCTTCCAGTCTTACGAGATGCAGCTGAATACCAGTATTTTACTGCGACTGCCTATCTGACCTCTACAACCCAGTTAGTACTGGGTAATACGATACCCCTTGTTAAGACTGGTTGTCACACTTTCGGGACACTGACCTGTAACGACTGTCAAAGATGTACAAATGACAGCCAGGATCAACAGCTTAACGTGCTTTCCGAGACACTGAAGAAACTCGGTATGAAACGGGTGGTCACCCATCTACAGACCAGCCTAGGCAAGCGCGGCTTAACCTAAAGATCGACCCGACTGGCTGCCATTATTTAGCTTCAAGCTCTTTAACAACATCATTAATTAGAGTTACAAAACTTGAATAAAACAAATTGAAATTTTTCGAGAATTTTGCGGCAAAACTTTAAACGGTTAACTTTGGAAAAGTTTTGACTAAATTATTTTTGGTAATATGTGGTTTATTTTGAAACATGAGGGAAAGTTAAATACATTGAGTTTATGTTGTAGGGTTAAGTTTACAAGGAAAATTCGGCATAAACGGCATATCGGGGCAATGGCTGAACAATATTATTAATAGATATGTGATGTGTGTGTGTGATAGATTTGTGCAACGTTACAAGAGAATTTACCAGGGTGAATATCCCAGGCGCTAATTTTACGTGTCCACGTTGAGAATCATGGTGTAAAATGATGGGATGTTTCTTAATTTTTTTTCTAGTGAACTACTTAACTTATTCCACTTAAGGCCACAATTTGTTTTTAAATAGGATTACCTATGGAGGCTAGGAAAAATAAATAACTTTAAAATTCAAGTTTGGTGGCTTGTCCTAGCTCCATTTTTTGATATAAATGTATTTACCAAAGGAACAATTTAAAGTGAAGTAAAAAACAAATTATTTCATTGGTAAATGCATATGACACACTATCTAAAAACATCTAAATCATATTATAAAATTGATGTTAAAAGCACAGGATACTCGATTCAAGTTTGTCCTAGCAAAAATCATAATTTTGGTAGCACTTTTTCAATTTACATTATCATGAAGATTCGTGCGTGTGCGATCAATCGCTTTTTATGTTCTGTATTTCTCAGTCGTGCGCGGGAAGTGGCGCGTAATAGGTCTGTGCTTAGTGCTGTAATTGCTCGCCAAAAACGAAGTATTCATCTTAGGTCGAACAGGGGACAAGAATTTGTCAATTTTGGTGGATCGATTTGCTGGTGATTTTTTAGTGTTTTAATAGTAAGCTACGTATTGTAGGTAGTGATTTGGGTAACTTATTTATCAGTGATATTTATTCTTTTGTATCTTAATAACTGTATTTTTTAAGATTTTTTTTATGCCTGGTTTCAATTTTGGTGGTTCAATTTTGGTGGCTTTGGTGGCGATTTTCACCACCAAAATTGAAAATAAGCCACCAAAATTTAAGTATGTACTGTTTATATATTATTTGTACATATAAAGACAGTTTTTCACTACACATTGTTCATTTATATGAATACGTTACTATTCTATTTGTTTCTGTTCTGTTTGTTCTATTTATTAAAGTGCACATGCCATGCTATTTTTCTGCACTACTCTAAGGTCGACTGGCAATGGCTACTGAGACTGCACACCTCTCGGTTATGGAAGGTCTTCGCGTTAAATAGGCCTTGACCCCCGCACTTCCGAGGGATGTACAGTCTGATTACCGATGATCTTGGGTGATGCATCCGGTTTGCGTTTAGCAGTGTATGGACTCTCCTAACCAGGGCATCAAGTTCAGTCTGAGTCCATTTAAGTATGCCGAAAGAGTAGGTACATTAAAACCGTATTATAATTAGTATTATTATCGTTTATTTATTTGTTTACATATTTTTTTATATTTTTACATATTTCTTATCAAAAACATATAAAAATAGTAGCCCACCGGTATCGGGAACAGTGTCCAAGCTACCAGTCAAGGCTCCAGAGAAAGGAACCTCCTACCAATACGAGCCCTGTCCAGGAGTACCGCTTTCTGTATCAAGCCCTTGATCCAGCTGCCTAACGAGAGCCTTCTCAGGTGTTGATCGAGGCTCTTGGCAATTAAGCCATTGGCTGTAACGACTATCGGCACAATGATCGCTGAGTCCACGTCCCACATGTCAACAACCTCGCGAGCCAAGTCAATATACTTGATTTGTTTATCTTTTTCGGCTTCCACAAGGTTCTCGTCATGTGGGACCGTTATGTCAACAATCATTGCGCGCCGCTCTGATCGATCCACCACCACATCAGGTTTATTTGCTACAATAGTCGTGTCAGTGATGATGGATCGATCCCTATACAATTACGTGTACAATTATATATACTTATTTAAGTATTAATTATTTTAATATTACATGTTTTTTTGTAATAAAGACGAGACAAGGTTCATGTTTAAAAACTATAATATCTTTTCTTTATATATTTAACGGTTTAATATTGTTATTTAATCATGTTTTATTTTAGAGTTTATTATGTTTTAGTTTCTTAGTTTTGCTGAGAAAAATTTTGTAGTATGGCAGGTAATTTTGTTCAAAATAAAAAGTTTTTTTTTTAAATCTACCCTCATAGTTCTCATTACGAGTTCATCAGATAAATAATAAATATTGTGGTACATACTACCGATGACCGCAAGAAAGTATGGCAAGGCAAGGAGCTTCACGGGCGCTTTTACCGGGCTCTTCATGGGCCCGATGTAAATTTTCTAGCATCCGTATCCTGGCTACGATTCAGCGATCTTTTTGGGGAAACTGTAGATTTTGTCTGTGCGATTATGGACGAAGTTATGTTGACGAACAACTACCGGAAATATATTATGAAGGATGGGACGGTTGATGTGTGTCGGGCATGCCACCATGTCACCCATCCGGGTGAGTCCATCGGACATATTATTTCTGGTTGTTCTCGTCTAGCTAACGGCGAGTACTTGCATAGGCACAACCAAGTAGCTAGGATTATTCATCAGCAACTTGCCTTGAAATATAATCTTGTGGAATCTGAGGTACCGTACTACAAGTATGTGCCCGACCCAGTTCTCGAGAAAGACCATGTCACGCTGTACCTACCGGGATCGGTCTATCATTACTGACAGGACTATTGTCGCCAATAAGCCTGACATAGTGGTGATAAGATGTAATCACCCCGCATGACGAGAACCTCGTGAAAGCTGAGAAAGAAAAACAACTAAAATATCTCGGCTTGGCACACGAGGTTGTTGACATGTGGAATGTGAACTCGGCTATCATTGTGCCGATTGTCGTAACGGCCAATGGCTTGATTGCCAAGAGCCTCGACGAACATCTGTCGAAGCTCTCCTTAGGCGGTTGGATCAAGGGCCTGATTCTGAAGGCAGTTCACCTCGATACGGCTTGTATTGTGAGGAGGTTCCTGTCTCTGGAACTCTAACCACCGGTAGCTTCGACCCTGTTCCCGATACCGGTGGGCTACTATTTTTTGTATTTTTAAATGTTTCTTTTTTACTTTCTGTTTTTATTTAGAAATATTTAAAAAAAAATATTAAAATGTATTTAACAGAATAAACGAAATATTATTATAACAAGACTGAGTTTTATTAACTGATGGAGTTTTTTGGTCATTGAGCTTTATTAGTGAGATTTAAGTTTGTGACAAAAACTGATTTTTAATGTATTGTTTTAAGCACTTTCAATTTTGGTGGACCAATATCAATTTTGGTGGTCAACTTTCAATTTTGGTGGACAATTTTCAATTTTGGTGGCTACACTAATCTTTGAACTCAAATATCTCAAAAAGTTACCAAGATATTTTCGGACCTCATGAAGATTCCTAAAGCTTGAACCTTCTATTTTTGTCCTAGGTCAATAGTTTCACGAAAAGTAAAGAAAAAATTTTGCCACCAAAATTGACAAAAATATGGACTTGTTGATATTCACCCACCACTTCTTCTTATTATTTTCTTTGAACCCTACATTTGAGGAATTAAGAAACCTGCTGCGGTTGCGGGTTGTTCGAAAAAGATACCGCGGCCCCGGAACATAAAGGGCAATAGACGGAACATGGGTGGGTTTTAATCAATACAAGTCTGACACACCCCCCGCTCTTATTCGCAAAAAAGGGGTTAAGAAAAGGAAAGCAGATACCCACAACGATTTAAAGACTATACAGAATGTGTGTATACATACAGGGTGCGCATTAACAGTAAACACACGTATCATCTTCTCATACACATTCCGTAAATTTATTACGAAATACCCACATAATGGGGAAGCTTTCGTGAATTATATTATTAAGGAAAACAGCCTTTTTATTTGTGGTCACAAATTAAATTGTGATACGAAGAAAATAATAGTTAGTTCACACGGGGTTTTTTATGATAAATGATGTTTATTTTGCAAGTAGGTTTTCACAAACATTTTTACACGTCTTTTTTTAAAAACCTAGATGAGGCCGGTGTTTCGTACCCGACTACTCTGAGAAAAAACAGCCGAAACAAACTCAGAGGTCAAATGAAAGTAAAGATATATTGTTAATAAAAAAATCACTGTCTTACGCATTTTATTTGGTATTAAAACATTTTCTTTCTTTATTTTGGTACTAGCTTTTGCCCGCGGCTTCGCTCGCGTAAAATTTGGGGTAACACAGTTCCCCTTTCCTGATTTGCAGGTACCTGCTACCTGCAGTTTTTCCCTTACGCCTTATTGATTTGTAATAGCAAAGCTAAGTTTTCCCTAGTGCTTCCCTCTTTCTCCCTCATTTCCCACTTATTCAAAAAACCATCTCTGTACCAAAAGTCATCAAAATCGGTTTAGCTGTTAAGGCGTAAAGACGTAACAAACAAACTCACTTTCGCTTTCATAATATTAAGTTAGGATTCTGTATACGAATGTATTAGTTCATTTTATTTGTATAGGTGTATATTCAATATGCAAATCTAAATCATATGCAAATATCATTTTCCGCAATTCCATTTCCCATGACTACGATTTCCTCAACTTTTTCCTATCACATGAAAAGAAAAGCGCTAATAAAACTTTGAACAAAAAAAAAGAAACCGGAAAACAAAACACGACTCCACAAAAAGAACTTCGAACTAAAAACTTCGTAGCCCACAAATGTGTTGTAAGAAAACTAATTAAGAACACGGAAAATACTGCTTCATATAAAATGGAAGCCACTTCAATTTAACGGGGCGGGAGGTATAACGACTCCCAAAATGGACCCGCCGGGGTTCGACCAGAGTTTGGAGTTTAGCGGGTGTCAATGAATATGAGTTTATAAAGTTATTCCGCTACGGATTGTCTTTTATTTTTCTTGCTTAGTATGTCTGTGGACCACCCATTTTATTTTTTTTGCGGATGGGAAATCATCAAATAACTTCCCCCGCTCTGGGCGGAGCGGGGGGGACTGTCAGACTTGTAGTGACTAAAACCCACCCGTGTTCCTTCTACTACCCTTTATATGCCCGCGGTATCTCTTTCTAACAACCCGCAACCCCGGCAGTGTGGACCATCCATTCAATACCGATTTTTCTCCGTGCCTTGGAAAGCACGTTAAGCTGTTGGTCCCGGCTGTCATTTGTAGATCTTTGACAGTTATTCCAGGTATTCAGTGTAGTGATAGTCTAGAGGTAAACTACCATAATAGAACAGTACAACAACAGTCATTGAAAACAAAACAAAATCTATTTCACATATGCCTACATGGGCACTTATAAAACGTCGAGAAAACGTGCACGGTTCGGGTTGATAGTTTCCTATGGAGAATAACCGGCAAGAAACTCCATGGTTACTCTTTTAAAATCATTTGGTTTTACAATGTTTTTGTCAGCGTTAGTACTTAATTAAGAGAGGGCAGTGTAGGCTCGACAATTAGTCATTGCCCACTATTGATTCGTAAAATAAAAAGTTAACAAGCGTCTGAGAATCTACAAAGCCAACAATGTCTATTCATTCACAAAGAATTGGTAAAAAGAATCTATACAAGAAATAAAAAAAATAGAACAATAGCTGGTGCCCGCGGCTTCGCCCGCGTGAGATCGAAAAAAAGTATCCTATGTGTTATTCCAGACCATAATCTACCTCTGTGTCAAATTCCATCAAGATCTGTTCAGCCGTTTTGACGTGAAACAGTAAAAACATCCATACATCCACATCCACACATCTTCACAAACATTCGCATTTATAATATTAGTAAGAAGTAGGAAATGACGCAGATGTTTCCTTCACTACTGTAAACCAACGTAATCGTATATGCTATCGCTCCCGTCTCCGCTCTCGCTGCATTCCCATTCATCCCTTATTCACACTAAACCCTGCTAGAGGTCTCGTTAGCACACGTAACGCTTGACTAAGTCACATTTTTTTTATTCGTTTGTCGTATTGATTTCGTGAGCTTGTTTTAAACCCTTTCATTTTTATAGTAACAACTAGGCTTTTGCCCGCGGCTTCGCTCGCGTCAAATTTGGGGTAACGCAGTTCCCCTTTCCTGATTTGCAGGTACCTGCTGCCTGCAGTTTTTCCCTTGCGCCTTATAGATTTGTAATAGCAAAGCTAAGATTTCCCTTTGCTTCCCTCTTTCTCCTCCAACTCCCACTTTTTTTTAAAAAAAAAATATGTCCGTATCCTGGGTCCCAACTATCTCTGTACAAAAATTCATCAAAATCGGTTTAGCCATTAAGGCGTGAAGAGGTAACAAACAAACAAAGTCACTTTCGCTTTTATAATATTAGTAAGTGGATGACGTAGCCAAATTTTGTCGCGCGGAGTTCTTTGTCTTTCTGAATATAGCGTGCTGGTCACGGATTTTGCTTTGTCATATTTTTGTAACTGTTGTCAAAAGGTTAAAACAATTTTTCAAAGTGTTTTGTTTTTATTATTTTTGTAACACTCATTACTAGCCGCTCCCCGCGGTTTCAGCCGTTCAGATCCTTACTAATATATCGACGGTCCCTACGTATACAAAGACATGTCAAAAATGGCATCTTTGCGTACATGCGACTTTTATTTTTATTTAATTTATTTACCTTGTTTTAGAAATCGTAAATGAGAACAAGCATTATAAATACAACGAATAAGTGACGTAGAAACGGTCATCTATCAGTTTTTCCAAGAAAACGTGAAAAAATATAATACTTACTAGCGGACCCGACAGACGTTGTCCTGTCTACACGTCTTTAAATTTGAAAATTTCAAACTTTTTTTAATAAGCTGTCTAATTTGACACTGTGATGGTAGCGCCGTCTGTCGGATCCAATGTAAAACATTCCAAAATCAACAACTACTAATAAATTAAAAATTAATTAAAAAAACATTGTCCAGCGGACAAAATTGTGAATCTAAACCATTCCCAGATCCCCTTGAAAACACACAAAAAATTTCATCAAAATCGGTCCAGTCGTTTGAGAGAAGTTCAGTGACATACACACTCACAGAAGAAATATATATAAAGAAAAGATGTGTAAATAGCATTATAAAACTCTTAAAACTGTTAAAATATTGTAGAAAGAAAATATTTATAATTGCTCATAGAAATATTTCTAGGGCGTATTGAACACAAATTACGCTCTCCTGTAAACCTCGGTTTTTAACTTAACCTTATGTACGTAGGAACCGTCGATATATATATAATATTATAAAAGTGATTGTGAGTTTGTTTGTTACGTCTTCACGCCTTAATGGTTAAACCGATTTTGAAGCATTTTGGTACAGAGATAGTTGGGACCCTAGAGACGGACATGGGCTTTTATTAAAAAAAAATGTGAGAAATGAGGGAGAAAGAGGGAGGGGGGTGCTTCTGCGAAGCAGTCATGCTAGCGAAGGAGGTGGCCGGGCGTTTGAGGGAGAGAACCTCAAGCCAACCCAGCCGCCGCGGCGCGGGAGACGCCCCGGGCGCCGGGCGCCGCGAGACGACTCCCGGCCACCGTAGATGCGGGCCTGTGGACGATGAGCAATGGGTAGCTCACCGTCTGTCCGTCTATTGACGACAGGCCGTGTCGACGGCGCGTTTGTGTTTCACGCGCGCCTCAAAGAGATGTCAGCAAAGCAGAGGGGGCTTGCCAGAGCCTCCGCCTGCCGAGGTTGCGGGTTGTTCAAAAGAGATACCGCGGCCCCGGAACGTAAAGGGCAAAAGAAGAAACATGGGTGGGATTTAGTCAGTAAAAGTCTGACACTCCCCCCCCGTTTCGCCCAGAGCGGGGGAAGTTATTTGATGACTTCCCATCCGAAAAAAACAAATTTTGCCTTTATAATATAGGTAAGAGTGATTGCTTTATAATTTTTATCAATTAAATTATTATCACTTTGGATCCTTAAAAAAGACAACACGGTTGGCGAAGTGGCTGAGCGATCGACTGCTGCGCTGCGTGTTGCGGGTTAGATCCCCGCATGGAACAAATATTTGTATGGCCTACAGATAGTTGTTCCGGGTCTGGCTGTTTGTGTTTGTGAGTTTAAATGTTTGTATACGCGCGGAGAAAATCCTAGTGTGGGGCAACTTTAAAAAAAACGAAACCCTATAACTATCATCTTTAGCACGATCGGAATTATTTTCGTGCAAAAGTTACGAATTGATAACTAATTCATGTCAAAAAATCAAATCAAATTCAATTTTCAAGTCTTATTACAATTTAATTGCCTTTCAACCATAGAGGCTTCAATCTTAAGATATTGAATCAGGCATATCAAATATCTGGCCACAATTTAATGAAAGGACCGAAGTGTTCTTGAACTTGGATAAAGGTTGTAAAGTTTGCTCAAAGTCATGTTAAAACTGTTTTTTAGGGTTCATTATTTTAAAAGGAAAAAACGGAACCCTTATTGGATCACGTTGTTGTCCGTCTCTGTCTGTCAAGACCTTTTATCTCAGGAACTCGTGGAGTTATTGGTAAAAAAAAACCAACACACCAAGTCTACGCAGTCTAAAGATGTAGCCGTTTATTTCACACTTCAGCTTCAATGAACATTAATAATAATGTATGATGTGCTTACCTGTAAGAGATTGTTACACTAATCTATACCGTGTAGTCAATTGTTGGTGAACCAAATAAATAAAATAAATAAATAAATTTTGTACGAAACTCTCGGTGAGAGTCCAACTCGCACTTGACTGGTTTTCTGTTATTTTAACCTTTTAAACGCCATTTACATATTTGTGATAAGAAAACGTGACCTGGACGTCAACAACACAAATATGTGACATAGATTGAGGTAAAATGTTATGCTGTGGCGTTGATCTGTCGCGCCCGGCCCTGGATTAATCCATGGTCCGGAGTGAGAGGGAATGGAAAGCGGTCATCTTCAGGTCAGTCATGCTAGCAAAAGAAGTGGCCGGATGTCAGTCGGGCGCCACGAGACGACTCCCGGCCACCGTAGACGCGGGTCTGTGGATGAAGAGCAATGGGTGCCTCACCTTCCGTTCGTCTAGTGACGACAGCCGTGTCAACGGCGCGTTCATGTTCCAGGCGCGTCCCTAATAGATGTAAGCAAAGCAGAGGGTTGTTCGAAAGACATACCGCGGCCCTGAAACACAAAGGGCAAAAGAAGGAACATGGATGGGTTGTAGTCTGTAAAAGTCTGACACTGCCCCCGCGTCTAGAGCAGGGGAAATTATTTGATTATTTTCCATCCCAAAGAAAAAAAAACGCGCGGTAACCCAAGAAAAATCGCTAATATCTTGCTCAAACTTCAGTACTTAAGGCAAAGTATTCATCTGTGTAACTATCCTCTTTAAGCTCGATAAAAAGTGAAAGAGCCGTAGAACTTTCTTGATATCAGTAGTTTTTCCTTCGATACTTAGACAGGCACAATTGCAGCGGTACTATCGTTTCGCTAAAAGCTGTAATAGAACCAATAGTAAGAGTAGAAAATCTTAACTTTAGAGTAACAATGAGGCAAGCTGTGACTCTCTTGTAGAATTTTATATGTCGAGGCGCCGACGCATACATTTAAACTAACGCCATCTAACTTTGTTTTTGTGAACTAATTCGTTGTTCGTGTAGGAACGTCAAGTATTAACTTGGGGATGGTTGGTGCAGAGTAATGACAGTACTGGACGAAATTGAATGACCGAATGACGGTTTCGTTCGGTTGCCTCTTGGAATGTAAGTTAATGTGGAGCGGATAGCTTGACAGGAGGTCACTTCTTTTTGGACCGGGCAGCGAGCAATATGGTTAGCCATTACTCCGCGCTAAACTTCCCGCGTTCCTGATTTAAATCTGTATCGATCATTAGCATCTTTAGTTATTTTGTTTTATTGGTTTTGTGAAAGGACAATACAAGTGTAAACAAAAGTTTTGCGAGTATTATTTCGTGTCCTCCGCCATGATGTCTCGACCATCCGGCGACGAATCTTCTTCATACATATGTTTCTTTGATGTGAGTTATTTGTGCCTTTTTTTTTTTTTTATTTGCGTGTGGAAATCCTCAATGGATGTCCTCCGCCTTTGCGGAGGGGTCTGTCAGCCTACTGACTAAAACCACACGGTGTTCCTTCTCGTCATTTCTGGCTGGGGTGCGGGGACACATTCGCATTCTACACAATCAAGTTATTTGTGCCTGAGTTAACCCTTTGTAAACTCGTGGTCAACTTGTAATAAAGATGAGCTGAGAAACCAGACCTCAAACACAAAACACCTCAACCACCCAAAATTCGTAAATGTGTTTGGTTTGTTTTAGCTTAAATTAGGACCCAATAGGTGGCTCTGTTGTCGCATAGTCTCGATGAATGTCATGTTTTCGTATCACCCGTGATAATCAGGGGTAGCAAATAGGATAAGTATTTAGTAGCTTGCATAAAAATAAACTGCTATATATAATGTATTTTAATAGGAAAATGATTTGATATTAATTATGTTAGTGGCTGATGAATTAGAATAATATAATTTTTGAATGAATTGACATTTAAGACATTTATTATTAATCGATGAACATGCGAATGATATGCATTGATTTTAATAGTAATTAAATTTTTTTTTTGAAATGTAATAGTAGCAAATCTAAAAAAGTTAAAAGTTTATACTTCTATAATTGTGTGGTTTAACTCTGTACTTCTGCATACCTTGTTATTGGGAAAATATGGCTGTATCTGTATTTATCGCAACACCTTTTACTAAAATAAAAATAATAAAAATCTTATCTCATCTTATCTGTAGCCATTCGTTCGTAAAATGAAACACCACAAACTACCTACAGTACTGTCTCTGCTCCTTTAAATCCATCCAAAGGTTGTCTTAAAATGATCGCTTTTAGCGGTAAGGCCGCCCATTGTGTCACCCTATTTATAAGTTGTATACTTACTGTTATTCTTGTTATTTGGATGGTGTACATAATAAAGAATTCTATCTATCTATCTATCTAAACACAATGGCCACGTTTAAAGTCAATGAATCGTTTATTGTAGTCAGTTTAATGGTAGTCAGTCAACCATATATACCTTAACTTATTCATACCCCATCGTTTAAACTAAAGATCAAGTTTCAGGCAGATTTAGATTCGTTCTACGCTACGATGTTTCGCTTTGTATTATGTTACAAGCAGCGCTATATTTCTTAAAGTTTTTTCTTCTGGGATTGAGATTACTGGATGTTTTTTAATACAAATAGATCTTGCCAATATACGTATGGGGTGCCAAACTGTTTCTAGAATTTTTAACCTTGCTTTATACACGACGTTTTATAGTAGACTAGCTTTTGCCCGCGGCTTCGCTCGCGTTAAATTTGGGGTAACACAGTTCCCATTTCCTGATTTACAGGTACCTGCTACCTGTAGTTTTTGCCCTTGCGCCTTATTTATTGTAAAAGCAATGCTAAGTTTCCCCTTTTCTTCCCTCTTTCCCCCTTATATCTCATTTTTTTTAAATATCCTATGTCCGTCTCCAGGGTCCCAGCTATCCCTGTACCAAAATTCATCAAAATCGGTTTAGCCATTTAGGCGTGAAGACGTAACACACAAACAAACTCACTTTCGTTTTTATAATTTTAGTAAGGATACGAAAAAACAATAACAAATTTATTCCATTTGTAGTAGGTATATGGTTTTTTATGATAGGTATCTCGCAGTTCAACCAAAGAGGTTGTTAAGGGCTATTCCTGTGGATGCTTTGAAATTAAGGTTTTCAGCCAGGGCAAAAAACTTACAAACTAAGTGACTACACGTTAAGAGCGGGTTCCATGGTGCCCAGGAGGTCCTGTGGGGTACGAGCCTCGACTAAGGGCGTATGTCTATACATATATGGCCTGTAGAGTTTTCTTATATACTCAAATGTTTTATAACAGTACAACAAATATAATACGACACGGTTGGCGCAATGGCTGTGCGATAAATTGTTGCGTTGTGTGCGCAGATTCGATCCCCGCACGGAACAACTATCAGTAGGCTATACAAATTTTGTTCCGTACGTTTCCATAACCATCCCGTAATCCCAGTTATTTCGTAATATTAACGCCGCGTACTAGTTCTTGGATCCTCTGATCTTACAAAAACCCCCTTCTTTATTTACCGATGAAGGCGATGAAGAAATTGCCACACATTTGCCAAAAAGGCTAAATCGAAAACGATCAGGTTCATTATTCCGGAGAGTCGAAAGAATCTGGATTACAATATCACCTTGTTGGCCACATAAGGATAAGTTGGTGAAAAACTTTGCCAATTTTCCTATAACACGCATATTTTTATTTGTTGTCGCACTTTCAATTTCTCAGAAGTTTTTCTTATAGAATGTATTTCGAGGTTTTAAGGTTCTGTAGTCACAGAGAAACCCCACAGCGTCTACATGTCTGTCTACAAGGCAAAAGAAAAATAACGGATTTTAGACATAATATAATTAATACACAGATTTTGTTTGAGAAAACGAAGAAAATTGTGCATTATTTTTCTTCAGAAGGGAAGATCATCAAAAGACTTCTCCTGCTATAGGCGGAGTGGAAAAGACTATCTTATTAATTGTTATTTATGTATTAACTAGCTTTTGCCCGCGGCTTCGCTCGCGTTAAATTAGGGGTAACAGAATTCCCCTTGCGCCTTATTGATTTGTAATAGCAACGCTAAGTTTTCCCTTTTCTTCTCTCTTTCTCCCTCACATCCCAATCTTTTTTTTTAAATAGCCTATGTCCGTCTCCTGGTTCCCAACTATCTCTGTACCAAAATTCATCAAAATCGGTTTAGCCATTAAAGCGTGAAGAGGTAACAAACAAACAAACAAACTCACTTTCACTTTTATCGGCACACAGTTCAATCAGTTTTTTAAAGCTGACTATGGAAGCCTAGCTTAATAATTTACCTCACGCGTGGCAGTTTTTGGATTGTGCTGAAGAAATCTGAGAATATTGGGGACTATTAATGAATATTTACTTGGCCTGAAAGATAAGTGCGTTACTGAAATGTTTCGTATATTTTTCCATGCTAGTAAATACCAATTACATAATATTTAGTTTCGGCTTGTTACAGCAATTATTGGTATAGAAATATTCAGAAAGTTATCTAGGTAAATACACAGTTGACAAAACATTTTCTACTAAGATATATTTTCTGAGTTTTACAGGGCAATTATATTGAATACTAGCTTCCGCCCCCGACTTCGTCCACGTGGCTTAGTTACTTTGGGCTAATGTTAACCGCGTGATGATAAAAAAACCTTTCTTTCCCCCTTTCTTCCCTTTCCCCCCTTTTGCTCCCCCTTTTTCCAATTTTCTCCCCCTTTTCTCACTTTTTTAGCCTATGTTGGTCTCTAGGGTCAAAATAGGGTATAAATAAATAATAATAGTAGGTTAAAATCGGTGTGGCTATTTAGGCGTGAAGACGTAACAAACAAACTCACTTCCGCTTTTATAATATGTATTAGTAAGGATTTAAATGGACAAACCTGACTACTTAATTATATAACTTCGAAAATGGATGGATTTTTCTAAGATATTCGTAGCTTGGAAGGTGTGGTGAAACCTTAAATTTATGCACATACAAAAAAAAGGCACAGCTTATTTAAAAGAAATTTCTACCAGCAGGCCTGCGAAAAAAAAAATGAAACGTAGGCAGTAGTGTGTGAACAGGAAGTGAATAGCTTTTTAAGAATGGTATTGTATGTGTCTTTATAAATATGTATGTGACTGCCTTTACGGACTTTACGTTACCCAACATTACGACAACACGGTTGGCGCAGTGACCGAGCGATCTGGGTAGAAAGGCGCCACGGAGTACTTACCTTTAGGCTGACACAGATACTCTCGGGGCATGGCTGCTTCGGCAAGTACCTGTGTTCCATTGCCGGTAGAGAGACGACCACCCGCTGCCATCACTGTGACTGCAGCGAGGATACAGCACAGCATACCATCGAGCTGTGCCCTGCATGGGTGGAACAGCGCAACACCCTGGTAGCTGAAGTGGGGATGGACCTCTCGCTTCCAGCTATAATTAGATGTATGGCTAGAAGCGAGAGTTCATGGCTAGCAATAGCTGCCTTTGCCGAAGAAGTTATGGCAGCAAAAGAGGCAGCAGAAAGGGAGAGAGAGAAAACTTCCAACGTACCTTCCCGCACCCGAAGATCTGGGCGCAGGAGGAGGGCCGACAATGCCCTCTTCCGCCCCCCATAAAATGGCCTGCTGACAATGGACTTGAGGAAGTCTGTTGTCGAAGCATATAGACCTGAGTTGGCGTCGCGTGGTGTTTCCGCGTGCCTCTCATATAGAATGACAGGGAGAGGAGTAGTCTACTCCTCCCCTTTACCTGAGAAGGCGTTTGCCGCAAGCAAACCGTCACTGCTGGGGTGATTGAGTAGAATGCGAATGTGTCCCCGCACCCCAGCCAGAAGTGACGAGAGGGACCACCGTGTGGTTTTTTACGTGAGTTTAAATGTTTGTGAACGCACCTATTTACAGGAGAAAGTCCTAGTGTGGGGCAAAATGTATTTTTTTAAATACATCTCTTTATGTATAATTATGTGCAAATGGTGGAATAAACCAGTCAAAATTAGTCCAGCAGTTTTGAAGATTAGCCGGAACTTACAGACGGTAAGTTTTTTTTTAAAATTTCATGTAGGTATACGTTCATATACATTGGGTATAAAGCTGTTATTTTGTAACTATAAACAAACACTTCACTTTTAATAATTTGTACTAATGTGTAGACGAGTTAATATCTACAGTAACTTTTCTCAGGGCAACTCATTCGATATCTGTCATTTAAAATAAACAGAAACAACTCGGCACCAATATTTCATCTAAATTCTAAGGCATGGTACACACGATATAGAACAGGCTATCAAAGTCCACTGAGCCGAGTCTAACTCGAGCCAGCAACGCTACACATTACAAAAATCCGTCCTTTCGAATTAGCTCCGAATGAATGGAGAGCGCGGACAAGACAGGCATATGAAAAAGGATTTATAGCCTCTACTAGCTTTTGCCCGCGGATTTGCTAGCGTTAAATTCAAGGTAACATACTAGGGTTCCCTTTTCTTAATTTGCTGGTATTTTTTGTTGGTAACAAAGAGTGTGTGTACCGATTTTTAGCTCCCTACCTTAAAAACTGCGAAAAGTCCCATTTAAAATTTCTCCCCCTTTTCTCACTTTAAAAAACAAAAAATAGCCTGTCTGTCTCCAAGGTCTCAACTATCTCTGCACCAAAATTAATCAAAATCGGTTTAGCCATTTAGGCGTAAAGACGTAACAAACAAACAAACTCACTTTCACGCGCGTATGTCCTTTGGTTTATGTAGGGATATATTTAGGTGTTAAGGGTCGTTGGAAGTGGATATAATAGAACTATAAATAAATATTATGGCTTTTACAAGTGACGTACATACTTCCGTGGCGACTCAAATTTTGAAGGTCAAGAGACATTTTTCTGAATGCCTTTTATCTAGTTGCGTGAAGCAGTTTATCTAGACCTTTATTTTGCGGATGAGAAATCATGAAATAACTTCCCCCGCTCTGAGCGGAGTTGGAGTGTCAGACTTTTACTGTTTAAAACCCACCCATGTTCCTTCTTTTGCCCTTTACGTTCCGGGGCCGCGGTATCTCTTTCGAACAACCCGCAACCCCGGCAGGCGGTGTCCCTGGCAGGCCCCTCTGCTTTGCTAACATCTCTTTGAGGCACGCGCGGAACACTAACGCGTCGTCGACACGGCGACAATACCTTACTGTTAACTGTGGAGGCTTGTTAATGGCTTGTCGTCAATTACCTTACTATTTATTGGTAGCTGTAAGCCAATTAAACATAACAAAATCGATCCTAAATATTTAAAATTACAATTTTGTTCTAAATAAAAATATCCTGAACACTCCAGTCATCCATTACACCGACCTACATAATTTTAAACAGCGCATGTGTAGGCGTTAGTGTTAAGTATGTATAACCATTTGTTTTAATTATCCTTTGAATGTAAACCGGCTTTGAAGAGCGTGCTTAACAATTTTAATTGATATTAAACACTGTAATTTAGAAACCTTGTGTGTTTAAATCAGGCTGTACGGAAAAGGTCTTAATTAGAAATTATTTTGGTTGTTTTATAAGAGAAATTCCCAAATGAGAGCATTTGCAGCACATCGTCAGCACAAGACAGAGGCCACAACAATCGAACACCATTTATCTCGATTCTCGGCCAATCTCATCTATTTGCCAAGATCGTCGCTGCACCAAGCCTTTTTTTTGGCTGGGAAGTCATCAAATAACCTCTAAGTAGAGCTAAGTAGTGTCAGACTTTTACTGACTGAAACCTGGATGGATTTTGGTCAGTAAAAGTCGCTTAGAGCGGGTGAAGTCATTAAATGATTGCCCATTCGAAAATAAAACCTAAATTCTAAAACATCCTTTCCCCTGGCCGCAGTACCTCTTTCAAACTAACCCACAGCCCCGGGGGGGTTAAAGAAGCTACCATACGGATTCTGGTTTATTCTATAAATGATTTCCTACCATATCTCAACGCTAAGCGTAATCCTCAATGCTTGGCACAGTTCAGATCCGCATTGCGACTATAGTTAACACTTCAACGGACAGATGTCGGGCCGGGGTCCCGTCAATATTTGTGCCCCTAACGAGTTAGGTTTGCAGGTCAAAAGTTTGCATACCCGACCTTCGCTTAGATAGTTCTGGAAAACGTGATAACTATTTCTCGTAGACCGTATACAACATTATTTTTAGTTTATGCGAAAGCCGAAACACCTGTCCAGTATTTTTATATAAAGAAACTATGTACAAAATTTCAAAACTGTATCATGAAAAACCACAAAGTTATAAGCTTGTTATGTACCTGGATATCCGTACAAATACCCTGTCACCAACGGCGCACGGCGTCCCTGCGCCGCGACTGTGACTCGCGCGCATTTTTTTCGAGGTCCGGTCGGGTGTTTTGTGCGCTTGCGAATAGGTACTTAGTGTCGCATGGTGTCCATATTATAAACTTTTTTAAATATTTTTGGGAAAAAATATAACATGGTGTAAAAATTATTGGAATCGATTCAGTTACTTATTCTGAACAAACTATATTTAGGTTTCGCATATACTAAAAATAATGTTAAAGAGAGAATTTTTATGAAGCAAACGAAGCTAACCTACGCAATAGACACAAGAATTTAAAAAATAATTATACCAGCCTATAACTGTCCCACAGCTGGACAAAGACCTTTTCTTATATAGATAAGGCACGAGCATTGATCACTACGCTTGTTCACGACGGGTTGGCGGTTTCAGACTAATATCAATTATGCCTAGAATATCCCATATATTGATGACTATCCATCACATACCCAAGTTCCTCCGTGCCTCAGAAAGCATGTAATTATTATTAATAAGCATTTAAAATCCATAAATTGTTAGTACGACACCACACTTTTCAATGCGAAATAGAAAGACGAAACGAAAATAACTGGCTTGCTTTCTATGAGAGAGGAGAGACAGATGCCACACGGCTTACGACTGCAGCAAAAAGTGTCGTTACAACTTTTGGTCTTTATTGTTCCCCCTTTCGCAACGCGCGATAAGGAACTTCGTTCTAATATGTCAGTAAAAAAAAACTTATCTAATATTAAAAAATATTGGCCTGGAACCCGTGTGCACACTGTTCCAGAACCGCATCAGAGGGCACTCAATCCTTTCTAAAAAAATAATATTTTTTTTAGGAGTCTGAAATTTTATTGCATCTAAGTCATCATCTGCCTAGCCTTTTCCCAACTAAGTTGGGGTCTACTTCCAGTCTTACCGGATTCAGATAACTACCAGTATTTAATGACTATGCGACCTCCACAACTCATTAAAAATTGGGTAATACTATACTCCTTGGTAAGACTGGTTATCAAACTTTCGGGACACTGACGTTTGTAAACGAATCGAGAGAGTTGACCATTTTGGTCTGCTTAAAAACATCCACCCACAATAACTTCAACAGTTTATCCGTGATCACGGCGTGTGTAACTGAGTGGATATATCGGAAACTCATTTTAAAAAGAAAACATAGTAAATATCCCGTTACAAATGTTACAAACAATGTTTAGTTTGGATAACAATGCATGGTTATAGAAATTACGACATTCTAATCTTTCATTTACTGATAGGAAGATTAAATTTGTATCATAGTTACAGGTGAAGCTAATCACAGCGTGTTAATAACAAATACTGTATGGAAATTGACCAAGATTTTTGTCTGGACCTTAAAAGAGACTATGACCCCTTGAGTTTGTTTCGACTGTTTCTTCTCAGAGAAGTCGGGTACGAAACACAAGCCTCATCTAGTTGACAATAAACGACGTACAAAATTGATTTGAAAAACCTACTTGTAAAATAAACATAAAAAAAATTGGGACCCGAAAGTCTGCCAACTAGTCTTACCAAGCGGTATACATGTATGTTAAAACCCAGAACCTAGTATTATCCAGTACTAACTGGATTGTGGAAGTTAGATAGGCAATCACTTCATGTGCAGTATTCAACGACATACAGTTAGACTGGAAGCCGATCCCAACATAGTTGGTTACAGGCTAGTCAGATGATGAGTAAGCTCACGTGGAAAAAATCCCGACCAAAAAATATGACAAAACTAGCTGCGCCCTACGCTTTCACTCGCGTGGTGATAGAATATATTATTGTATATTCTATAATATTATAAATATATATACTAAATATTGACTTGGCTCGCGAGGTTGTCGACATGTGGGATCGCTGAGTCCACACTCAGCGATCATTGTGCCGATAGTCGTATCTGCCAATGGCTTAATTGCCAAGAGCCTCGACCAATACCTGAGGAGGCTCTCGTTAGGCAGCTGGACCAAGGGCTTGATACAGAAAGCGGTACTCCTAGACACGGCTCGTATTGTTAGGAGGTTCCTTTCTCTGGAGCCCTGACCGCCGGTAGATTGGACTCTGTTCCCGATACCGGTGGCTACTATTTTTATATTTTTAAATGTTTTTAGGAAATATTTAAAAATTTAATGTTATGTAAAAAAAAGAATAAATGAACGAAATATATACTAATACTATAAATGCGAAAGTTGGTGAATATGGATGTATGTTTGATCCTCTTTCACGAAAAAACTACAGACCGGATCTTGATCGGCACAGAGGTAAATTATAGTCTGGAATAATACATAGGATACTTTTTTGATCATTACGCGGGCGAAGCCGCGGGTCTATGTGTTATTATGTAATTGTACTCATTGTGTTATTCTGATATGTACGCTATATTATTGTAAAGTTACATCAAAATCAATTCAGTAGTTTTTGCGTAAAGGATCAACAAACATACTTACATACATCCTCACAAACTTTCGCTTTTATAATATTAAAATAATGGAACAAAAGCATTTTTGCGGTTAAAACCGTGGTCACAAGCTAAATTAACAATTCAAACGTGTTGTATTTAATTAAAACACCTGCTTTAATAATTATTAACTACAATTTTAGACTATAAAAAGTTAACGACTGTTTTCTAACACGATATTTTTCTTTCATTTAAAACTAGCACCACCATTTATATCGTACGTGCTTATAAAGAATTTTATATTAGCTATTTATGTAGATAGCTGAACTATTTCATGTTTCTTCATTTAACACGCAATACCTGTTTGTTTTTGTATGGCAACTAGAATCAACGAAATAATACGCTTGTAGTATTAGGGGATTAGGCAGAGGAACCTAATAATGCACATATATTTCTTTAGTTAAAAAATAATAAAATTAAACCACCTGTTTGTGTCTTTTCTGCTTTGAGTCGTAGAAACAGCCGTTTTTTATCTGAGTACCTTCAATTTCTGTTCGTGAATGGGTGATTACCGCAAAATATTGTTAACTACCTTTTGCCCGCGGCTTCGCTTGCGTTAAATTCGGTATTACACAGTACCTGCTACCTGCACTTTTTGCCCTTGCGCCTTATTGATTTGTAATAGCAACGCTAAGTTTTCCCTTTTCTTCCCTCGTTCTCCCTCATATCCCACTTCTTTTCAATAAAAAATAGCCTATGTCCGTCTCCAGTGTCCCAACTATCTCTGTACCAAAATTCATCAAAATCGGTTTAGCTATGTAGGCGAGAAGAGGTAACAAACAAACAAACTCACTTTCGCTTTTATAATATTACTAGCTTTCGCCCGCGGCTTCGCTCGCGTTAAATTCGGTATAACACACCAAGCAGACCTGCAGTTTTGCTTTTGCGCCTTATTGATTTGTAATAGCAACGCTAAGTTTTCCCTTTTCTTCCCTCGTTCTCTCTCATATACCACTTTTTTTAAATAAAAACAAACAAACAAACTCACTTTCGCTTTTATAATATTATATTATAATATTATATTATTATATTATTATTAGTAAGGATAGTAAGGATTATCTTTGTTTTTAGAAATTAAGTAACGAATGTGAGTAGCAATACAAACCATTTATTGGTTTAATGGTATAAAATCAATTTAAAATTGTCAACTACGTATATGAATAAACAAATTTTAAAAAAAAGTTATGTTTTGTAGTTTCGTGTAACATGGGCCGTTGCTATTGCCTCCAACTGGACATTTCAGATGAAACCCAATAAAACTTGGCACAGTGCCTGAGCGATCGACTGCTGCGCTGCGTGTCGCGGGTTCGATTTGTATGACCTGAGGTAGTGTTTCGGGACTGGCTGTTTGTGTATGTGCGTTTAAATGTTTGTAAATACACCCACGGTACAATAGAAATCCTAAGTGTGGAGCAACATATATAGTTTTTAAGTACTTGAGTATTTTGCTCGACCCGAAATTCAAACCCTAGTACCACATGCTGTCGCTATAACGATCACTGGACCAACCAAGTTCGAAGCTCTTAGGAAACTGTACGTCTATTGAGAAACACTAGTAAAAAAAAATTATACCAGGAATATTACCAAAAAACTAAAATATTCAAAAATAAAAAATATTTTCTAGTCGCTATTACCACAAAAACACAGAAGAACGAAAAAAAACACTGTTCACACATTAACATCACAAACATTTAAAAATATTGGAACAAAAAAATTGCTTGCACGTCGTGACTGCGACAAGTAGGTCACCACTCAGCATGATGCTGTGCTATTGAGAGAGCAGCAGAGCGCTGGTTTTCAGTGGTCAACCCATGACTGAGACGTCAGTCAACGAAAGTCAAGTCATCATAAAAATAAAAATTATAGGCAAAGGACAAAAGTGAGGCAGGATAGTCAGTAGCCTCCATGTTTCCTACTTAGTTACGAAGAGATAAAGCACATTATCAAATAATGACGGAAGAAATGACCTCCAAGGAACTTTGATATCTAAACATAGACTATTACAAAACAATAAAATAATGTACCAATTATACTAGTAACTCGAACTGCGTAATCGCGTAGCCGATCGGGGACTTGCTACGGACAGCGTAGAAGTGATATCGCTACGCTTGCTACGACGTAGCGACAGAGCCCCTTATACGAACGTACGATGTAAACGCTACCTAACGTTTAATCAAACGAGTTCTAGAGTTCCGTCATCAACTGCCTTAGCCTTTGGTTGACATTGTTAGAGTTGCCTTTCCAGTCTTACCGGATGCAGCTGAATACCAGTATTTTATATGGATCAACTGCCTATCTGACCTACACAACCCAATTAGTACTGGGTAATATGAAACCCCTTGGTAAGACTGGTTGTCAGACTTCCGGACACAGACTTCTCGTACCGACTGTCGAAGATCTACAAATGACAGCCGGGACCAACAGCTTTATGTGCTCTACGAGGCGCGGAGGAAACTCGTTATGTAACAGATGGTCACCCATCCACAGACCAACCTAGGCAAGCTCGGTTTAACCTAGGGATCGACCCGAGCAGCTGCTCTTTAGCCACGCGCTCCTCCACAAGTTCTAGAGTTCCGTACGTTTGAATAAGCAATCCGAATCAAAAGGACCGATAAGGGTACACGAATGTGGACCTTATAAACGAAAAGTAAAAAGCATTTTTAAGGAACTGTGCATCAGTGGGGTTTTTTTAATTTTAATTCTTGATATATGAAATGAAAAGAAAGGTTTATATCTTGGTTTACAATCTGACAAGCATTAAGTCATATTCAATATGACGACACGGTTGGGGTAGTGGCCGAGCGATCGAATGCTGCGTTGCGTGTCGCGGGTTCGATCCCCGCACGGAACAAATATTTGTATGGCTTACGGAGAGTTATTTCGGGGTTTTGCTGTTTGTGTATGTGAGTTTAAATGTTTGTAGACGCACCTATGATACAAGAGAAATTCCTAGTATAGGAAAAAGTTAAAAAAATACCCTATATAATTAAAATAGTAAAAAAAGCATCGTACAAACACACTTTTTTCCATTTAAATAGTCTTTAATCCACGTGTTACCAGTAGGCCCACTATATTTGTACATGTTTCACCAATATAACTCGTATTTACTTCTATATTGTGAAGTTAACTAAACTTTTGTGTTCGTTTAAAAACTCCCACGCTACAGAAGTTTGCTAAAACTGAAATAAAAAAGGTCGGGTTGAAAACTTATTTGTTTGTACACTATTCTGTTTTAACAGTGAAACGGAACCCTAATCTATATATGTCCTGTCTGCCTATACGTCCGTTTATCAACACTCCGAGACTGCGGACACCATAAAGTTGTAATTTAAGGCGCGGCAACAACCTAATCTTTAGGTATTTGCGGAAGTGAGGCTAGGTGCATACTAGGCATGGTCTGACACAAGTACACGACAGTATTGCATCGAAAGAATAGAAATAAGGTCGAAAATCTTCGGTATTGGATTTTATTTGAATATCATGTCCGCCAAAATGTAGGTCATTTTGCAGTTTAATGAATTTAAAAAAAGTACAGCTCCGTGTTTGAAAATTTTTAGATATCTCTTAAGTCTATACAATTTCCTTTGTTATAGATATAAAAAATATGATGATTGTTGCTGAAAAAATTGAGAATTTCGAGACGAAAAATTTTTTTTCTTGGTCTTTTTAAACATTTTTTTTTCGTAGTACTAGACCACTTTTGTAAACTGATTTTGTTTAAGTCTTTACTTTGCGTATTGAACTATACAAGGTATTTTTTTTGGCTAGTGGCATAATTATACAGATACGGCTAACTTAGCGACGAATATCTAGACGTTTTACGAAGTGTTTGCTTTGTACAGCGCCTTAAAGATAAGGTGTCTTCTATCTAGGGTTGCGGGTTGCTCGAAAGAGATACCGCGGCCTCGGAACATAAAGGGCAAAAAAAGGAATATGGGTGGTTTTTAGTCAGTATAAGTCTGACACTCCCCTTCGCTCCACCCGGAGTGGAGAAAGAAGGTATCTTCTTTGAACCAATACACAAAAGAGATGCGAATTCTTAAACAAAAAAAAACTATTAGAGAATCTCCTTACATGTAATTTAATGGATGATAAATAAAATTTCAATGTATAATAACTTTTCTGTTGCATTGCACCTACTATGTTTTTGTCTCTGCATCACCCTAAGGTTGACTGATAGAAAATGTCCAAGGTTTTAATTAAGTCCGCCTTTGTATAATGTTTTTCTACATGAGCATGGTTCATAATGAATACCTATTATCATAAACGACCTACACAAATGTCCTTGAGTTATGAGCCAAGCTACACGATAACTGACTAATGCTTGCACTGACTGGACAGGTCCACTTAATCTGTGTGGTGCTTTCTTAAAAAGACCATTTCAGACACCAATCTGCATTGTCCTCATGTAAGTTGACCAAGATTTTTTTCTGGACCTTAAAATATACTATGACCTCTGAGTGTGTTTTCTAGTTTTTTCGTGTCAATAAAAATACATAAAACTGTTTGGAGTATCTATTGACAGAATTTAAAAGATGATATGGAGGATCCTGAAAAACTTTTTTCTTAATTCAATTGTGGCTGCTAGTCTTCTGGTCATTAAGACAACGACGTTAATTTTTAAAATACGAGTGAGAGTTTTTTTTTTAATTATGTTTAACTAGGTACTAAAAAAACAAATAAATAAGATTTGATATCACGTTTTGGATGAATATTAAAAAAAATATATTAGTTTTTAAATACAGTGTAAATTTACATTCGAATGAGCGTTACAAAATATTGTTCTTATATTGTTTCGCGCTACAGAACTGGTCATTTTTAGCTACCACGGTTCATTT
The DNA here is from genome assembly GCA_905475445.1 of Ochropleura plecta. Classification (NCBI taxonomy): domain Eukaryota; kingdom Metazoa; phylum Arthropoda; class Insecta; order Lepidoptera; family Noctuidae; genus Ochropleura; species Ochropleura plecta. The sequence continues at coordinate 4,587,170 of FR997738.1, read as the reverse complement.
TTAACTTACTTTAGTTTTAAAATTAAATTTTGTTTTTTATTTATGTACTCTGGACGCTCTTACTGTGCACGTCTTTCTACATCGTTCTCACATATTTGTATAATCTCAACATGAATGATGTAAATACGATTTTGTAAAAATATTATAATTTAAAAGAGTGTCCATGGAGTTTCTTGCCCATTCTTCTCCATAGAGATCAACGCTTTGGAATGGGCAACTACAGTACTTTCACAAGTTATTATGCCTTGTGACCGGGACTGTAGATTCATTTTGTTTCTTGACATTCAAAAGTGCCTGTAATGGTCTAATTAAAATAAATGATTTGATTGATTGATTGGAACTCTGTTTGAAGGAACGAATCCGGCTTACGCTTACTCGTACTTGGCCATTTTTCGATCAGGAGAGTCACAATCGTAAGTGTTTGCCATTAACGGAACATCAAACACGATCTGGGTTCGCGACTTTGAAGAAAGATAAGATTTTTTGTAAAAATCCTGAATAATTCAACCTATTTTGTGATCTATCACGCTGTAACAGCTTTGCAGATTTAAATCTAGTACAAGAAAAGGCTATTTATTGATTTAGATTAAAGGATAATTTAATTAATATCCCTGTGGTTGGAATGTCCCATGGGATGCTATACAACATTCACCAACTCATTTGTCTGTCTTTCTTTACGTAACATTTTAGTATTTTTTGCAAATATTTGTCTTTTATATTAGTAACACGCGAGCCAGTCCACGGTATAAGATAGTCCTTCAATTCTAGGTACTAAAAAACATCGCGTGCAGTCCCTTAATTATTTAACACAACTTTTACCACCTAAGCTGGTAATTAAACTCATGATTATTTATGTAGCACGTTATCTTAGATCAGTCTACCGCTTTTTGTATGGCATGAAAAAATTCTATTAGGCTGTTAATTTTGTACCACGCTACTTATTTTTTGTTACACCATGTAATATAGTAGTAATAGTCCATACATAGCTGTGTTAAGATATATGTAATACAAGCTTTTGCCCGCGGCTTCACTCGCGTTAAATTTGGGGTAAGGAAAGGGGTTTCCTGATTTGCAGGTAGGTACCTGCTAGCTGTATGTTTGGCATTGCACCTTATTTATTCTAATAGCGACGCTAAGTTTTCCCTTTTCTTCCTTCTTTCTCCCTCATTTCTCACTTTAAAAAAATAGGCTATGTCTGTTTCCAGAGTCTCAACTATTTTATTTAGGGAACTTCGTTCCAATAAATCAAATCAAATCAAATCAAAATATTTTTATTTCACATAGGCCTACATGGGCACTTATAAAACGTCGAGAAAAGATGCGCGGTTCGGGTTGGTCGTTTCCTATGGAGAAGAACCGGCAAGAAACTCCATGGTTACTCTTTTAAAATGATTTGGTTTTAAAATTTTGTCACCTACCAGTATCGGGAACAGGTTCCGAGTTCCAAGCGTTAGTTCTTTTGAGAGAGGAACCTCCTGACAATACTTGATGTGTTCAGAGCTACTTCTTTCGGAATCCAGCCCATGATCCAGTTAGCAAGCGAGAGCCTCCTCAGATGTTGATCAAGGCTATTGGCTACAAAGCCATTGGCCGACAGGACAAACAGATCATTGACTGCTGACCGGGGACTCAAAACCAGGACCTTTAGTTCAATAAACGCGTTTGAGACAACTCAACCAGCGAAGCAGTCCAAATACTTTTTTCAGAAATCCCGTCAGAAATCCATCAGAAATCCCGATTGGAGTTTTTCAACAATCCTCTCACGAAATAAATTACTTTTCAAACCACTCAAAGCGTAATAAACATCGCTTTATCGACTATAACATCGTTGAAGTTATAAATAGACGCAATAATCGACTTACTCTCGATCGGGAACATGATAGCAATTGGCATTATGTCATAGAGCTCCAGGCAGAAATAGGTTTTTTTTTCATATGTGAATCGTATTTTGATTTTCGAGTATTTTATTAATATTTGAAGTATACAATAACAGATAAATAAACTAAATTAAACTAAAATTATTAAACATACTACCTAACTTATAAATAAATTAAAAAATAGCGTCAAAAAATTCGTCCTCAACGCTGTCAGTAGGCAATGTCCCCAAGAGACTGGCCGCGTTGCCACGTTGTATGGCAACGCTAAGCCTCTGGCCAAAGTAAAAGCCAGCCCTTGGGTCACGGGAAGTGTCAATCAAACGTTTTGATATTTCCTTAAAAAGGCTGTGAGCACAAGGACCCCACGGTCCCAGAGTTTCAACCCCAAACGGCTCAATAATATAGTTACCAATAAGGTTACTATATTTACGCCGCTTGAGGTTCTCTGCAGCCGTATTTTCGAGTGGATTTTATATCATGGGATTATTATTCATTTCTTTATATATTTTTTTCTTTCCACAATATTAAAAGATTACATGAAATATTGTTTAGTAACTAATTTAATAAAAACATAAACATACTACAATATTGTGGGAGACTGGTGCCTTTTTTTGCGAATGGGAAATCATCAAATAACTTCCCCGCTCTGGGTGGAACGGGGGGGAATGTCAGACTTGTACTGACTAAAGCCCACCCATGTTCCTTCTATTGCCCTTTACGTTCCGAGGCCGCGGTATCTCTTTCGAACAACCCACAACCCCGGCAGGAGGCTGGTGCCTAAGCTAGGCTTACGACCTGTGTTATAGGACACCAGGACCCCACCCCGAGTAACAATGTCGGGAAGTTCTAAAGCAATACCTTTTGTTTATTATTACAACAACAGTTGCACTATCAAGGACTACTCTTCTATTAGATAAAAAGTTCAAGCGTGTTTAGCCCAAAACTAGGCGTCGCGTACCCCGCTGATAGATATAACACTTAGCCTAACCGGGGAATCGCACCATTTATTTATAACTAGCTAGCGCCCGCGGCTTCGTCCGCGGTATATCGAAAAAAAATCATGTGTTATTCCAGACTATAATCTATCTCTGTGCCAAATTTCATCAAGATCCGTTCAGCCATTTTGACGTGAAAGAGTAACAAACATCCATACATCCATCCAATCTCACAAACATTCGCATTCATAATATTAAGTAGGATGTTTAAGTTTGCAACTCAGTTAATGTGAAGCGATGATGCGGGCTAGGGTGGAACACGCTTAAGCCTTGGATTCTATAAAAGTCAAAGTTGAGGGTCGCGGCCATACTTTGCAGGGAAATTGACAATATTATTTTATGCAAAAGTAAATAAAAGCAGAAATATCAATATTTCGAACAAGGACAATGCCTATTATTGCCCATTTCTGCCTTTGTAGTGTACCAACAATAGAATATTGGTTCGTTTTTTAAATAAAAAGAAACAGACAATTTACCGTTTTAAAACTGCGCCATTATTTAGGAAATAAAAATCCGGTCATTGATATTTTACCAATTCCAAATATGAAATGTTTTCTTTTTTGTCATACCTGTAATTTGTTTGGTTATTAATGTACTGGCTGGCAAAAGTACTGACACTATAGTAATCCTTACTAATATAATAAAAGCGAAAGTGAGTTTGTTTGTTTGTTACCTCTTCACGCTTTAATAGCTAAACCGATTTTGATGAATTTTGGTACAGAGATAGTTGGGAACCAGGAGAAGGACACAGGCTATTTGTTTTTAAAAATGAGTGGGATATGAGGGAGAAAGAGGGAAGAAACGGGAAAACTTAGCGTTGCTATTACAAATCAATAAGGCGCTACCGAATTTAACGCGAGCGAAGCTGCGGGCAAAAGCTAGTTACTTATATAAGGTCTCGAAAAAAATCCGGCCAAGAGAGAGTCAGACACGTGCACCGAGGTTCCGTACTAACTTGCGACATAAACCGCCATATCTTTTGACTGAAAAGGTTAACTGTGTTTTCCACAGCACAAAGAGACCACAGAATTTATGGTAGTAATTTAAACTTGATACCTTCACGCGTTTCCGAGATAAAGGGTCTTGACAGACAGACAGACAGACGGAAAACAAAGTGTTCCAATAAAGGTTCCGTTTTTTCGTTTTGAGGTGCGGAACCCTAAATATGGAACCCTATAGGATTACTTGGCTGTCCGTCTGTCTCACTGTCTTCTTGTCAGAGCTGTGAAAAATTTAAGTAACCCTCCAAGTCGCAATCAAGCTTACGACATAAACGGCCGCGGCCTTACGTTTATGTCGTGGGTTTGTACGGAACCCTTGGTGCGCGAGTCTGACTCGAACTTGGCCCGTTTTTCAAATTCAAGCGTATGTATGAATGTCAAATCATCATGTGGCTAGATTACATCATTTTTATGTAAACATTGACGTTAGGAATTTCTCCTGTATCGTGGGTGCGTTTACAAACATTTAAAATCACATACACAAACAGCCAGACCCGGAACAACTATCTGTAGGCCATACAAATATTTGCTTCGCGGGAGGATCGAACCCACGACACGCAGCGCAGCAGTCGATCGCTCAGCCACCGTGCCAACCGTGTAGTCAAAAAACAAAAATTATTATTAATACCTCATTGTATTTGAAACAGCGTTTACAGGCCCCCAAATTATCAAAACTACTCGATATTTGAATCAGTAATGGAAGATGCTTTGGCAAAACTTGCAACGGGTAATAAGTCGCTAATCATCTGTGGTGACTTTAACATCAATATTTTAGATGAAAATTCAAATAGCAGTAGATTCTTAAATCTTTTTAAATCATTTAATTTGTTGAATGTGTTTTCGGAGCCAACCCGAATTACTACAAATACCGCTACATGTATTGATAATGTTTTCTGTTGCTGCGACTTCTTAGATAAATCCATTGTAAATTACCTTCCCTCTGATCACAGCGGTCAAACCGTTTTGCCGGTTTTCAGCAAGGTGTTTGAAAAGGTAATGCTTAACGAAATGCTCAACCACTTTAACACCAATAAAATCTTACATGAGAAGCAGTATGGTTTCACCAAAGGACGTTGTACGACTGACGCCGGTGTCACCCTATTAAAACACATATTTACTGCGTGGGAAGAAGCACAGGATGCCATAGGGATCTTTTGTGACCTCTCAAAAGCATTTGATTGCGTGAACCACGAAACCCTTCTCTTAAAACTTGAACATTACGGCCTAGGGAAACTTGCCCTTAGTTTAGTTAAATCGTATTTAAATGATAGACAGCAGCAAGTACAAATAAATGGTGTCAATTCAATGGGTTTAAAAGTAAAAATGGGTGTACCACAAGGATCGATATTAGGTCCCTTCCTCTTTTTAGTATATATTAATGATCTACCCCATTTGTTTAAAAACCAACCACAAATGGTGTTATTTGCTGACGATAATTCTTTAATATTTAAGATAAACAGACGTGCCTCAAATCTTGACGACGTAAATAATGCCCTAATGCAGGTACATAATTGGTTTACCGCTAATAATTTAGTATTAAATGGGAAAAAAACGAAATGCATAAGATTTGCTCTACCAAATGTCAAAAACAGTGAGTGTGACATAGTATTGAATCAAGAGAAACTAGAATTCGTCGAAAAAACTGTTTTCTTGGGAATAACACTCGATTCAAAGCTACAATGGGGTCCGCATATAACATCTCTTGCAGGACGCCTTAGTTCAGCAGCATATGCTGTTAGAAAAATCCGTCAGTTTACTGATGTAGATACCGCGAGACTAGTCTATTTTAGTTATTTTCATAGTATAATGTCATACGGTATTTTACTTTGGGGACGGGCTGCAGACATCGAGTCTATATTTATTCTGCAGAAAAGAGCCATCAGAGCCATATATAACCTACGTAGGCGAGATTCTTTAAGGGAACAGTTTAAGGATATTAACATCATGACAGTACCTTGTCAAAATATTTATGAAAACATCATGTATGTCAGGAAAAACTTGCATCTTTTTAGTAAAAGAGGTGACAGACACAATTATAATACTAGAAATAGGGACCAATTAGTTCAACCAGGTTTCAGGTTAGCTAAAGTAGACTCATCTTTCATGGGGTACTGTTTGAAATGCTACAATAAAATACCTCCCCACATTCTTCAACTGAATGAAACGAAATTTAAATCTTGTATTAAACGCACACTATGTAGGCAAGCATATTATAAGTTGGGGGATTATATTGATGATAAAAATGCTTGGCTCAATGCTGGTCCTGCTCCACAAGCATAGGGGTAAACTCAGTATCCGAAGCTATAGTGGAAGCTGCAGAAGATTGTAAGACTATCTTTGCAATGTATAGAATCAATTCTCTAGTATTGTATAATTATTAAGCCCATGTGTGAGTGCTATGTATTATCATTGACTTGACGAAGCCCTGGTGGTTGATAGTGTCATGCTCACTTAAATGTCTCGCTGATGGTGGCGGGTGTGTCGGGTCATTTAGCTCCCTTCAAAATGGTCGAGCTGAATGGGGCTGATCCATACGTCATGTTCGTGAACGGGCGCTGTCAGTTGGGACTGGTCATTTTTTAGCTACCACGGTTCATTTTTAAACTTATTTAGATTTAAAATTAAATTTTGCTTTTTATTTACTCTGGACGCTCTTACTGTGCACGTCTTTCTACATCGTTCTCACATATTTGTATAATCTCAACATGAATGATGTAAATACGATTTTGTTAAAATATTATAATTTAAAAGAGTGTCCATGGAGTTTCTTGCCCATTCTTCTCCATAGAGATCAACGCTTTGGAATGGGCAACTACAGTACTTTCACAAGTTATTATGTCTTGTGACCGGGACTGTAGCAGCATCATTTTTTTGTTCTTGTTTTTATGACATTCAAAAGTGCCTGTAATGGTCTAATTGAAATAAATGCTTTGAGTTTGAGTTTGAGTTTGACAGAATTAACTGACCTACATACATCCGTTAGGATAACGATAAACTACGGTTACCAATCCGCTTGCCAAGCTTAGATTATGGTGGAGCTTACCCATGATTGATACGCCAACTAACTTATGTAATGGGAGCCCCCATTACGAAGCCCGTATGTGTACAATGCATTTGAAATCTTTCGCCCAATAATCCTATTAATATTGTAAACTAGCTTTCACCCGCGGCTTCGCTCGCGGTAAATTCGGCGTAACACAGTTCCCCTTTCCTGATTTGCAGATACCTGCTACCTGTAGTTTTTGCCCTTGCACCTTATTTATTGTAATAGCAAAGCTAAGTTGTTCCATTTCATCATTATTTCTCCAACATTTCTCACTTAAAAAAAAAAAACAAAAAACTACACACATATATGTATATTTGCCTATGTCCGTCTCCAGGGTCTCAACTATCTCTGTACCAAAATTCATCAAAATCGGTTAAGCCATTTAGGCGTGAAGACGTAACAAACAATCTCACTTTCGCTTATAAAATATCAATAAGTAAGGATTTATTTGTTTGCAAACATGTAAAATACTGGCATTTTACGCGTTCCCGAAAGTGACGAGAGAGACTACAACGTGATTCAATAAAGATTCTGCGTTTTTCGAACGAAACACTCATCATCTGCCTAGCCTTTTCCCAACTATGTTGGGGTCGGCTTCCAGTCTAACCGGACGCAGCTAAATATCAGTATTATACATGGAGCGACTGCCTAATTCTGACCTCCACAACCCAGTTAGTACTTGATAACACGATACCCCTTGGTACGACTGGTTGTCATACTTTCGGAACACTGACTACCTGTAACGACTACCTGTAACGACTGTCAAAGATCAACCTAGGCAAGCACGGCTTAACCTGAAAATCAACCCGAGCAGCTGCTCACTTGCTTGCTCGGGAAACTTGTGTGGGGACACAAGTTCTAAAGTTCCGTACGTTTGAATAAGCAATCCGAATCAAAAGGACCGATAAGGGTACACGAATGTGAACCTTATAAAAGAAGAGTAAAAAGCATTTTTAACACGATACCCTTTGGTAAGACTGGTTGTCAGACTTTAGGAACACTGACTACCTGTAACGGGTGTCAAAGATCTACAAATGACAGCTGGGACCAACGGCTTAACGTGCTTTCCGAGGCACGGAGGAAACTCGGTATGTAACGGGTGGTCACCCATCCATAGACCAACCTAGGCAAGCGCGGCTTAACCTGAAGATCGACCCGAGCGGCTGCTATTATTTAGCCACGAGCTCCTCTAAGCAGAACACTAAAAAACATTTAAAAAAAGTACCTAACTACATGGAAATTCACTACAGTTTCAATGAAACAAACACAATACCACGAATTTTATTAACAAGTGTACAATTTTAAACCTTTGTTGCTATTTTGTTTTTGTTGTTTTTCCAAAGGCGCAATCAGCAAAAAAACCTTTCAATAAAATTAAAACGTAAACCGAATTTAGGTGACAAAATATTTTTAATACAAATTGTAGTAGATTTTTATTTAAGGGTTATTGAAGAATTTGTTTGTGTTTGTTAGCTTTTTGACGACTAAGGCTCCGAACACAGCCGTGTCGACGGCGCGTTAGTGTTCCACGCGCGCCTCAAAGAGATGTCAGCAAAGCAGAGGGGCCTGCCGGGGTTGCGGGTTGTGCGAAAGAGATACCGCGGCCCCGGAAAATAAAGGGCAATAGAAGAAACATGGGTGGGTTTTCAGTACAAGTCTGACATTTCCCCTCACTCCACCCAAAGTGGGAGAAGTTGTATGATGATTTGACATCCGCAAAAAAAAAACAAAGCTCACAAAAGTTGCCGATACGCTTCGCTGTTTAGACTCCTTCGAATTGTCTAATAAGAAGCCTTAATTTATTTTTATTGTCTAATAAGTAAATTCATTTATTTTTTTGCAGCCGCAACATTTAGGTCAAATAAGACAACATTGTATAATTATATTGTACTAGCTTTTGCCTGCGGCTTCGCTCGCGTTAAATTCGGGGTAACACATATCCCCTTTCCTGATTTGCAGGTACCTGCTACCTGTAGTTTTTTCCCTTGCGGCTTATCGATTGTAATATAAAAGCGAAGTTTTCCCTTTTCTTCCCTCTTTCTCCCTCATTTCCCATTAAAAAATAATAATAAGCCTATGTCCGTCTTCAGGGTCCCAACTATCTCTGTACCAAAATTAATCAAAATCATATAAAAATTAATCATAAAATTAGGCGTGAAGACGTAACAAACAAACTCACTTTTATAATATTAGGTCTTTACCTATGAAATTGCCGTTCTGCAGTACTGGCCATTTCAAAACAAAATATTTTTTGTTTGGCTAAGAATTCTAATTTCAAATTAATTTTATTTTAAAAACATGGTTTTTTTTCCAAAAGTAGTCATTTGTTTATTGATTAGTGTTACATTTTCATCGCATTTCAATCTTTTTCGTCATCATGGATACGTTAAAAATTCGAGTAATTATGGAATATGAGTACCGTCGTGGCAGCAACATTAATACAAATAAAAAATACATGAAAAAAAATCGTTTAATTTTTTTCATACAAAACGGCAATTTCATAGGTAAAGACCTATTATTAGTAAGGATGAAACTTGTGTTAATTGCGCAGGCCACCTTACCGCAACCTCCCTAAGATTTTCACAAAATAATGTAGTACCATCTTTCCTGTGTTCTGACAAAGTAACTTTATTTTGGAGAGCTAAAGTGGATTCATTCATTGTGAACTGTGGAACTTGTAATGGGGTCCCTTACAAAAACCATAACGGAAATAGCCAACGTTGGGTAGTGGATTACTTTGGCGTTATGGAACTTTTATAGAACAAAAGTTGATGGATTAGTGGGCGAAAATAGAACAGTAATATTTCTACCTAAATAGCTGACGTATAGTCATCAAAATAGATTAACAACTAGTCTCGTCAAATAGAGTTTCAATTTTCCTTTTTTGTTTTTTTTTTGTTTTCTAAAACATTTTACAAAGGAGAAACCCAAATATGTTCCTAAAATATCGTTTATTTTACGAAATTAATCCATTTAAATCATAGCCTCATTTACAATGGTCAAGTGTAGAAAATAAGTAGTTTTCAATTTTTTGTTGTAAGCCATCTTTGTAAAACGTTTAAAATCAGTAGAGTATTTCAATTAATGTTATTTCTAGTACCTTATTTTCTCAACAAACTACCAGACGACCTGCAAGTGTTATATAGGACAGGTTCGAAAAGTTACAAGTATAAATATAAACGTTACTATACTAACTTATAATTCTAATATTTAATAACATATGAACGGCTCGCCAGCACACAGATAAACCCTGTGAGGTTTGCGTGTATGGAAATATATTGGCAAGTAAGTGAATAAGTGTTTTAGAAATAAATAAATAATAAATAAAATAAATAAATAAAATAAAATTCATTTATTTCAGGTAGTACACCCATAATTACAATTATACATTACACATAAAAAAAAAAATACAAATTACATAATACAAAAAAAACAAGAGAAAATAGATAAGATTCAGACATTATTATTATTATTCAATTTTAAATACATTAATTAGACAATTACAAATCACAAATATCAAATTTGCAGCAGTCATACACAGCCCTGACAATTACGTTTTTAGTAGTTCTTATTCGGGACATGAAGGAGGCGGCCCGCTTCCTCATTATTGCATAAAAATCGTCCACCCTGTTCACAGCGAACATGCCAGACGCACTACACCTCCACGGCAGGTTGAGCATAGCTCTGAAGGCATTGTTGTACTGCACGCGTAGCGCGTGGTACGTCCGCTGTGTGTAGTTCTTCCATAGGTAGCAGGTGTAGAACGCCTGACAGTAAGCCACGAACAGGGTGATCTTGACAGCGTTACTGCACCGAGCGAAACGACGCCGACGTGCCAACATATTACTTTTTGCGGCTATGGACCTCTTTTGTCTTTCCATATCGTCATCATCTTTAAGATTGTCTTTTATTACATGATTCATAATAAATACGGCTACGCTTCTTACATGAGACTAAAAATATAACTGGCGAAATATGAATGTCCTATTTGATAGACCTTTCTTTCGGTTGGGAAATCTTCAAATAACTACCCTCGCAATGGGCGGAGCGGGGGCGAGTGTCAGACTTTTACTGGCTGGGTGGGAACCATGTTCCTTCTTTTGCCCTTTATATTCCGAGCCACGGTATTTTTTTCAAACAACCCGCAAACCCCGACAGGCAGTGGCCCCGGCAGGCCCCTCTGCTGCAACTGGCCTTATTGAAATAAACGTTTTGGTTTAAATATCATGGATCTCAGTGTTGCCCAGTCAAGACAGTGTTTCTAAAATCAGGCAGAAAAGACAGTTTTTAAATACTAACATCGCATATCTTAAGCATAATAAGTAAATAATGTTCCCACAGCCTCCCACAGCCTCCTCACTAAGAGAGAGGAGATAGAAATCTACCTCCCAGTTCAGAGCTCACACATGTTTTCGATTACTCATATTTACCGCTTAATATACTATACTCATAGGTCTAAAAGAATGTTATAACAAAGTAAATAGAGGGGAAGTAGGTTATCTCCGGCCCAATTCGCGATATAATTGCCTACTGTCATAGGGTTGTCACTAAACTACGCCGCACGTAGGTACTGTCGCTTTGACCTGCCGTGACCTTGTTGCGCTCCGTATGATTTCGTATGCCTACTAAGTGTCCAACTCGTAACCTTTTATTAATATTTTGGGACAAAATATAACATGGTGTAAAAACTATTGGAATCGATTCAGTTACTTATTCTGAACAAACTACATATATTCAGGTTTCGCATATACTAAAAATAATGTTGTATATAATTTAAAATTAGTCAATAACTTATTTTTAATTACGATTTCATAACTGTGGGTAGTTAGGTACTTAGTTAATATACCTACAATACTGAGAAATCGGCACAACTAAACGTAAACAAAGCAATAGCGGTAAATCAGTTGACAGATCAAAAGTACAAACATTCTAGTGGGAAAGTAGACCTACCTACCTACCTACTTCGCGATAACTCGCGGTACTTCTTAGCGATAAGACCGCCATTGTAACCATAGATTTAACATCTTTTTGTAAAACAGTTTTGTTTCGTAGATTTTGGTGTGCAATAAAGTATATTCTATTCTATTCTACTTCCTCTGTGTGATAGAAAACTAATATGCTAATACAACAAAAAGAAGTCAGTAGGTAGGTAGGTATCTCATTATGAAGTAAAAAATTGAATTATGCTAGAATAAGTGAGTAGCTAGCTTACCTTTCCTGTTCAATAGGTAATTTGAACTGAGACAATTCTGGAATTGATGAATTATTAAGACACCCAAACACACAGCAATACTTTCTCCCGCGGTTATCAGACATTTTTTATTCGTTTAGCGGTGCCGAAAAGCCGTGACGCGCGAACCTCGTGCAGTGTTAGCCCCGACTGGCGCAGCGCGAAAGGAGCCGAGATTTTGTTTAGTGTGCGTGCGGCGACGCATAGATACTACGGCGCACACATACAAGCCGCGCGCTACGCGTTTGTATGAAGTTATCGTACTTCCCCTCTTTATACTATGGTTATAATCAATCTCCATAAAGATGAATGAACATTCTTATTGAACATAAATACTGGCAAACGGCTTTCAATTTGGCTTACAAATTATAGTTACAGCAACTACAATATTAAAGCAATAAATCTTTTTATATTTATTATTTTGATTTCATCATCATCTGCAAAGCATTTTCCGGTTTATCATTTTCCCTTTTTTTCCCTCATTTTTCACTCTTTTTTTTTTAAAAAATCTTTTCCCCCTTTTCTTTCCACTTTCACCCAATTATCTCACTTTACAATAGAATAGCCTATGTCCGCCTCCAGGGTCCCAACTATTTCTGTGATCCAAAATTCATCAAAATCGGTTAAGCCATTTAGGCGTGAAGAGGTAACAAACAAACTCACTTTCGCTTTTATAATATTAGTAAGGATTATTAACTCTTGAAACGAGATATTTACCATGTTTGTTATTTCTATCGAGTTTCCGATATTTTGGCGATGTTGCAAACGCTATGATCACGGATGAAATAAATCAAATAAAAAAAAGTTATTTATCACTTACCACTTTAATTTTTTTATTTTGGAAGGCGGTTTTATTTTAGACAAAAAAGTTTTTTATTCACAAGGTAAATTTTTATTTTCATTAATGTACCTATAATCTTATGCATTTACAAGCAACCAAAGCTCTCTACGCTTTGCTTTTTCAGCTTGAAGGAAAACATGACCCCGCCAACCAACCTATTTAAGACTATGTAAAACTAGAAAATACACACATACATTTAAGAATCAAAATACATTGTGATCTCCTTCAAGAGAGAACCAACCAGAAGACGGCACGGCTGGCGCAGTGGCTGAACGGTCAACTGCTGCGCTACGTGTCGCGGGTTCGTTCCCCGCACGGAACAAATATTTGTGATGAACTACGGATAGTTGTTCTGGGTCTGGCTGTTTTTGTATGTGAGTTTAAATGTTTGTAAACGCACTCACGATACAGGGCAAATTACTAGTGTAGGATTTCTTTTTTAACTGGCGAAATTTGATTTTTCTATAAATAGATACGCTTCTGCGTTAACTTCACAGTTATTTTTTTTATAATTGCTGAAAAAAAAATATAAAACACCAACTATTGACCACATAACGCCGTCAACGCGACTTGACTAACAACATTCCCAAAAATCACCTAAACAAATACCCCATACCTCTATATACCTTTAGATCAAACTTATTCCGCTTCATGTGGGGCCGTCCCGCGTTCAGGCAAGGGTAAAAACGATAATTTAACTATTTTGATTATTAAGAATAACATCAGCAATCGAGTATAATTTTGAAACTGATTTGTGATCATCAGGAATGATTACAAAACAACTAGCTAGACAAAAGAAATCTAGACAAAAAGAGTTTTTACTTTATTTTAATATTAAAAACCATTTTTGGTAATTATTAGCGATCTCCATTTTATAAAAGGAAAAAAACTAAAATACAAAAATGCTTTTTTAATTTTTTATAATTCCGTAATCGACACGGTCTGACGAAAAACAAAATGGTCACGATATTTATACTTCTACTTATACTGTAAAGAGATTTAATGCGCTGCAGCAATCTGCAATCTCGCCACAGCGCTATACGAGTACAACTGCCGCCTCGACAGTCGTTCACTGATACCCAAACCCCGCGCATGCCTCAACGCGTTTGTACCGAACTTTACACTTGCGAAACAACGTAAAATAAATCTTTCGAAAAAAGAACAAAACTATCACGTGTTTTTAAATAAATATTTCGGGTATTTAAAAAAAAAACGTGTGAGTTTTTCAGTTCGAATTTATTTGTTTGAATTTCGAAATGTGATTGAGAAAACCAACTGTTTTTACTATCGAATGTTTTGATTTTACTTTACTAAGGTGAAATTAGCTGTTAATTTTTTTTTCAAGTGCGAATTTTAAATTTAGAATTACTATTTGAAAACAGAGTGTCAGTGAAAAGTTTCCGAAAAGTTTGACGAATTGTTTGAAAAATTTGAGTGAGTGTGTTTATTAGAGATTTCAGTTCATTAAGAAATCGTTGAATTGGTGCCAAACTCTTATGAAATGTAAGTAAATAATTTTTGGCTTTGTATTGACGTTTTTAATCGTTTTAAGAACTATGGTTGTGTGTTTAGAACGGTTGAAATCGTTTTATTTTTAACTGTTAGGAAACATACGTGCGTTATCAATTCGACATGACAGTTCTGTTGAAATTAATTACTTATTGTTTTTTATAACAAGGTACATTATTTTTCTAAGTATTTAATTAGTGCATTTTTTATCTATGGTTATAATTTATATACTTTAATGATGGCACGTTCTTTTTTAAATGATGACTTTTATGCGTGTATTCTTCTCTTTATTGTCTAATCGACTATTTATACTTTTTTTTATATACAGCTATTTGCACAATTGGAAGACGTTTTTTTTATAGAATTAACCACGTTCGTGCTCACATAAAACTGTAATTAATATACCTACCTAGGTAGGTTTAATTGAAATTACGAATTTAAAAAAATACTTTTCCATTTTCATTGGCGTTTTTTTTATATAATCTTTACTAGAGGAAATACTTTTATCTATTTCAGGCAAAATATACTGTCACCATTTTGGCAACTTTATTTATTTTTGGGGGTTCGTATTTATGATTATTTTCATACTTAAAATCTCACAAGCGAGTTACTACAACATGTAGTGTGTGTGTACACTACATTAGCAATTGTTAGTAACATTATCTACCTCAATACATTTTTCAACACTCATTGTTTAAACTTTTAAATATTTCTTAAATAACTAGTGATGTATTTTTTATGTCATGATATTAGTAAGTTGCTTAACAAATTGTTTACACACCCAACTTAAGAACTAAAGTGTAATATTTTAGAATTAAGTAATTTAAAAAAAAACACATATGGGCACATTTTCAAGAATAGATTAAGTCTGTTATGGTGAATCTGTCCCTCGGAATCGTAAATATCGGATAACTAGATTATTGATTTTAACTATACTGTTTTTTTTTGTTGTATAGGGCTTTGTCGCTTAGCTATCGAAAAAAAATTGTTTATTATGATCTATGTAACACTAACTTTTTTTTTCCTAAACATTTATGGTTGTCATTGAATAATAAAACTTTTTCTTATTTTCGTATCAATGAAACTCATATTGTGTTAGCCTTGTATGTAGCCACCTGAACAATTAAAAAAAACTTCATTGATTGAATATATTCTATCAAATTAGTTTTTTTTCTCATACATCCTTTCTTGTTATTATAGAAATATAAATACGTCTTAGGTTTTTTTTGATGGAGTCCTCACCCGAACCGGATAAAACTTTAAACAAATTAATGAATTTTATTCTATTTACCTTCTATTTTATATTTACCTTCGATTGAATTATCATTAAAATCAAAGTTGACCGACCTTATTACTTCTTTATTAACAGAGGTTTTATCCACACGGATATGCCAACCCCATTGTTGTTCTATTTCACATACAACTATATATATATATATATATATCTATAGCTACACTATTTTTTAAGGCACTGTACAAAGCAAACACTTCGTAAAACATCTAGTTTTTCGTCGCAAAGTTAGCCGTATTTGTACATGCCACTAGCCAAATAAAAAATACCGTGTATAGTTCAATACATGAAGTAAAGAGTTACACAAAATAAGTTTACAAAAGTGGTCTAGTACTATGAAAAAAAAATGTTTAAAAAGACCAAGAAAAAAAAATTTTCGTCTCGAAATTCTCCATTTTTTCAGCGACAACCATCATATTTTTTATATCTATAACAAAGAAAATTGTATATACTAAAGAGATATCTAAAAATTTTCAAACATTGAGCTGTATTTTTTTTTATATTCAATAAAAACTGCAAAATGACCTACATTTTGGCGGACATGATATTCAAATAAAATCAAACACCGAAATATTTTCGACCTTATTTCTATTCTTTCGATGCAATACTGTCGTGTACTTGTGTCAGACCATGCCTAGTATGCAGCTAGCGTCACTTTCGTGAATACCTAAAGATTAGCTTATTGCCGCGCCTTAATACTCCGTTTTTATACACTACTATGAATTTATTTAGGAATTACTGTCCAGGCTTCTGAGTTAAACCACAAATTATACGCTTAGTTTTTTTTTTCTGTTATAGGCTATGCCAAAATATTTTGGATTAGGCCAACATACCCAAATATTAAGTTTGAACCCTTTGGCCAAAGTATCCTTTACATTTTTGACCGACCTTATAAAACAGTCATCTTTTTTTAAAAACACACATAAGAATTATAATAACTTATTTATTAGAATATGAGATTCATTTAAGAATGTTAAGCAAAATCTTTTCTTAACAGCATCAATTATTCAGTAATATGTAATTAACACTTTGACAAACATACAACTGAAGAACTTATTATTTTTTGTGATTAGTTACACTGTACGTAATAGAGCTACACATTGGGAACAAAATGTCCCAAATAGTTACAAAACTTTATTGTTCAATTAAAGATTAAATAAAACCATTGAAATCCAACAAAAATATTTTCTTAAATTTTTAAATTGTAGATACATAATCATGATTGAATTTTTACCTGTACGCATACTATTTTCGTAAATATACTTGAATTATAACCTCATTATGGTTAACACCACGACTCAGAGTACCCCGACTCAGATAGGTTAGGTTAGAAGCGGAGCTCAGAGCAGCATCTTTTTTTTTTGTTTTCATGACATTCAAAAGTGCCTGTAATGCTCTAATTGAAATAAATTATTTGATTTGATCGATTTGATTTGCTCCCGCCTTAACCTTATTTTTTTAACCACCCAGATATAGGAGCCCCGCTAAGCGGTTATTTGATTTGATCGATTTGATTTGCTCCCGCCTTAACCTTTTTTTTTAACCACCCAGATATAGGAGCCCCGCTTAGCGGGGCTCCGTCGACTTATCTTAGGGCAGCTGGTAATCAGTTGTAAGTAAATATTAGAGATGTATTATTAGTAACTCTTTGAGAAATTTTGTTCCCGATATGTAACTGTAAAAATTGAAGGGAAAAAAATGTGGCTTTTAGTTAGTGTTTTTTTTTTCCAATAGGTAACAGTGTAACAAAAAATGGAGTAACTCAACAGGAACAAAGGTAAAATACTATTCAACTGCATCCGATAAGGACTGGAATCCTACGCTAATATCATAGTTGGGAAAACGCTAAGCATATGATGATGAACTATATTTTGTTAATCTTTATTTATCAATATTAATTAATTATCCTATGTTACCAAACTATGAATAGATGACGTTCTATTTTGCCTAAACTAAAGAAATAGCAAATAATATGAGTCTACAATAATATCAGTTACCAATTAAAGTTAACGAGCTAAGCTCACCGGTTTCACCCCTGCTCAGATTTGTAGCCTGATGTTATTTAGTCAACTACAGTACTTTCACAAGTTATTATGCCTTGTGACCGGGAGTGTAAATTCATTTTGTTTCTTGACATTCATAAGTGCCTGTCATGGTCTAATTGAAATAAATGATTTGATTTGATTCAATGAATTTCGTGAAATGCCTATGCTAAATTTTAAGTCAAGTCGCCGGATTGTCTGCAATTAAATGAATTGGGATAACAATCCCCAAGGATTCGGGTTATCCCATGCAAAGAAAGAAATTTTGCAAAATGTCATTTTAGTTAGCATCTACGTTTTAAAAGACGACACGATTGGCACAGTGGCTGAGCGATCGACTGCTGCACTACGTGTCGCGGGTTCAATCCCCGCACGGAACAAATATTTGTATGGCATACAGATAGTTGT
This sequence comes from Ochropleura plecta, assembly GCA_905475445.1. Lineage (NCBI taxonomy): Eukaryota > Metazoa > Arthropoda > Insecta > Lepidoptera > Noctuidae > Ochropleura > Ochropleura plecta. The sequence continues at coordinate 4,568,930 of FR997738.1, read as the reverse complement.
TCCGGGTCTGGCTGTTTGTGTATGTGAGTTTAAATGTTTGTAAACGCATCCACGATACAGGGAAATTCGAAGTGAAGGGCAAAGTTAAAAAAAAAAATGGTGTTACAAAAAGCCTCAAGGAATCGGGTTTTCCCATTCAAAGAAAGAAATTTTGCAATATCCCATTTTAGTTAGCATCTACGTCCTAAAAGGATTCCCCATGCAAAATTGAAGTCTCCTTATACTTGTAGTTTCTGAGATTTTGTGATTTGAGTGAGTTTAGAGTGAGTTTTTGATTTTCCCTTTTAAATAAATAGATATCCTACTTTATCCTTACTAATCATAAAAGTGAAAGTAAGTTTGTTTCAAGTATGTTTGTTTGTTACGTCTTCACACCTAAACGGCTAAACCAATTTTGATGAATTTTGGTACAGAGATAGTTGGGACCCTGGAGATGGACATAGGTTATTTCTTTTTAGAAATGAGGCAGAAAGAGGGAAGAAAAGAGAATACTTAGCTTTGCTATTACAATAAATAAGGCGCAAGAGCAAAAACTACAGGAAGCCGAAACCTGTAAATCAGGAAAGGGGAACTGTGTTTCTCGAATGTAACGCGAGCTAAGCCGCGGGCAAAAGCTAGTAATATTATAAACGCGAATTTTTTTTAGATGTATGGATGTTTGTTACTCTTTCACGCAAAAACTACTAAATGGAATTTAATAAAACTTTACAATAATATAGCTTATACATCAGAATAACAGATAGACTACAATTCAGAAAGATATATTGTATACTCTATCACCACGCGAGTGAAACCGCGGGACGCAGCTCGTGAGAAATATACATAGATCTGCCCGGCTAATGGTATTTTTTATATTACTAACAATGGGAAATCTAATACGCAGCACGGATGCTCTATGTCAGTGTATCTCTAGCAATTTTCTAGGGTTTTAGAACAAGACTGCTGATACCTAGCTGAACTACGCGTTCAATTTATTTAGTGAGAAAAAGGTATTAGACCAGGAAGGTATGATTTATATATTTATGAAACTAATTTAGCAAATGTAGTCACATTTGACCAATGTATCTGACGTTTTCAGATATAGGCTTTTGATTTGAACGGTACGATCGGCCATTGTGTCGTTCTACATATATTGTAAAACAGTTGTTTAAACTTGGTACCTATACAATAAAGTATATTAAAAACAAGATGTTTTCATTTTTCATACAATAGTGTATGAAAAATGAAAACATCTTGTTTTTCTCCATGTTTTATTTATGACGTGGTGCTCATGGCTACATAAAACTCGCTCGGGTCGCTCTGCAGGTTAAGCCATGCCTAGTTACCAGCCGCTCGGGTCTTTTTGCAGGTTAAGCCGCGCTTGCCTAGTTTGATCCATGGGTGGGTGACCTATTTCATACTGAGTTTCCTCCGTCCTTCGGAAAACACGCTAAAATTTTTGACAATCGTTAAAGGTCTCAAAGTGGCCACTAGTTGGAGACCCAGTCTTACCAAGAGATGTCGTATTACCCAGTACTAACTAAGTTGTGGAGGTCAAATAGGTATTATTCCATGTAAAATACTGGAAATCGACCCCATTTAGTTGGTAAAAGGCTTTTTTTGCGGATTGGAAATCATCCTATTTCTTCCCCCGCTCTGGGCGGAGCGGGGAAAGTGTCAGACTTATACTGATAAAACCCACTCTATCTCTTTCGAACAACCCGCAACCCCGGCAGGCGGTGGCCCTGGCAGGCCGCTCTGCTTTGTTGACATCTCTTTGAGGCGCGTAGAGCACGAACGCGCCGTCGACACGGCCTGCCGTCAATAGACGGATGGACGGTGAGCTACCCATTGCTCACCGTCCAGAGACCCGCATCTACGGTGGCCGGGAGTCGTCTCGCGGCGCCTGACGCCCGTAGCGTCTCCCGCGGCGGCTGGGTTGTTGGTATAAACCTAGGCAGATGTTAATGATCTCATATTTATCTAAAGCATATCTCTTTTTTACCACGCAGTTCATTGCTTATTTAAAAGTTAAAATGATTTATAGATTAGGTTAGACTACTCCATTGGTGTCCCGGTCACAAGCACAACTGCTGAGCACGGGGTTTTGAACTCAATTCTTGGGTCGGGCAAAAGGTGTTATTGGGTTTTCCATTATGAACTTCACAAAAGCAGCTTGGAGTTTGGAAGTTGGCGGTAAGATACCCCCGTTCCTCAGAAAGCACGTTAGTCCTGCGCCTGATCTCTCTGGTCGTGTCATTACCTTCCCATCGAACTAAGAGAGTAAGGGAACAGGCACCTGAGCCTGCTCACACACACCTACACTATAATATCTCCCGCCCAGATGGTTAATCTCCGCTGAGATTGGCCGAATATTTTGTTCGTTAATGTGTAAAAATATAAATACTTAATTTTTTCATAGCACTGTCTTGTCTGTTAGACAAATGGCCTCCAATGTCAAACATTAAAAGCATTTTCCTGAAGAAAGAAAAACAAAACACACTCGTGTAGAATAATATTTTTTGTGCGACGTTCGAACTGAGTATGTTGGGGAGGTCAAATAGACTATGTTATGGTAACCTTTCTATATTATAACAGGATTGTTTTATTGAAACAGAGCTATACGGTATGCCTAGCGCCATCTTGCCTGCCGGGATTGCGGGTAGTACGAAAGAGATACTGCGGCCCCGGAACATAAAGGGCAAAAGAAGATACATATGGGTGGGTTTTAGTCAGTACAAGTCTGACACTCACCCCTGATCCCCCTAGAGCGGGGGAAGTTATTTGATGATTTCACAGCTGCAAAAACATTGCTCCATCTCTTCCCACACTAGTGTTTAGTAAGATAGGCAGGTCTGTCCTTGTGATATAGTGGTGTTAAAGTGCGATTGGACTGCAGAAATTTTACGCGAGCGAAGCCGAGGGAAAAAGCTAGTTTATTATAAAACTTATAAGAAACTGACATGGTTACTAACATTATAATTAACACTTAAAACGGAATATTTACCATGTTTGTTATTTGTTTTGAGTTTCCGATATTTCGGCGATGTTGCAAACGCAACATCATCGAAATATCGGATATATCGTTGCGTTGCCCTTGTCTCAATTTATTTGAGGTTAGCATAGCGTGGACGCGCTAAGCTTTTCTTTAATTCTTCTCTATAACTCGTCTTCTTGTCAGTCGGTAGACAAGAGGTAGATCTTTGCTATCAAGATTTACAGACGTATTCTGCAGCCAAATAATTGGTAGATGAGATATCTTTCGAATGATATGCAACAGATATCGAACATAAGATACATTCTTAATCACAAACGTAATCTCTAACTACTACTAAAAACCGTTATTTATGGTTCAAATAGATAGACGAGTTGTTTATGTAAAATAAACTTTAAGCCCCGGCCGAAACGACTTCAGCGTCATTCAAAAGTGTAACTCTTTTGGGATTGTAGCATGGTCTAAAGATTTTTTTCTTTTGATTTAATTAATTAAACTGACTAATTGCTAACTATAGCAAAAACATTCTGAAATTTAAAGGAGCACAGCTTTACAATAAAATACCCTTTTTTGGAATTTCGAATGGGAAACTATGGGGTTATTATAATGGGGGTTGAATAAAATCTCACGACATCTCACCAGGGGGGTCGGGAGGGACAGAAAATTAAAAAACAACACCTCACGTAATTTATATGATATAATTACGCAGATAGAGAGAGAGAGAGAAATAGTATTTGTGCCAAATGTAAAATGCTAAAAAAACCATTTGAACTTGACCGTTGCGTTGGTTTTTTTTACGTATGTAAAATCATGAAATAACTTCCCCCGCTCTAAGCAGAGCGGTGGATAGTGTGATGCTTTAAACTGACTAAAACCCACCTATTCTTTTTTTTGCCCTTTATGTTCCTTAAATATGTGGATACGTAAAAATATATGAGGTAGGCGAATAAGTAACATAATAATAAATTATTAATAAGAGTTATTAAATATTGATTGATTTTTTTATAACATTAAAAGGAAAGATTATAATTTGCAACTAGGGTTTTAAAACGAGGCTAAACTACAAAACGACGTAGCTGACTTAACAAAACAACAATTTTACTTTTATTTACTACTATTTTTTGCCCACGGCTTCGCTCGCGTTAAATTCGGGGTAACATAGTTCCCCTTTCCTGATTTGCAGGTACCTGCTACCTGTAATTTTTGCCATTGCGCCTTATTTATTATAATAGCAAAGCTAAGTTTTCCCCTTTCTTCCCTCTTTATACCTCATTTCTCAATTTTTTTTTAATCAGTCTATGCCGTCCACAGGGTCCCAAATATATCTGTACCAAAATTCATCAAAATCGTTTTAGCCATTTAGGCGTAAAGACGTAACAAACAAACATACTATTAGAAAGCATTTAACAAAAAAAGGGACAGTGTAGCTAAACTAATAAAAGTAACGAAAAATACCTACTACTATGAAGCATTTACCAAATGTATTAAAAAACCCAAAAAGATGTGGGGTCTAATAAACTCATTAGCAAATAACAAAATAAATCAAAGCTGTGTTCCTTCAAAATTAATAGCTAATTCAAAAATCACTACAGCACCTAACGATATTTGTCAAATATTTAACGATTACTTTTCCACGATAGGACCCTTACTAGCGAATGAAATACCTGCAATATTTCATGATGATTGTGAACACGCTTTACCTATCTCTCGTCCAACAAACCTGGAAGGGCTGTCCAGTTTAAATCCTTGTTCTGATGAAGAGATACATAAAATAATCGCAAACCTCGATCCAAACTGTAGCACGGGCATAGATGGCATTAATACCAAAGTAATAAAATGTATCGAAAATCTAATTATAAATAACCTAAGCAAATGCTTTAATAAACTACTAGCCGATGGAAACTTTCCTGATACACTAAAAATAGCCAAAGTAACTCCTATCTATAAATCAGGAAATGCTACTGATCCTGGTAATTATCGACCGATCTCAGTGTTACCTGTGATGTCTAAGATATTGGAAAAAATCATTCACAAACGACTAGAAACATACTTGAACTCCATCAATTTTATCACCGATCGCCAATATGGTTTCAGACCAAAAAGTAATACCACTACAGCTACAATTGATCTCGTTAACAAAATTAAACATAATATAGACTGTAAAAATATATGCTTAGGTATCTTTATTGACCTGAAAAAGGCATTCGATACGGTTTCCCACAAACTACTACTGAAGAAACTGGAATCAATTAATATAACCGGCAAGGCTCTAAAAATGTTCGAATCATACTTAACCAAACGCTTGCAAGTGGTTAAACTTGGTAATCATCAAAGTGGCGCAAGACCTGTAACATATGGCGTTCCACAGGGATCAATTTTAGGTCCCCTGCTCTTTTTAATATATATTAATAATATAACCGAAATTAAGTTACACGGGCACCTTACCTTGTATGCCGATGATACGTGTTTATTTTACTTCGGGTCTTCAATACATAGCATTATTTCACAAGCACAAGAGGACTTAAATTCCCTATCTATGTGGTTTCAATACAACCTTCTAACAATAAACACCGCCAAAACATGCTATGTAATATATAAGGCAAAAAATAAGCACATTCCCCCTTTTAATCCACTTAAAATTAATGATGTACCATTACAGCTTAAAACTTGCGAAAAATATCTCGGGCTTAGAATAGACAGTTCCCTTACGTGGAATGCTCACATCGATTATGTAAAAAATAAACTCTCGACACTAGTCGGAGCTCTGCACAACATAGTTCGATGCATTCCACGAGGATTGCGATATACTATCTATAATTCCCTAGTGAAGCCACACCTACTATACCTGGTCGAGATATGGGGTAGTGCTGCTAAAACAAAAATGTTACAACTACAGGTTTCCCAAAATAAATTAATAAAAATGCTCTTCAACTACCCGTACCGAACTCCAACGACTAAAATATACGGAGACACAAAAATAATGAATATAAACGAACTATATATTTATAACACATGTATATTTATCAAAAAAATTCTAAACAAAAACATTCACACAAATATCACACTTACCCACTATAGACAAGTTACTCAACGAAGCTCACGACGAGCAAGCTTATTAGTTTTACCAAAAACCCGGACTAACTATGGCAAAAAAATGCTAACATTTGAAGGAGCACAGTTATATAATAAAATACCCTCACGCATAAGAAACCTATCATCATTCAATGCATTCAAAACCCAGCTTAGCTTGTATTTAATCGCAAACCGGAAATAACCCGAGAAATGAATGCGTTGAGTGATGGGGTTTCAGTTAGTATTAATTAGTTTTTAACGGATGTTGTCGAACCCAATTTAGTATTTAAGTAATAATTATTGTTCTCAAGTAAGTGACATGTTATGTTTTTATTGAGAATAAATATCTTTAAACCTAAACCTAAAGATGTTATATGGGTATGATAGACATAAATGTGCTTTATGTACAAGAAACTTTACTGTACTCCATTTTGACAGCGACGTATGAAGCTTTAATAAAATATATTTTATTGCATAAATAAAATTTGATTACGAAATTCATGTTGTGACACTTGCGACGCAAGCTTATTGACGTTTTTACGGCTCTGTGCAATTTATGAGTTTTATGATTTCGCCTGTCTGTCACATCGTAAACATTTAGATATTAAAAACACTATACTTCAGTCTTTGGGCCACTGGTATAAAACAGAGAGACATGGGCATCTCTGAAGGAAGCTTATACCCAGACAGAAGGTTCTTGCAGACTAAAATAGTCAAACTAAGATACCAATACTAACCAACTAACATCATTTTCCTGGCCTTGCCCTATTCTATTTGGGGTCGGCGCATCATGTTTTCTTCTTCCATTCTCCCCTGTCAGACGTCACAGCACTATTTACTCCTTTCTCCTTCATATCATTCCTTACAATCCATTCATCTTTTATTTGGCCTATCTCTCCCTCTCCGTCCATCAACATTCAGATCCATCACAATTTTAGTCACATGTGCTTCGTCCGTCCTCATTACATAGCCATGCCAAGACGAACGACTTTCTTTAAATTGTTCTGTAACAGGGGCAACTATCAAACTTCCTCTAAAATACTCATTCCTTACTTTATCCATTCTTGTCACTTCACACATCCATCTCAACATTACTAAACAACTAACAATACTCTCGTAACCATTAATTTAACACTTACATTAAATTAAATACTGAACCTTTTTAAAAGAATAATCTGAACTTGGCTATTATTGTGCCGAATATTGTAAAGGTCAATGGCTTAATTGCCAAGAGCCTTGACGAACATCTGTCGAAGCTCCCCTTAGGTGGTTCGATCAAGGGCCTGATTCAGAAGACAGTACTCCTCGATACGGCCTGCGTTGTAAGGAGGTTTCTTTCTCTGGAATCCTAACCACCGGTAGCTTGGACTCTGCTCCCGTTACCTGTGGAAACCTATTTTAATGTTTTTTTTACTTTACATAGGCCTACATGGGCACTTATAAAACGTCGAGAGAAGGTGTACGGTTCGGATTAGCCATTTTCTATGGAGAAGAAGCGGGAAGAAACTCCATAGTTACTCTTTTAAAATAATTTACAATGTTGTTGTTACAGCGATAGTACTTGAGTATGAATGTACGTCAGTAATTAATCAGTAAAAGTCTGAAACTATCACTCAGAAGATGTTGATTATTATTATTAGATATTTGATGATTTCCCATCTGCAAAAACAAAAAGCAGGTTGCTCTAAATAGTTTCGTTATAAAGGATTAAATAACCACAAACGGTGTCAACTTTGTTAACATAAGCCTACCGGATGGTATGACTATTTTTGGGTTCATTATTCTGGATTTGGAAACCACAACACACCTATTGATCTGTATGTTGCCTAACAAGAAGGTTTTACACGTGATTCAAATTATTGGATACCGAAATAAATTCACGTTTTTATTAACGATAGGAATAGGCAGGGAAGACTGGAGAAGGATTTGGTTAGTTATGTTTAAGATGATAGGGTTGATATTCCAGATGATCATAATCCGGGATTGCGGGTTGTTTGCAAGAGATACCGCGTCCCGGAACACAAAGGGCAATAGAAAAACCCAAAAACTAACACAAATAAATACATAAATATACTCTCTCACAAACTATCGTCAACATTTCGTTCTCACATCTCCATTCGCAGGACCAATTGTAGAAATTCATAAGAAATAAATAAATAAATAAATTTTCTCAAAAACAGTACTAATTTCCAGAAGATAGTTTGGCAATATTAATTACTAATAAAATGGATCAAATCACTGCAACCGCACTTGTACTATACTTCGGTTTTCAAAAAAAAAAACTATCTTATGTGTTATTCCAGATTACAATCTACCCCTGTGCCAAATTTTATCAAGATACGTTCAGCCGTTTTGACGTAACCCGCTTGTTTTTAATTAAATAAAGTTATTAGAATAATATATATATATATTATTTAGTACAGTATTTATGAGAATAGTAGCAATCACAGTTTCATGGAGATTAATTATTTAAATACTTTTCGTTTTGTTATTCCCTATTATGTGTATTGAAAAACGTCGTTTGATTACGTGTATTTGTCACTGCTGTTCTCGGCTCCATAATACCCTCGCATAGCGGCTCACGTGTGAATTTAGCCACCGTGTCAAAGACAAGCTTTAGGGTTAATAAAAATATGCATGCTAGAAATGTTTGTTTTTTATTATATAGCCATCATTTCTTAACTTTTCAAACCGAACTAAATAAAAAACCTCTTTTTAGGGTTCCGTAGTCAACTAGGAACCCTTATAGTTTCGCCATGTCTGTCTGTCCGTCCGTCCGTCCGTCCGTCCTCGCTTAATCTCTGTGACCGTTAGCACTAGAAAGCTGAAATTTGGTACCAATATGTATATCAATCACGCCGACAAAGTGGTAAAATAAAAATTGGAAAAAAATGTTTTATTAGGGTGGCCACCCTATATGTAAAGTGGGAAGTGATTTTTTTTTTATTTCAACCCTAACGTGTGATATATTGTTGGAAAGGTATTTAAAAATGAATAGGGGTTTACTAAAATCATTTTTTGATAATGTCTATAATTTCAGAAATAATCGCTCCAAAAGTAAAAAACAATGTGTCCCCCCCCCTCTAACTTTTGAACCATAAGTTTAGAAAATATGAAAAAAATCTGAAAAGTAGAACTTTATAAGGACTTTCTAGGAAAATGATTTTGAACTTGATTGACACAACAGTTTTTGTACAAAAAAGACAAAAAGTTGTACAAAATAATTTCCTCCTCCACCTTTAAACTCGTAAGTGGGAACACTTATTGTGACGGACGGGAAACTACGGAACCCTACACTGAGCGTGGCCCGACACGCTCTTGGCCGGTTTTTTTTCTTTCACCCTGGCTAGAAGCAAAGAACAAACTCATCAGACATTAATTAGAACCTCACTACTTCTTTCAAAGAGTACTCGGATAAAGAAGAAAGTTTTAAAAAGGTAGCTTTAAAGCTTTACAAAAAAGAACTGGGTAGTTTAGTACTAACTTGATAAATGAGTTTTGTATCCTAGTACATATATATTAATCTGCTTTGTTCTGGTGTAGTGTAAAAAAAAAGACTGAATCGGCGCGTTTGTGTTTCACGCGCGCCTCAAAGAGATGTCAGCAAAGCCTCTCAGCTCTGGCAAGCCCATCTGGGCTCATCAGCTGCGCCTCCGCCTGCCGGGGTTGCGGGTTGTTCGAAAGAGATACCGCGGCCCCGGAACGTAAAGGGCAATAGAAGGAACATGGGAACAGGGCGGGGGAAGTTATTTGATGATTTCTCATCCCAAAAAAAACGCAACACAACAATGTGTTACCATTGAAACTTTTTTTTGAATCATCAAATAACTTGACGTCTTGAGTCTGAGACTTCTCTTTTTGACACTAAGGTGTCATATAATATATTGAAAAGGTTACTGCCAAACGTACACACGACGGATCGCACACCGTAGTAGAGAGATCAAGTTAAACTGGTTTTGTATAGGTTGATGTGCGGTCGTGTGTACAATTAATTTGAAGTCGCACTTCATTAGTAATTTGATCTAGTTCTTATTTTTTACTATCGATTGGCAATATTAGATGACCAGTAAAACTAATATAGACGGAGTACAGACCGGCTGCGTACACCAGTCTCTATTTGCATTCTGTGTGTCTTAGGTGGCTAAAACCCTTGCTTGATCCTCGTTTTCCCGACAGGAAATCATCAAATAACTTCCCTCGCTCTGGGAAAAGCGGAGAGTGTGTCAGAGTTTGACGGCACGGTTAGCGCAGTGGCTGAGCGATCGACTGCTGCGCTGCGTGTCGCGGGTTCGATTCCCGCACGGAACAAATATTTGTATGAACTATGACCTGCAGGTAGTTGTTTCGGGTCTGGCTGTTTGTGTATGTGAGTTTAAATGTTTGTAAACGCACCCACGATACAGGAGATATTCCTAGCGTGGGGCAACGTTTTAGTAAAAAACTTTTACTGACTAAAACCCATAAAGATAAAGATAATTTTATTTTGCAAACATGGGTACCTAACAGTAAATGATGACAAAAATATTTTGATAGGTTCAGACATATTCTACCATTTAGGCATGCAAAAGTTTTAAAACATACAATAATTTATACTTAGAAAACACTTAAACATTTTACACAACAATTTATGTTCCTCCCATCTATGTTCCTTCTGTTGCCCTTTGAATTCCGAGGACGCGGTATCTCTTTCGTACAACCCGCAACCCCGGACCATTGATAGACTTAGCATAGACAAATAAGTGTGTCATTTTGAGTGTACAATTACTACACCGTATAATTTTAGTCGTCATACAACGGCTGTCGACTTCATTACTAAACAGCCATTTGAGTAATTTAAAAAAAAAGTCTTCATTATTATGAAGCAACACGTAGTTTTTGACGTTAGATGTCACCGCTCCGTTTTGACGTGAGAATTGGACTGCGTTCGCAACAGGGTGTTTGAAAATTATTTGGTCTAAAAAAATATTTTTACTATGTAGTTCTTCATATCTAATTCCGTCATTTGGGCTCTGGCAGACTACCAGCGCTGTATCATATGTTTTAAGTGTTAGCACAATGTCAAGATAAGGGCCTTTTGCATGTCTTAGTTTTGTTTTGTCATGTAAGAGATTAATAAAATCTTTTTAAATCTTGCTGTTTTTTCTATTAAGAAAAATAAATCTAAGCAAGTGGCAATAGTCTTCAAATCGTTTCTATATATCGTTTTCATTGTTTGTAGGTTCGAATCATGGTCAATACGTTAGTAGAACGTATTTAAATTTTTCTTGTGATTTTTTTTTTGTTATTTACTGCTTGGCAAATTACATCCAGATCCGTTCAGCCGTTTTGGCGTGAAAGAGTAACATTTTCGCGTTCAAAATACATGTAATTAGGAGCATTATAGTCTACCCCTACACTCAATGTTAAATCCACTAATATTATAAAAGCGAAAGTTTGTGAGGATGTATGGTAAACATGTTTGCTATTTCACGCAAAAACTACTGAATGTATTTTGATGAAACTTCACAAAATATAGCTTACATATCAGAATAACACATAGGCTACAATTCATAAAGATATATTGTATATTCTATCACCAATCGAGTGAAACCGCGGGGTGCAGCTAGAACAAGAATAATATATTCAGATATCATAGCGTCATAGAATATTGCTCATGTCATATATTGCTCATAAAATTATAGTGAACATCATTTCAGTGCCATTTCAAAACTATTTGAATAGATCAGAGAGTAACTTTGGCAATAAATACAGAAACACTATTAAATGAACGAAATATTAATGAATACATGTAATAAAACTGAAGTGTAATAACATTGTGAAGCAATCCTTACTATACTAATATTATAAAAGCCAAAGTGAGTTTGTTTGTTTGTTACGTCTTCACGCCTTAATGGCTAAACCGATTTTAATGAATTTTGGTACAGATATAGTTGAGACCCTGGAGACAGACATAGGCTAACTTTTAGCTAAAGTGAGAAATGTGGGAGAAAGAGGGAAAAAGGGAAAACTGCATTGCTATTTTAATTAATAAGGCGCAAGGACAAAAACGGTCAAAAACTACAGGTAGCAGGTACCTGAAAATCAGGAAAGGGGAACTGTGTTAAACCGAATTTAACGCGAGTGAAGCCGCGGACAAAAGCTAGTAAGTTATAAATGTAAAGTATTTAGTGTCTATGATAGTACGCTAACCAGAGATAAAACTCATGAGCGTTATGTCATTTTCAAAACTTTTTTTTGGAACGATTTTCCTTATCTCGCGTTGCGAAAGGGGGCTAGACGAAAAAAATAAGACCAAAAGTTGTAACGACACTTTTTGCTATAGTTGTGAGCCGTGCGGCGTACGCGTGTTTCTTTGTATCTGTCTCTCTCTCTCATAGAAAGCAAGCCAGTTATTTTCGTTTCGTCTCTCTATTTCGCATTGGATAAAGTGGTGTCGCGACGATTATTTTTGTTGAGTGTATACAGGTTTTTTGTACATAATAAATAATAACTTCGTTCCATCCGGGTCCCTTGACACTTCTCAAGTTTTTTGTAACGTTCCGTGACTCTGAACAGGTTATTCTAGCATCGGCCAACCTGTGTCCATGTTAGCCATGGCAACTCGTATCCAGGCGTAAAAAAAAACAAAATCAAAATATTTTCATTTCATACTAGCTTCTGCGCGCGACTTCGTCCGCGTGGCATAGTTTGGGCTAAGGCTAAGTTTAACCTGCGTGATGATCGAAAAATAAAAATCTTTTCTCTGTCCTTTTCTTCCCTCTTTCACCCCTTATATCACTTAAAAAAAAATTGCATATGTCCGTCTCCAGGGTCCCAACTATTTCTGTACCAAAATTCATTAAAATTGGTTTAGCCATTCAGGCGTGAAGACGTAACAAACAAACAGACTGACTTATGCTTTTATAATATTAGTAAGGATAGGCCTACATGGGCACTTATAAAACGTTGAGAAAAGGTGCACGGTTCTGGTTGGTCGTTTCCTATGGAGAAGAACCGGCAAAAAACTCCATGGTTACTCTTTTAAAATCATTTGGTTATACAATGTTGTTGTGACAACGTTAGGACTTAAATATGAGAGGACAACGTATTTCCAGAACGATTTCATAAGATAAAATTTCCAGTACGTGCTTGACTGTGTTTCCCTACCCAATCCATTTAATAAATTGATGAAAAACTTTAGTTTAGTAAGATAGAAGATATTTTACGCCAATATTATGAAGCACTTTGTCGATATTGAAGTTTGTACCTCTTTTTCTTTTACCGACATATGTAATAACAAACTTTACCAATAAAAAATATCAACTGGAACAATAGGCATGACGACAGTATAAAAAAATCGCTGATTCAGTGATGACAAGGGAGAAGTCATATTAAAAAAAAAGTAAACACAGGTTTAGTTTTATTTAAAAATAACAGATTATTAAGATTTTTAATAAAATAAAACATTAAAATACTGCAATCGGCCATTTTGACTGAAACACCGATCACAGCGTATGACGTCACGGTTATGTGATTTATGGGACGTTGTTATAGAAACAATGTCATTTTTATTTAACTGTGACGTCATGCCGACGCCATGACACATGCAAGCTGTTTTCGGGCACTATTGAAAATTTATGAGAAAAATGGCTTCAAACTTTGTTAAACTTAAGTTTATTACCGAAATAAAGGCTTTTTTGTAAATAGTAAAAGTGTACCCACATTATGGAAGAGGATTTTAAAATCTTTCGTCACGCCTATTTCTCGGTTTCGTTATGGTCTATTTCTCGGCTAGATTGGTACTAAATCTATATAGTCGTGACCTTAATGAGGTCTGGGTATGTTGGGAAGATATTTAGTTCCACTCCTGATTTGGCATTTCATGCTTTTCAAATACAATAAAATTACGTAGAGAAGAAGAAGAAGATAGAGAGAGGGATATTTATATATTTACATAAAAAAATTGTGCCTATTGAAAAATACTGATCTGCTAATCTTTAATAATGAAAAATTTAATACTTGATAAAAACTATGTGATATTATTATTATATTTACCATAACTAAAAATGTTGAGACAAAAAACTTTTTGTAAAACTAAAAAGTGGAAAATAAATTTACTCCCGGAAGTCGGTTACTTATGTTGGTTTCGTTGACTTTTTTTGCCACTGACTTTTTATTTTTACAAAAAGTTTTTATTTCAGCATTTTTAGTTATGGCACCTATATCACATAGTTTTTATCTAGTACTAGCTTTTGCCCGCGGCTTCGCTCGCGTTAAATTCGGGGTAACACAGTTCCCCTTTAAAAAAAATAGTAAATTAGTGCGATAGAATTTAATTAAGTAACCACATTTCCGAACAAACGATGCTCTTTCAACATAGTCTATGGCTGTGAATGACGTTGACATTCGTTACGCGCGTTTTTTAAAATATGCAAAATTAAATGTATTTTTTTCAATTTTTCTAAAACCTTTTTTTTAATATTTTTTTCCGTAAGAACCTTCTACAGAGTATTAGAAAACTACAAAAAAATAATCAGCCAAATCGGTCTAGCCGTTCTCAAGTTATGGCGTGACAACGGGAAACGGTTTCATTTTTATTTATATAGATTCATTTTTCCATCGTTATAGATTAGCAGATCATTCATATAGACATAGAGAAAAAAATATGTATTTTATAGACGATAACTCATAAACTACTTAGGCAATATAAATAAAATTGACCATGGACCATGACCTGGAAAGTAAACAGAGATACAGAGGTGAGCGGTATTCCCCCTTCTTACCCTACACAATCAAACAAAAAAAAAATTTGCAAATCGGTGAAGGCGTTTTTGAGTATTTGGTAAAAATAAAAAAAACAGATTCGGACGAATTGAGAACCTCCTTCCTTTTTTGAAGTTGGTTAAAAAGAATGTAACGTTAACTTTAGCTTTTGATTTGTAAATTAAAACTTGATTATAAGGGTCTGATAAACTAAGATAAGCCCCAGAGTTCATGTGAAGTAATTAAAATAAAAAATAAAAAAAATATCTTGGGACAACTCACACACGGCTATCTGATCCCAAGCTAAGCAGAGCTTGTGTTATGGTAACCAGACAACTGATATACATACTTATATAATTTATAAATACATACATATTATAGATAAATCACACCCAGACACAGAACAAACAATCATGCTCATCACACAAAGTTTGTCCTGGGTGGGAATCGAACCCACGACCTCCGGCTCAGCAGTCAGGGCCACTAACCACTAGACCAACAGGCCCGCCAATAAATATATTCCGACGAATTGAGAACCTCCTTCCTTTTTTGAAGTTGGTTAAAAAGAAACTAACGTTAATTTTTGTATATTATTTGTATATTAAAACTTGATTATAAGGGTCTGATAAACTAAGATAAGCCCCAGAGTGCATGTGTAGTAATTAAATAGTATGTTTAATTAATTTTGAGTATCAATATTGATGGAGATTAGGGTTATTCCTTACTAATATTATAAAAGCGAAAGTGAGTTTGTTTGTTTGTTACCTCTTCACGCTTTAATGGCTAAACCAATTTTGATGAATTTTGGTACAGAGATAGTTGGGCACCAGGAGACGGACATAGGCTAAAAATATAAGAAAAAGAGTGGGATATGAGGGAGAAAGAGGGAAGAAACGGGAAAACTTAGCGTTGCCATTACAAATCAATAAGGCGCTACCGAATTTAACGCAGGCGAAGACGCGGGCAAAAGCTAGTAATATTATAAAAGCGAAAGTGAGTTTGTTTGTTACCTCTTCACGCTTTAATGGCTAAACTGATTTTGATGAATTTTGGTACAGAGATAGTTGAGACCCTGGAGACAGACATAGGCTAACTTTTAACTAAAGTGAGAAATTTTTATTTTAAAAAAGTGGGATATGAGGGAGAACGAGGGAAGAAAAGGGAAAACTTAGCGTTGCTATTACAAATCAATCAGGCGCAAGAGCAAAAACTGCAGGTCTGCTTGGTGTGTTATACCGAATTTAACGCGAGCGAAGCCGCGGGCGAAAGCTAGTGTTTGATAAGGGACTATTAATTTAAACAAGATACAGCGTGTAAACGCACTCTTTTTTCGGATGGGAAATTATCAAATAACTTCGCTCCCTTTGGACGGGGCGTCAGAATATTACAGTTATTTTTTTAATGTTTCCCCAGTCTGGGAATTTCTCCTGTATGCGTTTACAAACATTTAAACTTACATACACAAGCAGCCAAACCCGAAACAACTATCTGTAGGCCATACAAATATTTGTTCCGTGCCGGTATCGAACCTGCAACACGCAGCGCAGCAGTCGATAGCTCAGCCACTGCGCCAACTGTGTCGTCAATTAAACCCATCCATTATCCTTCTTTTGGCCTTTATGTTCCGGGGCTGCGGTATCTCTTTTGAACCAACCTGCAACCTCAGCAGGCAGTAGCCCTGACAGCCCCCTCTGGTGAAAGCACCTTCGCAGCATCCTTTTTAGAGTAGCTTTAGTTTAGTTTGTGACAAGAGAATCAACACCATGTCATTGCTTTCTTTACAAAACGTAAAATAAAGTAAAAAAATTAACAAACATCTAGAATTTAACAAATATCTAGAAATTAACAAATATCTAGAAATTAACAAACATCTAGAAATTAACAAATATCTAGAAATTAACAAACATCTAGAAATTAACAAATATCTAGAAATTAACAAACATCTAGAAATTAACAAACATCTAGAAATTAACAAACATTAAACTAACAAACATCTATAAATTAACAAGTTCCATGTTCACTCTATCTTTTGATCATCATCACTTTATCTACACAAGGAACAGGAAAGCAATCTTACTTAATATTATAAATGCGAATGTTTGTGAGGATGGATAGAATATGTTTGTTACTCTTTCACGTGAAAACGGTTGAGCGGATCTTGATGAAATTTGGCAAAGAAGTAGATTATGGTCTAGAATAACACATAGGATACTTTTTTTTTAGATATCACGTGGGTACCTAACGCCGTGCTGACCAGCTAGTATAAAAATATTAAACCAAAGACCAAATCTCACCAAGTTCTTACTTGGTGAGATTTGGTCTTATAATTACGTTCACCTCCACGACATAACTTAACTACGATTAACTAGACGATTTTAAACCTTAATAATATTAAAATAAAGTTTAAACCAGCTGCGGTTTGCTGGTGCCATTTGAAACCAAATGTCCTAAGCGATTAATGTAACAATTAAACCTCGTCATTTCAATGTCTCCTGTTTTTAAAGTTTCATACTTTGACCGTTCATGCACTAGCTTAAAGATTTGATAAAAAACTCGCGTAGAATTACATATTAATCCATTTAAGTTGGTGCTTAAGTACAGTCAACAAGAGAGATAACTAACCAGGCTCGTCTACACAAAATTAAATAAATTTGATGGAAAACAAACGGATCATCAAATAAATTAAACTTGACTAGGAGACGCTCATCATTTTCTAAAAATAAAACCATTTATTTAATGCACAATGTCCAAATAGTTACACACTAGGCGTAAAACTAGTAAGTATAATTATGAACCTGTTAGGGTGCAACAAAATGTCTTAAAACTAATAAATCATTATTGCAGTAAGTATCTCACATCACGTGATGTGAGATACGTTAGGAACTTTCACAATTATATTATATTAATTAAACTTATATCTAGTCATAAATATTATGATAAGCCTGGTTATTTACCCATTCTGCTGACTGTACATTATAAAGTCCATAATTTAATCTTGTTTTAAAGCTCATTATTGTGTCTGTAAAGCTCTTATTAAGTCTAGACAAACGTGTTGAAGTTTGTCTTAACATATTAATCCTAAAATTATCAAGTTAGGGACAACAGACTAATGGCCCAATAACTTTAAGAAAATATATAAATTCGTGTGAAAATGAAATACTAAAGTTTTCGTTCCCTACCATTGTTTTAATATCCATTTCATGGGCTTTCGTAAAAATCAATAAGACGCCATCTTTATGAGTCCGCCATGTTGGATTTAAAATATTTTTTTTGCTAATTTTGCATTGTATTTCAAACTCCATCGAAAAGAGTAAATCGTGCTTTATATATTTTACATTTTTTTTCGCCAAGATATATATTTTCGCCTTATAAACACTTTTATTTTGTGCCGTGTGGGAATGTAACTTGCGACCCGTAGTGCTGCAACCAATTATAGGTATATATATAATCGATAGGAAAATTCACGAATATATGAAAAGTCAAAGAACAAAAGTAGTTCAATTTTATGATTGGAGTCACCACACTAGTGTTAGTATCTTAAGTATGCAAAATTTCAGCTCAATACACCATCATGAAGCACACCCTGAAATGATTTTTTGTCCAGCAGTGGGACAGTAATAGACCGGTATTATTATTAGTTACAGTTACTAGGTAACCTTTTTTAGGAAATCCCACGCCCCCAGCTCTGGACGGAGCGAGGGTAGTTTCAGACTTTTATTGACTAAAACCCACTATATTATATCTCTTTCGAACAACTCGCTACCCCGTTAATAAGTTACCTGGACTATGCTATATTATTAATATCTATTATAAATGTGAAAGTGTGTGTGTCTGTTTGTTTGTCCGTCTTACACGGCAAAACGGAGCGACGAATTGACGTGATATTTTAAGTGGAGATAGTTGTTTGTAGAATAAAATAGACATAAGCTACTTTTTGTCTCTTTCTAAGGACGCGAGCGAAACCGCCGGCAAAAGCTCGTTTACTATAAGTCTTGAGCCAGCGTGGTAATCAATGCCCGTACTTTCTCTGTATGAGAAGAGACCTTAGCCGAGCCGTGAGATAGTAATAGGCTAGTATTATTACATTATTTTAATAATCCAGTAACCAGATGAAGTCAACTCAAGCGAGTAAAACATTGCAATCATGATTATGATTCATATTATAAAGGTAAGGTCCAAAAAAGCCTATTGTTGCAACCCAAAAACCTTTTCTATAAAACGTCCAGAACAAACATAAGACATTCCTTCCGTAGCCGATATTTTTCCCTTTCATTTCTTATTATTGACAGACAGGAAAACGCTTACGCACATTTCCTTTCGTGAATTCCCCTAGTACGGGAAGGGACGTAATCAAGGGCTTATAAAAGGCTATGTTGGTTTGACATCGATTTCCATTACGGGTACGGTGTAACGTTAACGTAAGATCGTGGCGTGACCATGAAACTGCATAGAATGGCTATATAACTAGCTTTTGCCCGCGGCTTAGCTCGCGTTAAATTCGGGGTTTACAAGTACCTGCTACCTGTAGTTTTTGCCCTTGCGCCTTATTTATTGTAATAGCAATCCTAAGTTTTACCTTTTCTTTCCTCTTTCTCTTATATTTTTTTCTCGATCACCACGCGGGTTAAAGTTAGCGTTGTCGTAGTAACTGTACCACGCGGATGAAGTCGCGGGCAGAAGCTAGTAATTTATAAATTAAACATATAAAAATCGCAAGAAGCAAATTCAGCAGGCGACGAGGTCCTTGCAAGGGATGGTGAGTCACGATGGTGGGACGAGATAGTGACACGAGATGGTGAGTCGAGATGGTGGGACGAGAAGCTGCAACGAGATATTGGGTAGAGATGGTGGGATGATATGTTGGGTCGAGATGGTGGGACGAGATGGAGGGACGAACTGGACTAAACCAACTACTACTGCAAATCATGGGCAGCGATTAGTCCAGCTGCCGGGACATAAAGACAAGGAAATAACTGTGACATTGCAATATTATTTAGGCATTCATTAAGAAATCGTTTAGTGTTTATGAAATTGGGTGTAAATGCCAAACACTTTCCTAATTGGGCAACCAAAACAGTTTATAACCTAAACGACGCTTTTAACGAGTTCCGACCCAGATTTTCAGCACAACAAAATGGTCTCTAAACATAATAATCTTTAGAATAAGCTGGATTTATCCCCGAGGTAATCGCGTCAGCCATTCGTTTGGGAGTCGCTGCGTTTATCGCAATACTGTCCTTGTTTATAGGTGCTGGATTAGGGCATGGCTGAATAATGAAAATATACGGGACGAAGATTTTAAAAGAACACAGAACGTTTCGGTTCCATAATCCCTAATCCCAGGTCGTGAGTTCTCACTTTATATTGTACTAGCTTTCGCCCGCGGCTTCGCTCGCGTTAAATTCGTTATAACACACCAAGCAGCCCTGTAGTTTTTGCTCTTGCGCCTGATTGATTTGTAATAGCAACGCTAAGTTTTCCCTTTTCTTCCCTCGTTCTCCCTCATATCCCACTTTTTTTGTATAAAAATTAGCCTATGTCCGTCTCCTGGTTCCCAACTATCTCTGTACCAAAATTCATCAAAATCGGTTTAGCCATTAAAGCGTGAAGAGGTAACAAACAAATAAACAAACAAACAAACAAACAAACTCACTTTCGCTTTTATAATATTAGTAAGGATAGTAAGGACTAGCTGGCGCCCGCGTATTCGCCCGTTTGATGATCGAAGAAAAACAGTATCATATCTGTTATTCCAGACTATAATCTACCTCATTGCCAAATTTCATCAAGATCCGTTCATTCAGCCGTTTTGACGTCCGAGGTTGCAGGTAGTTCCGGGGTTGCGGGTTGTTCGAAAGAGATACCGCGGCCCCGGAACATACCTAAAGGGCCCGGAAAATAGAAGGAACATGGGTGGGATTTAGACAGTACAAGTCTGACACTCCCCCCCCCCTTTTGGCCAAAGTGGGGAAAGTTATTTAATGATTTCCCACCCACAAAAAAGCCGTTTTGACGTGAAAGAGTAACAAACGTCCATCCGTCCTCACAAACATTCGCATTTATAATATTTGTAGGATTCTGTTACTAAGCAATCTGTTTCTTCTTGCAAGAATCCTTACTTTAATCCTTACTAATATTATAAAAGCGAAAGTGAGTTTGTTTGTTTGTTTGTTTGTTACCTCTTCACGCTTTGATGGCTAAACCGATTTTGATGAATTTTGGTACAGAGATAGTTGGGAACCAGGAGACGGACATAGGCTATATATGTTTTTTTTAAAGTGGGATGTGAGGGAGAAAGAGGGAAGAAAAGGGAAAACTTAGCGTTGCTATTACAAATCAATAAGGCGCAAGGGGAACTGTGTTACCCCGAATTTAACGCGAGCGAAGCCGCGGGCAAAAGCTAGTTAATATTATAAAAGCGAAAGTGAGTTTGTTTGTTTGTTTGTTTGTTACCTCTTCACGCTTTAATGGCTAAACCGATTTTGATGAATTTTGGTACAGAGATAGTTGGGACCTTAGAGACGGACATAGGCTAACTTTTGTTTAAAAAAAGTGGGATGTGAGGGAGAAAGAGGGAAGAAAAGGGAAAACTTAGCGTTGCTATTACAAATCAATAAGGCGCAAGGGGAACTGTGTTACCCCGAATTTAACGCGAGCGAAGCCGCGGGCAAAAGCTAGTCTAATATGTTTTCGAATTTTCATCGGTATATATGCATATCTTCAGCTGAGTTTTGTACCCATTGATGGTAAACTCATTTTATGCTGGAAAATCTTGTTGCTAAGTAGGTCATGTCTCATCTCATCTCAGCTGGTCCTGAGATATGAATATTATTAAATAGCTAGCCCGCTAGCTCACCAGACTCACCAACTTCTGGTCGGATATTCCCTTTTCTATCGAGAATGATGACATATACACTTTATTCCTTCATTTTTAGGGTTCCCTACCTCAAAAGGAAAGAACAGAACCCTAACAGGATCACTTTGTTGTCCGTCCGATTGTCTGTCTGTGGGTCAAGACCCTTTATCTCAAAAACGCGTGGAGGTATCGAGTTGAAATCAAAACCATATACTGAAAGAGGTAGTCTCTTAGAGCTGTGAAAAAATGGACCCTCTAAGTCTACGCAGTCAAAAGATATGGCTGTTTATGTTGCAAGTTTGTATGAAAATCTCGGTGCGCCTGTTCGACTTGTTTTTTTTTTTGGTCGGTGTTTTTTATAGGTTAGGGACAAATGAACCTGATAATCTCTATTCAATTCCATTATTTATTGCATCTCACATGTGTTTTACAAGGTCTTCTTACATAATAATAATAATACAGTTCTCAGATTTTTCGGGCTCAGATTTTTTTTAAATAAGAAGAAAAGTAAATAATTAACTTAAAATATAAATTTATAACAATTAGGTAATATTGAGTTCATTAGTATCAATATCGTAGGTAAATTAGTAAAAACTCAATAATAAATCCTTACTAATATTATAAAAGCGAAAGTGAGTTTGTTTGTTACGTCTTCACGCCCAAATTGCCAAACCAATTTTGATGAATTTTGGACATAACCTATTTAAAAAAAAAAGAGAAATGAGGGAGAAAGAGGGAAGAAAAGGGAAAACGTAGCCTTGCTATTACAATAAATAAGGCGCAAGGGCAAAAACTACAGGTAGCAGGTACCTGCAAATCACGAAAGGGGTTACCCCGAATTGAACGCAAGCGAAGCCGGGAGCAAAAGCTAGTAAATAACAAATCAATATATTATGTCAATACAAACGTCTGAAATACCGCTGATAGTTTCGGTTAGAAATCAGGAATCGGTGGAAGGATCGCATAAGGTTTGATCTCCTACTAATACTAATAAAATACGATTTCGTACGTTCATAGAATCAACACCTTCCATAAATCTTTAGCTAACTCATAAATCTTTCAACGCCTAAATATAGAAATACTTCCCAAGTACCAAATATTGTTACAATAATATTTTGCGAGGAAATACTTTAGGAACTGGTATTTTATTAAGGTTCCACATCTCTAAAAGAAAAATAAGAGGAGCTCGTGAATAAATAAGCCGCCCTTGCCTAGGTTGGTCTGTGGATGGGTGACCACCCGTTACATACCGAGTTTCCTCCGTGCCTCGGAAAGGACGTTAAGCCGTTGGTCCCGGCTGTCATTTGTAGATCTTTGACAGTCGTTACAGGTAGTCAGTGTCCCGAAAGTCTGACGACCAGTCTTACCAAGGGGTATCGTATTACCCAGTACTAACTGGGTTGTGGTGATATTCAGCTGCATCCGGTTAGACTGGAAGCCGACCCCAACATAGTTGGGAAAAGGCTAGGCAGATGATGATGATGATCTCTAAAGGAAAAAGCGGAACCCTTTTTTTAAAACGTTGTTTCACACTATGAATTTCTCCTGTATCGTGGGTGCGTTTACAAACACTTAAACTCACATACACAAACAGCCAGACCCGGAACAACTATCTGCAGGTCGCACAAATCCGATCCGTCCGATCTGAAAATCGAAGCCGCGAAACGCAGCGCAGCAGTCGGTCGCTCAGCCACTGCGCCAACCTTACCGTCAGAACTACTCTAACTATTGGATCACTATGTTGTCCGTCTCTCTATCTGTCTGTCAAGACCCTTTATCTCAGGAACGCTTGGAGGGATCAAGTTGAGATTAAAACCATATTTGACGACACGGTTGGCGTAGTGGCTGAGGGATCGACTGCTGCGCTGCGTGTCGCGGGTTCGATTCCCGCACGGAACAAATATTTGTATGACCTGCAAATAGTTGTTTCGGGTCTGGCTGTTTGTGTATGTGAGTTTATATGTTTGTAAATGCACCCACTATACAGGAGAAATTCCTAGTGTGGGGCAACGTTTAAAAATAAAATATATATATATATATAGGCAACTGTGAGATCCTTTTGTTTGTTAGTGAAAAAATCAACCCTCTAAGTCTACGCAGTCAAAAGATATGGCTGTTTATGTGGCAAGTTTGTACGGAACCCTCGGTACGTGAGTCTGACTTGCTCTTGGTCGGTTTTTTGTTTCTTATCAACCCACGCGTATGATTTTATTACCGCCCACTAAGCTAAGAATTTGGTATTAATGGCCAATATTAATAGAACTTACTTTAGTACCTACCATTAATATTGGGTAAAGGGTATTTTCGTAGAATGAGAAAGTGTTGGCTGTTGGGGTCAGGATGTCTTTTGTAGATTTACAGTCACTTTGGGAAGAAAACCCTGATAGTCTGGTAACTCCTTACCTATTAACGCCAACAAAAAAAGAAAGAAAATTGCGTTTATTGAGAACTAGCTTTTGCCCGCGGATTCGCTCGAGTTAAATTCGGGGTAACACAGTTCCCCTTTCCTGATTTGCAGGTAGCTGCTACCTGTAGTCTTTGTCTTGGCGCCTTATTTATTGTAATAGTAATGCTAAGTTTTCCCTTTTCTTCCCTCTTTCTCCCTTATCTCTCACTGTTTATTAAAAAAAAGTTAGCCTATGTCCGTTCTCCAGGGTCCCAACTATCTCTGTACCAAAATTCATCAAAATCGGTTAGCCATTTAAGCGTGTAAACGTAACAAACCAACAAACAAACTCACTTTCGCTTTTGTAATATTAGTAAGGATATACCTAATAGGTACCATTTTTTTAAAAATAATAAAATATCGCACACATCTCTTTAGGGTGCGTGGAATATAACGCGCCGTAGAAACGGCCTATCGCCAATAGACGGACGGACGGTGAGCTACCCATTGCTCGCCGTCCACAGGCCCGCATCTACGGTGGCCGGGCGTCGTCTCGCGGCGCCCGACGGCCAGGGCGGCCTTGGCCAGACTGGCAATCAGACTAACTAATCTACTATTTTATCCAAGACTAACAGAGGTTTAGAGAAAACTCATTATGTAATGAATGGTCGCCCATCCACGCACTGATCTTTGGACAACTTGTTTAGTCACGACATCCTTTTCCATTTCTTCGAGAAATTCAACTTTTCACCATCTTGAATCTTATCACTGATGGACATAAGAGTGTAATTTGGTTAACCGCTAGAGCCTACAGAACCTATGCATAAATAAAAAAGTGTATTCATCACAGAGTTTCCAACGATGTTTTTAGTGCCAACGAAAAGAGAAAACTTTTTAGACAGAATATTCAGACGGCTAGATTATTCAGTTTTTTATACCCAACCAGCAGCTTGCCTAAATAACGAATAGGGAACTTTTCAACAAAATGCTTTAATTGATAGTGCCAAATTACAAGCGTAGGAAATTTAACAGATTATAAAATGTTTATCAATACCTTACTCGGAAACTGGCTCTTATTGCACTACAATTAGGTTTAACATGCAATGTATTTCACACGTGTCCTTTCTTCTCATTTATCGTATCGTGGGCTTCCATTTTTTCAACAATTATAAACAAATCCCAATAGCCGGCAATGTCTTTTTTTAGAGCAAGGAGGTTCATGTTTTTAAAGCATACATAATGAATAAAAAAAAAAAATATTTGTCAACAGAATATCACAAATAAACATGATTATTTTTTAAATAATTTGCTTAAAACAATAAATTGACATTTATTTGAGTTCTTAATTTAAAAATATTTGATTTTTTTATTTTTGATATTACGCTGTTTAGCGATGACCTTTGCATTTCCTTCAGTTTGAGAAGACAAAGCGCGGGGAAAAGAAATTAAATCATTGTTTAATATTGATTAATGACAAAAGTACTTTTGTTCAGTTATTTAATTTCTCTGTAAGTGTATTGATTCACGTGAGAATTTGTCCCTGCTGTTCGTCGAAAATAAAAGCCCTGTAGTCCCGTACTAACACAACCTCCCGTATATTCCAAATTCAAATCCTCGTTAAGGTAATACCCTGTTATCTGCATCTTATCCCTCAGAAAAATCTTCAACACTCACTTAAGTTATCGCCCTTTTTACAGCGCCTTAGATTTCTTGGCATTCCTGAAACATCGGATTTGGGAATTCAAATGAAGTCAGTTTATTATTCTGGCCATTTTCCACCATCTCATTTGCATTTAGTAGCCAAAATTCGGTCGCATTTTGGTAGCCACTGAAAGATATTAACTAAGTGATTAATACTTTTGCTTGAACTACCTGCGTCTCGCCATTCCACCCGCGTAGACCAGGATAAAAATAACGTCATGTATTAATCTAGGGAGTAAGCTATCTACATATGAAACGTCCAAATCTGGTAAGCAATTTGAGCGTGAAGAAGCAACGAATATACACGCACACATACAAACTTTCGCTTTGATATTACTATTAGAGTGGTCCCGGTTGTCTATAGTAGATCTTTGACAGTCTTTATGACTAGAAGCCCGAAAGGTTTACAACAAATATTGTAAATATTACAAAGGGATATTGTGTTGTCACATTTCTCAATCAATACTTAACATCATCATTCATTGACGGCACGGTTGGCGCAGTGGCTGAGCAATCGGCTGCTGCGCTACGTGTCGCGGGTTTGATTCCCGCACAGATGAAACATTTGTATAGCCTACACATAGTTGTTTAACGGTTTTATTTAGCTCACCCCGTTTGTTTTATTTATTTATTATTCTTGGGTCAAATTTAGTAATTCAAATTTCACCCTCTTCCTGTCAACCGATTAATCTGAAATTTTGTATACACTTTGGATTTTGGTGACAATACAATTATCTTTATTCATTATCATTATAAATTCAAGATGGCCGCCGCTACAAAATGGCGGATAATTTATGTTTTATTAATCCCATCAATATGGGTATCAAATGAAAGGGCTCAACAAGCTGAATACAATATACTATAAAAAATTGAAATCCAAGATGGCGGCCGCTACAAAATGGCGGATAACGTAGGTTTTATCAATCCCATCAATATGGGTATCAAATGAAAAGGCTCAACAAGCAGAATACAATATACTATAAAAAATTGAAATACAAGATGGCGGCCGCTACAAAATGGCGGATAACGTAGGTTTTATCGATCCCATCAATATGGGTATCAAATGAAAGTGCTCAACCAGTATAATACAATGTACTATATAAAATTAAAATCCAAGATGGCGGCCTCTACAAAATGGCGGATAACTTAGGTTTTATCAATCCCATCAACATGGGTATCAAATGAAAGGTCTCAACAAGTAGAATACAATTTACTATGCAAAATTGAAATCTAAGATGGCCGCCGCTACCAAATGGCTGATAACATTTTTTTATCAATCCCACCAATATGGGTATCAAATAAAAGGGCTTGACAAGAAGAATACAGTGCACTATACAACCTCAATATTTAAGATGGGCGCAGCCACCAAATTGCGTATAATAATAAGATTTAAATTTAGAAATTGAATCTGTAATTTAGGTATCTGATTAATCCAGCCTGAATCCACCACCCAAGTCAAGATTTATTTTAAAAACTAAAAACTAGAAAATAAAAATAGGTAAAAAAACTTTTTAAGTTAAACGGTTTTATGTTAAACATACATTGCAATGTTTAAGATAAATGTACTAAAAACCAAAAAATAATAAAATAGATACAGTCGTGGGAATTATAAACATATGCATAGACTAGACTAAAATAAAACCGTGGGGCACGTCAATTGTCTACAAATTATCGACTTAATGTGCGATAGAAGAATCGTTTAATTCGTCGTTAAAATAGGCAGTTGGCCCGCAGACGGTGAGGAAATTACTTACTATTTTCTTGCTCATGGAAATTCCAATAGTTATACACTCCATGTAAATAAAAGAGAGGTTTCAACTAGTTTATCGTTGGACATTCACACTGCTGGCTGGCGAGGAATCGTTTCACTGCTCGTAGTTTGTCTTTAATCGACAAAACATATGATAAAAGTACTACTCGCTCACCACTATGAAACCCTAAAACTCGCTTATAATCGAGCTTGCTAGCTTGTTTCCACATTCTAGCCCTACTTATCACACGTCCATCGTTGTCGGTTGAACAACTGCCTAATTATAGTGTAACATTACAAAACAAACATTTTAATCAACGATTGTAGACAATTGACGTGCCCCACGGTTTTATTTTAGTCTAGTCTATGCATATGTTTATAATTCCCACGACTGTATCTATTTTATTATTTTTTGGTTTTTAGTACATTTATCTTAAACATTGCAATGTATGTTTAACATAAAACCGTTTAACTTAAAAAGTTTTTTTACCTATTTTTTCGTTAAGTGAGTTTACATGTTTGTAAACGCACCCACGATACAGGAGAAATTCCTGGTGTGGGGAAAAGTTTTTATAAAAAAACTTTCTTATTTTTCTACCACGTTATATTATCTAACTCATATTAAAATATTTTTTACTTATATATTTATAAATTTGAATCATCACTTTCCTGCCGTTGTCCCATTCTATTTGGGGTCGGCGCAACACGATTTCTTCTTCCATTCTCCCTTGTCAGACGTCACGGCATCATTTACTCCTTGCTCCTTCATATTATTCACAAAATCCGTCCATCTTTTCATTGGCCTTCCTCTCCCTCTCCCTCTCAATCCAAGATTCAGATCATTTATAGATTTGAATAAAAATATTTGTGTAGTGTTAGCTGTAGGTACAACATTGACTACCCCCCTTATATTTTTATGTTCTCATACTCCATCCAAAGGTTGTCTGGAAGATATCGCTATCAGTATTAAGACCACCAGGCGCCATTGTAACTATATTTATGGATAGTGGGAATAGAATGATAAATATTTTTGTTGATGAATGAAGAGAGGAAGACCAATAAAAAGTTTTGGTTAATGCTATAGAGCCTTTACCACCTCCAAATAATATGGGTCAAAGTCAGAAAAAATAAGGGGTGTCAATGACCAACATATGAAGCTTATACGAAAAAGGTTCTGAAAATGAAGTGAATGAGGAAGTTTAACTAATTGTCCTAAAAACTCATTCACTTAATCACATTTGTCTGTCACCTATGGGACTCGTATCACTGTGTAGGTAGGTGAATGTACAGGATGTTCGCTAATGACAGCATTTACAGAGTGTTCTTGGAAGTATGGATAAAACTGAATCACAAAGTAGGCATGGCCATTTAAAAACTTTTTAACTCTTAAGATTTTTTCAATCACTGCACATGTTTTCTTGTGTCAATGTTTAATAACTGGTTTATTTGTTTCCCACCTCTTACACATTTTTAGTTGAGGTAAATACTTGTTTCCCACCTCTCACACATTTTTAGTTGGGGTAAATACTTGTTTCCCACCTTTTACACATTTTTAGTTGGGGTAAATACTTGTTTCCCACCTTTTACACATTTTTAGTTGGGGTAAATACTTGTTTCCCACCTCTTACACATTTTTAGTTGAGGTAAATACTTGTTTCCCACCTCTCACACATTTTTAGTTGGGGTAAATACTTGTTTCCCACCTTTTACACATTTTTAGTTGGGGTAAATACTTGTTTCCCACCTTTTACACATTTTTAGTTGGGGTAAATACTTGTTTCCCACCTTTTACACATTTTTAGTTGGGGTAAATACTGCTCGATTTTTAGGGCTCTGTAGCTCAAAAGGGCAAAAACGAAACCCTTATTAGATCACTTTGTTGTCCGTCTGTCTGTCAAGACGAATTATCTTGGGAACGCGTGCAAAATCGAGTTCAAATTAAATCCATGTACTCAAGTCTGTGGTCCCTTGGAGTTGTGGAAAAATCAAATCTCTAAGTCTACGCATTCAAAAGATATGGCCGTTTATGTCACAAGACTCGCACTTGCCAGTTTTTTTTTTTAATAAACTGCCAATAACAAACTAATTTGAACCTGTAGAAATCTTGATCAGAGTTATCAAAGTAACTCATGATCAAAAGACCACACCCTGTATATTATGGTTTACCGGCGACAGGTTAATTTCCTGTGCAGGGCCAGGACACGATATCAGCAAAGCATATCACATGGCTTCTTACGAGTAAAGTAATCATTTTTTTCTACCGTATAAGCGGAACAAAAATAACATACGAAAATAATTTGAAAAAATTGTGATGTACAAAACATAAGTTCACTAAATTTTGTTAGTCGCTTCGTCTGTGTGGATTTAAAAAATACATCATTATTGTTAGTAGGTAAACTTGTTTTAGACTTCATTCGCTATGATAAAAAATGCTCCCGTCTCTATTTTTCACAACTAGTTTGTGCTACAGCGACTGAGATAATGCTTACCCAATGAACATTTAAACATTGATTCGAGCCGTATCGAAGGCGCATTTGTGTTCCACGTGCGCCTCAAAGAGACATCACTGTGAGTCGTCTCGCAGCGCCCGACGCCCGGGGCGTCTCTCGCGGCGGCTGGGTTGGTTTGAGGTTCTCTCCCTCAAACGCCCGGCCACCTCCTTCGCTAGCATGACTGCTTCGCAGAAGGAGGTGACCGCTTCCCATTCCCTCTCGCTCCGGACCATGAACTGAACCAGGGCCGGACGCGAGAGATGCCTCCGCCGATCGCCTCTACGAGGGATGTTAATAAAGACTTCAGTCTAACAGTTCAGTGGCTGAGTCAAAAAAAACGCCACAATCTGACGAACATATTTTCCTGAAGATTATAGAATCATGCATAATGATATCTAGGCTTGTCGTCAACGTCATATACGCGAGTCGTATGAAACCTGATAATTGAATTTTTCATAGAGATTAGAATTTTCTTGAGCAAAACCATGTTTCTTCATGACAGCGAGTCAACAGGAATAATCCTATTTTATTAATGTTAAAACGCTTAAAACTTGGCACTGTAGATTACCTATATTTATTTTTAAACATGTCAAGATTCCTTAAATAAATCAGTGACACAGTTTAATTAAAGCTACAGCACGGTTGGCGCAGTGGCTGAGTGATTGTTGTGTAGCGGGTTCGATCCTCGCACGGAACAAATATTTTTAGGACCTACAGTTAGTTGTTCCGGGTCTGGCTGTTTGTGTATGTGAGTTTAAATGTTTGTAAACGCACGCACGATACAGGAGAAATTCTTAATGTGGGCAACGTTTTTTTAAACAAAAAATGCAGCCCCATAATTGTGTTCCAACATTGCTCAGACATTTACGATACGAAAACACACTATAACTATCCACTTTAACCTCTCCAATATCCACAATGTAACCCATTAAAGGCCCAATCTAACGAACGCCCTAAATGCCTGCTGACCCAAAAACCGTAAGAATGACCCAAAAGATGCCAAGTAATGCAAGACAGAAATATTTGGATCAGTTTTAATTGAAAGAAAGAAACCATATTTATTTGGCACTAAACATAAAGTGCACGCAACTACGCAAATAAAAAAAAACAATAAAAATGAAAAAGACAACTAACTCATGGTTCTCTTTTCTAAAGGGATAAAAAGTATCCTATGTGTTAACCAAGTTATAATATATCTGTATGCCAAATATCATCCAAATTTGTTGAAAAGTTTTTGCGTGGAACAAACATCCATCCATCCATACATCATAACAATCTGATGTACTAGCTGCGCCCCGCGGTTTCACTCGCGTGATGATAGAATATACGATATATCTTTATGAATTATAGCCTATGTGTTATTCTGATATATAAGCTATATTATTGTAAAGTTTCATTAAAATCCATTTAGTAGATTTTGCGTGGAAGAGTGGCGGGCGCGTTAGGCGCGTCGCCCACACGACATTTGTAAAGAAAATCTCACATAAGATTCACGCCGCAACGAGATTTTCCTTACAAATGT
This sequence comes from Ochropleura plecta, assembly GCA_905475445.1. Classification (NCBI taxonomy): domain Eukaryota; kingdom Metazoa; phylum Arthropoda; class Insecta; order Lepidoptera; family Noctuidae; genus Ochropleura; species Ochropleura plecta. The sequence continues at coordinate 4,537,435 of FR997738.1, read as the reverse complement.
CGTGTGGGCGACGCACCTAACGCGCCCGCGCCTCGACTGCGCCTCGACTGTTGGTCGTGTGGGCGACGCGCCTAAGAAACATCTATACTGGCATCCATTCATACAAACTTTCGACACAAATTTTATCTTTATGTGATATTATTAGTTTTTAATTTTATTGTTTAGATTAAGTTTAGTAAAATTCAATAGTAAAATTACAACACTACTGTGTATTGTAATTTTACTATTCAGGTATTCGAGAACAGATCCTAGAAAATATTTTTGTTTGATCATTCGTGATCAAACAAAAATTGTGTCCCAGCTTATATTAGAGGCTGAAAATGAGCGTCATATGATAGGGTTGTCTAACATTTATGCTGAGTCGAGCCCTTTTGAAGTTAGATTTTTTAATTTAATTAACACACCTTACCCAAAACCTCGTGCACGAGATGTGAGGCTTGAACCTCAAGGACATGAGGACGGAAGTGAGAAAGTGTTACTATCCGAGAGATATTCCGACTTGAAAATCGGAGGAGGTCCTCGACTTTACTGTATTTATTAGCTGCATGAGTAACGATGTTAAAAAAATATGAGTTTTCTCCGTTCACGTTTACTTTGGATGATAATGCAGTGACGGCATTTTAAATCTAAAATGGCGGACTCGCAAAAAAGGCAGAATAATTATTTCTATGCATTCCCATGCTATGGCCATCATGAAAGGGTTAGCTGAGATAATTACGAGAAAGACTGTTTCCTTTAGTGTTCCGTTCCTCAAAAGGAAAAACGGAGCCCTTTTTTTGGGTGGTAATCATCAAATAACTTCCCCCGCTCTGGGCGGAGCGGGGGGGGGGGGGGGAGTGTCAGACTTTTACTGACTAAAACTCACCCATGTTCCTTCTATTGCCCTTTGCGTTCCGGGGCCGCGGTATCTCTTTCGAACAACCCGCAACCCCGGCAGACGGTGGCCCTGGCAACGGGACCCATAATCACTTTGTTGTCTGTCTGTAAATCAAGTTGAAAGTATCGAGTTGAAATTAAAACCATATACCTACTGAACTCTGTGGTCCCTTTGTGCTGTGAAATCAACCCTCTAAGTTTACGCAAAATCAAAAGATACGGTCGTTTATGTCGCAAGTTTGTACGGAACCCTAACTCGCTCTTGGCCGGTTTTTTTTTGATTACGTTATTACGTTCTCTAAGGAGATAAATAAATAAATAAAATAAATAAATATCTTGGGACAACTCACACACGGCTATCTGATCCCAAGCTAAGCAGAGCTTGTGTTATGGTAACCAGACAACTGATATACATACTTATATATAATTTATAAATACATACATATTATAGATAAATCACACCCAGACACAGAACAAACAATCATGCTCATCACACAAAGTTTGTCCTGGGTGGGATTCGAACCCACGACCTCCGGCTCAGCAGTCAGGACCACTAACCACTAGACCAACAGGCCCGTCAATCTATTCATAGTTATGACAAAAATACAAAAATAGATATAATTTTCTTCCTTTCACCGCTGAGAACACTGTATCCAGATTCTGCTATCCTGGGCTAAAGTACCTCATAGACAGACAATTCACAATTATATCTATCGCAAGTAGTAATGGGTTAACAATCGTTTGAGGTATTCGGCTCGCTAGACATTGTGTGATTGAGTTTGCCGAGCTATTTTGGCGTTCTGCGGGTAGTACAATTGTTACTAAACTACGTAGCGACTGAATACAATAGGAGTACCTATTGCTACATTGGTACTTAGTAGTAATAGAAAATCATTGACGTACACATTGAGTAAAAGTTTAAATATCAAAAGTATTCAAAAGTCATTTATTCAAATTAAGATAATCAGTACTTTTTGAACGTCAAATTACAAGGGACAGTCTCCTAAAACGCCTGCCCTTCGCCACTTTCTAATGTTTTAGCTGGGAAGAAGAAGTGGCGGAACAAACTCCCCAGCAACACATCTGTCTGTCACAGAAGAACCAGATTTTATTCTATTTCATTTTCAGTTGGTGCATGAAGAGAAAACTTTGACAGGTTTAGGTTCAAATAAAAAAAAAACTAGCCAAGATCGAGTCAGCCTCGCTCACCGAGGGTTCCGTAGAAACTTACGACATAAACAGCCTTATCTTTTGACTACGTAGACTTAGAGGGTTCAAGATTTTTTGACAGCTCCAAAGGACCATAGACTTGAGTATGATTATGGTTTTAATTTCAACTCGATACCTACACGCGGTCCCGAGATAAAGGGCCTGGACAGACAGATAGACAACAAAGTGATCCAATAAGAGCCGGTTCACATTAGGTCGGACCGACAGTTTTACCGGCCCGACAAACGTGTCGGATCCATATTGGCGTATGTATGTCAATAGCGCCGTTCACATTATGGCGACCCGACCAAACTGTCGGAGCCGACACAATTACCGTACGTCCAGCCACGATTTCTGTCGGATCGGACATAATATTGGCGTACTAGCAAGTATGGCGCCGTTCACATTTGTCGGCGCGAAGCGGCGGCGACACCCGCCTGCCAACCCTTACCCCACTCTCGGCACTTGCGCAAGCAGTTTCGTCGACGTGTATGCAGAAAAGACACGTATCAATATGGAGGGCGAAGGAGACAGGAGAAGAACAAGAGAGGAGTTTACTGTCCATCCTATACGAAAGCCAACCAGCACAACTGTTTGTGACGACCCAGGCCGGGCAGTAAAACGACCGTACCGACAGTTATATTCACATTAGGTCGGGTCGGCGGCGTCTAGTGTGAACAGCAACACCCGGCAGTCGGTGAACGGCAAACTGCCGGTCTGACCTAATGTGAACCAGCTCTAAGGGATCCGCTTTTTTTCCTTTTATGTCAAAATCAATCAACGATCCTTATCAAACAGTGGTTGCATTTGACTCACAGTTGCGTAAAAGCCAAATTAAAATGAATCTTACTCGTATACACAACAAGGCCTTATCTTCATAATCTAATTATAAAAAGTGACGTCAGGTCAGCAATTAATCACGATAATTTCGCACCACGTGATCAATCACTGTTGATAAAACTAGATATAGTGTAGGTTATAATTAGAGTTGGAATAATCGAATGCATATTTACCTGAAGTTTGTTATTGGCTAAACAAATATGAAAGGGGCTTGTAACTCTTGTAAGGCTATTTTTATTAAAAATAAAATGCCGAGAATCCGCGATTGCATATGCCGTTTATTTGTTTATCTACATCACACGGACTAGACACTTTTTTTTCATAATTGCCTAAATTTTAACTTAAGCTATTTCTGGTGATAACGTGCCAAATAACAAACTCTTTACAATCCATTTCTATGTCCTATCTCCAAGCAGCGGGGTTGCAAGTTGTTTAATACAATCGAGTACATTTGCCTTAAATTTGAAAAAAAAAAAAAATTGATACTACCTCCCGCTCCCCTCCTCTCTAGTATGCTGCTTTAACTTTCAACGGAATCTTGATTAAAACCTTCTCTAAGTCTTTTTACTCTAAGTTCATCGGTATTCAAAAAATATTAAACATAGGTTTGTAATAATAAAAAAGGTTTTGACATAATGTACCTAATAATTACGTTATTAGAGGTCAGGAACGGACTACAAGTAAGTACTTATTAAGCAAAATACTTCATACGTAGAAAAGTTAAAAAGCATGAGTATGCAGAAAAATGTTCCGTAATTAAACAGTATAAAACTATTTGCTTACGTCTTAGTCCGCTAAAAACTAGTTTTATAAAGTTCGTTTAACTACATAAAGTGCAATGTAAACAAGGCTACGTTTTATTTGTAAACAAAATAATGTTGTAGTGGACGCGTTTGTGTCGTGTTTGTGTAAACAAAACGAAAATGTTTATTAACCTATTTAAATGTTTAAGTAAACTACTCTATGTGCTTTTTGTTCGTGAGGCACTTTGCTGTTGTTGAATGTGGAAGTTGTTGGTATTTACTCGTTCTGGCTTATGAATTTTACTCTATTGTGTAAGTGGTATCTAATAAAGTTCACTTTGAGGCAATAAAACACCGCACGGAACTTGAAAGCGAACTATTTTAGCTGATTTCTGAAAAAGGAGGAGGTGCATTCCACAAACATCTATACACCGATTTATCTGTTATTACCAGTTCAATTATGGTGTTTTTTTTTTCTTTTTGTAGTTATAGTTAGAGTGTGTGAGAGGAACTCGTGGCTAAATAATAGCAGCCGCTCAGGTCGATCTTTAGGTTAAGCCGCGCTTGCCTAGGTTGGTCTGTGGATTGGTGACCACACAGCTACTCAGTGTCCCGAAAGTCTGACAACCAGTGAAATAGTCAATGAAACAAAAAAATACCGACAACCAAACGTAAGGTAATTTTTCTTTGTTTATTTGGAAGTCTGTTATTTTTTTTTGAACATGTAATAAATACGAAACTTACATCTTAAGAAACCTACGCAAAAAAGTTGAGGCAACTCTTAAACTTAAGTTAAATTAGTCATCATAGAACACATTCATGACCATTCACGGTAGTGTATGTACATCCTTATTACAAAATATTTGCTTAAAGTAAATATTGGTATTAGACTGACAACGCACGCGCGCTGTATTTTTTCGTCACAGCCTACGTGTTGTTTAAATAATTAAGTAAGTAAATATGTGTTGAATAGCCGACTTATTTCTAGTTTTTTTTACTTAAATAATATCACTTTTGTATTCTTAGTAGGGTAAGATAGTGCTGTATCTAATATTACACCCACATTTCGCGAGTTTTATGTAAAAGGGGGTGATTCTATTGCCATAAACTTGACACGAATACTCCGTGGCTACAACCGAGAAATTGCTAACAGAGTAATTTCTGTTCTGTTCCGGGTTGGTCATAGCAAACCCGGATATCTCAGGCGGTATCTTCTCAGAATAGTCGGGTACGAAATACCGGCTTCGTTTAGTTTTTTTTTTTGTTAAAAAAAGCGTTGCTCCACACTAGGAATTTCTTCTGTATCGTGGGGTGCGTTTAAAAACATTTAAAGTCATATACACAAACAGTCAGACCCGGAACAACTATCTGTAGGCCATACAAATATTTGTTCCGTGCGGGGATCGAACCCGCGACACGCCGCGTAGCAGTCGATCGCTCACCCAAAATAAAAAACGAGTTTTATTGTTCTGTCTTGTGCAAGTCTATAATATACAGTTTTTCCTTGCATTCATCTAGTGGCAAAAAAATAAAGACGAAACACAAAATATCAGAAACTGCTTACGCAAAACTTCTCAAACAAATCCGCTCACCAAACTATTCTAAAACAAAACACGGAACCTGAAAATATGAGCTGTGTTTACACAAGTAATCGTACATTTTTATTATTGTAACCCAACCGGATAACAATTACTTTGTTTCACATTTCAATACTGAAATCATAACTTTGTAAATATACTTAATTAACAATGTGTTTTTGGGGTCAAGACAATTTTAATTACGCTTACAAACTAGTTATCTATAATCTATATATAAAAATGGATCTTTGTACTTGTTGCTAAACGCAAATCTTGAGAACAGCTGAACCGATTTCGCTTATTCTTTTTTTGTTGTGTTGGTTAATGATAAAAGAGGGTTCTTATGAAAAAAATAGGGTAGGCAGGGTAAAGTAATTTTTCTACTACCCACCTAGGGTAGTAGAAAAATTACTTTGCAACACATGCCGGGCACAGCTATCCTACTATAATCCTTACTAAAATTATAAAAGCGAAAATGAGTTTGTTTGTTACGTCTTCACGTCTAACTGGCCAAACCGATTTTGATGAATTTTGGTACAGAGATAGTTGGGACCCTGAAGACGGACATAGGTACAAAAAATTGAAGGGGGAGAAGGAGGGGAGAAAAGGGGATAGACTCACTTTCGCTTTTGTAAAATTAGTGTAAGGATTTAAAAAAAAAACATTATATTGTGTAGTTGTTTATTGGAGCCTATTCTCTAAATTTAAATTTTGTAGCACCAACAGGCTTCGAGTAAAATGACTGTGACATACAGACAGACAGACGGACTGAGGTAATCGTCGGTCAAATAACTCCTTCCACTCTGGGCGGAGCGGAATCGTCACACTTTTACTGAAACCTAAAACCTATCTTGCCAAAGGGCAAAAGAAGAAACACAGATGGAACATGGATGGAAGAGATACCGCGGCCCTGAAACACCTTCATGTTCCGGGGCCGCGGTACCTCTTACGAACAACCCGCAACCCCGGCAGGAACGGTGGCAAAGCAGGATTGTTTAAATGTCATTCTAGTGTAGCAAAGAGACAGAGCTATACAGAATGTCTAGCCATCTCTTTCCCACAATAGAATAAAATTAAAAAATTACTCTCAATGTTTTATTCACTTAAGTTTACATGGACACTTATAAAACGTCAAGAATAGGTGCACGGTTCGGCTTGGTCGTTTCATATCGAGTAGAATCGTCAATAAACTACAAGATTACTTTTTTTTAAACCATCACATCGCTTTGATGTCATGGTAACTCAACTAAAAACCGACCAAGAGCGAGCCAGACTGGTGCACCGGGGGTTCCGTGCAAACTATAATAAAAAAAATAAAAAGGTTTATTGCAGAAACTTGTGACTTAACCTCTCAAGGACCGTCAATATTTACCTAACAATCCGTCAAGCACCGCCGGGCGGGCTCTTATCGTAAGCGTAATCTGATTTTAAGACATATCTTTACTACAAATACAGATTTAAAACGGTCGGGGTTTGGTGGCACAAATTTGTGCCAGCGGGGCTCAACGGTAATACTTGTTAACTGGCACGTTTTTGTGCCGCTGGGGCTCGAGATGTTAAAAGGCCATTATGTTTAGACTGTGTAGATTTAAAGAGCTGATTTTATCACAGCACAAAGGACCCACAGATTTGAGTATACAGTTTTAATTTGAACTCGATACCTCTACGCGTTTTTAAAATAAAGGGTTTTGACAGACAGACAGACGAAAAACAAAGTGATCCAATCGGGGTTCCGCATTTTTCCTTTTGAGGTGCGGAACCCTTAAAACCTAACCCTAGAATCGTTATCCTAGCTATATGACAGTCAACATTATCCACGTACCAGCGCATCCAAGCAGAAAAGGTTATAAAACAAAATGGCGGACGTTAGTCCCGCAGTAAATGAACTTACGACCTTTGGCTCTTTGTGTAATGGCTTACAGATATTGTTTTATATCGTTGTTAAGACGTTACGATGAGGAGACACTGAGTTAGCGGATTTTTTAGCACTTCGGTAAATATTAAATGACTGAATAAACTTTATTTTGGGTGGCAAAGACTCTCATAGAAGTCTTAAACTTGACGGCACGGTTGGCGCAGTGGCTGAGGGATCGACTGCTGCGCTGCGTGTCGCGGGTTCGATTCCTGCACGGTACAAATATTTGTATGACCTGCAGAAAGTTGTTTCGGGTCTGGCTGTTTGTGTATGTGAGTTTATATGTTTGTAAACGCACCCGCGATACAGGAGGAATTCCTAGTATGGGCCAACGTTCTTTAAAAAAAAAAACTAGTATAATATTATAACATACTAGCTTTTGCCCGCGGCTGCGCTCGTGTTAAATTCGAGGTAACACGGTTCCTCTTCCCTGATTTGCAAGTTTGTACGGAAATCTTGGTGCGCGAGTCCAACCTTCTGCCGATTTTTTTTTAATGTTTATATTATGCTTGTACACTCTCTGAATTTTTTATGTATTTAATTGTATACTCAAACTTCAAAAAAATCTGTTAAATGTTGTCGTATTCAAATCAATCAAATGAAATTATCCATAACTAGCTGGCACCCGCGGCTTCGCCAGAGTGATGATCGAAAAAAAAAGGATCCCATGTGTTATTCCAGACTATAATCTACCTCTGTTCCAAATTTAATCAAGATCCGTTCGGCCGTTTTGATGTGAAAGAGTCACAAACATCTATACATCCATCCTCACTAACATTTGCATTTATAATATTATAAGTAGAACTAGTAGGATACCCAGTTTTTAACTGGTTTGTGGAGGTCAGATAGGCAGTCGCTCCATGTGATATACTGGTATAAATAAATAAAAAAAATATCTTGGGACAACTCACACACGGCTATCTGATCCCAAGCTAAGCAGAGCTTGTGTTATGGTAACCAGACAACTGATATACATACTTATATAATTTATAAATACATACATATTATAGATAAATCACACCCAGACACAGAACAAACAATCATGCTCAGCAGTATTCAGCTGAATCCAATAAGACTAGGAGCCTAATGCCTAGTTGCGAAATGGTTAGGTTTAATGTTCAGGAATAAACTGCAATAAATTACCATAATATTCCTACTCTCAAACATGTTATTTGTAAGCCATTTCTGAACGTAAGTGTGTCGTTATGACGTTTTCACATTTGACCTGTCAACAAATGGGTGGGTAAACATCTCCATTATAGACTTACACATTGAATTCATGACGCACTGACCGTATTGTAGGTAGTCTTGGTACCTATTTGTAACTGTAGGTACAGTGCGCAAAATTAATAGTAGGCAGGAAAAGTTTTTTTTTTTTTGAAGAATTTTCCTAAATAGAACAATAAAGTCTAATGTCACCCCATTTTTTTGTTCGGGGTTTAAAAATAAACGTATGGGCGCAACGTGATACATCTTAGCGGTGTCTTAGCATCCTTAGTCGACTATCTTTATAAGAAAACTAGCTGGCGCCCGCGGCTTTGCTCGCGTCATGATCGAAAAAAAAAATTCTGTGTTATTCCAGACTATAATCTACCTCTATGCCGAATAGCATCAAGATCCGTTCAGCCGTTTTGACTTGAAAGAGTAAGAAACATCCATCCATCCCTCCTCATTTATTGTACGATACTGTTAGTAATATGAAACGATGTGGATAAAAATCCCTTGCGCTGAGTTTGGCAATGAAGTTGGATATTGATGTGCTTTTTTTTCTTTTATTTTCGGGTGAGAAGTCACCAATGACTTCCCCCGCTCTGGGCGGAGCGGGGGGGCATGTTAGACTTGTACTGACTAAAACCCACCCATGTTCCTTCTGTTCCCCTTTACGTTCCGGGGCCGCGGTAACTCTTTCGAACAACCCGCAGCCCCGGCAGGCGGAGGCTCTGACAAGCCCCTCTGCTTTGCTGACATCTCTTTGAGGCGCGCGTATAACACGAACGCGCCGTCGACACGGCCTGTCGTCAGTCGACGGACAGACGGTGAGCTACCCATTGCTCACCGTCCACAGGCCCGCATCTACGGTGGCCGGGAGTCGTCTCGCGGCGCCCGGCGCCCGGGGCGTCTCCCGCGGCGGCTGGGTTGGCTGAATGTTCTCTCCCTCAAACGCCCAGCCACCTCCTTTGCTAGCATTACTGCTTCGCAGAAGGAGGTGACCGCTTCCCAATATAGATGTGCTTAGTCATTAAAACAATCGAAGCGCGGTTGCGTATAGCGTCCTATGTGGAACTAGCCGAAGTATGGCCAGAAGGCTCTCTATCCAGGGTTGTGGGTTGTTCGAAACAGATACCACGGCCCCGGAACATGAAGGAACATGGGTGGGTTTTAGTCAGTACATGTCTGAGACTCCCCCCGCTCTCCATTGTTATCCTACTTATATAATACTAGCTTTTGCCCGCGTCTTCGCCCGCGTTAAATTCGGGGTAACACAGTTCCCCTTTCCTGATTTGCAGGTATCTGCTACCTGTAGTTGTTGCCCTAGCGCCTTATTTATTATAATAGCAATGCTAACTTTTCCCTTTTCTTCGTTCTTTCTCCCTCATATCTCAATCTTTTTTAAAAATATTTGCCGATGTCTCCAAAAAAATAGTTTAAAATAGTTTTTCTGCTGATATTTTTAAAATAGTGTGTAAAACATTCGTTGCCTTTTAAACTATATTTTTTTGCCGTGTGTACAAGCTAAGTGCAAGAATAGACCGTTATGAACTAAGAGCTATATTTACAGGTAATTGGTAAATCGGTCTTAGCGTTGCATTTGGTTTGTACGAGTGGTTCAGGAATGTTAGAGTACTGGGCATAAATAGAACACGGCATTATAAAAGACTCGCTGTCGCCCGCGGCTTAGCCCGCGTGATATCGAAAAAAAATATTACCCTATGTGTTATTCACGACTATAATCTATCTCTGTGCCCAATTTCATTAAGATCCGTACAGCCGTTTTGACGTTTAAGAGTACCAAACATCCATACATCCTCACAAACATTCGCATTTATAATATTAGTAGGAGTAGGATTTTTCCACAATTGAAGTCGTAGATTTTTTTTTTGGACAAGCACATTGAAATCATCAAATAACTTCCCCTACTGTGAGCGGCGCGGGGGGGAGTGTCAGACTTGTACTGACTAAAGCCAACCCATGTTCCTTCTATTGCCTTTTATGTTCCGGAGCCGCGGTAACTCTTTCGAATAACCCGCAACCCCGGCAGGCCGTGGCCCTGGCAGGTTTCTCTGCTTTGCTGACATCTCTTTGAAGCGCGCATGGAACACTAACGCGCCGTTGACACAGCCTGTCGTCAATAGATGGACGGACGGTGAGCTACCCATTGCTCACCGTCCACAGGCCCGCATCTACGGTGGCCGGGAGTCTGGCGGGCGTCTCTCGCGGTGGCTGGGTTGGTTTGAGGGCTCTCCCCAAACGCCCGGCTACCTCCTTCGCTAGCATGAGTGCTTCGCTAAAGAATGTGACCTCTTCCCATTCCCACGACCCTTGTACTTGGTAAGACTTTCGGGCCACTGCCTACCATCGACTTAACGTGATTTCGGAGGCATGGACTAAACTGAGGGTCAGTTTTCTTGACAATATAGTCGGAAAAGATCGAGACAGATAATGATAACAGATAGAATACTCTTTTTTTCGCGATGGGTAATTATTATATAACAGCCCCGCTCTGGGCGGAGTGGGTAGGATTGTCAGATATCCTGACTAAAACCCACCCATTTTCACCCTTTATGTTCCAGGGCCGCGGTATCTCTTTCGAACAAACTTAAACTCAAAGCATTTGTTTTGAACGAGCTTTTGCCCGCGACTTCGTCCGCGTGGATTAATAGTTCCCGTTCCCGGGGGATTTCCGGGATGAAAACTATCCAGTATGTCCTTTCTCGGGTCCCAAACTATATCTGTACCAAATTTCATTGAAATCGGTTCAGTGGTTTAGGCGTGAAGAAGAGACAGACAGACAGACAGACAGAGTTACTTTCGCATTTATAATATTATATATTATTATTATTATAAATATTATATATAAGTACAGAAGTACAGATTAGATCATTACAGGCACTTTTGAATGTCAAGAAACAAAATGATGAAGCTATAGTCCCGGTCACAAGGCATAAACTTGTAAAAGTACTGTAGATGAACAACCCGCATCCTTGGCTAGAGATCATATTCTCCAATGTTATGTTTTAATTCAACTAACTAACTTTTCTAATAACCTATTGAGTTTCAGAAATACATTGTACCTTATATTATACATAACAAGTTCCCTCAACCTTGTAACACATTCAATTTTTACACAATCCTGAAAATTGCATCTTATTCTACGGTTATAAGGTTTTATTTTCGCCACTAAGAACGGGGTCAGATGCAAATAATCTCCATTTCATTGTAAAGTGACGCATCCTTGAGCTATTGAAGGAGTACCCCTCCACCCCTCTAATAAAGCCTTATTCACACCGCAGTGTACCACGAAGCGAAGGTAGCTCATAATTTGATTCACCGCAAATGAATGCTGGCTCAAATGAAAAGAAAAACTGTGAAAGAAAAGTTACGAAGAAAAGACTTTTCTTTTTTAATAATTCAATTTTCGCGAGTCATTTTCTGCTTTTTTTGCAAGGGATTCTGAATGATGGCGATAATATTCATCGTCTTGGTTTGTAATTACTGGAGTTTCGCTTTCAAAGTTCGATGTTAATACAATTTAGGCTTACTTACAGACTGTTGTGTCTATTTTATTTCGAATCACACTTCACACTAAAGACGAAATTTTGTACGTGTGTGTGTTTGTTACTTCTTTACGTTTAAGCGGTTTAACGGTTTTGTATGAAATTTGGTATTGAGATAGCTTATGTTCTGGATAAATAGGCTACTTTTATCTAGGAAAAATGCAGTGTTCTCATGGTATGATTGAATAACTTAAACATGGTTTTCTCACCGCGAGTAACACAGTGGAACGCTATTAGTAACAAAAAAAATGCTTAAAACTAATTTCTTGCATAAATGGAAGAATTGTTTGTAGTACTGTAGCGACTGCTGAATCTTAATTTATTTGAAATCGCTCAACCTACATAAATACTGGTTTTCAGCTGCTTTGGTTGTCGACATGTGGGTTGTGGACTCAGCGATCATTGTGCCGATAGTCGTTACAGCCGATGGCTTAATTGCCAAGAGCCTGGACCACCATTTGAGGAGGCTTTCGTTAGGTAGCTGGATCAAGGGGTTGATTCAGAAAGCTGTACTCTTGGGCACGGCTCGTATTGTGAGGAGGTTCCTTTCTCAGGAGCCCTGACCGTAGCTTGGACCCTGTTCCCGATACCCGTGGGCTACATTTTCCTCAGAGCTGTTTTTGAACCGAGAAGAATTCAAAATTCTGTAATTCTACAGTACACTTTATGTCAAGTAAAGTCTGTTCAAAAGAGCATTAGTGCATAGTAAAAGCTACTATGCACTGAATGTTGACATAAACCTCTTTTCTGAAAGAGTCAGGAAGAATCTACTTCAGTGTGCTGGAGCCTTAACTACGAGGAAATACGCGAGAAATATTTAATGGTAAACATACAGTTAAAGGTCTTGTTTTTAACGATGTTAATTTAAAATGTAACACCTTATCTGCGTGCTGAATTCTAAATAAATAGTCAGGTATTTGATACTTAGGACGTTAGTTAGAAAATATTTATTATATAATAAAAACCGATATAGAAAATAAACTAAAAATTTTAAAAAAGAAATCGAATCTAGTTCTGTTTTTAATATTTATATTTTTTTATATAATTATCATTTATCTATCCTCGAAAATCGTCAAATAACTTTCCCCCACTTTGCGAATGGGAAATTATTTTGTCTTTTATATACCGGGGCCGCGGTATCTCTTTCAACGGTGGCCGGGAGTCCTATTGCAGTCAGCCTTGAGTCAGATTTGAGCTCAATTCATGGCAATAGGATTGCCCTTAATAACACACAACCTTACAATCATTGACGAAGTGTAGAAGACCTGAACGCTTGCAACTGAAAAGGATATCTCTGAGCAAATGATGGTATGATAATTATGTTCGGACTATTTTAAACAAAGAAAAATTTGAACGAAAGGAAATGTTCTTGCAACACTTAAATCAATTTAAGGATATTGAAAATATCTCAGAGAATAGATATTTAAATATTCGCTTCAATAGTTAATTGAGAGTCTCAGAGTATCAGTTATATAAGGGGTCTCTTTTAAGTAAGTGGGGTCTAAGCGGGGTCCGGGTTTCGGATTAAAGTCTTAATAAAAATGATAAAGTCAATAGATTTTTGTAAAAGCCTACCTATTGAAAGGTTCGGATAGATACTAGGATTGCCACGACGCACCACCACGGTTGGCGCAGTGGCTAAGCGGTTGACCTTTGAGCTACGTGTTGCGGGTTCGATCCCCATACGGAACTTTCTGTATGGCTTACAGATAGTTGTTTCGGGTCTAGCTTTTTGTGTATGTGAGTTTAAATATTTGAAAACGCACCCACGATACAGGATTTCTAGTGTAGAGAAACTTTTTTTTTTTCTTTAAACTTGTTTAGTATTTTTTCTAATTTATTTCATAATTTTTAGTTTTTTTTTATTTTGTTGTGAGAAGTTTATGATTTCAATACACATGAATATATTAATTTAATTTTGTAAATAATTAGAAGATCGGAATGTGGATTAGATTGTCTGTAATTTGAATACTATATGCAACCTACACAAACGTCCTCATTTTCAAGTTATGAGTCGAACAACACGATAACTGACAAATGCTTGCACTGACTGGGACTGGTCCACTCAAATCCGTGTGGTGCTTTAAACACCATTTCAGACACCAATCTGCATAGTCTCAAAAGTAAGATGACCAAGATTTATGTCTGGACCTTAAAAGAGACCTCTGAGTTACTTCTCAGAGTGGTCGGGTACGAAACACCGGCCTCATCTTGTTAAAAACATGACGTGTAAAAGTCCTTATTAAAACTTTTTCGCAAATTAAACATCATTTATCATTGAAATAGAAGACTTCAAAATATATACAGTATGTTAGTTTAAACGAGGGACGTATTCAAACCCACAATAGTGCATACTTACTTGATACTAATAAAAATATGAACAAAAAAAAACACTAATAAATAAAAGACAGAACCATACCAAAAATTTCGCATAAGTCTCGCAACGTGTATATACCCTTGCGCTAGCGATTTAATACTATCGCAGAACATGTGTGCATGTCAACGACCTTTAGGTATAATCCATTTTCCCTTCATACTTTAAACCTGGCTTGACGCCTTTTCGGTAGAATCGGCGCGTAGGTATTTTGCCGCGTGATTTACTTCACTGTTAACAAGTTTACTTCTTTCGCGCTCAGTGTTCATGAATAATGTATTTTATTGGACATTTACGTCAGAAATTAAGGTTATAGGTTTTTTACATATTTGGGACGAGAATCGAATACTGAATACCCTCCCTCAATAAGTCCTTCGTTTAACCTAACACTCTGTATTTACTTGAGCAATACTACTCTGCCAAACCATTCAGGGATTACAAGCGTTATATATATAAAGCTATGCGATGTTTTTTATCTTTATCGTAGGTCTGCGATCGTCAGCTTTGTTAGAAGGATCAGAATTCTGAATTCAAAGAGATTTGTAAAGACACGACCTTGATCTTTCAAGTCGGGGTGGATATAAAGGTACCAACAAGAGCGACGCGTTATTGAAACGCGATATCTTGTTATTCCTACTTTCCTAGTACATTATGTTTTATTTTTGTGTCATATTTTTGGTACTAGGAGGAGTTGTGTAAGGAATTATACAATGTGTCCGGTCATGGACTAGCGATATTCTAGATACTTATGTAACGAGTGTTTTAATATACTATTACGATACACACTTGGGTCTAATTCACTTCCCCGCTTTTTGGCAGCCATTTTGAGATATTCTCTATGCGTGTACAAAAAATAATCATATCTCTCAAAGTTTTGGCCTTACTGAGACGAAAATAGGTTTATTCAGAGGGCAACAATATTGTCTATCGTTTAAATTAAGAAATGATGAGCTTACATTTTCGTAACTCTAGAAAACAAAACTAAAGTCCAAAAAAATAAGCAAATCAACGAAAGTCTTGTAAACTTTTTTGTGAAAAAAATGGCAGATTTTTTTGTTGAAAACCAATAAATTTGAGTACTAGAATAATTGTTATATAAGTACATAGAATATCGCTCGTCCGTGACCCGACACATTGATATAAGAGAAAGCAGTTGTAAGTGCCTTTACGTCTGACAGGGGAGAATGGAAGAAGGAAATGTGTATTGTACTCCCAACCACCGTAGATGTGGGTCTGTGAACGGTGAGCAGGTAGGTCACCGTCTTTCCGTCTAGTGGCGACAGCCCGTTTCGACGGCGCGTTAGTGTTCCACGCGCCTCAAAGCGGAGTTTCGAAAGAGATATCGCGGCCCCAGAACACAAAGGGCTAAAGAAGAAACATGGATGGGTTTTAGTCAGTTAAAGTCTGACAGTCCCTTCCGCTCCGCCCAGAGCTGGAGGAGTTTGAATAGTAAACATGATAAATATCCCGTTTCAAATGTTATAAATAATATTAGTGACCATATGAGTATAAAAACTTATACCTTAAAACAGTTTGGAAAAAGCTCAGCGGATTATGAACTTTACCAGGTGACATTAGATTTTAGTTTCCAAAACACGGGCCGATTTTATAATTATTTGAAAACGTGTCCAAAAAATGTGGTAGGCCAACTCAAGTTCATAAAAGACCCCAATTTTCTGTGTGTCCCTAGCGGGATTCAGTAGAATACCAGCGTCAGGTACTACCTGGCATTATCCTGAGCTGGATTCCTATTTCGTGCAACCTTGAATCACACACAGCCTATTAGTGAGCAACCGTTACAAATGTATGTGATGTGTCTATGGGTGAATCTAACTTCTATCTTATTTTTTTAAATGTAAGTCTTCTTTTCTTACCTTGAATTTTTTTTTGATATTTTCTGTATTTTGTCTTTTAGTCCATCAAATAAATGATTTATCTATCTATCTTTTCGCGCTGCGACTAGTTCGCAAAGTTGCCCAGAACCGCATTTGTGTGGAGCAATCTTAAGTTTGCAAATACTTACGTAGTACTTCGTATAGGTAGGTAAGTAAACGTCGGAGAACTAGGCTTAGATAGCAATCTTTCAGGAAAATGTTTAGCTATTAACGTCATACAATAACTGCAAATAACAAATGTACGTCAGGCATGAAACTGGGATGGAGTCTAGGTTAAATAGGGTTCAAATATATAAACAACGTAGATATAGTTAATTTTAGCAATCATAACTTTTGGTTATGACGGCCATATTGAATGTTTGTTTTGAAGTGTAAACCTTCTTAAATTTGAATGTAAGAATAAACTGCTTGATTTTTTTTCCAATAAAACAAAACAGCCAGACCCGGAAGAACTGCCTGTATATAAATATTTGTCTCGGGCGGGCAAAAAACATAATAAGTTCTTTTGAAACATGTCACAAGTGAACACAACATTAAACGAAGGAAAAAATTACAAAAAAAAATACTTTAATATAAACACAAAAAAGGGATAATTATCGATATTAATCGAATTTGATTATGGTCCACTTCTTCTCACAGAAGCTGGTTTGCAAGTTAGACCACCTTTGAATATTTATGTTTGGACCAGTAAATGACTTTTTTTCTGCGAATGGGAATCATCAAATAACTTCCCCCGCTCTGGGTGGAGCGGGGGGAGTGTCAGACTTGTACTGACTAAAACCCACCCATGTTCCTTCTATTGACCTTTATGTTCCGGGGCCACGGTATCACTTTCGAACAACCCGCAACCCCGGCAGGACCAGTAAATGAATAAGTTTCGAGATAAGAAGATTTATTACTTCTTTCTTGCTGCCTTATTATTTGCAATCTCAGGTGACATCTTGTCTCCTACCGCCATCTTGGAAAATGATTTGTTGGAGTTTTAAAAATAGAACATCCAATTCCAATTTTGCCGTAATTTTTTTTTGAGGATTCTGTTTTTTGCTAATTGTAGGTATTAGTCTGTTTTGGAGGTAAATAAATAAGTAGATTTTTATTTAGACATATACAATAAATATCTTGGGACAACTCACATACGGCTATCTGATCTCAAGCTAAGCAGAGCTTGTGTTATGGTAACCAGACAACTGATATACATACTTATATAATTTATAAATACATACATATTATAGATAAATCACACCCAGACACAGAACAAACAATCATGCTCATCACACAAAGTTTGTCCTGGGTGGGAATCGAACCCACGACCTCCAGCTCAGCAGTCAGAGCCACTAACCACTAGACCAACAGGCCCGTCAAAATATATCTCTGTTCCAAAATTCATCAAAATCGGTTTAGCCTTTTAAGCGCGAAGAGGTAACAAACAAACCCACTTTCGCTTTTATAATATTAGTAAGGAAATACGTTTTAAGGATTCCGTTCTTCAAAGGAAATCCCCTTATAATAATAATAACCCTTATGGTCACTTTGTTTTTCGTCTGTCTGTCAAAACCCTCTATCTCCAAAATGCCTGACCCTAAAAAAGTTGGGATAAGGTCAAGCAGATTATGCCTCCTTTTTCCCCAACTATATCGAGGTCGATTTTTGCGGAAAACGAAAATCGCAGAAGTTATTCAGGCCATAATTAATTCAAATCCCTTTGTTCATGCTCAAAGGTAAACCAAAAAGCTACTTCTGGAATTACAATGGATTAACCCCTTCTTAACATAATCCTTCTGACGTCACTTCATTATGAGAAAACAGGGAACATCCTTTTGGAAAACCACGCACAGCGCACTATTGTGGTTTTTCTTTAAGGGTACCATAGGCGAGCGTAATCCGGCTTATTCTATGACGCCAGAATGCGGAAAGAAATTTCGGTTGATACTAGTTTCCGCCCGCGGATTCTCCTCTTCAAAATTATTTTTTACCTCGGAGCCTCGGAGGCACTACACCGGGGAGAAACTCCGCTACCGCGGCAAATTGCCGCTCAGCGGACAGACCTCCGTTGCGATGTCGTAGTGGCATGGAGAGAGCGACTGTCGCAACCCCGTGCAGGGCACGCCACAATAGTGGCGGCAAGACCCCTCTTTGAGGAGTGGCTGGAAAGGCGCCATGGTGTCCTCACCTACTGCCTGACGCAGGTCCCCACCGGACACGGAAGTTTCGGGAAGTTCCTGCACATAATCGGGCGGGAGGAAACGCCCGGGTGTCACCATTGTGACGATCGCCCGGAGGACACGGTAAAGAACACAGTGGCGGTTTGTCCCGTTTGAGCAGAGCAACGTCATGCTCTCGTAAAGGCGATCGGCGGCGGCGATCTCTCGCGTCTGGCCCTGATTCAGTCCATGGTCTGGAGCGAGAGGGAATGGAAAGCGGTCACCTCTTTCTGCGAAGCAGTAATGCTAGCAAAGGAGGTGGCCGGGCGTTTGAGGGAGAGAACCTCAAACCAACCCAGCCGCCACGGGAGACGCCCCGGGCGCCGGGCGCCGCGAGACGACTCCCGGCCACCGTAGATGCGGGCCTGTGGACGGTGAGCAATGGGTAGCTCACCATCCGTCCGTCTATTGAAGACAGGCCGTGTCGACGGCGCGTTAGTGTTCCACGCGCGCCTCAAAGAGATGTCGGCAAAACAGAGGGTCTTGCCAGGGCCTTCGCCTGCCGGGGTTGCAGGTTGTTCGAAAGAGATACCGCGGCCCCGGAATGCAAAGGGCAATAGAAGGAACACTGCCTAAAACTCACCCAGGTTTTAGTCTGTAAAAGTCTGACACTCCCCCCCGCTCCGAAGTTATTTGATGATTTCCCACCCCAAAAAAAGGGGTTCCGTACCTCAAGAGTAAAAAACGGAACCCTAATAGGATCCCTTGTTGTTCGTCTGTCTGTCTGTCAAGACCCTTTATCTCGTGAACGCGTGAAGGTATGGAGACCAAAGGACAATGGGACAAATTGGTCCAAGTAACCAATACTCAAGAAATATTTTTTTTATGATAGGTCATAGCCCATATGTAAGTAAAAAAATATTTAAAAAAATCCAAGTAACCGGCTAACATGTACACTCAGGTCGAAAAGTTTTCATTATTTTTCGATAGATTGTTGTTGTTTTTCTACGAAAATATAGAAATACGAAGTTATAAAAAGAAAAGACGTAATGTAAGGACACACAGGTACATCATCCCGGCACAGTATAAGAGATAAGCGGCGTGCTCTGAGCGCGAGCGAGACGGAAACACCTAATCTCAAGTATGCGACAAAGAAAGAGCAAGTTGTTGTCCTTGAACAAGCGCTGGCGCACAAAACTCGCCGCCGTTGCCATCCCTCTCCTACGACCCCGTTAGTCGGTATTCTCATTGCCTGCTATGCGATTGTGTTTTGTGATTTGTGCCATTTTGACAACCCTTGCGTGCTCCTGGACTCCTGTGATAATCTTACATGAACTTGGCTACGTTTTCGGACTTGATATTGCTTGTGAAAATGAACGAAGATCGTTTGTGTGTATTGTGTCCACGATCTATATTTAGGCGTCGACAAAATCATATTTTGTCAGCAAGTCTTCTACAAACACACCCTGCACATGTTTCGTACATCCAAGTGAACGCTACAAGACAGGTAAGATTTTACATAATGATTATCAACCTTCAAAAGAATACTTACAGTAATAACAGTTACACCCTATGATTTAGTTAGTTATTTTATTAATGTCATTATAGTATTTTATTTATGTAGGTTCTTTTAAAAATGTTCAAGTGTGATGTGTGTTCCCGGGATTGGCAAAAATTTGTAATGGGTGGTGTCTTCTAGTACATTTATATATGATATCGCTTTTATTTTCAGGTAGTATTCAACAATACGCAATCAGTCTGCCATCGGTGTTGGCAACGAGTTCCAGTAGAACCTTCTGCGCCAGACGATGGACAAGAACTACCACCGCCACCGCCACTTATAGAAGATAATGTACAGGCTGCAAATGCACGAACGAGCAACAACGAACTTTTCGTGCCTTCGCATAAAAGAGCATCAAACACATCGAACCACTGTGTTTTTAGTGACTGTGTTAGAGACAGCCGCCGTCGTATAGCCAAAACTATTAAGGTTTATATGTTGACTGTACATAAGTTGTACATACCTCAACACGCACGAGCCTGCACGGAACATTTGGAAAATAACACATGGGACGAATTGATAAATAACTGCTCAACATCACACTACTTTACAGCAGAACATTTCACAGATATGACTAACATATTGAGTGAAGCAGTCTTATCGAGCACTCAATACGATTTCGAAACCATGGTCGGGCTTGATGACGGAAGTCTATTTTTTTGGGTAGGACATACAGGTGATGAATTTAACTCAGTAATATTGCAAACACCGTCGCTTCAAAGACACAGAGACGCGAGGACTATACTCGGTATCTACCTGGCTAAACTACGAACTGGAGAAAGCAACGAAAGGCTTGCCAGTTTATTTAAAATGTCACGGAGAACATTAGAGCGGAAGCTGGTACTTGCAAGAAAATATCTAGAGGATGAATATGTCCCTCAGCATTTAGGTCTTGACCACATCACTAGAAATGAAGCACTGCAAAAGATTTTATTAATACCTAAATCGCTCTTCGGTGATGAAGCAAATACAAAACTAGTATTGATATGCGATGGCACATATATTTACATCCAAAAAAGTGCGAATTTTTTATTCCAGAGGCTTAGTTACAGCCTACACAAGTTCGATAACCTTTTAAAGCCGTTCCTGATCACAACAAGTGACGGTTATATAATTGATGTTTTGGGACCATATGCTGCAACGACGAGTGACGCAACAATATTAAATTCCATTTTAAGTGATGAAGAACACCCATTGCATGTGTTTCTTACCCCAAACGATGTCTTTATATTAGACAGAGGCTTCCGTGATGCCATAGAAAACCTAGAACCTTATGGTTACGAAGGACACATGCCTCCTACCAAGGCCAATGGTGCCACTCAGTTAACAACAGCCCAAGCCAACGAGTCGAGGAAAATAACAATATGTCGTTGGGTAATCGAGGTAGTCAATGGACGCTTTAAGCGTGACTACAAGCTTCTGCGCCAAGACTATTTCAATAGAGCGCTTCCACACATGTTTGTGGATTTTAAAGTGTGTGCAGCATTGATAAATAATTTTCACGTGGTTCTTAATGACAATGAGCAAGCTCCTTCTATATTAAATAAAATACAGGAAAGAGAGCACATGCCGAATCGATTAATGCATTATGTGGTTTCACACCGTCTAAATAGACAAAGAGTCCCATTCAGAAGAATGGGAGATGGTGATATAGATTTCCCATCCCTGACAAAAGAACAAATAATACTGTTCGCGCTTGGCACTTACCATATCAAACTAGCGAAGTCGTATTGTGCCGAACATTTGCGGGATGGTGTATATTTAATTGAATTGTATAGAGATGGACAGTTACATGACCTAAACGAGTTCAATATTCAACAAAGAAATGTATACTTAATGCGGATTAGAATACAATCCAGACACGTTAGGGCACGCCAATATTATGGCTATATATTAATAGACAGAGACAAAACTGGTATCGACGCCATAATTGAATATTATTGTACCTGTTTGACCGGTAGTCGTACATTGGGAAGCTGTGCACACATATTATCTGTTGTTTGGTACATGAGTCTAGCGAGACATGTAGGATTTAATCCTCCAGCACAATTTTTAGACGAAATAATTATTGATTATGAATAAAATAAAAACATTTGGTTCTACACCTTATAATAAATAAATAATTGTAAACTGTGTTTTCTAAATATATGCCTTTGTAATACTTTTTACTGCTTTTATTATTATTTGGGGTTGGAGTTGGTTGCTGCCGAGCAGTTATGTGTTTGGCCACGCATCCATAGTGTATACGTTTGAATTCCATTGCCGGCGTGTACCTACAGTCAGAAGTGTTAACATGTAAACACCTAGTTAGATGGAACATTCCATATACAATAAAATACATTTGTATGTCGTTACATATATTAATATGTAACGACATATTAATGTCTCTTTGACTGTATCAATATGTCTAGTCTTGATTAAAACGCACGTATGTAAACATGCTCACATACATCATCTGCCTAGCCTTTTCCCAACTATATTGGGGTCGAGTTCCAGTCAAACCGGATTCAGCTGAATACCGTGGAGCGGCTGTCTACCAGACCTCCACAACCCACTAACTGGGTAACACAGTACTTCTTGGCAAGACTGGAGCCAGATTTACTGGCTTCTGACAATCCGTAACGACTGCCAAAGTACTACAAATGACAGCCAGGACCAACGACTTTACGTGCTGTCCGAGGCACGGAGGAAACTCGGTATGTTTAGATGGTCACCCATCCACAGACCACCTTGGCAAGCGTTGCTTAACCTTAAAGATCGACCCGTGCAGCTGTTATTATTTAGCCACGAGCTCCTCACATACATAGGTACATAAATACGTAGATTATATAGGCATACCATAAAAAGAATTTAATTAATTCCCTTAATAATACTTAAGTCTTATGAACTTGACTGTACTAGTACCCGGTTCATTAAAATAAAAAATCAAATCTTTTCATGGATTTTATGACGAAACCAACCTAAAAAGACACCCACTACGCGTATTGGTCATATGGACCACCTTCCATACAAATTTGCCCATTGTCCTTTAAACCATATACTCTGAAAAACTCAACCCTTTATGACCATTATGTCGCAAGATTGAATGAAACCCTCGGTTTGCAAATCCGAATCGCATTTGGCCGGTTTAAATTTTTCACACAATATCCTCATAAACTATAGTCTACTAGCTTTTGCCCGCGGCTTCGCTCGCGTTATATTCGGTATAACACAGTACCTGCTACCTGCAGTTTTTGCTCTTGCGCCTTATTGATTTGTAATAGCAACGCTAAGTTTTCCCTTTTCTTCCCTCGTTCTCCCTCATATCCCACTTTTTTTTTAATTAGCCTATGTCCGTCTCTTGGTTCCCAACTATCTCTGTACCATAATTCATCAAAATCGGTTTAGCCATTAAAGCGTGAAGAGGTAACAAACAAACAAACTCACTTTCGCTTTTATAATATTAGTAAAGAAGTAAAGATATGTAATCGTGCGCGTCGCTCACACAGTATCGTTATAAAGTATATTTTATAATAATGTAGTTCTTGTTGCGTCTTGGTAAAGTGGTGTGTTGCAAGCGCGACTATAATGCATGTGGTCCGGAATTCGAATCCCGGGTAAGGTGTTATTAAGATTTTCCATTATGAATTGCAACGTCGTCTGAATGCCCCCTACCCCCTCTACCCCCTATTACATATGACTTTATAATAACTGGCAAGATGTAGTTGTTCAATTAGGTATGCCTGTGAATGTACCTTTAGAAAGACCAGGGCGTGATGTTATGATATGAGACGCAATCATCTGGTAACTGCCTATGAAAGCCAGCGCGATTATTTATGTCTTCATGAACAGTCTGGATATGATTGTTGCCCATTTGGTGGCCATAGTCTTGTCTTTGATTACATGAAAATTAAACATAACTACCGACATGTGAGTGGTCGTGTGGTGTTTGGGTGTGGGTGGGTACATCTCTACTTACCACTTTGGCAAGTTTGGTGAAATGAATTCAAAAAGTTTTCTCTGATTTAATAATAAAACTAAAACTAAAAGTATTTATTTCAATTAGACCATTACAGACACTTTTGAATGTCAAGAAACAAAAAAATAGTCTACAAAAACAAAAAAACAAAAAGTGTGTGTGTCAGCTCCGACGCACGACTGGAGTTTACTCCTTTAGTACAAAAAAAAAAATACGTGTGGCACTCGGGGACTGCCGCGGTAAAGCTATTGCATAGCATTTTTTATCAACTTATGCAATAAATAAAAACAATCTAAATAAAATATTTAAAAAGTACTTCCAATGAAAAGAAGTCGCAAAAAGAAACATTTTTTTTTATCAACTTATACAATAAATAAAAAACTAAATATAATATTTAAAAAGTACTTCCAATGATAAGAAGTCGCAAAAAGAAAAACAAGACCTTGGGTTTGATCCAGCGTAATGTCGATTGACAATCCGATTCTCTACCAAACACGCTATTAGAACATTAGACTCGGGATTGAAATAACTGACCGTATTGTGTAAACGACGTTAGACAAGCCACACCTCGGTGCCCGTCGGAGTGTCCCCACTCCGACGGGCACGGAGGTGTGGCTTACGTTTTTGGTGCACACGCACCAATAACGTAACGAGGTCATTCATCAGTAGATTTTACACCTCACATTTTTCTCATACCGGGCGCCTTATATATGAAAATCGATTCATAAGGAGTAAACTCCAAAAACAAGCTACAGTAGAACTACAACTACAAAATAGGCTACCTACAGTCCCAGAAACAATGCAAAATAACTTGTGAAAGTACTGTAGTTGCCCATTCCAAAGCGTAGATCTCTATGGAGAAGAATGGGCAGGAAACTCCATGGACACTGTTTCAAATAAGTTGAGATTATACCAATATATGGAAGCGATATCGTTAGACGTGCACATTAAGAGCTCCCAGAGTAAAAGTAAAAATGATACTAAGTATAATTATATTAATTAAAATAAACCGTGGCAGCTAAGAGATGAACAGTCCCAACTGACAGCGCCCGTTCACAAACATCACGCAATTTCTGCCTAGCTTAATCAATATTTTGTCGTCGGCTTCCAGTCTAAACGTATGCAACCAGTGTTTTATAATATAGAGCAACTGCCTATCTGATCTCCACAACCCAAATAGTACTGGGTAATACGGCATCAATTTTTTTTACGGATGGGAAATTATTAAATAACTTTTCCCGTTCTTGGCGAAAGGCATATAAACCTGAAAAAAGTACCGCACGAAACAAACATTTGTATGACCTACAGATAGTTGTTCCGGGTCTGACTGTTTGTGTATGTGAGTTTAAATGTTTGTAAACGCACCCACGATACAGGAGAAATCCAAGTGTGGGGCAATTTAAAAAAAAAAAAAAAGTCGCATTGGTACTTGCCTCTTAGCCATGGCAATCATATTATGATAAGATTTTTTCCATGGAACAATTATTGTCGAAACAAACGCGGGCAAAACCGCGAGCACCAGCTAGTCGTAAATAAATCGATACGATTTATCATTCCGCTCGAATCCTTTTGAATAACATTGAAAGATTAGAAGAACGTATCAGACGTATACAAACAAATACAATACTTCTACTTGACTGCGTTACCTATTATGTTTACAACCGTGAAGATAAGTCCATTTTCTACGCACATTCAAATTCAAAGAAAACAGATTGTGAATTAAATTGTATGAGTCAGAATAGCTGGTAGTTTAATAATAATATTCACAATAGTTTGAGCGTTAAGCAGCGATTGCCAAGGTTGAATGAATGGGTGAGCATCCACATTTTTTGCCAATGGGAAATCATCAAATAACTTCCCTTGCCCTGGACGGAGCGGGGGGAGTGTCAAACTTGTACTGACTAAAACACCCCCATGTTCCTTCTACTGCCCTTTATGTTCGGGAGCCGCGGTATATCTTTCGAACAACCCACAACCACGGCAGGCGGTGGGCCTGGCAGGCCTCTCTGCTTTTCTGACATCTTTTTGAGGCGCGCGTGGAACACGAACGTCGTCGTCACTGCCTGTCGTCACTAGATGGACTGACGATGACCTACGGTCCACGGACCCGCATCTACGATAGCCGGGATGCCCGAAGCGTCTCCCACGGCGGATGCGGGGTACAGAGGCTTGGCCAAAGCCACTACCTGTATCGACCTACAAAATGACAACTGAGACCAACGGCTTAACCACCGTCCACAGGGCCGCATCTACGGTGGCCGGGAGTCGTCTCGCGGCACCCAACGCCCGGTGCGTCTCCCGCGGCGGATGTGCGTGTGTTGGGTTCGAACTCGAGACCTGTGATTTGGCAGTCTAACGGTCACCCGTTAGACTGCCAAATCACAGGTCTCGAGTCACCAAAATTAGGCCCATCAGCACTAATAGCTTAGTGTTGTGAAACACTAAGATATTAGTGATGGCTCTGTTTGGTTTTTGTCTATTTTGTCCCAAAGCTGCGCATAGGCCCTCTTCATTCTGTTCCAACTCTGCCTGATTATTATGGTTTTGAACATTCAAAAAGTAAGTAATCAAAATCATCGACTGCTTTACAGAATATTGCTCCACTCTTTCCAGATTATATACAGAGATGCACTAGGATAGGATTAATAAATCACTTTCAGCTCAAAGACCGCTATTTTAAGTGCCTTTTTATGCTCCGGAATGAATGAAATTTTGATAACTTCTCGAGTTCTTTATGAATGAGAGTGTCCTGATTAATTCGGTGAGTGTTCTTTTTGCCTCTGTCTTTTTTAAATTTGTTTATATTTATTTGTTTATAGTTTATATTAGTCGTTAAGTGCATTTATGGTATCGAAGAGCGCTTCTCTATCCTACTGTCCCAGAAAAGGTTTAACTTAAAAATAGTGACCGTTCCCTGCAAACCTGCGACATAAACGGGCTTATCTTTTGTATGTTTAGATTTTGAGGGTTGATTTTTTTTTTGTTGTTGTAAGGGGGGACAACATACTTGAGTATATGGAAGGTACTACAGAGTTTATAGTTGTTTTATATTCAACTGGATACCTTCATGCCTTTCCGAGATGAAGGTTCCTAACAGATAGACGACGGCCAACAAAGTGATTCTATAAGGATATCGCTTTTCCCTTTGAGATACGGAACCCTGAAAGTGCTATTTTCAACAACGATTTTTTATTGTTTTGTGTTCTTACTTGGCTGCTATGCGAGTAAATATCTGGCAAAACTATGTCATAATGGGTATCACTATCCCCGGGCGCCGGGCGCCGCGAGACGACTCCCGGCCACCGTAGATGCGGGCCTGTGGACGGTGAGCAATGGGTAGCTCACCGTCCGTCCGTCAAATGACGACAGGCCGTGTCGACGGCGCGTTCGTGTTTCACGCGCGCCTCAAAGAGATGTCAGCAAAGCAGAGGGGCTTGCCAGAGCCTCCGCCTGCCGGGGTTGCGGGTTGTTCGAAAGAGATACCGCGGCCCCGGAACGTGAAGGGCAACAGAAGGAACATGGGTGGGTTTTAGTCAGTACAAGTCTGACATGCCCCCCCGCTCCGCCCAGAGCGGGGGAAGTCATTGGATGATTTCCCACCCCAAAAAAAAAATGAGTACCACTATTTGAACTCGTTAAAATAATCGGAGTAAAGATTTGATGATTATTTTCTTAATCAAGGCCTAAAATAACAGTTTATCGCTTTTCCAGTCATAGATAGTATTAATTAAATTTTCAAGTTTTACTGAGTATATTTAAAATATCCAAATCAAAACCAGATTTTTTAAAATTTATAAAGTAGTTCTGACCACAAATTATTAAAAAAAAAACTATACACGTGCTACGAGTACAGAACATAAAAGCCATTTCGTATGATTTATTTAACACATAAATTTCCTTTCGCAAAATATAAATTACTAACGTTAGCAAAATAGTACGTTTAAAGATTGCATTTTTGCATAGCCCTGCAGAGTTTGACGACACGGTTGACGCAGTAGCTGAGCGGTCGACTGTTGCGCTGCATGTCGCGAGTTCGATCCCCGCACGAAACCAATATTTGTATGGCCTACAGATAGTTGTTCCGGGCCTGGCTGGTGTGTATGTGAGTTTAAATGTTCGTCATTGCACCTACGATACAGGAGAAATACCTAGTGGGGCAACGTTTTATAGAAAGGTGAAAAAGGGGTTGAAAGATTCAGATTATTATTTAACTACCAGCGGGCTCCGGCCCGCTGTTAGTTAAATAATAATCTGAATCTTTTTTTTGCGGCTCGACCCGCATAATATCGAAAAAAACAAGTATTCTATGTGTTATTCCAGACTATAATCTACCTCTGTGCTAAATTTCATCAAGATCTGTTTAGCCATTTTGACGTGAAAGAGTAACAAACATACATACATGCATACATCCATAAAGCCATACATCCATCCTTACAAACCTTCGGATTTATAATATTACTAGCTTCCGCCCGCGACTTCGTCCGCGTGGCATAATTACTTTGGACTAACGATAACTTTATACCGCGTGATGATCGAAAAAAATAATATCTTACACTCCCCTTTACTTCCCTTTTTCTCCCCCTTTTCTCATTTTTTTCCCTTATCTTTTTTTTTTAAATAGCCTATTTCCGTTTCCAGGGTCCCAACTATATTTATTTATTTATTTAAACTTCATGTACAATAGTGGTACATAGGTGGTTCAGACGGTTTGACGTGAAAGAGTAACAATAATATTAGTAAGATTTAAATCACTTTTGCTTTATTTCTCTGAAAAGAGACAGTTATACAGCAACTATCGAACGTTATCGACGATCTGATCTAGGCAACTGGTAACAGCCAACTTATTTCATCTCCTGTTTCAAAAGTTTTTAAGTGATAAGCTGTAGCGGGTATGCGCTTTGGCAGTTGAAGGAGTCTGCGTCGAGAAGTTTTGAGATTTGTGATAGCAACAGGTTGGGTTTTCGCCAAAAGTGTTGTCTTATCTTTTTGTTTTATGTAAGAAACGGTTTTATGACTGACTGTCAGTCTAAACGACTGAAGGTTAAATAATAAATTAATAATATAATAAATTTGTTTATTTTTCTTAAATGTGCAGACAATTCTGTGGACAAAATATTATGTTACTATAGCGGTGTTTAATTTCATTACTCATTCAAATTACAGTATTGACATTTCAAACAAAAGTTCGGAAAGTATTTAGGACTATAAATATTTATATAAAGCCCGTTGTATGTAAATAATGATATTTAACGCGCCAAATGTGCTTTGAGATGTAAATGTAATTATATTTTAAGGACCAAAATCATTATAATAATTTAATAAAGGCGAAAGTTTGAATGTGTGTGTATGTTTGTTACTCTTTCACACTCAAATAGCTAAACGGGTTTGGAGGAAATTTGGTATGTAGATAGCTACCCTTGTTGAACCCATATGCTGTTTGTTGGGTCTATGAGGGTGAAATCACAGGGCACAGCTACTAGAACAATAAAACTTACGAAAACCACGACGTTCCTTTTTATATGATTGAAGATATGAATACAAAAATATTTAGTTCATCTCAAACACTGTGCCGTTCTGAGGTAGCTCTAGTAAGTAATTATTATAGTACTTGTTGAGATAATGTTATACAGCAATTTTTTTTTTATAAAAAGTGAAACTTTTTTTCACATTATAGACGTCCCTACTCCGCAGCCGACCGTCACGCGACATGCAACACACAGACGAAAAAAATTGAGACGATAATAAAATTTTCACTTTAATAAATCATTTATTTTGGACCAAAATTTTTGGACATTTAGTAAACCCGCCAAACTGCGTAACAGTTTATCGGCAAGATTTGAAATAATGGAACCGTAATTATTTTCAGCTTCACAAAAGTATATGATTTTGTCTTTGAAATATGTAGTCAAAAGTCATGAAATAAAATAATTCAGCTTCAATTGCATCTATATTTATAAATTTTGAAACGGAATATTCACCATATTTCCTATTAATTTTGAACTACCGATATTTCGGCGTATTTGCTCACGCCATGTTTAAAAGTTAAATTTTATCATTTTTGAATTATTGTATTTATACGCCTTTCTAGGTAAAACATGTTGTCGTTCGAATTGATTGTTAACTGACACATGTTTTTGACAAAACAAATTATTTTGTCTTTTCTTATTATTTTCTCTTGAATAATTTGAACATAAAGTGCTGTAAACAGAATACCGTGACTGGCTTTTGGCCCAAAAACTAAAATAGACAATTTCGGATTTTTTTCCCTTATATTGGCAATCTTTGTATAATAATAATATTGAATAATACCTCATTGGTATAATACTTCGTAGGCCTCGAGGGGATTTTCAGACATGCGTTATCTATCATCGGATTATCGGATTATGATTACAAGTTATTTTTAGGGCTCCGCACCGCAGAGGGAAAATACCTACACTTTGTCGTTCGTCTTTCTGTCTGACAAGACCGTTTATTTGGAGAACGCGTAAAGAAATCATGTTGAAATTAAAACCATATAATCAAATCTATAGTCCCTTATAGCTGTGAAAAAGTCAATTCTCTATGTCTACGCAATCAAAAGATATGGCATTTGATTATGACCTATGGGTAGTTGTATTGGGCCAAGTTGTTTGAGTTTAAATGTTACGCGATACAGGAAAAAATCCTAGTGTGTGTCAACGTTTTTTTAAGTAATTAATGAAACGCTAATCGCTAACATATTAACCCACACCTGAAATGCAAACATCTTTCCGTTGACACGGATAAGTGTGGCACCAGAGCCAGCGTCCTCATCGACTTCTTATTGAAGTTTATGGAGCAACTTTAGCTCTTGAAGACTTCAATTACAATACAATTTTATGCGAAAGTTGTATGAAACTTTAATGGATTTCCTTTCATTTTGGTTATTGAAAATGGTCTGGAGGTGAAGTTTATTTTCTAGGGTTTGTAGTTTACAGGAATAAGTGTTTTCAAGACTCCATCATAGAAATTCTTTGACGATCTAAATTACTTATTAAATTATCTTGTCTGTAAGGAGCGCTTAAAACTTGTCAAGTTTTAGAATTATGGTCAAAAATCAATACCTCTCTCCTTAAACAACAATATACATATTTCTTAGCTCTTCATGATTATTATTTTATATGCATTTGCATATTTGTATTTATATTAAAGTTTTTTTTTTTTTTTGTAAATGTAGCTATTCGTTTTGATTGATGAAACACCACAGACTACCTACAGTACTGTCTCTCCTCCTTTAAGGCGCGGTAACAAGCTAATCCTTAGGTATTTGCGGAAGTGAGGCTAGCTGCAGACTGGGCATGGTCTGACACAAGTACACGACAGTAGTGAAATAAAAAATAAGGTCGAAAATATTTCATGTCCGCCAAAATGTAAGTAATTTTGCAGTTTTTTTATTTTAATTGAATATAAAAAAAATACAGTTCCGTGTTTGAAAAATTTTAGATATCTCTTTAGTCTATAAAATTTCCTTTGTTATAGATATAAAAATATGATGGTTGTCGCTGAAAGAATTGAGAATTTCGAGACGAAAAGATTTTTTTCGTTGTCTTTTTAATCGTTTTTTTTCGTAGTACTAGACCACTTTTGTAAACTGATTTTGTTTAAGTCTTTACTTCATGTATTTGATTATACACGGTATTTTTTTTTTTTGGCTAGTGGCATGTACAGATACGGACTTTGCGACGAAAATCTAGACGTTTTACGAAGTGTTTGCTTTGTACAGCGCCTTAAATCCATCTAAAGGTTGACTCGAAAAGACCACTTGTAGCGATAAGACCGCTTGTTGTGTCACCCTATTTATAAGTTGTATACTTGTAATTTGCATAGTGTACATAATAAGGAATATTCTATCTATCTATCTTGGGCGACACGGTTGCTGCAGTGGCAGCGCAGTGACTGTTGCGCTGCGTGTCGCCGGTTCGATCCGCGCACGAAACAAATATTTGTATGGTCTACAGATAGTTGTCCCGGGTCTGGCTGTTTGTATATGTGAGTTTAAATGTTTGTAAACGCACCCACGACACAGAAAAAGTGAGGGGGAAAGTTAACAAAAAAAAACGCGTTTGTCTAGTGGTCGCAACCAAAATTGCTGAGCATCGTTCCTGGGTTCGGTTCTCAGGTCAAGCAAAGTCCTATTACTACTTTTCATCAGAAATTTCTCCGTAGCAACTACAGAGTCTGGAATTATGCCCAGCTGATGGCCTTGTAACAGAGTGGGTATTCCACCTCCCCTGCTGCCTCAACCTCTATCCTTCTGAATGAATATCGATTTTTTTTTATATTCATATTTCGAACTTCATTCTGTCATTTACGTCATCTTCAACTCCTTTTTGGTCACAGCTGCACCTCTTCTGTAAATCTTATTTTTAAAAGCTGCTTCTTTTTTAAACTAAACTTTGTTTTGTGTTTCTTTCAACTCGAGGAAAGTTAAAATACTGCTGCTAAAATAATGCTGAAATACCTAAGATAATATTTACCCTGTTAAAGGGTCCACTCTTGGGGCTGTATAATAAATGACATAACAAACCTGTAGTGGCTACTTTATTATTATCTTTCCTTTTTTTTAGTGGTAATGGCATCTCGCAGTTCAATCTAGGAGGCTCTGGTCTGCTTTTTTCTGTGGATGCCTTAAAAATTAAGACCTCTGGCCAGGGCAAAACACTTACAAACTAAGCGACTATACGCCAAGGGTACCCCCTGTCATGGTGGCAT
The DNA here is from genome assembly GCA_905475445.1 of Ochropleura plecta. Taxonomy (NCBI): domain Eukaryota; kingdom Metazoa; phylum Arthropoda; class Insecta; order Lepidoptera; family Noctuidae; genus Ochropleura; species Ochropleura plecta. Next base: position 4,504,841 of record FR997738.1, on the reverse strand, counting down.
GGAGAGACCGACTGTCGCAACCCCGTGCAGGGCACGCCACAATAATGGCGGTAAGTCCTCTCTTTGAGGAGTGGCTGGAGAGGCGTCATGGCGTCCTCACCTACCGCCTGACGCAGGTCCTCACCGGACACGGAAGTTTCGGGAGGTTCCTGCACATAATCGGGCGGGAGGAAACGCCCGGGTGTCACCATTGTGACGATCGCCCGGAGGACACGGTGGAGCACACAGTGGCGGTGTGCCCAGCTTGGGCGGAGCACCGCCGTGCTCTCGTAGAGGCGATCGGCGGCGGCGATCTCTCGCGTCCGGCCCTGGTTCAGTCCATGGTCCGGAGCGAGCGGGAATGGGAAGCGGTCACCTCTAATGCTAGCAAAGGAGGTTACCGGGCGTTTGAGGGAGAGAACCTCAAACCAACCTAGCCGCCGCGGGAGACGCCCCGGGTGCCGGGCGCCGCGAGACGACTCCCGGCCACCGTAGATGCGGGCCTGTGGACGATAAGCAATGGGTAGCTCACCGTCCATCCGTCTATTGACGACAGGCCGTGTAGACGGCGTGTTCGTGTTTCACGCGCGCCTCAAAGAGAGTCAGCAAAGCAGAGGGGCTTGCCAGGGCCTCCGCCTGCCGGGGTTGCGGGTTGTTCGAAAGAGATACCGCGGCCCCAGAACGTAAAGAGCAATAGAGGGAACATGGGTAGGTTTCAGCCAGTAAGAGTCTGACGCGCGCCCCGCCCCCCGCTCTGCCCAGAGCGGGGGAAGTTATTTGATAGAAAAAAAAATTAAAGGGTACCCCCTGTGTGGTACGAACCTCGGGTTAGGGCGTCGCTGAGGGAGGACAGCAAAGGGACAGGCTGAATCTGAGTGATATATTATCTGTCCCATAACTTCCTTCATTATTTACGGGATCGGTCAGACGATTGCCTCAGCTATATGCTCGCTCCATATTACATGGAACTTAAGCAGAACTGGCAAAGTGTGTGTGTATTAGATACATCTCTGCTTAACCTTTTAGGATTACAGCCGTGATGTTATGTGTCTCAGTCCTGCCAAGCGTCACCATAGATCAGCATTAACAGATAATTATTATACCACTCCAATTGCCAAGCCTCACCGCAATTACTACTGTATAGGCAGACAGTCAACGAAAGAGTTTAATAACCAGGCTTGAGATATAGTTGAATTTTACTTCGAAAGCGATGGTCGTTTTTTAGTTAAAATTTATATTTGTTTTTTTTTTTGGAATTAATTAGTTTTTTTTTTTAATAATCAACTCTCGACTTGACAATTATACAGCACACAAAAGAGTTATAGGGCAGTAAACATATAAGAAATAGCAAGACTAAATTACTAAAAATACAGCATAAAAAAATAGAAATAAAATTAGACATAGATAACGAATCAAAATTACATGATACAATTACAAAATATATATACAACACACAAATTGCAATACTAAACCCTATGTTCGACGGCAAGCTTCCAACCATAGATATAGATTGACATAGATAACGTAAGTATCACGATCTATATGAAAACCAAGCGTGCCATTTTTGACTACCTACTATGACGTGCATAAAATGTGCATGAGATGCACATTTTACTGATGTGACGTCTATTTAGTGATCAATTGACAACCGTTTTTACAATTTATTACACGCAATTAACCATTTTAAATTTGATAACTGACGTCAGACTAGTGGCACACCGATGTAGACTGAGCGCGAAAGTAGCAGTTAGCGATTTTTGTTCGTAAGCTGGGCACGCGAAGTGGCACGTGAGGTAGTCACTCTTGCGTTATCTATGTATATCTATATCTGTGCTTCAAACATTCGTATTTGATGAACCTGGTAACTAATCTCATTAGCTGAGTGTACCCACAACACTAATCCAGCCAAGTGTACTCATTATGGCAGTACTCCAGGCCAACTGTGGCGTACTAAACCTAATAAACGATTATACCGTTGTACATTAAATGGTGGCAATGAATCAACGATACGGCAACATTCCAGCTACCCTACCATGACGTTTTAAAGCAGAACTTATTCCACTGAGGGAAAGAGACAGAGCTATACATGGTGTCTAGCACCATCTCTTTCTCACACAGGAGTAAGTACTGTTATAAGATGTCATGGTGGGTTACCATACCATATACAGTGCCGTATAAAAATAGTCAGTAAAACCACTTGGTAATTTTTAAGGTTCCGTTTTACAAAAGGAATAAAACCAAATCTTCTAGGATTTCGACAGCACGGTTGGCGCAGTGACTGAGTGATCGACTGCTGCGCTGCGTGTCGCGGATTCTATCCCTTTATAGAACTAATATTTGTATGACCTGATGTATGACAGGTGAAATGTATGTATGCGTTCAAACGTTTTGCGCCGACCCCAAATAGAATGGTCAAGGGCAGGAAAATGATGGTGTATGATATATAGATGTTTCGGTTCTGGTTGTTTGTGTATACAGTGAGTTTAAATGTTTGTAAATGCATCCACGATACAAAAAAAATGTGTTAAAAAAAATGTGTTACCTCAACGTAAAATTGTAGATGTGATGTTACCCACATCTTGAACTCTGTCAGTTTTTGGATAGCGGTTTCAAATTGAACTACTGTATTTTTATTCTAGATTCGATTTAAAAGAATATATAAATAAAAACATTTAAAAAAATTAAATAGGTTTCTAAGGTTTCCGCCGGTATCAGAGCAGGGTTCAAGCTACCGGTGGTTAGAGCTCCAGGTACAGGAAACCTTCTTACAATGCGGGCCGGATCAAATAAATTATAATAGGTACAATTTTGAACTTTGGTGAGAATATCGGTTTTATGGCAGCATGATTGTAATTAGTTAATTTAAATAAAAATATTTCACCCTGCTTTTAATTTGCACGCCGAAATGAAAGGCAAACTAAGAGATCAATTTTGTCTACTTGTTAGCCTTCTGTACCTTATTTACGCAAATAAATGATTTTGTTTTTTTTTTTAAAGAGCTTCTGAATCTAACCGCCTGAGGAGAGCTTTGACTGAGTAAATATTTTAGTATCCATTTTTTTTAAGAATAAATTATTTAAAATATAAAAATGTTTTTTCTTTGTTAGTGTTTTTTATTTATTAGTTTATGTCTTTCTGTAGTTTTTGTACATTAATGTTTTTTTTTGTTATACTTTTGTTTATATTTATATACATCGCTTAATCATACGAATGCCTACGATTACATTCCCGGCGTAATGGCGGCACTCGCCGGCGATAAAATGTGTCGTTAAGTGGCAAAGCTGTTTGATGTAAACTGCAATACCTTTGAGATGCACCACTAAAGCATGATATTGGAATTGCTTGCAAATGTCTCGTTATTGCCAGTAAATGTTCTCGAACATTCCTGGGAGCCTAAAACGATCACATTAGCAGAATCGTAATAAGATAATCATAAGAATCGTGTTTGAATTTGTAAAATGGTAATGATATAGCCCATTAAAGTTACGTGTGACGTCACTTGTTGCGAAGAAATGCAGCAACGCGTGACATTTCACGTAACTTTAATGGGCTACATCATTGTCTTTTTGGTCAAATTTAAAATAAAAAAAATAAGTGTCCCTTATTTTTGAATAATCTAAAATACGGACTAAATAGAATGCAATTACTTCGACCTTGTAAACTACCCTATTTGACAGCCTTTTCTTTTGGATGTGACATCATCACGTCACCAGATTGGCCCGCTCTTGGAGAAGCGGGAGGGAGACTTGTACTGACTAAAACCCATCCCAGTTCCTTCTTTTGCCTTTTGTGTTCAGGGGCCGCGGTATCTCTTTAGGACAACTTGCAACACATAGGAGTTCTGTTATTTTCTATAATTAAGGTTCCGATTTAGACGGAACCATTGTAGATTTATGCTACCCATCCGTATGTTACAGCCATTTTCTCAGAAACTGTTAGCACCATAGTAGATGTCGTCTATGTACGAGATTTAAATTAGGTCAAGCCTGGGCGTTTACCGTTTGCGGGCCCCGCGCCTTTTATGAATTTCGGTAGAGATTGTCGGGACCCTGGAGACGGACATTGGCATTTTTTTTTAAAGCGAGGAAGAGGGAATAAGAGGGGAGAGAAAATAAAATCATCATCACACAAAAAATTAAACGTAAAACTTAGCGTTAGCCCAAAGTAACTATGCCACGCGTACGAAGTGGCGGGCGGACGGAAGCTAGTATATTATATATTTATTTTACATGGAGCGACTGCCTATTCAACCTTCATACTCAGATACGATACCCCTTGGTAAAATGGTACAAAAATATGTCACAAAAAATACACTTGAAATTCAACTCATACAAGAAAAACGTTACGTGAAATATCTCAACTTAAATGTAAAGACTGAAATCTCACCATTTATCTCGACTTCCACGTCTATTGTTATTTGGCACAGAAATGCTGTACTAGAAAAGATACTTATGTAACTGAACAGCACACCATTTTTCTCAACGAAATATTTATGTAGCTGTTCCGAAGATTGCATCAGTTGGCGTGCTATGGGCATGTGATACAAAATGATCCATAAAATAATCGAATCGCCGTCCTGATAAAGTAAACACACTTTCAATTGTTTAACTGAGACATTTGAAATATTAGTTTGATTTAACAAAAGTGGTTCATGGCATGCCGATCTATTTATTAGATACAGTAAAACACGTCCTGCCCCGTCCAGATTGCTCACTATTCATTTTCCTTGGAATTCTGCCCACAGAAAAGACGTGGAGAAATACGGCACAATATTTATTTAAATAGATTCAACCCTCAGAGTTTATTTGGCACATTCAGCCTATTGTTATTCAATACAAAAATAATGCAGTTAATATTATTTATTCCAATACTAGCTGGCGCCAGCGGCTTCGCCCGCGTGATATCGAAAAAAAAATTATCCTATGTGTTATTCCAGACTATAAGCTACTTCTGTGCCAAATTTCATTAATATCTGTTCGGCCGTTTTGACGTGAAAGAGTAACAAACATCCATTCATCCATATATCCTCACAAACAAAAAAAAACAAAAAAAGTATTTTAGAAGAAGTTTGAAAGTTGCGCCTGTTACAGAAAAATTGAAAGGGAGTCGTTTGTCTTGGTATGGACATGTAATGAGGAGGGACGAAGCACATGTGACTAAAAAAGTGATGGAACTGAATGTTTACGGTCGGAGAGCGAGAGGAAGGCCAAAAAAAAGATGGATGGATTGTGTAAGGAATGATATGAAGGAGAAAGGAGTAAATGATGCCGTGACGTCTAATAGGGGAGAATGGAAGAAGAAAACGTGTTACGCCGACCCCAAATAGAATGGGACAAGGGCAGGAAGATGATGATAATGATACCTCCGCGCGTTCCCGAGATAAGGGATCTTGATCAGACAGACAGACAAGTGATTCTCTAAGAGTTCCGTTTAAATAATATATTTTTATAGCACAATTTAAAATTAATATGATATAGAGTTAAATTTACAAACCACCTAACGGTTCTTGACTCTAAAGAAACTATCCTAAATTGGCAAACTTTGAAAGACGTATCTTTTTTTTTTCTTGGAGAATTTGTACAGATTCATAAGTTTTATAAAGACTGAAATAGTGTGGGTTGAGAACTTAATATAAAGTAAACTGCTACAGTTTTATGTGATCAAATCTTGTGTGGGGCACTTAAGCAGCGCTGTCCGGGAGAAACTTCCTTCCCTCGAGGTTGCTTGCATTGCTATTGTGAAAATTGTGTTGTGTTGAGAATTGGACGGACTATGAAACTTTCTCAGCTGGTTTAGAGAAAAGAGCATCATGGGATTCTTTTGTTTTTTATTCCAAACAAAAACACGTTTGATGGCAATTGATCTCGCCTCCTATATAATATTACCTAGGACTTAATATAACTGGCGGAATCTAAAATGATCTAGTAGGGTGCAGCTCTTCTTTAGTTATTGGTAATGTAATGATGTGGATGTGGAGAAGCTCGTGGCTAAATAATAGCAGCCGCTCGGGTCGATCTTTAAGTTAAGCCGCGCTTGCCTAGGTTGGTCTGTGTATGAGTGACCACCCGTTACATACCGAGTTTCCTCCGTGCCACGGAAAGCACCTTAAGCCGTTGGTCCCGGCTGTCATTTGTAGATCTTTGACAGCCGTTACAGATAGTCAGTGTTTCGAAAGTCTGACAACCAGTCTTACCAAGGGGTATCGCATTACCCAGTACTAACTGGGTTGTAGAGGTCAGATAGGCAGTCGCTCCATGTAAAATACTGATATTCAGCTGCATCCAGTTAGACTGGAAGCCGACCCCAACATAGTTGGGAAAAGGCTAGGCAGATGATGGTAATGTAATGATGTTTTAAAACTGTTAAAAAGTAATTTCAAGCTAAATTATTTGCGGGTTGTTTGCAGGTAGGTCACCGTCTTTCCGTCTAGTGGCGACAGCCCGTTTCGACGGCGCGTTAGTGTTCCACGCGCGCCTCAAAGCGGAGTTTCGAAAGAGATATCGCGGCCCCAGAACACAAAGGGCAAAAGAATGAACATGGACGGGTTTAAGTCAGTAAAAGATTGACACTCCCTTCAGCTCCGCCCAGAGCGGGAGGAGTAATTTTCAGATTTTGCTTTTAATTTTTATTTAATTAGTTAATTCGTTTGATGTGCTGAGGGTAATAGAATAAACATTTTACGGACACAATATAACGCTCGAATCATTGTGCTGATTGTTGCATTTTATAGAACGGGGTCGTGGAGATATTTAACGAAAAGTAATAACAATAAAAGCTTTTATTAAAAAAAAAAACAAAAGTGGGATCTTTTACCTCCAATTTCTTATCTGTAGAAGGTCTGGTCCTTATGGAATCCCGCACCGAGGATTCCGTAGAAACTTGCTACATAAACTGCCATTTCTTTTGACTACATAGACTTGGAGGATTGATTTTTCACAGTTCCAAGGGACTACAGAGTTAATAATAAATAAATAAATCCTTACTAATATTATAAAAGCGAAAGTGAGTTTGTTTGTTTGTTTGTTTGTTTGTTACCTCTTCACGCTTTAATGGCTAAACCGATTTTGATGAATTTTGGTACAGATATAGTTGGGAACCAGGAGACGGACATAGGCTATTATTTTTTTAAAAAGAGCGGGATATGAGGGAGAAAGAGGGAAAAAACGGGAAAACTTAGCGTTGCTATTACAAATCAATAAGGCGCTACCGAATTTAACGCGAGCGAAGCCGCGGGCAAAAGCTAGTAAATAAATAAATATCTTGGGACAACTCACACACGGCTATCTGATCCCAAGCTAAGCAGAGCTTGTGTTATGGTAACCAGACAACTGATATACATACTTATATAATTTATAAATACATACATATTATAGATAAATCACACCCAGACACAGAACAAACAATCATGCTCATCACACAAAGTTTGTCCTGGGTGGGAATCGAACCCACGACCTCTGGCTCAGCAGTCAGGGCCACTAACCACTAGACCAACAGGCCCGTCCGAGTTGAGTTTATGTTTTTATTTATATTTCAACTCTATAGTGTTGAAATCTAAATAAATACATCACGTACCTCAGACAAAAGGAACAGACAGATGGATTAATAGTGTTTTTTTACAAAAAAGTTTTGCTTACTAACCTCAACCAACTTAACTTCCCGATCAAGAAAAACGTAACCAAAATCTCAAAATTGGAATCACAAGACTCACTCATACGAGAAATCCAGCTTCTATTAAACTACATAACAATCTAGGCTGGACGGAAGACGGCAATCTGGGCCACGTCAGTTTATCCCAATCCAAATTGCACTCTATTGTTACGAAATTAAAATCTGTTTTCGTACAAAAGGACCACTGTTCCATCGGTGTGCATTTATGATTGCTCGAATGTAGTTCATTTGTAGATTTGCTCTGTATTGGAACTGTTATAGTCTTTTGGATTTGAGATACTTTGATCTCTGCATTTTGAACTTTATCATGATAGCATTATGATTATATTAACATAGCTTATAAACTCAATATAATACAATATTGCTAAAAACGAATATAGTTATAACGGAATATAAAGGGCAAAAGAAGGTATATGTATGGGTTTTAGTCAGTTCAAGTCTGACACTCCCCCTCCCCCCGCTTCGCCCAGAGCGGGGCTTCCCTCGCAAAAAAAAGACAGAGGCGTAATCCAAGAAAAAAACCGCCCGATTTAAAAACATTCCTAAATTTTTAATCTGTTTATTGCAATATTATTAAAAGTATAGTTTTTTCTTCATAGCGTGATCATAGCCAAATAACCAAAACCCTTTGCATCATGCACCAAAGTACCTATTCACACAGATCTCATTAACCTTCCACTGCCCAGCGTTCATTAAATATTCCGCAACAAAAGGCCACACAGTATTCGCCCAGAACAATGAGAGGACTGTGTTCACAACCTTCGCATTTTTGGTCCTAAGGGACTGTCAGGACCAAAAATAAAGTCAATTACTATGGAAGCTTTCATTGTATTTTCTATCTCGGTTTTCATCATGGTCTTGATGAATTCATTTGCATGCATAGGTTTCATCTCGAAGGAGGGCTAAAGGAAAGGATTTTGGTTCTGTTTAATATCACATTTTTTTGCCTTTTATATCCTTGTGTTGGACCTTCAAAGGGTGGTATAAGATTGTGTGGATTCTTCTCGTTTATAGTACGAGTTACTGACTTGGGCTGAATATCAGTACTTTCGGTACGGCAGTATTTTTTTAAACGTTGGGTATCATCCAATAAATTTTCCGCTCTGGGTGGAGCAGGGGGGAGAGTCAGACTTTTACTGACCAAAACCCACCCATGTTCCTACTTTTGCCCTTTATATTCCGGGGCCGGGGTATCTCTATGGAACAGGCGGTGGACCTGGCAGGCCCCTCTGTAAATGCAGGATTTTTTCCTTTATCGTGTATAAGTTTACTAAAATTTAGCCATACCCACACATTTACACACACGAACAACAACGCGGTCCAAAAATATCATACACATAATTCGACTTTTATTATTTTTGTGGCGATCGGCATCTGTAAAGCACGTTAAGCCGTTGGTCCCGGCTGTCATTTGTAGATCTTTGACAGTTGTTACAGGTAGTCAGTGTTCCAAAAGTCTGACAACCAATCTTACCAAGGGGTATCGTATTACCCAGTATTAACTGGGTTGTGGAGGTCAGATAGGCAGTCGCTCCATGTAAAATACTGATATTCAGCTGCATCCGGTAAGACTGGAAGCCGACCCCAACATAGCTGGGAAAAGGCTAGGCAGATGATGTGGCGATCGGCATCGGGTCGGCATAAGCCGGACGGATTTTCTGGAACTATTGACTACATTTTATTTTACCATCCGACTGAGACAAATCATTGACTTGAACACTTGAGCGTAAATAGCACCCTTACTTATTCCATATTGTGAAGTTCAGAATACGTAATAGGCGAAAAGCCTCAGTTGTTATCTTCTTTGGCTTAACTCCAAGATCCAAACAGCGAATAAGATTTTTTGCCAAACTGCTTTCTGAAATAATTAAATTCTTGGAATCTTCAAACTGTGAGTATGCAAAAGGTAAAATCGGCCAAGTGCCTGTTGAACTCGTACACAAAGGGTCTCGTAGCACTAAACAATATAATAACAATATTATCAATATAACACTCATTCAAATTAAATGTAAATTTACACTCAACTGTAAAACTAAATTTGTTTTTTTATCGAAAAATGATGTCTACTGTGCTCGTTTTCCTACATCGTTCTCACATGTATTTATAATCTCAACATGAATGATGTATCCATAGTTTTGTAAAAATATGATTTAAAAGTATGTCTATGGAGTTTCTTGCCCATTCTTTTCCATAGAGATCCACGCTTTGGAATGGGCAACTACAGTACTTTCACAAGTTAGGTATTATGTCTTGTGACTGGGACTAGCGGCATCTTTTTTTGTTTTCATGAAATTCAAAAGTGCCTGTGATGGTTTAATTAAAATAAATGATTTGATTTGATTAAATAATGGATTCCGAATTTGGCAATTGTCAACGGACCCGAAAAAGTCGGAAACTTAAACAACATTTTCGTTGACTCAGTGACGCAAACATAATTGTTGAGCGCGTTGTCTCGGGTTCGATTACTCGATCAGCTGTGATGATTATGTAATTGTTTTTAAGAATTTTCTCAGCATCAGCCTTTTTTATGGATGAGAAATCATCATATAAGTTTCCACGATCTGGGGCCTTAGTCTGCTATTACAATAGTGTCAGAATGGTCGATCACTGATCGCATAATGGTTGATTTTGACATCTACTACATACTAAACTTGTCAAAATCAACCATTATGTGATCAGTGATCGACCATTCTGACACCATTGTAATAGCAGACTAAGGCCCCTGGACGGAGTTTTTCCAATCCGAAAAAACTATTACTGATTTTCGATGGTCCTAAAATTGACGTCTTTAGAAGCCAAACAGATTCTAAACAAAAGCTTTTGGAATGTTAATACGTCACGTCACTTGAAATTCTAATTTCAAATGTGACGTATTGACGTTCAAACAAAAGATCGGAAAGTATTTAGGACTATAAATCCTTACTAATATTATAAAAGCGAAAGTGAGTTACGTCTTCACGCCTAATTGGCTGAACCGATTTTGATGAATTTTGTTACAGATATAGTTGGGACCCTGGAGACGGACATAGGCTAAAAAATAGTGAGAATAGGGGGAGAAAGAGGGAAGGAAAGGGGCGAGAAAGATATTTTTTTTCGATTATCACGCGGTTTAAAGTTAGTGTTAGCCCATAGTAACTATGTCACGCGGACGAAGTCGCGGGCGGAAGCTAGTATTTATATAAAGCCCGTTGTATGTAAATCATGATATTTAACGCGCCAAATGTGCTTTGAGATGTAAATGTAATTATATTTTATAGACCAAAATCATCACAATAAAATTTTAAAAGCGAAAGTATGTATGTGTGTGTCTTATTTGCCAAAAGCCTCGACCAATACCTAAGGAGGCTCTCGTTAGGCACCTGGAATAAGGGTCTTGATACAGAAAGCGGTACTTTTGGATACGGCTCGTATTGTTGGGAGGTTCCTGTCTCTGGAGCCCTAACTGTCGGTAGAATGAACACTGTTCCCGATACCGATGACCTATTATTTTTTGTGTATTTAAAATAAAAATATGTTAAAAAAGTGTAAAAATGAATAAAGATATAATAATTAAATATGAATAATGTTCAAATTCATTCAAAAAATAGTCACAATTCACAAAACTAACTATATCTTTGACCATTTTAAGAATTTTAACGTTATGTTACAATTATGAAACACTACTTAATTCAAGTGCTACTCATGTCTTTTCAACTTAAGTCAATCAGAAGTTGATTAAGTGCCATAACTTGCAAGCTTTTGTGTAAGTTACGCCTTTAGGTGTTTGTAACATGATTAAAGAATTACACAAGAGCGGAAGCAGCATTATCCTGCTGACTGCTAATTATGACAAACTGCCACCATCAATTTGTTCGCTAAGCTTGGTAATTATGACAATTTCTCACCCTCCCCTTAATTGTGTCATTCATTAGACTTATGTGTATGGTGTTTTTGTGATACGACTTTATTTTTTTTGGTAAAATAACGTTTTATTTGGTTTATTGTCTTTTTACCGACCGAAGCAAAGCTATTTGCATCGTTTTTTTTTTTTGAGTTTTTAGATTTTATTAATCTCACATAAATTCTTGGCTAGTATTCATTTTTCATTGTAAATAAAAGTTAGAAGCAAATCATCCACAAACATACAAAAACACGTACTTACAGACAAAAGAGTTCCGATTAAGGAAACTCTTGAACGGGGTCTTTTTTGACTCTCCCCCGCTCTGGGCGGAGCGGGGGGAAGTGTCAGACTTTTACTGAATAAAACCCGCCCATGTTCCTTCTATTGCCCTTTACGTTCCGGGGCCGCGGTATCTCTTTCGAACAACCCGCAACCCCGGCAGGCGGAGGCTCTGGCAAGCCCCTCTGCTTTGCTGACATCTCTTTGAGGCGCGCGTGAAACACGAACGCGCCGTCGACACGGCCTGTCGTCAATCGACGGACGGACGGTGAGCTACCCATTGCTCACCGTCCACAGGCCCGCATCTACGGTGGCCGGGAGTCGTCTCGCGGCGCCCGGCGTCCGGTGCGTCTGCCGCGGCGGCTGGGTTGGCTAGATGTTCTCTCCCTCAAACGCCCGGCCACCTCCTTTGCTAGCATTACTGCTTCGCAGAAGAAACGGGGTCTGAGGTTCGATTCCTGGCTTGGGCAAAAAGTGTTACTGGGATAATGCGCCTGCACCTGATCTCACTTCTGTCCTGTCGGATGGCCATCCCATCGGACTATTAGGGTAAGGGAACAGAGAGTGCATCTGTGCCTGCGCACACACTTGTGCACTATAATATCTACCGCGCAGATAGTTAATCTCCGCTGAGATTTGTCGCCGTTATCGCAAACGGTCAGGAGGACTACCTACATTAGTCTATAATTTAATTAAAGACTCACGTATCAAGCAAACACAGTGAATTAGATCAGCTATTGTTGTCTTATCAAGTTAACCTACATGTGGTTGGCTTACTTACGAGGGTCGCATAGTAGGTAACATATTAAAGACTAGCTGCACCCCGTTGCTTCGTCTGCGTGATGATCGAAAAAAAGTATCCTATGTGTTATTTCAGACTATAATCTACCTCTGTGCCAAATTTCATCAAATTCCGTGCAGCCGATTTGACGTGAAAGAGTAACAAACATCTATACATCCATCCATCCTCACAAACATTCGGATCCTACTTTCTACTAATATTTTAAATGTGAATGTTTGTGAGGATGGATGGATGAGTATTGTTTTTTTTTCAATATCACGCGGTCGAAGTAGCGGGCGCCAGTTATTTTAAAATACTACAAGCTGCGCCACGCGGTTTCACTCGCGTGGTGATAGAATATACAATATATCTTTATGAATTGTAGCCTATGTGTTATTTTGATGTACAAGCTTTATTATTGTAAAGTTTTATTAATATCCATTTTGCTTAAAAGTAACAAATTGTCACGTTTTATAATAAACTAGCTTATGCCCGCGGCTTCGCTCGCGTTAAATTCGGGGTAACACAGTTCCCCTTTAAAAAAAATAGTAAATTAGAGCGATTGAATTTAATTAAGTAACCACATTTCCGAACAAACGATGCTCTTTCAACATAGTCTATGGCTGTGAATGACATTGACATTCGCTACGCGCGTTTTTTAAAATATGCAAAATTAAATGTATTTTTTTTAAAAAAATCTAAAACCTTTTTTTAATATTTTTTCCGTAAGAACCTTCTACAGAGTATTAGAAAACTACAAAAAAATAATCAGCCAAATCGGTCTAGCCGTTCTCAAGTTATGGCGTGACAACGGGAAACGGGTTTCATTTATATATATATAGATTATAGCAGGATAGGAAGTTCCTACTTCCTACTGTCCTCAGTAGGAAGTAGGATAGGATAAGATTTATATATATAGTAGGATTAAGCTATCTCGATAGTTAAAGAGCGCATTCCAGCTTACTTAGCCATCTAAAATGAAAAGACGCTATAATATGACAATTCAGGCACTAAGAAGACCACAGTGACGATCGACCGGTACAGTGTGGCGGTCTGTCCCGCTTGGATGTGCACCACTGTGTTCTCACAGATGCAATGGGCAACAGCGACCTCTCGAGTCCGGCCCTGGTTCGGCCTATGTTTCGGGACGAGAGGGAATGGGAAGCGGCCAGCTCCTTTTGCGAAGCAGTCATGCTAGCGAAGGAGGTGGCCGAACGTCTGAGAAAGAAAATCTCAAACCAACCCAGCCGTGGGAGATGTTCCGGGCATGGAGCCGCCAAACGACTCCCGGCGACCGTAGACGCGGGTGTGAGGACGGTGAGCAATGGGTAGCTCACTGCCCGTCAGTTTAGAGATGACAGGCCGTATCGACGGCGCGTTCGTGTTCCACGCACGCGCACGCCTCAAAGAGATGTTAGCAAAGCAGAGGGCTGAGACTGCCTACTAAGGTTGCGGGTTCTTCGAAAGAGATACCGTGGCCCCGGAACACAAAGGGCAAAACTAATGTTTTATATTTTTAAGAATTGATTAATATCAGTATAAGTAATATAATTATACTTGAAGCTTGAAGGGTTCATAATTTTTAGTATGCATTTTGTGTTCCCTAAATATCTTTGCTCAAAAACATGATACTATGCCTATAGTATTGTATATTCCTTTATTTCAAACTGTTGTCTGTGGCTATTATTTGGATAAATAAACTATTTTATTATTATTATTAAACACTTAACTACATCAGTCTTATTCACATTGCGCTACTTAAAAGCCACTCCAACTTTATAACTTAGTTCGCTCTTCAAGTTTCCAATCAAGCCAGAGTGCATTAATATTCATTCAGGTACCTAGAAAGAAGTACAGTATTTAATTGCAGTGGGTACAGTCTCAAGGAAAATACTAAAGAAGAATAAAATTTAAAATTTTCTTTTTATCTTTCATACATTTTATATTGTTCATTAATAAATAAATTCTGTTTAGAGAAACTATGATTAATTAGCTTTTGCCCGCGGCTTCGCTCGCGTTAAATTCGGGGCAACACAGTTCCCTTTTCCTGATTTACAGGTACCTGCTACCTGTAGTTTTTGCGCCTTATTTATTGTAATATCAATGCTAAGTTTTCCCTTTTCTTCCCTCTTTCTCCCTCATATGTCAATCTTTTTTTTTTAAATAGCCTATGTCCGTCTCCGGGGTCCCAACTATCACTGTACCAAAATTCATAAAACAAACAAACTCACTTTCGCTTTTATAATATTAGTAAGGATAGTAATAGTATAGTAGCTCTTTTGACCACACAAAAGATAATCCTTTACATGCACCACGCACTATAGGATCTGGAGGCGTTAGTCCTCGCGTGCTTGTACGAATGGCGTACGGAGGCACTATACCGGGAGAAACTCCGATGCCCGTGGCATATCGCCGCTCAGAGAACAAACCTCCGGCGCGATCTCATGGTGGCATGGAAAGAACGACTATCGCAACCCCGTGCAGGATTCATCCATCCGCGCAGTATCGACAGGCCGTGTCGTGTTAGTGTTCCACGCGCGCCTCAAAGATATGTCAGCAAAAGCAGACGGGCCTGCCAGGGCCACCAGCTACTGGGGTTGCGGGTTGTTTGAAAGAAATATCTCGGCCTCAAAACATAAATGGTAAAAGAAGGATCATGGATGGGTTTTAGTCAGTAAAACTCTAACACTCCCCTCCGCTGTGCCTAAAGCGGGGGAAGTTATTTAATGATGTCCCATCCGCAGTTGCATGAAAGCATGACCGTAATAATTACTCTCGTGTGGACCAACACTGCTCTTACACACAAAAACCGTTAATATTCCATCTAATTCCGCCACGAGTACCATCAACAATCGGCACTAAACCTCAATGAATTATATCGAGAATTATGTCATAATTTATAGCACACTCAAATCCCTTCTTAAAACAGATCATACAATTTATCCCCATACTCCAGCTGCCTCAATTTCCATACAAATCTTTCGACATTTACATAACATAAACAATATCTTATAACCTATCGCTTTATTCTGAATGAACTTGACATTTCACAAAACAACGTAATTTCAACTCCACTTCAACTGAAAATGAACCCCGTTTAAATGAAATAAAGTCTAATTTTAAATGGTGTTATTGAATTTTGACTAAACGTCTGACGTTTACTCAAATCAATTTTACAGCAATGTGAAATCAACTTTTCAGTTTTGTAATAGAGTTGACTTTCCAATATTACAGCGGTCGTTTACGACATTTGTATAGGTAGTACTAGGAATCATTTTGATCCGTTTTGCTTTATTAGTTTATTATTGTAGAAGTAAAGTATTTCCGATGTGAAGGAATGCTATCGGCGTTTCGAATCACTTATCTGAAAACCCGCGAGTCGTTTTTCCAAGAATTATTTTTCCGATCACATTTTTTTTCTTGGAACCGTTTGTTTTACGATCCGATTTCCTCTCATTGTTGGAGTATGTCGGATGTATTTACATGTTATTCTTAAGTTTTTTTAAAAAATGTTTTATTTGAATATTTTGTGGATATGATAAATGATGTTTATTTTGCATGTAGGTTTTTACTAACAACTCGTTTTTCATTTAAACTAGATGAAGTTTCTGCTTCATACCCGACTTCTCTCAGAAGAAACAGCCGAAACAAAATCAGTTTAACCTTGGTCAATTTTTATGATGATCATGCAGATCTGAAAAGAAAAGAATTATATAGATTTGAGTGTACCTGTCCAGTCAGTGCAAGCGTATTGTCAGTTATCGTGGAGATCGACTAATAACTCAAAGAGTCCAACGACACGACGATCCAACCAAAAAAGTTGTAGTGCATCCGGTAGGACTGGCCGCCGACCCACACTTACTTCGAAAAAGGCTAGGAAAGAAAGAAGAAGTATTTATTTGTCGCAAATTACGACGAGCACACAACATAACAAAAAAAAGCATCACAAACATTTACAAATACATACATGGGATAAAATAAAAATATCTTGCAAGTCGTGACTGCGACAGGTAGGTCACCACTCAGCATGATGCTGTGCCATGGGAGCCCACAGCACAGCGCAGGTTTTCAGTGGTCAACCCGTGAGTAAAACGATAGGTAAGTATATAATCTTTATTCCACAAGAAGGTTAGGTACATTTTTTTGTGAAGTCCCTGACTCCTGTGCTAGGTGAAAGACCTGTGTTACAGGAGCCAGTGCTCTCAAAGGAGACTTTACAGTGGTATGTGCTACAAGATTAACAAAACAATATTATTCAAAATTAAAGTAAAATACAAATAAAATAAAAGATAAATTAAAGGCGGTTAAAAGTAGCCTGTTATTAGTTTGAGAGTGTTAGTGGGGTTGCGGGTTGTTCGAAAGAGATACCGCGGCCCCGGAACGTAAAGGGCAATAGAAGGAACATGGGTGTGTTTAGTCAGTAAAAGTCTGACACTCCCCCCCGCTCTATATATCTAATAACTTCCCCCAGAGCGGGGGAAGTTATTTGATGATTTCCCACCCCAAAATAAAGTATGCAAATATAATAATTATACGTATAGGTAGATGTTGATAACTAAAAAAAGGCTAAAACATCTTAGCTACAATCAAAACAAAATCTCCTTAATATTCAAAGCAAGTCTCATATACAGTAGTAATATAAAACAGTATGCGAATGTAATCAGTAATATGTTGTTATCACGTGTTGATAAGCACGTGACCCTAACGTCCGTATGCGTTCTTGTTTCACACGAGACGTGGTGTTTTGTTCGTAAGGTGTTGAGTAAGTATAAATGGTTTTTATGAAAGATCTGTGCATAGTTGCACTAGTGTCATAATATTTGTAACAAGGCTTTTGAATTAAGAAACGAGTGCTGTTGAACTCTATCTTGTAAATCTGGTTTTTGATATATTTTCTTTTTTTTTTCTTTTTTATAATATGTTGTCCCACACTAGGAATGTCTACTGTATCGTGGATGCGTTTACAAACATTGAAACTTACATACACAAACAGCCAGACCCGGAACAACTACCTGTAGGTCATACAAATATTTGTTCCATGCGGGTTCGAGCCCGCGACGCGCAGCGCAGCAGTCGATCGCTCAACCACTGTGCAATCGTGTCGTCAAATTCAGTCAAGCAGGCAGTTTACCTGATGTTAATTAGTTAAAATATGTGTGTTCTTGCCGGGGTTATTTGAAGGAGATACCGCGGCCTGGACCACGATTGGAAAATAAAGGAATATGGATGAGTTTTAATCAATAAAAATCCAGCACTCCCTTCCGCATCGCCCAGAGCGGGAGAAGT
Organism: Ochropleura plecta; assembly: GCA_905475445.1. Lineage (NCBI taxonomy): Eukaryota > Metazoa > Arthropoda > Insecta > Lepidoptera > Noctuidae > Ochropleura > Ochropleura plecta. The sequence continues at coordinate 4,486,968 of FR997738.1, read as the reverse complement.
TATTTGAAGATATCCTATCCAAAAAAAAACTGGCCAAGCGAAAGAAAAAACATTTATTAGTCGCAAATTACGACGAGCAACATAATAACAAAAAAAAAATAAACATTCAACATGCAAAGTATCACAAACATTTACAAATACATATAGGTATGGGACAAAATAAAAATATCTTGCACGTCGTGACTGCGACAGGTAGGTCACCACTCAGCATGATGCTGTGCTATGGGAGCCCACTGCACAGCGCTGGTTTTCAGTGGTCAACCCGTGAGTAAAACGTACGGAAGTCAAAACAGCATACATAAATGTTTTAAATACTTAAATTAATAAAAAAATTATAAAAAATAAATCAAATAGACAAAAACTAAAATAAAACAACCCAATAATTTGACTTGACACTATAAGTATGTCGGCACGTCATGGCATGTCAATGTCAAGAACGTTAAGAGTGGCAGGTTGTCACTCTAGCGCAGCGTTGCCGTCGCGTCGATGGTAGCCAGGCGGCCATATTAGGAAAAGGACGGGCGTCTGAGCAACACGTGTACGACGAATCGCTAGCCAGCGTCTTAATCTAAGTTGCCTTAACCAAAATTTGTGTTGTGAAAAGTGCGAGTGGAAATCGCGCACCAATGGTTCCGTACAAATTTGCTACATAAAAGGTTAAATCTTTTGACTTCGTAGACATAAAGGGTTGATTTTTTACAACTCTAAGGGACTACAGACTTGAGTATTTGGTTTTAATTACAACTTGATACCACCACGCGTTCCGCGATAGGAAATCATCAATTTACTTCCCCCGCTTTGTGGGGAGCGAGGGGAGCGTCAGACTTTTACGGACTAAAACCCACCAATGTTTCTTCTTTTGCCCTGTATGTCCCGGGCCGCGGTATCTCTTTCAAACAACCCGCAACCCCGGAAGGCGGTGGTCCGGCCCTCTGCTTTGATGACATCTCTTAGAGGCGCGCGTGGATACGGCCTACCGACACTAGAGGGACAGTATACGGTGAGCTACCCATTGCTCACCGTTCACTGATCCGTATCTACGGTGGCCGGGAGTCATGTCGCGGGCGCCCGATGCCCGGAGCGTCAGAATCAGCCATGACTGGTATCTTATTCGAACAACCCGCAACCCCGGACAACGTACCTATAGGGTGTACGATAATAATAATTCAAAAGGAAATAAACGAAATAATATTATGTTTCCATTCACAGAAAATGCTTAGATACTAATATTATAAAAGCGAAAGTGAGTTTGTTGGTTGTTGGTTTGTTTGTTTGTTACGGCTTCACGCCTAAATGGCTAAACCGATTTTAATGAATTTTGGTTCAGAGATAGTTGGGACCCTGGAGACGGATATAGGCTATTTTTTTTAAAAAAGATTGAGATATGAGGGAGAAAAAGGAAGAAAAGGGAAAACTTAGAATTGCTATTACAATAAATAAGGCGCAAGGGCAACAACTACAGGTAGCAGGTACCTTTAAATGAGGAAAGGAGAACTGTGTTACACCGAAATTAACGCGAGCCGCGGGCAAAAGCTAGTATTATAATAAAACAAATATCAACTTAAAACACACACTTCAAAACATCAAAAGGAGCACATCAAATACTTTTTTTTTATGAAGTACCTATTGTTATGTCTTCAAGAATATCGTCAATGTACTTACAAGTAACAAAAAGACGAAGCAAAATAAACACTTCGCTATAAAAAAGAGGCGTAAAAAGAAATGTTATGTTTTGTGAAAAAATGTAAGATTCAATCTTATTTGTGGATTCGTGGCTTCATTTTGGCTTTGAGATTGTAGTGTGAGCTGAGATTACGTAACAAAACACATATTTTTATCCATCCTTACTAATATTATAAAAGCGAAAGTGAGTTTGTTTGTTTGTTACCTCTTCACGCCTTAATGGCCAAACCGATATTGATGAATTTTGGTACAGAGATAGTTGGGACCCAGGAGACGGACATAGGCTATTGTTTTTTTTCTTAATTGGGATATGAGGGAGAAAGAGGGAAGAAAAGGGAAAACTTTGCTTTGCTATTACAAATCAATAAAGCGCAAGTGCAAAAACTGCAGGTAGCAGGTACCTGCAAATCAGGAAAGGGGAACTGTGTTACCCCAAATTTAACGCGAGCGAAGTCGCGGGCAAAAGCTAGTTCTAAAATAAATTTGGTGTCAATTTTGAAAGTAATGCACTTCTTAGACGGTTGTTGAACAATGGGTAACTCACCGTCAGTCCGTCCAGTGACGACGGGCTGTGTCGACGGCACGTTCGTGTTCCACGCGCGGTTTTAAGAGTTGTCAGCAAAACAAAGGAACCCGCCAGGGCCACGCACAGGGGCCTGTCAGGGCCACCACCTACCGGGATTGCGGGTTGTTCTGAAGAGATACCGCGGCCCCGGAACATAAAGGGAAAAAGACGCATGGCTCTTACTCGGTAAAAGTCTGTCACTTCCCCCCGCTCCGCCCAGAGCGAAGGAGGAAGTTATTTAATGATTTGCCATCCCTAAAGAAAAAGAGACGCACCTCTAATATATCAGAGTCATTGTGTGATTTGTGTAATTATTACGTTCTTTGGAAAAAAAAAAATTGTTAAAAAATCGAATTATTTGATAGGAACTTTCGTGTCACATAACCTAATGAGAACTTATAATATGAAGAGTTTCGCAACGGCGCACAAAATCCCTTTGGTTTTCAAAATATACCGTAATATTTTGATTAACGACCTTATCAATCATGTGTCGACAACATTTTGTCGCACGTCATAAGAACGCAGTGTCAACCTTTTAAAATAAGTAACTCTCATAAATTGCGCGCTAGTTTAGGCGAATTGTTATAGTGACTAAAAACGCGATTAGATAATCCTACTAATATTATAAATGCGAATGTTTGTGAGGATGGATGGATGTATAGATGTATGGATGTTTGTTACTCCATCACGTCATAACCGCTAAACGGATCTTGATGAAATTTGGCACAAGGGTAGACTGTAGTCTGGAATAACACATAGGAATTTTTTTTCGATATCACGCGGGCGAAGCCGCGGTTGCCAGCTAGTCCTTGCTAATCTATTATATAAAATTTCCGTGTCACAATGTTAGTTACCGTACTCCTCCGAAACGGCTCGACCGATTCTTATGAAATTTTGGGTACATATTGGGTAGGTCTGAGAATCGGCTAACATCTATTTTTCATACCCCTAAACCTCAGCGGGTGAAACCGCTGGGCACAGCTAGTATTATATAAAAGCGAAAGTAAGTTTGTTTGTTTGTTACCTCTTCACGCTTTAATGGCTAAACTGATTTTGATGAATTTTGGTACAGAGATAGTTGGGAACCAGGAGACGGACATAGGCTAATCTTTTTTTAAAAAAAGTGGGTTGTGAGGGAGAAAGAGAAAGGGAAGGAAAAACTTAGCGTAGCTATTACAAATCAATAAGGCGCAATAAGGTACATAAAGTCATGTCGAAAATGGCATTTTTTTTATTGTATCATTGGCTTTAGATTAACTATGCGCACATGCTGACATACGATTTTTATTTAATTTATTTACCTGGTTTTAAAAATCGTATAAGAGAACAAGTATTATAAATACAACGAATAAGTGTCGTAGAAACGATCAGTTTTTCCAAGAAAACGTAAAATACTTTTGTATAAATAGCATTCATTATAAAGCTCTTATAACTGTTAAAATATTGTAGAAAGAAAATATTTATTATTGCTCATAGAATTATTTCTAGGGCGTGTTGCACACAAATTACGCTCTCCTGTAAACCTCGGTTTTTGACTTACCCTTATGTACGTAGGAACCATCGAAATATTTGTTTTCTTTTTGAGATACGAAATCCTAAAAAAAAAACAAAATAATAAACAGACAAGACTAGTTTAAAATAATTTGCTTTGAAACCACAATAATAACTTCAAAACAAAATAATAGGAAAAGCCATTAAAACTACAAAGAAGCCAGTCGGAAATTAATTTGTAAATTAAAAATATTTTTGCGAAAGCAATCACGAACAGGCCGAAAAAAAAATTTGGGTTATATAGGTTCTGTGGTATATGTATGGCTTTGAACTCAGATTCAGAACTCGTATTTTCTCAGAGTTGACCTTCATTACCAAAATAATTTCTTAGGTAGTTGCTAAAAATATATGAATTTAACGCGGCTTCGCTCGTTTCTATTAAATTCGATCCGTTAAATTCGGGGTATCACAGTTCCTCTTTCCTGATTTGGAGGTATCTGTTACCTGTAGTTTTTGCCCTTGCGCCTTATACATTGTAATAGCAAAGCTAAGTTTTCCCTTTCCTTCCCCATTTCTCCCTCATTTCTCACTTTAAAAATTCTCATTTCGCATCAAAATTCATCAAAATCGGTTTAGCCATTTAGGCGTGAAGACGTAACAAACAAACAAACTCACTTTCGCTTTTATTATATTAGTACGGATTATATTCCCATGTTCTGGAGCCCTGACATATTCAGAAAGTGTCGCGGTAACCCTCGCAGAAGATGGCGAACGACGTGAACAATAATGATGACCAGTGTTCACATTCGTTCTAGATAACAACAACGGAAACAACTGAAAGACATAGCGACAAGCTTTTAACCAGTTGTGAACTGACGCAGCCTTACTTGCCTTAAGAGTGCACCGAGGGTACCGGACAAGCCTGCGGCATAAACGGTCATATCTTTAGCGGGTTGAATTTTGTACACATTTTTCAAAATTTTTTCAATTGAATTTTTCACAGCTCCACTGGGGACCACGGGACCGACGCGATACCTTTACGCGTTTCCGAGATAAAGGGTCTTGCCAGACTGACAGACGCACAACAAAGTTATCTTATAGGTGTTTCGTTATTTGTTTGTGTTTGTTTTTCCTTGTCTTATATTGACGAAGGAGAGTAATTTGATTTATAATTTTAATTATTTTTATATTTTAATTTTTTTATTGTTAATCTTACCTACTTTGACATTATAAAATACTAGCTTTTTCCCTTATCCTGATTTGCAGGTACCTGCTACTTGTAGTTTTTGCTCTTGCGCCTTATTGATTGTAATAGCAAAGCTAAGTTTTCCCTTTTCTTCCCTCATTTCCCACTTTTTTTTTAAAGAAAGCCTATAATTATGTCCGTCTCCAGGGTCCCAACTATCTCTGTACCAAAATTCATCCCAAATCGGTTTGGCCATTAAAGCGTGAAGACGTAACAAACAAACAAGGATGAATGTTATATGAAACTAAATCGTTGCACTTTTATGAATTCAGACATTTATAACAATAATATCGATAACAAATGATGTAATATTGTGACACTTTTAATCATTTAATCCATTCTAAAATTAAATATTTGCACACCACATTTAATGGAAGAATGTAAATGGGCCACATTAATGTTAAGACCACATACATTGTGGTAAGTAAATTATTCTCTCTTTTATTCTCTCTTCTCTTTAAGGTACGGAACCCGAAAAACTAGGAAAGAAAAAGAACTGCATTTTTCAACGGACTTCATTTATCAATAATCACAACAAAACCACTAAAACTTGGATACAGAACCAAAATAATACTAACAGAACAAAAAGTAAACTAATTTCTGAAGCGACAAGACCTGGGCGTGTTCAAGCAACCTATTTGAATAAACTTGTATGCAGACGGGGCCGCTGAAGTTGGGGGCCCGTTATTAGCGGAACCCCAAAAGGGATGGGCCAATGTGTAAACGTGATCAAGCAAATTAATTTGAAAAGTTTGTGTTGAGGACGTTTATTTAAATTGTTGGGTTGGTCAGTTGTGGCTGAATAAACTGGGTGCGGTATTTTTTCAAAGTTCGGAATGCAATTGCACGTGTTAAAAGCTAATGCGTTGTATACAATATTACATCACGCGGTTAAGGCGCGGTAAAAAGCTAATCTTTAGGTACTTGCGGAGGTGAGGCTAGCTGCAGACTGGGCGTGGTCTGACACAAGTATACGACAGTAGTGCATCGAAGGAATAGAAATAAGATCGAAAATATTTCGGCGTTTGATTTTATTTGAATATCATGTCCGCCAAAATGTAAGTCATTTTGCAGTTTTATTTGAAAATTTAAAAAAATACAGTTCGATGTTTTAAAAGTTTTAGAAATGTCTTTAGTCTTGGAAATTTCCTTTGATAAAGATGTAAAAAATATGATGATTGTCGCTGAAAACACTGTGAATTTCGAGACGAAATTTTTTTTTTCCTGGTCTTTTTAAACATTTTTTTTCTTAGTACTGGACTATTTCTGTTTAAGTCTTTTATTAATGTATTTGACTATACACTGTGTTTTTTTTTGGATTGTGGTAAGTACAGATACGGCTAACTTTGCCACAAAAATCTTGACGTTTTACAAAATGTTTGCTATGTACAGTGCCTTAAGAGTGATAGCCACAGTTGGACCTATTTACACATTTGCAGACTTATTGCATTTTTTTTTGTTAAAAAAACATTGCTCTTCACTAGGTATTTCTCCTATATCGTGGGTGCGTTCTTAGATATACACAAACAGCCAGACCCGAAACAACTACTTGTTGCTCACTCCAATATTTGTTCCGTGCGGGGTTCGAACCCACGACACGAGTCGTAGCAGCCAATCGCTTAACTACTGCGCCAACCGTGCCATCAATGTATCTTGTACACCGCGAATCCTTACTAATATTATAAAAGCGAAAGTGAGTTTGTTTGTTTGTTTGTTTGTTACCTCTTCACGCTTTAATGGCTACACCGATTTTGATGAATTTTGGTACAGAGATAGTTGGGAACCAGGAGACGGACATAGGCTATTTTTTATTTTAAAAAAGTGGGATGTGAGGGAGAAAGAGGGAAGAAAAGGGAAAACTTAGCGTTGCTATTACAAATCAATAAGGCGCAAGGGAAACTGTGTTACCCCGAATTTAACGCGAGCGAAGCCGCGGGCAAAAGCTAGTAAACAAATAAAATTCTTACTTATTTACTAATTTAATATAACTCGTGGAGGAGGAGGAGGAGCTCATGGCTAAATAATAGCAGCCGCTCGGGTCGATCTTAAGGTTAAGCCGCGCTTGCCTAGGTTGGTCTCTGGATGGGTGACCACCCGTTACATACCGAGTTTCCTCCGTGCCTCGGAAAGCACGTTAAGCCGTTGGTCCCGGCTGTCATTTGTAGATCTTTGACAGTCGTTACAGGTAGTCAGTGTTCCGAAAGTCTGACAACCAGTCTTACCAAGGGGTATCGTATTACCCAGTATTAACTGGGTTGTGGAGGTCAGATAGGCAGTCGCACCATGTAAAATACTGATATTCAGCTGCATCCGGTTAGACTGGAAGCCGACCCCAACATAGTTGGGAAAAGGCTAGGCAGATGATAATTACTAATTTAATATAACAAGCAACCGACGTTCATAAATATTTAACTAAAAATATTGTATTAAGTTTAGTATTCCGTTTTTATTAGTCATAATATAATAAAGACATGATAGAAAATATTTATATTTTGACGAAGCCTCAGTAAATGTTTAGTTAAATATTATTTGTTATGTAAATATTTTCGTTAAATATGCAAACATGACACAAACCAGCTGTGAGCGTACATTTCTTTTTTAATATACAGTATGTTGTACAAAACACTAAAATTAAATACACATTTACGATCCAGAGGCATTTTAAATAAACACTAAACACTCTGTGTAGGTTTTAGAATATAATGTAGCAAATAAATGCTTTGGTTTTTACTTTAATACTAGCTGTGACTGGTGGTTTCAACCGCTTCTTAGCTTCATTTTTTGGTAGGGCCAATCTTTTCATTAAGAGTTATGAAAAAAGATTAGATCACAACCGATTCTTAGACCTACCGAATATACTAAACTAAACTTAATATGTATTAAGTTTTAAAGATCATCCTACTAATATTATAAATGCGAATGTCTATGAGGATGTATGGATGTTTGTTACTCTTTCACATCAAAACGAATCTTGATGGTGTAAGTGTACCTACTGTGTACGTATGTAAAGAGGGGTGATGAGTCATGTAAATAAAACGACTGTTCCGGCGAGCGCTAGTACACGACTGAGAAAATGGATTATCATTTATTTCGATGTAATAATTATTTGCTTACGCACATTATTCCCCCCTTTTTTAAAAAAATAAAAATCTCTAATACACTATATTTAAGTAGTACGCTTACATAACGGATTGAAAAGAAAAAAAAGAAAAAAATTAAAAATATAAAAGGTAAACAATATAAAAAAAAAAACGATATAAAAAGTCTAGAATATAAGTAAAGATGTTGATGTTACGGGATTGCAAAACGTACCACCGGACGTATGACGCGGCCTGAACGTGTTGTGTTCGGCGCGGTTTCGCTATTTTTCGCTGGGTCAGCACTCTTGCGTTCCTTTACGCTTGTATTGGTACTTTTTATGTGTGCTAAAGGTTCATTTACCTTATTTTCAATTAAAATGTAGGCTGGTTTTAGTCTGTCCACCGATACTACGGATGTTTTCCTTGGCATTTGGATTTTGAAATGCTTTTCTTGCTTCTCTAATACTTTGTATGGTCCTTCGTATGACGGGGTCAGAGGTTTCTTGACAGCATCCGTTCTGACGTATACGTATTCGCAATCTTTCATGTCTGGGTGAATAAATGGTTTGTGGGTCGTGGCGTGGTGGTTACTGTTAAAAGGACTTAGTTTTGCCATTGTCTTTTGGAGAGTCTGCGCATAGTCTTCTGGTGATGTAATCTGCGTTTTCGGCTCGATAAACATTCCAGGCAAACGTATGTTCGTTCCGTATAACATTTGTGCGGGGCTGACATTTTCTTTCAATCGTAATGCCGCTCTCAATCCTAGAAGGACAAAGGGTAATTCGTACGACCAGTTTACAGTATTACCGCGTGCGACTAGAGCAGTTTTCATTGATCTGTGCCAGCGTTCAACTAAACCATTTGACTGCGGATGATAACTTGTGGTCCTGGTCTTCTTGATACCAAGTGACTTAGTCAGAGCTATGAATAAGTCTGACTCGAACTGTCGTCCTTGGTCCGTAGTTATGGTGTTTGGGCATCCGAATCTCGATATCCAAGTGTTCATGAAAACTTCCGCCACAACTTTAGCTGTTATCTCTGCAACCGGTACAGCTTCCATCCATCTCGTTCCCCTGTCGATCATTGTCACAATGTATCTGTTGCCTCTGGATTCTGGTAATGGACCAACAATGTCTATGTGCACATGATCTAAACGTGCTGTCGGTGGAAAGGTTCCTATTGGAGACGAGTTGTGCCTGTGTGTCTTGCTTTTCTGGCATGCTTGACATGTTTTAGCCCACATACCAACGTCAGTATTCATGCGTGGCCAGAAATAATGCTCGGAGATCATTTTCTTTGATGATCTTATACCGGGATGCGTTATGTTATGCATAGTGTCGAATACTTGTTTTCGAAGTGACTTCGGCACATATGGTCTTAGGCTCGGTTTTGAATTTTCGCAAATCAATTGTTTTGTTCCTGATAATTGCATAGTTTTCCAATTAAGGTTATTGTTGTTCAATAGTTGAGTGAGTTCAATGTCATTGCCCTGCATATCTGCTATCTCGTTCCAATCCACAGGTGTTGGACAATCTATTTGTTCGACTCGCGATAACGCGTCAGCTACTGGGTTCATGTTACCGGCTAGGTGACGGATGTCTGTCGTGAACTGTGCAATGAACTCTAAATGACGTAACCTCCTTGGTGCGATCGTTTTGCTTGTAGAGTTTTGTTTGTTAGCAAAAGCGTGACATAATGGCTTATGATCGGTATATACAATCAACTCTCGTCCCTCGACATAAGGTTGGAAATGTGTTACTGCCATGTAGATTGCCAGCAATTCTCGATCATATGTGCTATATCTTGATTGCGTTTCACTCAGTCCCTTTGAGAAAAAGGAAAGAGGCTTCCAGTTTCCGTTTTCATACTGCTGCAAAACGGCGCCTACGCATGTCTGGGATGCATCTGTCATGAGCGATAGCGGGGAATGCGTTGTTGGCGAAGTCAATGTAACAGCGTCGCTTAGACTTGCTTTACATTGATCGAATGCTTCCAGTGCTTCTGGGGTCCATTGTATTTCAGTTTTGTCATTCTTCTTTGAGCCTATTAGGTATTTGTTCAACTGTGCTTGATGACGGGCTGCTTGTGGAATGTTGTTTCGGTAAAAATTAATCATGCCTAAAAATATTCGTAATTCTTGCACTGTTTTCGGAATCGGATATTTGTTGATCACTTCGACTTTGTCCGGTAATGGCTTGATACCGTCTTTTGTAATCTGATATCCAAGGAATTCTATTTGAGGTTTACCTAGCACGCACTTTTCGTGATTGATTGCTATGCCGTATTCGTCTAAACGTTTAAACACTTCTTCTAAGTGACGTCGGTGTTCGCTGACTGATGATGACGTCACTAGTATATCGTCAATGTACACGAAAATAAAATCGAGTCCGGCTAAAACTGTGTTCAAGAATCGAACAAAGGTTTGACCTGCGTTTCGTAGTCCGAATGGCATTCTAGGAAATTCGAATAGACCGAACGGGGTAATTACTGCGGTTTTTTCTACATCTTGGACTGAAATCTGATTATAAGCTCTTTTTAAATCGATTTTCGAGTATATACTGGTTCCTGGTAATAGGTACGTGAAGTCTAGTATTCTTGGAATCGGGTATCTATCCGGTACAGTGATCGCGTTCAATCTCCTGTAATCTCCGCATAGGCGTAATTCACCGTTTTTCTTTGCTGCCACGAGCAATGGGCTAGCCCACGGACTCTTGGAAGGCCTACACAATCCTGTTTCTAACATATGCTCTATCTCTCTTTTTACTCTTAGATATTTGTCTGCCGGCAGAGGTCTTGACTTTGAGTAAACAGGGTGTCCGTTGGTAAAGATTTGATGTACCACGTCATGCTTGGGTCGCGTCTGTGTGTCGAGCGGTTTTAAAATGTTCGGATATTTTGCCAAAATGTCTGCATAATCGTCGGTCAAATTTACGGTCCGAAGTGTCGGTGTGCTTGACTTCATCAACTTTGCGTTCCTCTGAAGTCCAGTCGTACCATCAATTAAACGTTTATTTCGTATATCCACCAAAATATTGTGCTTTTCTAAAAAATCGGCTCCCAGTATTGGTTGCGTTATGTCAGCAACGATGAAAGTCCAACGATACGGCCGTCTCAGGTTTAAATTTAACGTCAGCGTTTTGTCACCGTATGTTTTAATTCGCGTTCCGTTTGCGGCATAGATTTTATATGTGTCGTCTATTTTTAAACGATTTCCTCTTCTAGGTATTGCTGAGATGTTAGCGCCAGTATCAACTAAAAAACGATACTCACTTTTTCGGTCGGTAACGCATAGGCGGTTTGAAGGAATGATAGCGCTGACGACCGCCTCTGTCAACGCAGAACTTAGTTTTCCGACGGCTTTTTCCAGTTGCATGGTTTTTCACAGGTCCGGGCTCGATTCCTGTACCGAAAATGATACTTGCATAACCAGTTTGGGCTGTCAGGTGTAATCCTCGATCTCGAGAGGGATCTTGGGCGTGACCGGCTTCGATTGCGTCTGTAATTATGACGTCCGTTGCCATGTGAGTTGGCTTTTAACGCTGCTATTTCCATAGTTAATTTACTCATTTGGTTAACTAACTCAACGATAAGCTGATTTGGGCCGCCTGATAATTCCGACACTTCACCTGATCTTCCTTCCAAAATCTTGTCTGCTATAGCGGCGAGGTTGTCGAGTTTTTGGTCCTGACTGACCATTAAAACTGCTCGAACATGATCAGGGAGTCTTGATGTCCACAGGCTATGTAGTGTTTTTTCGGCAACCTGACTCTTACGTGCCAATTCTCTCATTCGTCTCAACAGTTGTGACGGTTTTTGGTCGCCTAATTCCACTTCACCTACCAGCTTTTGGAACTGCCGCTCTTCGGATTCTTCGTATACAGCAAGGAGTCTCTCTTTGAGGGCACCGTATTTGTTGGTGGCAGGAGGCGAAATTATTATGTCAGCCACCTGACTTATCGCGTCTTTGTTGAGGTTGGCCAACACAACGCCGTATTTTGCTTCGTCACCTTGTTTTTGAGGAGCCATCATTGTCTCAAACTGGGCGAACCACACTCTGGGCATTTCGGTCCAAAATTCGGGTATCTTCGAGGACATTCCTATTGCCGCCACGTCAGTCTGCTTAAAGTCCGTCGCTCCGCATAATGCTGCCCCACTTCCACAATTTCCGCTTGATGTCATGTCGAAATAACTATGTGCCTCTTGAAAACCAAAACCAGGGAGATCCGCTTGTGGAAGGCTGATTAGGTTGTGCAGTGCAGTTATCACGACACGGGAAAATCACGAAAAAATTACTTTAAATCGCGGCGCGTGTTAGTGATATCGGGGTCACCAATTGTAAGTGTACCTACTGTGTACGTATGTAAAGAGGGGTGATGAGTCATGTAAATAAAACGACTGTTCCGGCGAGCGCTAGTACACGACTGAGAAAATGGATTATCATTTATTTCGATGTAATAATTATTTGCTTACGCACAATGGAATTTGGCACAGAGTTAGATTAAGGTCTGGAATAACACATAAGATAATTTATTTTTCGATATCACGCGGGCGAAGCCGCAGGCGCCAGCTAGTATTAGATCATTGCGCTTAATAAACAGCGGTTTTTATTTATCAATTTATTGAGGGTCAACAGGATAATAAGAGTAAATGCTATTAGGCATTTATCCTCTCTAACATTAGGACCCCACCTTATCCATAAAATCTACTAGTTTGAAGCTTGCATCAGATCATCAAACACGCTCCGTGATGATAACAGAGCCGAGTATAGCTAAACAGAATCATAGATATAATTTTTGCCATAAATCTAGTAAATTATACTTCAGCATCATTTTCCTGCCCTTGTCCCATTCTATTTGGGGTCGGCGCAACATGTTTTCTTCTACCATTCTCCCCTGTCAGACGTCATGGCATCATTTACATCTTTCTCCTTCATATCATTCCTTACACTCCATTTATCTTTTATTTGTCCTTTCTCTCCCTCTCCATCCATCAACGTTCAGATCCGTCACTCTTTTAGTCACATGCTTTTCGTCCCTCCTCATTACTTGTGTACTTACACTACGTATTATATTATTAATATATATCATTTATTCTCTATAAAAAGCTAAGTTAAACTTTTATGTAGATAAAAAACAACACAGCTGTCCACCTTTGTGAGAGACTGGTGCCTGATATAGGTTTTAAAAAAAACAATGTCTCAGGCCACCAGGTCTCTTTCAGAGCTAGAATTAGCTTTTTCAGAAATACCGTGTAGAAGTAAGAGTTAAAAATTTTGCAAATTAAAATTAAAAACAAAGTACACGTAAAATTAATATATTAATAAAGGTATATTTGTTTAATTAATTAAGTCAATAACAATAATTCCAATTAATTATTCAATCTTTAATCTATTTTAAATTAAACAATGTAAATAATGTAGATTAAATATTGTCATTGTATCACAACTTAATAGATAGCACGAAATAAAAGGTTTTTTTTACATGTAAACAACATGTATTACAATTTTATTTTTAAATTTGTGGTTAAACAACATCGTCATCTGCTTAGCCTTTTCCTCACTATGTTGGGGTCGGCTTCTAGTCTAACCAGATTCAGCTAAATACCATTATTTCACTGAGAGCGACTGCTTATATCTTTTTTTATAGATAGGTAATCATCTAATAACATCCCCCTTCTCTTGACGGAGCGGGGGTTAAGTGTCACCCTTTTACTGACTAAAACCCAATCCTTTTCTTTCTTTTGCGCTTTATGTACCGGGACCACGGTATCTCTTTCGAACAACCCGCAACCTAGACAGGCAGCGGTACAGAGTAGTCAGTTATTGTCCCGATAATCTGATAACCAGTCTGTAACGACTGTCAAAGATCTACAAATATCAGCCAAAACCAACAGCCAAACGTGCTTCCTAACTACTGAAGAAATTCGGTATGTAACGGGCGGGCACCCAGCTTAGGCTATCGCAGCTTAACCGCTCGATTTGAGTGGCTGTTATTATTTAGCCACGAGCTCCTCGTTAGTGGTTAAACATGTTATCTTTAATTCAAACTCAAATCATTTCATTTAATTAAACCCTTTTTTTGCGGATAGAAAATCATCAAATAACTTCCCCCGCTCTGGAGCGGGGGGGAGTGTCAGACTTGTACTAATTAAAACCCACCAAACCCACCCGTGTGCCTTCTGTAGCCCTTTATGTTCGGGGGCCGCGGTATCTCTTTCGAACAACCCGCAACCCTGGCAGGCTGCGGTGGTCCTGGCTGGCTTATCTTTCATTCAAACTCTAACTCAATTCATTTATTTAAATTAGTTTAATTTCAAAAACAAAAAGATGTCCACAGTCCCAGTCACAAGACATAAAAACTTGTGAAAGTACTGTAGTTGCCCATTCCAAAGCGTGAATCTCTATGGAGAATAATGGACAAGAAATTCCATGGACATTTTTTTTTAATCATAATATTTTTACAAGATCATGGATACATCAGTCATGTCAAGATTAACATTAAGAGCATCCAGAGTAACTCTGAGATCTGTAAATTCTCTTACTAACCTTTGTTTAAGTGGGTTGGCATTAATTAATCTGACGTTCAAAGGAAACATTGACTAAGCGGAATTTGCTACTATTACAGAAGTTAAATGTAATTTGAAATGGTATCAGCTTTTCCCAGTACATTAATCCGAAGAGGCGGGGAAACTGTAATCTTGCTTCGTACTACTTGTTTGTGCCAATGAACTTGTTAAACTGAGAATGCTATATTTTAAACTGGGTTTATTGTATTTTGAACTGGGAATTATAATTTACTAGCTTTCGTCCGCGGCTTCGCTCGCGTTAAATTCGGTATAACACACCAAACAGACCTGCAGTTTTTGCTCTTGCGCCTGATGGATTTGTAATAGCAACGCTAAGTTTTCTCTTTTCTTCCCTCGTTCTCCCTCATATCCCACTTTTTTT
This sequence comes from Ochropleura plecta, assembly GCA_905475445.1. NCBI lineage: Eukaryota > Metazoa > Arthropoda > Insecta > Lepidoptera > Noctuidae > Ochropleura > Ochropleura plecta. Next base: position 4,471,957 of record FR997738.1, on the reverse strand, counting down.
AATAAAAATTAGCCTATGCCCGTCTCCTGGTTCCCAACTATCTCTGTACCAAAATTCATTAAAATCGGTTTAGCCATTAAAGCGTGAAGAGGTAACAAACAAACTCACTTTCGCTTTTATAACATTAGTAAGGATAATTATATCTTCTTCTTTGCGTGTGGATAGTCTTAAAATTCTATGAGTTTGTTGACACCAGTCCTACTATTCTATTAGATTATAGCGTCGAACTAAGCGCAGCCGCAGCGTCAAGTTTTGTAAAGAATCGTCTGAGGTCAGCGCTGCGCTCAAGGCTGTGTTCTTAGAGAATACCACTATTGCATGGCTTTGTCTTTGGCTCAGTTTATATATGTTTATGATTTATAAGTATATAACTGAAATACATTGCAGAATTCAAACGGCACTAACTTAACTAAGATTTATTGATGGAATCCTAGAAGAAAACTAGGGTGCAGTGAACCGTCTATCTAGTGACGACAGGCCGTGTTGACAGCACGTTCGTGTTCCACGCGCACCTCAAAGAGATGTCAGCAAAGCAGAGGGGTCTGCCAAGGCCACCGCCTGCCGGGGTTGTTGGTTGTTCGAAAGAGATACCGCGGCCCCGGAATACAAAGGAGAAAAGAATGAATATGGGTAGGTTTTAGTCAGTAAAGTCTGACTCTCCCCCCCGCTCCGCCCAGAGCGAAGGAAGTTATTTGATGCTTTTCCATCCGTAGAAACTAAGGGTACATTGAGTTCCATATTAGAAAAGTGTTTGAAAATATTATCTTTCAGTTTTCATTTGTATATGTACTGTATCTATTTTGAGATTTTTTATTTAGATACTAGTTTTTGCTCGCAGCGTAGCTCTCATTATGTGCAGAAATAAACCCACGGAAACGTTTTAAAAGTAAGAATTTTCAGAATCGAATCAAAGTTCCGAATTGTTCCGAATTAATAATTTATAACTTTTTGGAAATGACAACTGAACCCTTTTCAATAAGATATAACCAGGCTGATAGGTTATCATCGTAGAATTCTATCTTTTGGTTTTAAATACTTAAAATCCGGGTTACCATTAAAAGGGTTACCCACCCTATTAACAGATCCTTTTGACCTGCTAGGGTAACCCTAATAGGTTCCTCTTTGTTTAACTATGTCAAACATCCAATCTTTTTTTGTGTTAATTAACTTTGCAGCAAAGCGATTGCCAATAAAGGTTTAACGAGCAAATTAATTCAGTTGGGATAAAAATATTTGAATTTGCTCTTGAATAAATAGGCCTTATTGACTACATATTTGGGTCATTCCTGTGGTGTAAATTGAAAAATATTGGAGATTCTTGAGAATTAATGAATTTTGGAAATGGACTTTCATAAAGTTTAATTTGTTTATTGATTTTTACACATAATTTTACATTTTAAATAAATATTTCTTAATAAAAACATTTATAAATACAAAAAAGTAGCCCACCGGTATCGGAAACAGGGTCCAAGCTACCGGCGGCGACCAGAGTACCGCTTTCTGTAAGTTTAATCATTATTATTATTTGAAAGAAAACAAGCCTTCCAATGATGATAGAAACTCGGTAATGACATATCGCGCATGTAATCCCTGATAGACTAGGCAGATTTGTGAGTTGTAGGTATTTGAATAGGGCTGATCCATGCGTCATGTTCGTAAACGGGCGCTGTCAGTCGTGACTGGTTACATTGTACATTGATTAACTGCCATGCTTTGTTTTAATTCATCTAGGTATTAATTTACTCTTGCTTTTATTCAGGACGCTTGCAATGTGCTCGCTTTTCTACATCCGTCAACGTTAATCTCAACATTCATTATGTACTAGCTTTTGCCCGCGGCTTCGCTCGCGTTAAATTCGGGGTAACACAGTTCCCCTTTAAAAAATATAGTAAATTAGTGCGATAGAATTTAATTAAGTAACCACATTTCCGAACAAACGATGCTCTTTCAACATAGTCTATGGCTGTGAATGACGTTGACATTCGTTACGCGCGTTCTTTAAAATATGCAAAATTAAATGTATTTTTTTAAATTTTTCTAAAACCGTTTTTTAATATTTTTTTCCGTAAGAACCTTCTACAGAGTATTAGAAAAATACAAAAAAATAATCAGCCAACAAGTTATGGCGTGACAACGGGAAACGGGTTTCATTTTTAATATATAGAATATATATAGATACATGATTTTGTAATAATATTATGTTTTAAAAGAGTGCCCATGGAGTTTCTTGGCCATTCTTCTCCATAGAGATCCACGCTTTAGAATCTGGAACTACAGTATTTTCACAAATTTATTATGCCCTATGACTAGGACTGTAGTAGCATTTTTATTTGTTTTAACCGACTTCAAAAAAGGAGGAGGTTCTCAATTCGTCGGAATCTTTTATTTTTTGTTTTACATTAAAAAGTGCCTGTAATGGTCTAATTGAAATAAACGCTTTGAGTTTGAGGTGCTCTGTTATGTGTGAGTCTCATATAAAAAAGTTGGAACATGTACATTGTATCAATTACTTATAATGGTATTAAGTAATTAGTGGATTGATTGATACCATGTATATCTGGGTATCAATAACAAAACTCACAGTTCGAATGTGTTTAAACATTTGTTAAAATATTCTGACGTTTAATTGTTTGTTTAGGCCGTAGGCTTCAATCACCTGTTCTGCACTGTTCCTAATTGAGTGCTACCCAACTATATCAATCAACAAGTCGATGCTATCGGACGTACAAGACGGTTCATTTACATTTTTCTTAGGAAAAAGCGTGACTGGAATATTTCAATTTGAAATGTTTTGTACTTTTTTTTAAACACTCTCCCGCACGAAGGGTTCCATACAATCCTTACTAATATTATAAAAGCGAAAGTGAATTTGTTTGTTTGTTACGTCTTCACGCCTAAATAGCCAAACCGATTTTGATGAACCTGGAGACGGACACTAAAAAATAGTGAGAAAAGAGGGAAAAAGAGGGAAGAAAAGGGGAGACAAAGATATTTTTTATTCGATCATCACTCGAGTTAATGTTAGCGGTAGCCCAAAATAACTGTGCCCCGCGGACGAAATCGCGGGCGGAAGCTACAAAAAATATCATGTTTATTGTATTAAAAAATATTCTTATTATTCAGGTTCCTGTCTCCGTCCATCAACATTCAGATCCATCACTATTTTAGTCACATGTGCTTCGTCCCTCCTCATTACATGTCCATACCGACAAACGACTCCCTTTCAATTTTTCTAAATGATGATGGACGGAGATCGAGAGGAACGCCAAAGAAAAGATGGATGGATTGTGTAAGGAATGATATGAAGGAGAAAGGAGTAAATGATGCCGTGACGTCTGATAGGAGAGAATGGAAGAAGAAAACGTGTTGCGCCGACACTAAATAGAATGGGACAAGGACAGGAAAATGATGATGATACAGGTCCCTGTCTCTGGGGTCCTTAATATTTAAAATGTGTTGCTTTTTAACTTTATCTACATAAATGTTTAAAAATGTGTTAAAGAAATTGAATTCATCATCAGCCTAGGTCAACTTCGTTGGGATTGGCTTTCAGTCTAACCAGTTGCAGCTGAATACCAGCCTATCTCGCCTTGCCTATCTCATCTCGACAACCCAGTTAGTACTGGGTAAGACTGGTTAGACTTTTAGAACGACTGTCAAAGAACTACAAATGTCAGCCGGGATCAACAACATAACGTTCATTCCGAGACATGGAGGAAAGGGTATGTTATGGGTGGTCACCCATCCACAGATCAACCTAAGCAAGCGAGGCTTAACCTAACGATCGACACATGCGACTGACTTTTATTAAGCCACAAGTTCATCTCATTATTAAATGTTATTTTTTATTTAGTTTCTGAAAATGTGGACAGGTACATATTTGTAAGAAAAGTGAATAAAAAACCCGGCACGGTTGGCGCTGTGGCTGAGCGATCAACTGCTGTGCTACGTGTCGCGGGTTCGATTCCCGCACGGAACAAATATATCAATGACCTGCAGATACTTGTTTCGGGTCTGGCTGTTTGTGTATGTGAGTTTAAATGTTTGTAAACGAATCCACGATACAGGAGAATTTTCTAGTGTGGGGCAACGTTTTATTAAAAGACAAAGAAAAGCATAATTTGTTAACCTGGTAAAACATTACATGTATACAGGGGGATTTGTAATTGAGTGTATTAATTGATATGGATGATACTTGATCTAGTTTGCAATAATGTTGACCCCAATGACTTGTAACAGAAACAGTAAATAATGAAAATTAACAATCATTTAAAAACAAGAACTCGGAAAAAAATATTTGGCAAAATACATAACTAGCATTTCCCATAAGAACACACACACACACAAACATAGTGTTTAGAGTTTATTAAGGAAGTGACGTAACAACACGGAAACAGCGGAACGTTTTGTATGAGGAAAACATCGCTGCCATCCTTAGTACTTAATATTATAAAAGCGAAAGTGAGTTTGTTTGTTTGTTACCTCTTCACGCTTTAATGGCTACACCGATTTTGATGAATTTTGGTACAGAGATCGTTGGGAACCAGGAGACGGACATAGGCTATGTTTTTTTTTTTAAAAAAGTGGGATTTGAGGGAGAAAGAGGGAAGAAAAGGGAAAACTTAGCGTTGCTATTACAAATCAATAAGGCGCAAGAGGAACTGTGTTACCCCGAATTTAACGCTAGCGAAGCCGCGGGCAAAAGCTAGTCTTCAATATAGAAATAGCTAAAATAGAGACAGAGGAACTACTCTTCCTTCATAGTATACTTCTGATGAGGTATCACTGTCAAAATGACATTGATCTTTATGCACGTTACTTTAAAGATACTGTTCGGTTGCTGCCACTGATCAGGCTGTCAAATAACAGTGATCTTAAAAAAATTTTGTTAGGTTGGCGCTGTGAGATATTAAGTAAATATGTATTATAGATGACTAGCTTTTGCCCGCGGCTTTGCTCGCATTAAATTCGGGGTAACACAGTTCCCCTTTTCTGATTTGCAGGTACCTGCTACCTGGGGTTTTTTCCTTGCGCCTAAGTTTTCCCTTTTCTTTCCTGTTTCTCCCTCATTTCTCACTCTTTTTTTTAAAAAAAACCTTATGTCCGTCTCCAAGATCCCAACTATCTCTGTACCAAAATTCATTAAAATCGGTTTAGCTATTAAGGCGTGAAGACGTACGAACAAACAAACAAACTCGCTTTCGCTTTTATAATATTACTAGCTGTGCCCAGCGGTTTCACCCGCTGAGGTTTAGGGGTATGAAAAATAGATGTTAGCCGATTCTCAGACCTACCCAATATGTACCCAAAATTTCATAAGAATCGATCGAGCCGTTTCGGAGGAGTACGGTAACTAACATTGTGACACGGAAATTTTATATATTAGAAGTGAGGATAACTCGTACACTACTCAAGCAATATATATATAATATTTAAACTTTGTCTCACACTAGGAATTTCTCCTGTATTGTGGGTGCGCTTACAAACATTAAAACTCGCATACACAAACAGCCTGACCCGGAACAGCTACCTGTAGGTCATACAAATATTTGTTCCATGCGGGGGTCAAACCCGCGGCACGAGGCGTAGCAACCAACCGCTTAAACCCCTGCGCCTGACGTAAAAGAAAATTAAAGTTCTTTGAAGAAATTGATTGAGGAATCTGTAACTGTCTTGTTTTGGTTGAGTTTGTTGTCGTCAGCAGAATTGGTGGTCTAATTTCTGCTTCTCTTTTACTGCGTTGATGTAGTAGGCGTTTATGCCCATGCTAAGCAATAGATCTTCCATTTTTGCCTGATGGGAAATCATCAATAAACTTCCCCCGCTCTGGGCAAAGCGGCAGGAAGTGTCAGACTTTACTGACTAAAACCCATCATGATTCTTTTTTTGCCCTTTGTGTTGTGGGACCGCGGTATCTTTTTCGAACAACCCGCAACTCCAGCAGGCAATGACCCTGGCAGGCGTGCTTTGCTGTCATTATTTTGAGGCGCGCTTGGAACTGGAACGCGCCGTCGACATGGCCTGTCGTCAATAGACGGACGAGCGGTTAGCTGCCCATTGCTTACCGTCCACAGACCCGCGTCAGCGGTGGTCAGGAGTCGTCTCGCGGAGCAAGAGATCTTGGGTTCGATTTACAGGTGAGGACTGTTATTAGGTTTTGTTAGATATGTATTTACTTATGTGTATGTGAGCGTTAAGCCAGCGGATGGGCAGCGACCGACGTCCCACCTCGCGCCGGTTACTTACCTCGTAAGACAACTATTAAACAGTGTGCAACGACCGCGAGTTTGATTGACGTGTGTCACTACCCCTCCACCTAAGTCTTGTATTTAACAGGTTTTCACATCAGGAATTTCTTTGTAGGAGCCACAGAGTTTGGATTTAAAATCCACGGTTTGGTACGCATATTCTATTGAATTATTCTATGGGAACCTACCAACGGGATAAAATATAACCTTAAATGTCTTTGTACCCTAGGTCAAGGTCTACCTTACTCAAGTTTACTTTATCAGAAGAAGGTGATATCTTCTCTAGACATCAAAGTCGTCCTTTTTCAACCTACTTAAGTTAACAAGAAAATGTGTCCAAAAAAGAAATTTAATGTCTTCATGGCTAAAATAATCTTTTTCAAAACTCAAATAGAGCAACTTATTTATGACAGATCTATTATATAGTAAAAAACCACTGTACTCCCAATAATAAGTAATAATAATAATATAAGCAGGTTACAAAAATAATAATGGGTACAGTAAAGTTCACATCAGACATATCACTTACACCACGAAAACCAACGATATATTTTACCACAAAAAAAAAACTTGAGAGATGTCAAGGGACACCTGGATGGAACGAAGTTATTATTAATTATGTACAAAAAACCTGTATATACCCAACAAAAATAATCGTCGCGACACCACAATGTTCAATGCGAAATTGAAAGACGAAACGAAAATAATTGCTTGCTTTCTATGAGAGAGATAGAGAGAGAGAGACAGAGAAACACGCACACGCCGCACGGCTTACAACTACAGCAAAAAGTGTCGTTACAACTTTTAGTCTTAATTTTTTTCCGTTTAGCCCCCTTTCGCAACGCGCGATAAGAAACTTCGTTCCAAAAAAAGAATATTTGGCACATGCCTCATGTGCACATGACATTAACGGGCCTGTTGGTCTAGTGGTTAGTGGCCCTGACTGCTAAGCCGGAGGTCGTGGGTTCGATTCCCACTCAGGACAAACTTTGTGTGATGAGCATGATTGTTTGTTCTGTGTCTGGCTGTGATTTATCTATAATATGTATGTATTTATAAATTATATAAGTATGTATACCAGTTGTCTGGTTACCATAACACAAGCTCTGCTTAGCTTGGGATCAGATAGCCGTGTGTGAGTTGTCCCAAGATATTTATTTATTTTATTTATTTATTAAAAAAGAGAAAAAAAAGAAACTTAAATCTAAACACAAAAAGGAGTTAATAATTGTGTCACACGGATGCGCCAAATAGGCCCAGTCCAGCAAACTGCCAGACAACTAGTAGTGTCCGACGTTGGTTTTCAACTGGACCTAAATAATATAATATTTATTTGCATAAAACATTAATTATTAGGCATAAACATATTTAGCTAGGATAGAACAAAGCATGCAAAATGTTAAAGTTAGGTTTTAATGTGTTAGTATTGGTAGGCAATCTGTCGGATTGACTGTACCACAGGTCTTTTCCTTATTTTAATCAAGATAATCACAAATACTTCCATTATGTATTTCATCAGGTCTGAGTAAATTGTTCTCTTTTAATACGGAAGGCTGATTATACCTGAGCATACAAATTGTTAAGATGACTGTCGAAACACGTTAATACGGTTTCGTGCAAAGATTTAAACTGTTCGATGCACCCTCACCATACTTAGTGTTGGCATCCCAATTTTTGTTTTTTTATTCTTGTATCACTATGTACGTGTAGTCGCCAGTCTTATTACGGAGTATCGTATTACCCAGTTATTAACTAGATTTATATAGATAGAATATTCTTTATTATGTACACCATACAAATGACAAGAATAATTTACAGTAGACAACTTATAAATAGGGTGATACAATGGGCGGTCTTATCGCTAAAAGCGATTTTCAAGACAACCTTTGGATGGATTTAAAGGAGGAGAGACAGTAATATACGACAGTACTGGTAGTCTGTGGTGTCATTTTACGAACGAATTTTGAAAGTTGTAGACATTAGATTTTGGAGGTTAGATAGGCATTCCCTCTATGAAAAATATTGGTTTTCAGCTGATACCGGTGAGACTGGAAGTGGACCTTAGCATATTTGGGAAAAGGATAGGCAAATAATGATGACTGTATGCATGTTATCAAAGTCTGTCTGTCATGAAAGACGCTTTAATTTACTCTCTTGAAGAAAACACGTGTTTTAATCATAAGCCCTCACCCTAATTTGCCAGCCCCACCACAGCCACACAATTATACAATTACGTTGATCGAAAAATTAAAATTTGTCTTGTGTACCTACTGCACCTGTTTTTACTATTCTGATGTCATTGATAATGACGAAATGCAAGATAACATCTTTGTTTCATTACATTAGCAAATGTTTGATTTAGTTGTGCCCAAAATTGGGTTGGGAAATATTTGAATTATTAATGAGCCTTTTTTTGAATCAGAAAGCTATACCATTTTGAAGCTAAGTGACCGAGACAATATTTTTGTGACTTTTGATTGTCACCGTCAGCAAAACAGCAGGGTGATTGGCTGGAGCATAAGGCAAATCTAAGTATATAAATCTTTGGTTTCGTGATTTACTCGAAAATATTCACGAAACTGAAGATAATGTGGTAAGTGCGGGTTACTTTTGGTTGTTTTGTAGGGTTCAGAAGTTTTGATCCAAATTAGTTTGAAGTGTTTACTTCTTTCCCGATAATTAAATGTTTAAACAGTACGTTCTACCTGTGCGCCATTGAGTGATGGATTGTTTATACTAAATTCTACTAATATTATAAATACGAGTGTTTGTGAGGACGGATGGATGTATGTATGTTACTCTTTCACGTCAAAACGGCTAAACGGATCTGGATGAAATTTGACACAGAGGTAGATTATGGTCTGCAATAACACATAGGATACTTTTATTATCGCGGGCGCGAGCTAGTTTTATACTAAAATGGTTTAAGTTTAGCTGCAACTGAGCTGATGTAAACAGATGGTAAGGCGCAGAGTGGAGCACCTCTGCCTAGATAAAACCAATTCACTCGAACTTATATCGATATCCAGATTATAATGGCTGGGAAAGGGGAGTCTGGTCACCACAAACTGGCGTTTCGTACAATTAATGTAGAAGCAAAACGCTTTGTTCGGTTGTGTAAAATTTCAACCTTATAACGATGACGTTTTGTCTCCTCTGATGATAGAATCAAATGGGGATAAGGGAAATAGATTATGTGATCTTAAAGCACATTCCTCGAAATGTTAGAAAAAGGTAATGCAATAGGCTAGTTTCCAAAAAAAAATATTGGTCCGTCTTTAAGATTATTCAAAACGTAACGTGAAACGTCACGCGTTGCTGCATTTTTTCGCAACGCGTGACGTCACACGTAACTTTAATGGGCTATATCTTTGTCATTTTTGGTCTAATTTACAAATAAAAAAATGCATGTCCCTTATTTTTGAATAATCTAAAAGACAGACTAAACAGAATGTAGTCTGTTATTATGACCCTGGAAACTACCCTATTACTTTAATTTTGATTTAGCACGACAGATTTTGTGGCAATAATAAAATATAGAGTTATCTTTTTAGAAAAAAATGATAAAACGAAGAGTTTTTGTAAAGAAATCCTGTCAGAATGTCGTATTTATTTCTTTGATAGAACATTATAAGCTTATTACAACCTACCCAATGTATATATCTGCAAAAATAGATCGCTGTTTTAAAATCGTAATCAAAGAAATCATTCTCAATATCCGAATCTTTCATCTTGTTTTGTAAAAAAATTCTCTTCTATACACAAACCAATCACATAATTTCCTGTTTATAAAATCCTACGGAACCATTTCAATCAATCTCCGTGCCCGTTGAAAAATACATGAAAAATAATCTTCGCGCAATTTTCCAGAGGAAGTCTATCCGCCATTTTGTGTTTTACATGCCTAACATTCATGTATTGATTGACGTTTCCCATTAGCGAGCTTTTGTTTTAATGTTCACACCACATACCTTGCCAGATGGGCGGGCAGATAGATCAAAATAATATAATGTACGCAGATTTCGGCTCCACACAATGAGATTTTTCCAATCTCCATTAAATTCCACAGTAATCGAGAAATGGAATTAATCTGCGAACAGGGAAATTATGTTTTTTCGTGTAAATATGTGATGGATTCTGGTTGATAAATCAAAGGATTTTCGATGGTAAATATTGATTGAAAGAAGCTGCTGATTTAACATAAATATAACTTCATACCTTTACTCTTTAATCTCCTTGTCAGATAATCATCTGCAAATCTAGTCGATGGCAAAAAAAGTCGATTATGTCACCGACTTCCAGAAGTAAATTTAGTTTCCGTCTTAAAGTGTCTTTTTGGAATTCGTTTTCTTAACTAAAAAAAAAACATTAACACTATTCCTGACCTGATAATCGAACCCAGGCCCTCTTACTCAGAAGTAGCATGCAACCACTAGACACAATAACTTAGACGTAGCAAGCTTGTATGATCCCACTATTGAACAAAGGGAAAATCTCTATTCCAAACAATTGCATCTTTTAAAAAGAAAAGAAAACTGTTCTTAAATATAAATATTATAATTAATTTAAAAAAGAACAACAAAATAAAAACAATATAAAAAAATCCTGTAAAGACAAAAAGCCTCTATCTCAGCATGGTGCTGCAACATGGCTGCCATGAGACAGCGCTGATATTCTGATAGGGTCCAAGCAAGTGAAGCCACTGTCATCCTTAATATTATAAATGCGAATGTTTGTGAGGATGGATGTATGGATGTTTGTTACTCTTTCACGTCAATACAGTTAAACGAATCTTCATGAAATTTGGCACAGAGTTAGATTATAGTCTGGAATAACACATAGGCTACTTTTATTTGATCAACACGCAGGCGAAGCCGCGGGCGCAGCTAGTATGCGATTAAATACATTACAAGAATAAACAAATTGTAGGATAAATAAATAAAAACAAACATGAAAAAAAAAAGCAAAATCTACACCCATCGTAACATCCATATAAGAATACTTAGTACCAATCAAAATGAATTAACTAGCTGTCAAACTAAACAACATTTAATAGAAAAACCGGAACATTAACTCACAATCCAGTTCCCCAAACCGCACATTTGATATGGTAGAATAATTGCCAACAATCTGACGACCGTAATACGCGCACATGTTTCGTTAAATTGGTTGAATCTGCTACAGAATACTAATTTACTTCAGCTATTATGTGTTTACTAGCTGGCATCCGCGGTTTCGCCTGCGTGTTATCGAAAAAAAAGTATCCTATGTGTTTTTTTCAGACTATAATCTACGTCTGTGCCAAGTTTCATCAAGATCTGTTCAGCCGTTTTGACGTGAAAAAGTAACAAACATCCATCCATCCTCACAAACATTCGCATTTATATTATTAATAGGTGGCACCCGCGGTTTCGCCTGCGTGATATCGAAAAAAAGTATCCTATTTGTTTTTTTTTTTCAGATTATAATCTACCTCTGTGCCAAGTTTTATCAAGATCCGTGCAGCCGTTTTGACGTGAAAGAGTAACAAACATCCATACATTTATCCATACATCCTCACAAACATTCGCATTTATAATATTAGTAAGATCCAGTACAGTACACGTATTTTACTTATGCTAGAACATCATTATTAACTCTTTTTTTTTATCTATGTAGGTACGTATCCTACTTTTGCATGAAATAAAAGGTTTTTTATTTTTATCCTTACTAATATTTTAAAAGCGAAAGTGAGTTTGTTTGTTTGTTACCTCTTCACGCCTTAATGGCTAAACCGATTTTGATGAGTTTTGGTACAGAGATAGTTGGGACCCAGGAAACGGACAAAGGCTAATATTTGTGATAAAAAAGTGGCATATGAGGGAGAAAAAGGGAAGAAAAGGGAAAACTTAGTTTTGCTATTACAAATCAATAAGGCGCAAGGGCAAAAACTGCAGGTAGCAGGTACCTGCAAATCAGGAAGGGGGAACTGTGTTACCCCAAATTTAACGCGAGCGAAGCCGCGGGCAAAAGCTGGTAATATATAATGCTTCTCTCCACAGCACAGCGGCAAGCCTTGAATTTGAGAACCCAGCCCATATTTTAGACCCTATTTTATCCAATTTAGTGTAGACAAACATTGTCCTTCGTGATTAACTAAAGAGAATAGATTTGTTTGTTTCGTTACCACAATAAATAGGCTCCCAAGGGTATAGGTTATAGGGTCCCTAAATAACATTACAGTTTTAGGATGGACCCTAGTCTTTGTTTTAGTAGAACATAGAAATCTACTTGGCCTTCGTAAGCTAAACTTGATTGAACCCAAATAAAACTAAAATAGGTAAAAACAAATCACTCCGTACTTCGAATACTTACGAAATTGTAAATCGGATTTAATACTGAATTTTATAAATTATCACAATGAAAGAAAAATAATTTATATCAGACGAAGTCCATAGTGTTTGTAGTAACAATTTACTAACGTTAGCAGATTTCGACAGCATCGTTGGCGCAGTGGCTGAGCGATCGACCGCTGCGCTGCGTGTCGCGGGTTCGATCCCCGCACGAAACAGATATTTGTATGACTACGGGAAATTATTACGGGCCTGGCCATTTGTGTATGCGATTTTAAATGTTTGCAAACGCACCCACGATAGAGGAGAAATCAAAAGAGTGCGGCAACGTTTTTTAATGTAAAATAAATAAAAATTGAATGAAATTGAATAAAATTGATCATTGAATTATTGTTCTCATCTATTTGTCTATAACTCTCTAAATTATTCGTTATTTTTTGAGACGTCTCTGAAACCTTAGCAGATTGGAATCTAATATATGAAACGTCAAACGACTTCTAAACTAAGTAATAAACATTCTTGAAAATATAACTTTACGTTCATAACTTTAAATGAGATCAGGTTTAGGGCTAAAGTCATAAAATTCTAGAAATAAAGAAGAATGTTCTCAAGTATAAAGTAAGTCTTAGAACTTATTAACACAATGAGCGGTCTCTTCTTAATTTAAAACTTTGAAGAAATAAGCCACGGTTCTGCAAAATCCTACTAATATTAAAAAGTATAAAGTAAAATGAGGATGGATACATGTATGGATGTATGGATGTTTGTTCCTCTTTCACGTCAAAACGGCTGAACGGATCTTGATGAAATTTGGCACAGAGGTAGATTGTGGCCTGGATTAACAGATAGGATGCACACTTTTTCTCCGATATCACGCGGGCGTAGCCGCGGGCGCTAGCTTGTTTTAAAATAAAGAATTGGCAGCTTAAATAAGCACCCACCTTAATTTTAGTAATTGTCACAAACTAAACTAAAAGAAATCTAAAAATCACTAAAATTTGGTTTATTTCTGTCAAACGACATTTTTTCTTCTGAAATCCGGAGCGACCGGGGTACATGGCGGACATTCTCACTGCTAAAAAATGTCTTTGTTAAATGCACTATGAAAATACTATCTTTCTTTTTTTAAAAAAAGTTGCCCCCACTAAGAATTTCTCCTGTATCGTGGGTGCAAACATTTAAACTCACATATCCAAACAGCCAGACCCGGAACAACTATCTGTAGGCCATACAATTTTTTTGTTCCATGCGGGGATCAAACCCGTGACACGCAGCGCAGCAGTCGATCGCTCAGCTACTACACCAACCGTGTCGTCAAATTACCTCTAACTCATCATTTTTAGTAATGGTATAGTTATATCTTTAAATACATTTTATTAATAGAATATTAATATAGACATAGAAGAAAAAATATATATCATAGACTATAACTCACAAACTACCCAAGCTTTATGAATAACATTGATATGGAACCATCTCGAAAGTATACCCTTTCGAACAAAAAAAGAATGATGAAAATCGGTCTACAGTTAGCGGAGTAATCGGGTAAGATAAACAAAACAAAAATACGGTCATACATAGAACCTCCTCCTTATTTGAAGTCGGTTAAAACACGAATTCGTTTCAGTAATTCATATAGTAAATTAGCACATCTTACTTCAAATGAATAATATGAAAATATTATAAAAAATCGAGACAACCGTGCATTTTCTATTTCAGTGACAAAAGAAACAAGTTTCAAAAAGAAAATTGAAGAAAAACGTTCTTCTATTTTTTTTAAACGTGTGTTTTTTTATTTATGCAGATGCGTTTTATCAAAAATCACAGTGCTTTATGAAAGGAATGTCTCATTTTCTTTCATTTGTTTTTCCAATCGTTTTAGAAGCTTTTAACTTTTTGTACGTTTTCTTATAGTTGCAAAAACAGTGTTTTATATCAAACATTACCTATGCGTATATTAGAATACAATTAGCATTTTACTACACAAAAATGAAGTGAAAAAATCGTCTGTGGCGAACTGCGCCATATTGTACGAAGAGCGGTTTCAAAAAGTCTCTTATTTCATTTCATATTCTTTCTCCAGAATTAGCTGATATGTTAATAAGACATATGTTTTTAGGGTTCCTAGCTCAAAATAAATAAAACGGAACCCTCTTCTATGATCAATTGATCACTTTGTTGTCCATCTGTCTGTCTGTCATGAGCATTTATCTCAGAAACGCGTGGAGGTACCGAGTTGAAATCCTTAGGTACTAATATTATTTTTACTTACTAATATTATAGTGAGTTTGTTTGTTTGTTTATTACCTCTTCACGCTTTAATGGCTAAACCGATTTTGATGAATTTTGGTACAGAGAAAGTTGGGAACCAGGAGACGTAGGCTAATTTTTATTTAAAAAAAGTGGGATATTAGAGAGAACGAGGGAAGAAAAGGGAAAACTTAGCGTTGCTATTACAAATCAATAAGGCGCAAGAGCAAAAACTTCAGGTAGCAGGTACTATGTTATACCGAATTTAACGGGAGCGAAGCCGCGGGCAAGAGCTAGTTAAAACTATAAACTCAAGTCTGTGGTTCCTTTGTGCTGTATAAAAACCCTCTAAGTTTACGCAATTAAAGGTATGACTATTTATGTCACAAGTATGAACAGAACCGTCGATGTGCGAGTCTGACTCACTCTTGTTTATTATTACTCTAATACCCATTTTAACATGAATGTATCTACCAGTACAAAAAGTGTATGAGATACGGAGATCGGGGTAGAGTGTGTTGATAAAGTAAGCAGTCTAAGTTAAAGTAATACTATCTAAATGTTTTATTGTATTGAAATAAATAGAAACACAAAAGTAAATTGAATCGTTTTAATACCAGTTCAAGTTGTGTTCGCACTTGTAAAAGTGACTACATCAAAACTTTTTTGCAAAATAAACTAAGTTATCACGTTACTACGGCAAACTTATAAAAAGTATTCTCGTGAAAAATTTCATTCTCAAGTGCGTTTGTGATTATAAAATCAAAAGACATTTATTGAAATTAGGCTGATAATCAGCAACGTCAAATTACAAGAGACAATCACACAAAACGCCCGCCCTTCGCGACTTATACATATTATAATATTATTATTTTAGCCGGGAAGAAGAAGAGTTGGAACAAATTCCCCAGCAACACATCTGTCTATCAGGTTAGAAGAACCAGATTTTATACAATTTAATTTTACATCACAAGGTAAATTTAAAAAATAATTAAATTATTTTCACATGTCAGCTTGAAAACACAAATTATGTATATTAAAATATACTGATAATATAGAATATGAATTGCACGAGTGATTCTTTTTAAAGTGAATTACAAAAATGCAAATTGTAGTTGCACAAAAGTATAGTTGGCAAGGACCGCTATTATTCGGAATGGTAAATAAGCATCTACGTAGAAAGCTTGACAGGCATCTAGCTTGGCGTATCTTGCTCGTTGCAAGCGTTTTATATTCTTGGACAACTTTTTCATGTCATCTGCAATCATTGCAAAGGTAGTTTAGTCTCCAACACGTGGTTTTAAACGCTATCACAATTTTGTATTCTACATGTACAAATGGATTTTCTGGATTTTTGATTTCAAAGGAGTTTTTTAGTGAAATCAGATCAAGAGTACCTCAGGGCAGTGATTTGGGTCCAACACTATTTTACTATTATTGTCTGTTGGATTGCAATGAAGGCTAAAAATTAGAACAGCCCGATGTAAATGAAAATAGTCTAAGGTTGATAATAAAAATTACTTGAAAATCTCTGGCTATTCATCATTGTCATTTTAGTCTACGGGTGCTCACTGGTAGACATAGGCCTCGCCCAACGACCACACAGCCCGTAGACACCTAATAACAGACCGATGACTGTTAACACACCAGATAGATAAATCTGATAATTATAAGTCACCACTCAACAATTACGAATCAGTTTTGACAATTTTTATGATTCGTCAACACTTCCGCGATACCGAATTAAAAAGTAAAAAAAAATACATATAATGGCCCTTTGCACATTACGTTGAGGTGGTAAAAACTGTCGGACTTCGAGTTTCCGCAAAGATGTTTTTAATACATTCAATAATTACATAATCATAATTAGACAATTCTTTGATATTCAAGAACTACTACTACTAATTAGACAATTCCTTGATTTCGGGTTCATCATAAACTGGCTATAGCTATGGAAAACTGTACCCCTGACCCGCCTTGATGTATTTTGGGACAGGTCTCTTTCTTCTGTAATTAATTAGAAAGTGACAGCAATAGTGGTAGTGTACTAAAGATAAAAAGGAGTGATGTACCAAAATCTATTATCGAAATTTGATATCGATAAAGCATATAACCCACATAACGTCATTAAAAATATCGTTACTTACTAACATTAGAAACATCAAAAAACTAATGTTTCCATAAATTTGGTGTAGGTTTTCCATAGCAGTTTTTTTAGCAATGTTCAAATTAGTTTTCGTTAACAGTACCTTTTGGAATGGGTAACTAGAATATTTTTATTGTACTTTTAATAATATTCTGAAGTGCTTTCTGCAGATTTGACTGAGTTCATTAACTTTTTTCATAAATATCAGTCAAAATATTGTTCATAAAATAATTTTCTCCTTTGAAATCGGATGTAAAAACCACACAACAAATAAACATTTTAATAATTATAATTGTTCGGATAGCTATCGATAACTTCGTGTTCCATTTTAAATCTATCCCATCCCTAATTCTACCTTATGACCTGGATAGGGCCAATCAGAATGCAGTACCTACCCCGCTTCCTCATACCTCGGCTAGTTGACAGAATTGGTTTAGAACAATATATCGAACATTAGGCGTCTACGGGCTGTATGGTCGTTGACCTCGCCTAACTTCTGCCGGTCGGCCGGCAGCGTGCGGTCTTTAGCAGCCTTCAACCCGCTGGTTCTCCTCGCAACATTCACTACGTCATCTGTCCTCTTGGTAGCAGGTCGTCCCAAGCTGCGGTTTTCTTCATCGAACATCGGTTATTCGGGCTTTGTACCCTGCCCATTACCAGCTTTGAAATTTGGCGAGCTATGTTGGTTAAACAGGCCATTAAATTATTAAAAAATCTATTAATGATAACACTCAAAATGATGGTCGTAAATATTGCGAAAAAGTACCAAAATCGCATTCCTTTTTTTTTACTTTTATAATTTATAACCTATGATCGGATAGTCGGGCGCTTATATACCTAAACCTTTTTTTATTGAAAGAATAATATGGATATTCCTTCCTGAATTAATAAGTAGGTGGTCCGGAATTCCCGGGATTAAACAATTTTATAAAAACAACTATAAGTATCTTAATGAAATTATAGCAGTGGTTATTTTGATTTAGTATCTTTATTTTATTCAAAATAAATGGATTTTTCAATCGCAATAAAATTAAAATAAAAATTTAACAAGGAACAGCCGTCTTGAAAGTACGAGAGAGTATGTAAGCATTATTCAAAGAAAATTTATCGTTTTTACAACGAGTTCTAACTATATTTTGTATGCAGGTAACATTTTTAGCAATCAGGAATTTCAAATGATTTCAGGTTCCGGGATTCTAAAAGACATGTCCATATTATTCTTTCGTAGGCATAAAAATGAAGTTTACCATACCTGTACAATTTGACATCATTATACTTGCGCATGTATCTTGAAGATCATTCATTGCTATGTAGAACTTCTGACAGTGCAGCCCTATTGCGAGAATTAATGCTAATGTCTTCACGGTAAAATAGGTAACCCAGAAAGTTATTCCGGACTGATCATCCTGCACAAAGAAGCCAAATTAAATCAAACAATTTTTCTAATTATTTGAAGAGATTTTTGTTTAAAAAAAACGTTGCTCCACACTAGGAATTTCTCCTGTATAGTGGGTGCGTTTACAAACATTTAAACTCACATACACAAACAGCCAATCCCGTAACAACTTTCTGTAGTAGGCCATACAAATATTTGTTCCCTGCGGGGATCGAACACGCAGCGAGACTGTCGATTGCTCAGCCACTGCACCAACCGTGTCGTCAAATATTGTTTGTACTTATCTGATTTCTGCCGGGATCTGAAGCCCTATATACACACATCAAAAGTGTCTAGGGATCAAGCATTTTTATGCGGATTTCTTGAGATTGAGATGTGGCTTTGTAATAAATTTATGATTTTATAAATTTATATGGATCCTTTTTGGTGCATTTCATAATTTGAATCAGGAACTCTCAATCAAATTCGAGTAAAAGATGAAAATAAGCTGTCAATATTTTCCCTATAAAAACATACAACGCATTGAAGACATTATTAGTGCTACTGTTTCCCTACTACTGATTAAAACCAACGTTATTATGGAGCGAAAGAAATGCTCAGAGCCGTGGGAATGATAGAAGCTGGTTCCCGGCAACGTACTGTAGCTTTAGCTCTGAATACAAGTCAGAGTGTTATCAGTCGACTTTGGACACGTTACCGAAGCACTGGTACCGTGGCTGAGCGCCATGGAGGACGGTATCGCTGCACCACACGGAGACAAGACCGATACATTCAAATCTTAACTCGAAGAGCTCCAACAATAACCGCCATGATGTTAGCCGTGAGGCTTCATCACTCTTCAGGGAACTTAATTAGCGACCAAACAGTCAGAAACCGCTTGCATGAAGTGAACCTTCATTCCCGAAGACCGCTACGGGTACCACCTATAGCAATGCACAATCGTAGGATTCGATATCAATGGGCTCTTGAACACAGAAATTGGGCAGAAGAACAATGGCGTTTCGTGTGCTTTTCTGATGAGTCTCGTTTTGGTATGAGACCGGATACAAGACGTATTACGACACTGGAGAACCCCTGGACGCCAACAGCGATTAAAATCCTGCCAGGAAGTCCATCCTTATAGTGGTGGAACCATCATGGTATGGGCGGGTATTTGGATCGGCGGAAGAACTGAGTTGATTTGGATCAGAGGCAACCTCAACGCTCAAATTTATGCTGAGACGATTGTATCAGACGTCATCGTTCCTCTACAAGTGCAAATCGGTCCCTTATTTCAGTTAATGCATGATAATGCACGACCGCACACCGCAAGAGTTGAAGAGACAGACTCTCGCCGCAGCTAACATCAATGTCCTGCCCTGGCCTGCTCAGTCGCCAGACTTGAACCCGATTGAGCATGCATGGGATATGCTACAGAGAAGAGCTCTGCCGAATATGGAGGGTATCCAGTCGCAAGAAGACCTTTTTTTGTTGTTGCAACGAACATGGGCGGCCATTCCACAGCGTGATTTGGATGAACTCATTTTGAGTATGCCAAACCGATGTTCTTGTGTTGTTAGTGTTCGCGGTAGAAACACGGATTATTAATTGTTTAAGTTACCCAATAAAATTTTAAAGAAAACTGTTATTTCAGTCTTTTTTTCGAACTTTAATGTTAGTGGTTCAAATGTCAAAAATCCCTTTATTAGGAAAATGGCAAATTTCTTTATTAATGCAAAGGTGACTTGGTTTATCGTTACTGTGACAAACGAAAACACTTTATTTGATGAATCCTTAAAGAAAATTTTAATTAATATCAATCAGGAGAAAAGTTATTGCAAAAATATATGTTGATCCCTAGATACTTTTGATGTGTGTATTTAGTATAACATAGGCTGATCTGTTGGTCACCTGATCGCAAGCGCAACTGATAAGCACGGAGTCCTGGGTTCTATGCCCAGTTCGGGCATAAAGTCTTATTGAGTTTTTCTATTAGGAATTTCCCAATAACAACCTGGAGCTTGGGTGTTAGCGGTATGAAATCCCCGTGTCTCGGAAAGCTCGTTAAGCTGTTAGTCCCGATCTCTCTTTAGTAGTGTCGCATTGCCATCCCATCGAAGATCTGGGAGAGTGAGGGAACAGAGAGTTCATATCTCGCGCAGATGGTTACTCTTCTATAAAATTGGGCTCCGTAGCCAGGTATACCATAGGCCGATCATCATTTAGCTAAATTATATTTCGAGATTAAAACATTTTTTTTTATTTAATAATGTACACAGTACTTACGCCAAAGTTTCCACTAATACTGTATAATTTGAACATACAAATAAAAAATTGAAATCTTGTTAGATAGTGATAAGAAAACAGCGCGACATGAAACACAATCTGAAAAACAAATAGTTTAAGACACATAATAATATGTTTTTGTTGTTGTTTTAGAATCGTCCGACAAAGTCATTTACAGACAAAGCGAATATTTCATTTGAAAGAAGAATCATTACAAGAGAGAATCGTGACGAAAGAGAATCGTATAATTTTAATATTACCACACCTGCAGTTGGAAAGAAATTTTGAAGAGGTCATAGCAGTCCAATATATTAACGTAAGTCTTAAACATTCGTTTACAATGATTCTCCCTATCCCTACCTTCCTTGATATAGTATTGAAGAACTTGAATATTCCACAGATCAACTTTATCCTTTAACAGCTGAATAAGTCTGATAGCATAAAGGATGTTCATATCAAAACTTAATACAGTCATTCCATAAAATATATCCCAAATATCTGTGCCTAATATACTGCAAAAAATAGTCGTAGAACAAATAAAGAACACGACGAGGAAAACGACAGCAAACCAGTTACTAATGACGAACACTTTGAATTTGTTTTCATTATTTAGTTGCCTGTGCACGTCTTGAAGTTTTAAAACGAACAACACATTTTTAGTGGCATGCCGTTTATTACAAACAAAATTAATTAACAATCCCGAGCTAAGGAAAATTACGTCACCAATGAATATATAAAAAAACAAATTATAATTTTTTGAGATAGCTTCGGTAATATGGAAGTAAAAGCCATATAATAAACAAAATATGTAAGACATCGTGCCACACAACGACACGAAATTCCATAGACGACTGTTCCGGAATATCAAATTATCTGTTATGCGATATTTTGGACAAAACTGAATAATTTGCAACAGATTCAAAGGCATAAGCACTGACTGCACATCTTTGTCCACCAAGTTCATTTCCAATCGAGTACTATTTAAACTGTTAAATATTTTTTCTTTTAGTCTTTTCATTGCGTCTAAAGTTATTTTTTTTATGTTCGACTTCTTTTTAAAGAAATCAAACAGTAGGTTTTGATACCATCAGTGTTCTGAACAAAGTGAGTGCTTGCGACAAAGTAACCTCATTGCCACCGTGTGTGTCTTATCTTTCCTTGATGCTTGAGCTACTTAATTTGATTGTAGCCCTTGGAATTGACAGGTTATTAATAAAACAGAGAGGGAAATGGGTTTTTATTAAGTATTATTAACACTATTAAGAGCCTACTGTTAAACTTTTTGCTCGTGCTCACTGTCCTACCAAATACAATAATGGATTTAGGATGTGTTTAGGGCTGTGTCAGTGCTGGGTCAGAAAACCTCCACGAGTGCCTAGCGGCTGCTTGATCCGTCGAGAGAGAACAGCAGCTGCTGGGCCGGTGCACCCTGGGCGCGGACAATAACATTCCCAGAGGAATGGGAAAAATCCTTTGAGGAAGGTCACAGTCCGTCCGAACTCTTTTAGTCACATGTCCGAAGCACATGTGACTAAAAGAGTGATGGATTTGAATGTAGATGGACGGAGAGCGAGAGGAAGGCCAAAGAAAAGATGCATGGATTGTGTAAGGAATGATATGAAAGAGAAAGGAGTGAATGATGCCGTGACGTCTGATAGGGGAGAATGGAAGAAGAAATCGTGTGGCGCCGACCCCAAATAGAGTGAGACAAGGGCAGGAAAATGATGACAGTCCGTGGCTAATATTCTGACATAGGGAGGGTCCAAGCTGGAACTCCGGAGTGTTGCTCCGCGTGACCCTCTGAAACGCAAAGGGCACAGCGGAGGAGCAAAGGCGGGCTTTGACTTTGGTCAGGCTAAGCGTTACCATACAATGTGGTAACGCGGCCAGTCTCTTGGGGACATTACCAATCGACAACGTTGAGGACGAATTTTTGACGCTATTGTTTATTTTATTTATAAGTTAGTTTGTCTAAGTTATTATAATTTTTACATTATTGAATAAAGTTATGTTAAAAAACGAATCAATAAAAATGAGGTTCATTTGAAGACCGGCAGACGTACCGCAGTCGTCGTAAACAAATGTTTGGCAAACTATCAATATATTTTAGACGGGCCTGTTGGTCTAGCGGTTAGTGGCTCTGACTGCTGAGCCGGAGGTCGTGGGCGATTCCCGCCCAGGACAAACTTTGTGTGATGAGCATGATTGTTTGTTCTGTGTCTGGGTGTGATTTATCTATAATATGTATGTATTTATAAATTATATAAGTATGTATATCAGTTGTCTGGTTACCATAACACAAGCTCTGCTTAGCTTGGGATCAGATAGCCGTGTGTGAGTTGTCCCAAGATATTTATTTATTTATTTTGCAGAAGTTAAAACATCTATTTATGCCTTTACCGAATGAACCAAAATAGAAATAGCTCAATCAAATAGAATCAGATAAAATAAACAAGATTAGAGTGCTTACCAATGTTTGTAATATTCTTTATGTGTGAGTTTAATTTGTTTATTTTGTTATAAAGGGCTTACTTGCAATCAGAATTTGTTTGTTTTTTAAAAACCTTGCCCCACACTAAGAATTTTTCCTGTATTGCGGGTGCGTTTACAAACATTTAAACTCACATACACTAACAGCCAGACCCAAAACAACTACCTGTAAGCCATACAAATATTTGGTCCGTGCGAGGATCGAACCCGCGAAACACAACGCAACAGTCGATTGCTCAGCCATTGCGCCAACTGTGCCGTCAATTGCCGCCATTGATGACATAGTTTTTGTTCGGCGGGCATTAATCGATTATTGATTAGGGTCAATCACTTACTCAAATTTGGTCGTGAGTCTCTATGCTAGGCACGTTATGCTCTTAAGTGCCTTTTGTTTATCGAGGCAAAAATAATTCAATCATGAAAATTATCGTAATTGAAAACAAACAACGTGTGCTAAGTAAAAGGGCAAGTTTTAAGCCCTAAGTTTATATTATTTAATGTTTTAGTCGATATTATATTTTTAGGCGTAAGGAGCTCGTGGCTAAATAATAGCAGCCGCTCGGGTCGATCTTTAGGTTAAGCCGTGCTTGCCTAGGTTGGTCTGTGGATGGGTGACCACCCGTTACATACCGAGTTTCCTCCGTGCGTCGGAAAGCACGTTAAGCCGTTGGTCCCGGCTGTCATTTGTAGATCTTTGACAGTCGTTACAGGTAGTCAGTGTTCCGAAAGTCTGACAACCAGTCTTACCAAGGGGTATCGCATTACCCAGTACTAACTGGGTTGTGGAGGTCAGATAGGCAGTCGCTCCATGTAAAATACTGATATTCAGCTGCATCCGGTTAGACTGGAAGCCGACTTCAACATAGTTGGGAAAAGGCAGATGGTTATTATATTTTTAGGTGTGAAGACGTAATAAACAAACAAACAAACTCACTTTCGCTTTTATAATATTAATAAGGATTATGAACAACTTTTTTCAAGGACAAGAAAATAATATAAATGTTTTACACAAAATACAAATTCTGAGTATCATTTCCTCTCATAATCTTCTCATTTTCTTTGGATTAGTCTTATTACGAGTACTCGTGAAGGTACAATTAGTGAGACCCCGTGTGACGTCTTTTCTCGCTGTTTTAGAGTTTCGTACTTCAATAGGAAAAACGGAACACTTTTTTTTTTGGGGGTGGGAAATAATCAAGTAACTTCCCCCGCTCTGAAATAGGTACGGTATTTTATATAGACTTGCGTTTAGCGGCAATTGACAACCACAGAGTCAACCGTGTTGTCAAAAGTATACAAATGCCTTTTTTACGAATGGTAAATCTTCGAATAACTCGTTCTGGGAAGAGCGGGGGGGTGCGTCTGACTTGTACGGACTAAAACCCACCCATGTTCCTTCTATTGCCCTTTATGTTCCGGGGCCACGGTGTCTCTTTCGAACGACCCGCAACAAAACGGAACCGTTTTTTTTTTTTTTTCCTTCTTTGGCAACTGAGCCGATTCTGCCAGGGTCAACGGAACCGTTATAGGATCACTTTGTTGAGCGTCATGTCAGTCGGTTTGTCTGTCAAGACCCCTTATCTCGACAACTCGTGGAAGTTTCGAGGGGTAATTAAAACCCCCATATTATTATACTTAAATCTGTGAACCCTCTACGTCTGCGCAGTCCAAAGATATGACCGTATAGGCATGTTGCAAGTTTGTATGAGATCCTCGGGGCGTGAGTCGTTTTGGAACAAAGTTCCATATCGCGCGTTACGAAAGACGGAAAAAAATAAAACCAAAAGTTGTAACGACACAATTAAGACCGAAAATTGTAACTGTGCTTTTTCCTATAGTTGGAATTAAGGGAGTTTTTTTTATTGGAACTGAGAGCCTTCCGCACCCTAGCATAGGAATCCTTACTAATATTATAAAAGCGAAAGTGAGTTTATTTGTTTGTTTGTCACGTCTTCACGCCTAAATGGCTAAACCGATTTCGACGAATTTTGGTACAGAGATAGTTGGGATCCGAGGCCGCTGGCAAAAGCTAGTAAAACAACTAGCGACTCGCTCCTCCATTTTTTTTGTGGAGGGGAAATCATCAAATAACTTGGGATTTTAGACTTTTACTACCTTAAACCCACCTTCTTTGCCATTTATGTTCCGGGGCTGCGGTATCTCTTTCTAACAACCCGCAACCCCGGCAGTACGCGCAAAACCAGGGGCACCAATCAACCGCTTCAGTTATCTTAAAATCAAGAACTTTTTTCAATAAAAACTTTCCCAATAAACTCCTAAACATTAAAACTTGTCCAGTTAACCCGTGACTCTCTGTGTAAAACGAAATGAACCTGAAAATATGGTTGTCGCCAAATAAAATCATAATTGAGCTATTTCCGCGCAAGGACTCATAAAATTTACGTAACGTAAATTTGCTGACGTGTTTTCAGGGTACCGCGATGGTTCCAACGGTTCCAAATATATTTTTGCAATTGAATTATTTAAACCTTTAGCAGATTTGTTGAAAGTCGAATTTGTTGTGCGAGGTTCATTATTCTAGTGAAGAATCTGCCTTTCATCCTATATAATATTATAAATGTGAATGTTTGTGAGGATGGATGGATGTATGGATGTTTGTTACTCTCACGTCAAAACGGCTGAACGGATTCAAATTCAATTTATTCGCAGTAAGTGTTGGTACAATTTAGGTTTTAAAATATTAATTACAGATCCATAACACTTAGTCATAATAATGTGACATGCAAACATTTGGGATCTGTTTTGGATCTGTTTTGGATCGTGATGAAATTTGGCACAGAGGGGAGATTATGGTCTAGAACAGGGGTGGCCAACTTGAATACTCCCAAAATCTACATTTTACATGGGAAACCCCGTGCTAGCTACCAATGAAATACTTCTAAAAATTTTGAATGAAACTGTTTAGTCCAATATCTATATACCATTATGTTGTACTGCGTTGCATAGTTACTTTGGCCTAACGCTAACTTTAACCCGCGAGATCATCGAAAAAAAAATATCTTTCTCTCCCCTTTTCTTCCCTCTTTCTACCCCTTTTCTCACTTTTTTAGCCCAAGTCCGTCTCCAGTGTCCCAACTATCTACAGAGATAGTTGGGACACTGGAGACGGACTTGGGCTGGAAATGGCCAAACCGATTTTAATGGCTTTTGGCAGACCAAAAGCCATTAAAATCGGTTTGGCCATTTAGGCGTGAAGACGTAACAAACAAACAAACTTACTTTTGCTTTTATAATATTAGTAAGGATAAAGATTTTTTTTATTAAAAATCACACAATATGATGCGTGATTACGTTGCGCATTTGTTAGACGTATTTATTTTGTTTGCCATTCCGCGATCGACTGGACTATTAGCCACGATCGACCGGTCGATCGCAAACGACCTGTTGGCCATCCCTGGTCTAGAATAACACATAATTATGATACTTTTTTTATTTATTTGATATAACGCGGGCAAAGCCACGAGCGCCAGCTTCTAAATTTATATTTTTTTATTTTGTATTTTTTTTATGAAGTTAAGTCCCATATTATTACGTGATGACGTTTAAGCCTTTTGGTCATTGTGGTTGGGCCTAGAGATGTGGCCAGGCTATTACATGAAGGATGGTATTTAAAAGTACTTCAATTTATTCCCATTTCATTTACCTAATTTTACCTGTGTTCCACCAAATATACTGAATGTGCACCAAAATATGTTAATTAAAATATGTCATAACGAGCATCAGCGCACTACAATAAAAAAGTGTTATATCTTTATCCATTTTGCCCGCATCTACGGTGGCCGGGAGTCGTCTCGCAGCGCCCAGCGCCCGTGGCGTGTCCCGCGGCGGCTGGGTTGGTTTGAGGATCTCTCCCTAAAACGGCCGGCCTCCTCCTTCACTATTAATGCAAGTCGTTACTGGCACTCGCCGGCCGCTGCCGCGGCACCGCTCGCTCCGCTCGCTCGGCTCGTTCACAGGTGGTCACAGTTTTAACCTAACCTAACCTACGCATTTTTTTAACATTCAGGAAAGAATATTTGGTGCACGATCAGTATTTTTGGTGAACACAAAAATATTATCCTTAA
Organism: Ochropleura plecta; assembly: GCA_905475445.1. Lineage (NCBI taxonomy): Eukaryota > Metazoa > Arthropoda > Insecta > Lepidoptera > Noctuidae > Ochropleura > Ochropleura plecta. The sequence goes on along the minus strand of FR997738.1, from coordinate 4,444,745 downwards.
ATGAATTCGGTGTTTGTACATAGTTGTTCTGTGCTCTATATCCTTTTTCACAGTTTTGATTAAAATTTGTAGATGGTCATGTATTTTTGTTGTTTTGATAAGCCAGGTAGGTTCAAAATTAATAAAATTAAAATATTTATTCACTTTAACTAACACTTAGCTCAACAACGGCACAGTAATACTTTTTGTAATATAGAAGTGTTCAAGTTATAGCCATTATACTATTTACCTATAGAAGGTTCTTGCATACCTGCGGCCTGGAAAATAAGAGACAAAAGACGGAACATGGGTGGGTTTTAGTCAGTAAAAGCCTGACACTTTACCCCGCTCCGCCCAGAACGAGTTATTCGAAGATTTACCATTCGTAAAAGAAGGCATTTGTATACTTTTGACAACACGGTTGACTCTGTGGTTGTCGATTGGCGCTAAACGCAAGTCTTTATAAAATCCGTATTTTAAAAAAAATACTATTTTAATTCCTTAGACTACCCTCAATTTCAGAACACTGCTGTTATCCTATACTAAATATAATAATATTATAAACGCAAAAGCTTGTATGGATGTTTGGATGTTTGTCACTCTTTCACGCAAAAACTACTAAATGGATTTAATAAACTTTACAATTGAAATATAGATTATACATCAGAATAACACATAGGCAACAAATTCATAAAGATATATTGTATGTATAATCTATTACCACGCGTCTGAAACCGCAAGACTCAGCTTGTAAGTATATTATAAAGATGCTTTCACTTCGTTGGACAAAATCTTTCTTAAAAAGAATTGCAGTATCCTTTTGCCTCAACCTTTTACTGTTTTAACTCTTTAACAACATAAACCATTTCTTTAATACGGAACCCTCACATTAATCTTTGCTCCATTTTGAAGAGTTATGGCGGAACAAAAAAGGTTTGAAAGCGTCATAATAATTAACAGCTTACAGGCTGGAAATGAAACACGCACCAGAGTGAGAGTTCTTTATTTAAAAAAAATACGACAACTTTTAAGAAGTATTAGGATTTTAATTCTGGAATGAAGGATTTGGGTTGTATTCGTAGGAAAAAAATATAAGTTTATGGCCTGTACTGTAATTTGTAGGTGTAGTAGCAAAAACCTAGGCTCGAAAAACGGTTTTATTTTTAACAGACAGTTCAAATAAAATAACGGAGATCACCTTTATTTTATTTAAATACTAGCTGGCGCCCGCGGATTCGCCCTCGTGATGATCAAAAAAAGTATCCTATGTTATTTCAGACTATAATCTACCTCTATGCTAAATTTCATCAAGATCCGTGCAGCCGTTTTGACGTGAAAGAGTAACAAACATTAATACATCCTTACAAACATTCGCATTCATAATATAAATAGGATGTTATAGTGCACAAGAGTGTGTGCTATATATTTCTATGGTGTACACAGACACAGGTGCACTTAGAGACAGTGCACCTGTATCTGTGCATTCCCTGTGTCTCCCTGCGTCCTTCACATTAATAGACCGAAGGTTACGGCACTTCGGCAACCGTGTCAGATTAATTGGTATAACGCTGTATTAAATCCATTTGCAAAAAAGAAGAGTCAGACTCGTCGGTACCGTACAAACATGTCACAGTAACAACCATATCTTTTGACTGACTAGACTTAAAGGTTTTTTTTCTTCAATAGGGTTGAGTATGTGGTTTGAATTTGATATCTCCACGCGTTCCAGACATAAAGGGTCTTCACAGACAAACAGGCAAACATCACAGTAATCTTATAAGGGTTTCGTTTTTTTTCTTTTGAAGCGCGGAATCCTAAAAAAAATAAAACTTCATCCTAGAACAAATAGCCCATACACCACCACACATTATGTACACTTTTAATTATTCTATTCTAGGTACCAGGCAAACATAAAAATCAAAAAGGTCACGTTTTACTGTAATACTCAACCCTCTAGGGCCACACGCACTTTCGGCAATAAAACCAAAAAGTCAGAAGGATCATGAGAATTTCTGTTACAGTGACGAAAGGGACAACCCTTTTTTTTTGGGGGTGGGAAATCATCTAATAACTTCCCCCGCTCTGGGCGGAGCGGGGGGGAGTGTCTGACTAAAACCCACCCATGTTCCTTCTATTGCCCTTTACGTTCCGGGGCCGCGGTATCTCTTTCGAACAACCCGCAACCCCGGAAGGGACAACCCTGGCGTGGCCACTTCACCTTGAAGTAGTCATAGTGTTCCAAATTTGAAATCATGTGCCAAGAGTTTTTCAGTCAGTAACAAAATCATTATATGGCATTTTTTATTTGTTGTGGCATTAGTTGTGTCTTTGTGCCAATTTCGGTTTTATAGCATTTCAGTGTTAAATTTTAACTTCAGATTTTAATTTAAACCTCTAGAGCCCCAGCGGCACAAAAACGTGCCAGTAAACAAGTATTACCGTTGAGCCCCGTTGGAACAAATTTATGCCACCAACCCCGACCGATTTAAAACTGTATTTGTAGTAAAGATAAGTCCTAAAATCAGATTACGCTCACGATAAGAGCCCGCCCGGCGGTACTTGACTGATAGTTGACGTAAATAATGGCGGTTCTTGAGAGGTTAATTTATTCAAACTATATGCATAATAGTGGTACATCAGTGGATAAAATGCGACAAGTCATTTTTAATTTGGCTCTAAAATGACTAGTATTCTCTTCATCATAAGGTTTATAAGAAATAACGTATACTATGTCCTTTTAAATCCCAAGTGAAACTAAACTAGCATAAAAAACCAACCTCTTCATTTTTCAACTTGGTTAGGTAATATTTGATATGACAACACTTTTAGAAAGCTCTTATTTCCGTGCAAATTAATATGACCGTACCGTCTTGCTTTAATTAAATATTTCATAATTAGACTCTCATTATGACACTTGAGCGTAAACGAATATAAGAGACGCTACATGAAATTATGACGAAAATTAATTAGACGTGGAATAAAATGAGATAACAGAATTTTTCTTTAAAGTTTAGGCAGTCATTTCCATGTCTTTTTAACCAACTTAAAAAAGGAGGAGGTTCTCAATCGTCGGAATGTTATTTTATTTATTTTTCATGTATGTTCACCGTTTACTCAAAGACGACTGGACCGATTTTCAAAAATTCTTTTCATGTTTGATACGGTATAAGATTTAAGGCATGCTGCATGTTTTAGCTTATATGTTTTATCTTATTAAATATATTTAAATGCTTCGTTTAATGGTGTCTTTTAGTTGCGACGAGTTTCGTCTTTTTTTGCGGATGGGAATTATAGAATAACTTTCCCCGGTCTCAGACTTGTGCTGACTAAAATCCACCCATGTCCCTTCTATTTGTTCCTTTACCCCGGGCCACGGTATCTCCTTCAAACAATCCGCAACCCCGGCAAGCGGTGGCCGTGGCAGGCCCCTCTGCTTTTCTGACGTCTCTTTGAGGCGCGCGTGGAACACTAACGCGCCGTCGACACGGCCTGTCGTCAATAGACGGACGGACGGTGAGCTACCCATTGATCACCGTCCACAAGCCCGCATCTATGGTTGCTGGGAGTCGTCTCGCGGTGTCCGGGGCGTCACCCGCGGCGGCTGGGTTGGATTGAGGTTCTCTTCCTTCAAACTCAGGGCCACCTTCTCTAGCATACGAGTTTCGTCTGACTTGTAATTTCTGTAATGAGACATTGCCGATTAGATGACTAACGTTGACTGTTGTTATTGATTACATTACATTATATACTTAAGTGCTAACGCTGTAACAACAACATTGTAAAACCAAATGATTTTAAAAGAGTAACCATGGAGTTTTTTGCCGGTTCTTCTCCATAGGAAACGACCAACCCGAACCGTACATCTTTTCTCGACGTTTTATAAGTGCCCATGTAGGCCTATGTGAAATAAAAATATTTTGATTGATTTTGATTTTAAATATCTTCCTTGTAATAAACGTGGATTAACTCATATTAAGTATTTTCAGTACTACATTAAAAATATTAAATATTATCTTTGGTTTGTTTTTATTTTTAGGGTTCCGTAACTCAAAAGAAAAAAACGGAACCTTTTTTGGATCACTTTGTTGTCCATCCGTCTGTCTGTCAAGACCCTTTATCTCGAGAAGGCGTGGAGATATGAAGTTGAAATTAAAACCATAAACTCCACTTTGTGGTCCCTTTGTGCTGTAAAAAATTTAACCCTCTAAGTCTACGCAATCAAAACATATGGCCATTTATGTCGCAAGTTGGCACAGAAACCTCGGTACGTGAGTCTGTCGTGTGTGTGTTCTTGGTCGTTTTTTATAATACCTTCAAATGTTCCTTCTGAAAATTACTGGTTAATGTCACTGACGTCACTAAAGCAATAAACACAGCATTTGTTTTAAACCTCCATTAACACAAGCTCGTAAACTTTTGTGTATACACACCCTTACATATTTGATGATGTTTTTTTTGGCAACGAAAATTGTCAGCTATTTTCACGTTTGTTCAAGTGTTGGAAAATTTTATGTTGATTTGGTTATGAGTTGTTGGGTCCCATTTTATTGTAAAAACAATGGTTCCATACAAACTTGTGACCTCTGCTTTGCGGATATCTCTTTGAGGCGCGCATGGAACACTAACGCGCCGTCGACACGACCTGTCGTCAATAGACGGATGGACGGCATCTACGGTGGCCGAGAGTCGTCTCGCGGCGCCCGACGCCCGGGGCGTCTACCAAGGCGGCTGTGTTGGTTTAAGTGGCTAAGTTCTACTCTCAGGTTAGGCAGTGTCAACGGGTTTTTTCATTTTAGTCTAGGGGATGAATTTGAGCCTTTTTAATGAAGTAATAAGCTAGTCCAATTTAAACCTTTTAAATATGGTAATGCTTTTAAGGTATGATGTGTTTTGTTTTTTTGCAAAATCACGGCTTGCGTGTCATGTACGCCGCACAGTGGGCGCGTCCTCCTCTCATGTGGAAATATAGACTAGCGTGTTTGACCTAGACACGCTTCTAGGGGATTGAAATGCCTACAATTTGACGGTGCGAATTAGATTTATGACGAAAATTAATATTAAACAGTAGTGAATGTCACCATTTTCTACTTAATCTTAACTGGGTTACACATGGTGTAACATCAAAAACAGCTAGTGTGATCTCTGAGACTATGAAACTGAACAACTTTTGTTCTACGAGTAATTGAAATTTGTAAAAAAAAACTTGAAAGGTGTCAAGGGACACCGGGATGGAACGAAGTTATGTACAAAAAACCTGTATACACTCAAAAAAAAATAATCGTCGCGACACCACACTGTTCAATGCGAAATAGAAAGACGAAACGAAAATAACTGTCTTGCTTTCTATGAAAGAGAGAGAGAGACAGAAAGAGACAAACAGAGAAACACGCGCACGCCGCACGGCTTACAACTATAGCAAAAAGTGCCGTTACAACTTTTGGTCTTAATTTTTCCGTCTAGCCCCCTTTCGCAACGCGCAATACGTCTTAAAACAAAATCTAACCACTCAACCACCAGACCGGCGCGGAAACTATACGCCCAACCACCAGCGCACGCGCAACTATAATCATGTTATTTGATAACTTCCGACCTTAGCGCTGACTTTTTATTCATTTTTATGGGCTTTCATTGTTGCGTCACAAACAAAAGGCACTCCCATCCGAGGAAAAAACATGCGGTCCGTTCTTTTACTAGCGGCGTGTGCGAAACCAATGGATTCTAAGACAGTTAGCCCGCCAATGGCGACTAGAATCTGTTGGCCTTCTAGATTTTTCCATGATCGTACTCGTTGATGGATAGTTCTTGACTAAGCTCTCTGGTTTCAGAGGGGCCTGCCAGGGCCTCCACCTGCCGGGGTTGCGGGTTGTTCGAAAGAGATACCGCGGCCCCGGAACGTAAAGGGCAAAAGCAGGAACATGGGTGGGTTTTAGTCAGTACAAGTCTGACACTCCCCCCCGCTCCGCCCAGAGTGGGGGAAGTTATTTAATGATTTCCCACCACAAAAAAGCCCTCTGGTTTGATCGCCGTTGTTGACACTATTTTGTCTCAAGGAATTACAAGATGCCTTTTCTTGTCAGCTTGATTAAATTCCTCACACAAGTTTTTTTTTTTCAAAAATAAAGGTACCTACATTTTAGCCAACAATCTCAATAACAGTTAAAAACTTTACCAAGAAGTTACCAGGACAAAATTCACGTCTTCGAAAAAAATAAAACTTAAGTAAGTTTTTCGTGAATGAAACTGAAATTGCTCCCAATTGCATTTAAGGAAGACATCAAATAAATTCTGCCTAATACAAGCAAGGTCAAAAGGGCCTGCCAGGACCAAAAAGAAGGAAAATGGATGAGTTTTAGTCAGTAAAAGTCTGACAGTGCCTTTCGCTCCGCCCAGAGCGGGAGAAGTTATTTCATAATTTCCCGTCCAAAAAAAGAAATACAAAAAAAAATATAATGTAGTTCCTAACACCGGTCATTGAAGTATGAAACACAAATAGGTTGCGTCACGACTGAACACTCGTCCTTAGTTTTACAAAATTGGTAACAGTTATTTTTTTTTACAAAAAATAAAACGAAAAAATTTTAGCTTCCAACTTTTTCTTAAGTACAAGTGGAATTGCTCCCAACTGCATTAGGTAAGGTCTACAAATAAATTCGGTCTAATGTAAGCAACAGGCCGTGTCTGCCCAAATTGTATAATGTAGTTAGGTACCGCAATGGCACCGGTCTTTCTTAGAAAGGTGAAACACAAATACGTTACGTAACAACACTTGTGTTTAGTATAAGGTTTCTATCCTCATTTGTTTGAAACTCTTTCTTACTAAAAGTATTGCTCCCAATTTCATGAAGTAAGCATAACCATCTAATATTTGTTCTAGTACTGGAAAATATTTGGCCCTCTTTTCTAAAAAGAGAAATGAGAGAGAATTTTATACATGACGCGGGCCCAGTCCGTTTTAATAGATATCACCTACCACCTAGCACCTCTCTCTTCATCACTTTTTTTTTGCAGATGAGAAATCATCAAATAACTTCCCCGCTCTGGGTGAAGCGAGGGGGAGTGTCAGACTTGTACTGACTAAAACCCACTCATGTTCCGTCTATTTCCCTTTATGTTCCGGGGGCGCGGTATCTCTTTCGAATAACCCCCACCTCCGGCAGACAGTGGTACCGGCAGGCCTTCTGCTTTGATGTCTCTTTGAGGCGCGCGTCCATTGTCGACACGGCCTGTCGTAACTGGCCGGACGGACGGTGAGCTACCCATTGCTCACCGTCCACAGGCTTGCATCTTCTGCATCACCCTAAGGTGGACCGGTAGAAAATGCCCAAGCAATAAAGTCCGCACTTGTACAGTGTTATTTTTACATGTGCAAAAAGTTCTAAAAAATAAATATCACCTACTGATTTTACTTCTACAAATTGTTGGTTTCCTCGCGATGTATTACACTTTTACAAAAAACGTTTAGTTCTCTAAATCAGCAGGTAAACTAAAATAAGGAAATATAAAAAATGCTTCGATAAAATATCTATTACAGCAATAACAAACAAACTTAAAAAGCTTCCCTGGATCAAACAAATATAGGTACAGTCTTGAATTTCAATGCTGTAAATATAGGTTCATAAAATACTCTAACTGTAGCGTACACCCATTTTTATTCTAAAGATTTATTCAAAAATGTAGACAGCTGGGTAAATTTTTAAATGAATCCTAAAATAAAACTTAAACGTGGCGTAAGCTCAGGATGTCTTATTTTAATTGTAAGCACCGCCTTGAGTTCACTCACTTACTTTTTTTCATTTCTACTGACAAAGACGTGTTTTTATTATATTAACCAACTGAGTTCCTAAATCTACGTAGAAATTTGTATTCCTCAAAGGACTAACTAAAAAATACCTATTCAGCTAACCCAAGTAACATAGAACACCCGGTTTCACTAACACTGCCTAGGACGCTTAAATATTATTGTGCTGTTGGAATTTCACATCTAAACGTTGGGCCGAGGGCTGAAAATCCAACAGTCTGCTTTTGTTCGTCTAAGTGGTACCTAGGATAAGAGGAAATAGACACTTAAATATTTGCAGACTTTTATATACCTTTTACTTAAACAAACGGATTTTTGTTAAAACGACGGAAAAGTAGTCAAATTTCAAGAAATTAAATGATGAAGATGATTGCTTTGGTTTTCTCAAGGGCTGTAGATACTAGATTTATCGTAATTGGTTCTTTTTATTGAACGAAAAATTCTTTGAATATTGAATTATGGATTCGACATCGGAGACCATAAAGAAATTTTAAGTCCTTTTCTTATTGAAAGGAGGCGATGTAGCACTTTCGTGTAATAAATCTTTTTATTTTGTTGTAAAAATGTTAGGCTTCAATATTGAAAGTAGAAACTGTATTTTAGAGTATATTTTGTTGAACACAGTTTTATTGTCATGTATTTTCAATAGATTTCAGTGATTTTGCAGAAACAATTTTTTTCGGAACCGAAAAATATGTTGGACTTTGGCCTTTTTTGTTGTTGATGGGAAATTATCAAATAACTTCTCCGGGGGGGAGTGTCAGGCTTGTGCTGACTAAAACGCACCCATATTCCTTCTTTTGCCCTTTATGTTCCGGGGCCGTGGTATCTCTTTCGAACAACCCGCAACCCCGACAGGCGGTGGCCCTGGCAGGCTCCTCTGCTTTGCTGACATCTCTTTAAAGCGCGCGTGGAACATAAACGCGGCGTCGACACGGCCTTTCGTTACTGGTCGGACGGACGGACGATGAGCTACCCATTGCTCACCATCTATAGACCCGCGTCTACGGTGGCTGGGAGTCGTCTCGCGGCGTCTCATGGCCGGAGTATATCCAGTACTGAGGCCTTAAAGCGAATATGTGACATAAATGTAACAGAATTTTGAAGAATGTTGAGTTTTTGAAAAGGTGAAGTGCGTTACAGAATTTATTAAAATCATCAGGAGATCGGCTTCGAGTTTAGTAGGATGCAGCTGAATTTCAGTATTTTACATGAAGCGACTGCCTATCTGACCTCCACAACCCAATTAGTACGTGTAAAACGATACCCCTTGGTAAGACTGGTTGTCGGACTTTCGGAACACTGACTACTTATAACGTCTGTGAAAAATCTACTAATGATAGCTCGGACCTACAGCTTAACGTGCTTTCCAAGGCACGGAGGAAACTTGGTATGTGAACGGATGGTCACCCATCCACAGACCAACCTAGGAAAGCAAGACTTAACCTGAAAATCGACCCAAAACGGATTTTATTATTTAGAGTCAATACTCGATACAGAATATGATGCAAATTTAAAAGGCATTGTCAATCATAATATTAAAACATTTTGGAACATTAAACAGTATTGTCACGAAATTAATTTCGAAGGAGAAAATACACAAAGTGCCATGTAAACCGCGTTTACGTGACGAGAATAATAAACGGTTTGACAAATACCATTAATTTCACGTTCTAGTGCCGGAATGATGTTTAAATGTTGACATGTCTTGGAAAATCACAATATACTTCAGTCAAAAAAGTATCGGGAATGGATGATTTGTTTATGGTTCCAAATTAAAAATTTTGTTTTTTTTGTAGTTGTTAGATTGGCACAACTGTTTTCCATTTTGGTGCGGAGTTTGAGTTGCATCTGTTATTTATATTAAATACAGTGCTGGTTTTAGTAAAATCATATATAGTGTGTATTGCGAATTTCATAATGGACAAAAATATCGAACAAAGAGTTTGTCTTAAATTTTGCATCGCCAATGGAATTTCGTGTTCGGAGTCACTGAAATTGTTACAGAAGGCTTACGGTGAATCGATTTTATCAAAAACTCGTGCTTATGAGTGGTTCAAAGCGTTCAAAAGCGGTCGAGATGTGATGGAAGATTTGCCTCGCTCTGGTAGGCCATCAACGTCTGCAACTGGAGTTAACATCGCAAAAGTGAAGAAAATAGTGACTCAAAATCCCCATTCAACTCTGAGAGAGACAGCCGCCGAACTTTCTGTATCTCACGAGTCGATCCGTACCATTGTAACTAATAATTTGGGTATGAAACATGTTGCTGCTCGGCTAGTCCCAAAAGATCTGAATTTTCTCCAAAAACTCAATCGCATGAAAGTCGCTGAGGACATGCTAGAACGAGTCAGTTCGGACCCAACATTCATGAAACGCATTGTTACTGGTGACGAAACGTGGGTTTACGAGTTTGACATGCAAACTAGTCAACAAGCTTCGGAGTGGCGCCTTCCAAATGAACCGAAACCGAAAAAACCACGCCAAAGTCGATCAAAAGTCAAAGTCATGTTGACTGTTTTCTTTGACTATCGCGGTGTTGTGCACTCTGAATTCTTACCGGAAGGTCTAACGGTAAATAAAGAATATTATTAGCGCGTTATGCGGCGTTTAAGAGAGCAAATTCGACGAAAAAGGCCAGATTTGTGGAAAGAAAATTCTTGGATTTTGCACCACGACAATGCGCCTTCGCACAAGGCTATCATTGTGAACGAATTTTTGACCAAACACTCAACAAATACCATCCAGCAACCACCATATTCACCAGATATGGCTCCTGCTGACTTTTTTCTTTTCCCTAAACTCAAATTACCACTTCGTGGCACCCGTTTTCGATAGAAGACATAAAGGAGAATTCGCGGCGAGAACTGAACTCAATTCCGGAAGCAGCGTTTAAAAAATGTTTTGATGAATGGATTATTCGTTGGCGCAAGTGTATCGTTTCTAAAGGAGCATACTTTGAAGGTGATAAAATAAATTTGGATGAATAACAGACATTTTGTGTATTATTGATCTTTTCCCGGTACTTTCTTGACAGAGTAGTATTAACAAGTGAAAAGACATAATTGTATCTTGTGTTATGGTGAAAATGCGGGTAGTCAAATATTTTATTGGGAGAGGCCCTAGCACGAGCGGGCGATGTAAACGCATAAATACGTTAATTTTATTAAATAAATAGCATAATTTAAAGAATTTATTTATGGAAGATAGTGATTGTCATTATTGCAAAGAATTTAACTAAATTATTAGAAGTTAACTAAATAAATATAATTTGACTAAATAAATAGAATTTAACTAAATAAATATAATATAAGTAAATAAATAGAATTTAACTTAATAAATAGAATTTAACTAAATAAATGTAATTTGACTAAATAAATAGAATATAAGTAAATAAATAGAATTTAACTAAATAAATAGAATTTAACTAAATAAATAGAATTTATCTAAATAAATAGAATTTAACTAAATAAATAGAATTTAACTAAATAAATGTAATTTGACTAAATAAATAGAATTTAACTAAATAAATAGAATTTAACTAAATAAATGTAATTTGACTAAATAAATAGAATTTAACTAAATAAATATAATATAACTAAATAAATGGAATTTAACTAAATAAATAGAATTTAACTAAATAAATAGAATTTAACTAAATAAATAGAATATAACTAAAAAAATAGAATATAACTAAAAAAATAGAATATAACTAAATAAATAGAATTTAACTAAATAAATAGAATTTAACTGAATAAATAGAAATGAATGAATATTTAATGAAATTTTCGATTTGTAAATTGACATTTCGATTCTAAATTGATGTATTTACTTAACATTTACACCGCAAGTTTGTGATAGGGCCTCAAAATTTTACAGTAAACTGTTATCAAACACCGTTTTGGTTTGAACCTTACAAAGTCCACCGATTCTTAAAATATTTCCCTGCCTTTTATTACCCGAAATTGGCATACACAGACACAACTAGGGCCACACCACAAAAAATCTGAATTACTATCATTATCAATATCTATTCAGACAATTATCGTTACTGAAGAAAGGAAAAATCAGTGAAAGCTGTAACACCCATTTATTTTTAGCCGCAATTCAAATTGCTCAAGGAAATGGATTTTCCTAATAAAATAAAATCTCCGAATTAACCCTTTCCAAATTGGTTGTGTTCAACGATTAAGTTTAATTAATCGACTTCTAACTAGGGTTGCCTTAAGTCTGAATTTGACTAGGTTTGTGAGAAAGAAAATAAAATACGTTTTTAAGCGTAATTTTCAATTTTCACATTTTTTTAAAGTCAATTAACTATTTTCTTTTGTAGTACATATTATATTGATCTTGTGTTATAATGTAGCTACTCTTGCCTAAAAGTAATTGTTACTAGAAAACGGTCAAGTAATCTAAATTTTCAGTCATTAATGATGATGAGGCAAATGTGACTAAAAGAGTGATGGATCTGAATGTTGATGGACTGAGAGCGAGAGGAAGGTCAAAGAAAAGATGGATGGATGGTTTAAAGAATGATATGATGGAGAACGGAATAAATAATGCCGTTACGTCTGATAGGGGAGAATGGGAGAAGAAGACGTGTTGCGCCGACCCCTAATAGAATGGGACAAGGACAGGAAAATGAATCCGAACAAGACAGTCTTCCGAACCACCACTTTTCAGTTGTTTTAGAATTCGCTAGTGCCCATGGGCACGGCGGGCGCGCTGTCACCACTGCTTCCCGATTTTGGGGGCCCAAGCACCGCTTATACGCAGTTCCACGTAGAGATCTATGGTTTTTTATGACCTGACACCCCAACCTATAGCCGATATGGGAAAAGAAGACTCGCTGCGCATATCAAGCTGCATTATTTTTACATTATTAGTTAATGGGGAGGAGCATGAATATTTTTTATTCCGCACAAGTCTGACACTCTTTTCCACTCTGCACAGAGAGGGAGGAATTATGAAACATGGGTATATTGTAGAGATTTTTTTGGTAAATTTTGCTATTTTTATTTGTCTATGGGCCCACGCCATTGCCCGCTTTATGATCGAAAAACAAAGTATTCTATGTGTTATTCCAGACTATAATCTACCTCTGTGCCAAATTTCATCACGATCCATTCAGCCGTTTTGACTTGGAAGAGTAACAAACATTTTTCCATCCATCCTCACAAAAATTTGCATTTATTATATTAGTAGGAAGTAGGATTTCAATTTATAGTCATTACTAGCTTTCGCCCGCGGCTTCGCTCGCGTTAAATTCGGTATAACACACCAAGCAGACCTGCAGTTTTTGCTCTTGCGCCTGATTGATTTGTAATAGCAACGCTAAGTTTTCCCTTTCCTTCCCTCGTTCTCCCTCATATCCCACTTTTTTTTAATAAAAATTAGCCTATGTCCGTCTCCTGGTTCCCAACTATCTCTGTACCAAAATTCATTACAATTGGTTTAGCCATTAAAGCGTGAAGAGGTAACAAACAAACAAACAAACAAACTCACTTTCGCTTTTATAATATTACTAGCTTTTGCCCGCGGCTTCGCTCGCGTTAAATTCGGTAGCGCCTTATTGATTTGTAATAGCAACGCTAAGTTTTCCCGTTTCTTCCCTCTTTCTCCCTCACATCCCACTTTTTTCAAAAAAATATTAGCCTATGTCCGTCTCCTGGTTCCCAACTATCTCTGTACCAAAATTCATCAAAATCGGTTTAGCCATTAAAGCGTGAAGAGGTAACAAACAAACAAACTCACTTTCGCTTTTATAATATTAGTAAGTAAGGATATTACTATCCTTACTTACGGATTACAAATGTCAAATACGCAGATGCGCCATATTCCGTATGGATAATATTTTTGTGTTCACCAAAAATACTGATCGTGCACCAAATATTCTTTCCTGAATGTAAAAAAAAATGCGTAGGTTAGGTTAGTTTAAAACTGTGACCCCCTCGTAACGACTTGCATTAATAGAAAATGGATAAAGATATAACACTTTTTTTATTGTAGTGCGCTGATGCTCTTTATGACATATTTTAATTAACATATTTTGGTGCACATTCAGTATATTTGGTGCAACACAGGCAAAATTAGGTCCATTCCGTATTGGTAACTACTCAGCCACGTCTTATCAGGTTTGAACTCCAGCCGACCCCAATTTTGTTGTAAAAAGGCAAGGTAGATGACGATAGCTTTTTAAAAAATGTACAACTTTTTATCAAAAATTCTTTTAACTGGTAACCCTATTACCAACCGAGCTGGCTTTTGGTTAATTAGAGGGTTAATTCAACCCTTTTGAAGCCCTAATGAATAAGGTGGTGTTAGCAAAATAATCTTTATGTTCTGTTAAAGTTTACTATGTTTTTATTCATTTGGTTTAAGGGTCGGATTGTGTCTCATTATTGTATTTGAAATTTAAACTCACATACACAAACAGCCAGACCCGACACAACTACCTGTAGGTCATACAAATATTTGTTTCGTGCAGGGATCGAACCCGCGACACGCAGCGCAGCAGTCGATTGCTCAACCACTGCGCCAACCGTGTCGTCAAATATATTTACTATACAACATATTTTATATGTAAAAACATTTCAGAACTGCTACCCTACCATGACGCCTTAAAGCAGAACTTATTCCACTGAGGGAAAGAGACAAAGCTATACATGTCTAGCACCATCTCTTTCTCACACAGGAATAAGAACTGCTATAAGATGTCATGGTAACCCTACTGTATCATGTAATATCACAAACTTTTAAGCTTGTTATGTTACTTGGTTTTCCGTATTAAAACGGTCACCACGCGGCACTAAAGCACCGCCCACGTGGCTTTGAGCTTCCATGCCCTTTTTTTTTTGGGTGGGAAATCATCCAATGACTTCCCCCGCTCTGGGCGGAGCGGGGGGGGGCATGTCAGACTTGTACTGACTAAAACCCACCCATGTTCCTTCTGTTGCCCTTTACGTTCCGAGGCCGCGGTATCTCTTTCGAACAACCCGCAACCCCGGCAGGCGGAGGCCCTGGCAAGCCCCTCTGCTTTGCTGACTCTCTTTGAGGCGCGCGTGAAACCCGAACGCGCCGTCGACACGGCCTGTTGTCAATAGACGGGCAGACGGTGAGCTACCCATTGCTCACCGTCCACAGGCCCGCATCTACGGTGGCCGGGAGTCGTCTCGCGGCGCCCGGCGCCCTGGGCGTCTCCCGCGGCGGCTGGGTTGGCCTGATGTTCTCTCCCTCAAACGCCCGGCCTCCTCCTTTGCTAGCATTTCCATGCCCTTGTTGCGTGCCGTATGGTTGCGTTCTCGTATATCTACTAAATGTCCACATAACCGTAACATAACCCATCCATCTTCCTTCTTTTGCCCTTCGTTTTCCGGGACCGCGGTATCTTTTTCGAACAACCCGCAACCCCGGGCACTTTCTACTCTATGTATGTGAAAACCACATACAATACGACACGGTTGGCGTAGTGGCTGAGCGATTAACTGCTACGCTACGTGTCGCGGGTCCGATCTCCGCACGGAACAAATATTTGTATGGCTTACAGATAGTTGTTTCGGGTCTGGCTGTTTGTGTGAGTGAGTTTAAATGTTTGTAAACGCACCTACAATACAGGAGAAATTCCTAGTTTAAAAAAAAATACGTTCGGGGCGTTTTTGCAGAAAGTTGTTTATACTTGGATATCGTAGTATGCTTGAGAAGATGGAACGGTTTGGTAGTCTCTGTTGTTTTAGTATTCCAAGACATACCGACGTTTTCTTCACAAGTCACGTCATTCTAATTTTCCAATAATTGTGCTGTCATGCTATGAAAACCGACCAAACATGTCTGTACCAAAATTCATCAAAATCGGTTTAGCCATTTAGGCGTGAAGACGTAACAAACAAACAAACTCACTTTCGGTTTTCTAATATTAAGTAAGGATCAAATTGTTTTGAACCTCTGCTAATTTCTATAAAGAGTTTGTCTAGGTATTTTGTACCTACATATTTACCCTACTCCGGGCACAATACCTATTCTAAGAAAATATGAACTATTTAACGGCAGACCAACGTAGTTTGCTTTTCTTTATAGCTTCAAGCTTGTTAGACTAACGAAGCAAATAGAATTCGAAACGAGACCAACACTAATTATATTACAACAAGACACGGTTAGGACCTAAGTTGGGTAAATGTACAATTGTACAGTTCTCAGAATAAATAAATACCTATCTAACACTAACGAAATAAACAAAATCGATTTTTTTGTGAAAAATGAGACTTGCTGATGTTTCGGAAATAGTGCCAGAATTAACACATTTTTTTTTTTCTGTTTGATATTTTGCACACATTCAAATATTGAACCTGTTTAGTCCAGTCAGATAAAAAGTTTTAAAAACATTACCATAAATATTAATCAAAAACGGTTTCTGACTGTACAAAAAGCGTTTTATTTGTGTCCAAATTGTCAATAAAATTTTAAATATGTCAGTTCGGATACAGTGTCCGAATCGGCAACAATAATAATAGCAAATTAGGAGTTATAATTTTTTTTGGAAGTCTTGTCGATAAATATTATAGTTTATATAAAAAAAACACACGCTATTGTAAGGACGATTTTTATTATGCTGTTAAACGATTATTAGTTTCTTATTAAAATTTTGTGCCTAAATACAAAATGTTATGTTTTTATCTTCAAAAATGACGAACTTCATACAAACTTTCAACCCCTATTTCATCCCCTCACAGGTCAGAATTTCAAAAACGCTAGAACAAATGTTTAATTATTTCTTATCAAGTACTTAAATATAAAGTTTCATGGTTTTATCTTTTAAAATTAAGAAATCCCATACAAACTTTCAACCTCTATATCAACCTCTTCATCCCTTTCTCAGGGTCCGACGATTGTCTGTGCCAAATTTCATCAAAATCGGTTGAGAGGTTTAAGCGGGAAAGCGTAACAGACAGACAGACAGAGTTACTTGCGCATTTATAATATTTCTTATCTCCATTTTAAAAAAATGAAGATGCCCCAAAATCATACTATGTAGTACTGTCTAAGTTACGACTGTCATAGATCTACAAATGACAGCTGAATATATTCACCGCTTTATGTACATTAGATAATATGTATATTAGATGAAGTTCGAAAGTTGTTACAGAAAAAATAAAAAGGAGTCGTTTGTCTTGGAATGGACATGTAATGAGGAGTGATGTACTAAAAGAGTGATAGATATGAATTTTGACGGATGGAAAGGTAGAGAAAGGCCTAAGAAAAGATGGATGGAATGTGTATAAAGAATGATATGAAGGAGAAAGGAGTAAATGATGCCGGGACGTCTGACAGGGGAGAATAGAAGAAGAAACTGTGTTGCTCCGACCCCAAATAGAATGGAACAAGGGCAGGAAAATGATGAATGATGACATCAGATATTCAGTAAGCAACAAGAACATAAGATACACAAATAATTGCTAGTCCAAACTAATCAATTAAGGCATTCCCATTGTTTCGACAATTAAATAGATATACGAGTATAGATTACTCTGAATTTATGGCTTCCACTGTACGAGGAACACCGCACATTCATTTGTTTTAATTGTTTTGTTTGTATGTACCGTAATTGTTGGTTTGCAGAAGTTGGCAATTTTTTTGCTGTTTTGTGCAAATTCTGTATGAACCTTAAATAATATTTTATCAATATATTATATATTCATCAAAATATTTTTTACTTCCTACTAATCCTTACTTATATTATAAAAGCGAAAGTGAGTTTGTTTGTTTGTTACGTCTCCAGGGTCCCAACTATCTCTGTCCCAAAATTCATTAAAATCAGTTTGGCCACTTAGCCGTGAAGACGCAACAAACTCACTTTCGCTTTTATAATATTAGTAAGGATATTTTTTATACTACATATAAAAAAAAAAACTTACTGAATCATAAAACAAAGGCGAAATAGTAATCTAATTATTTCAAGTAAATAAATTCCTTATCATCACGTTCCTTTCAAGCATTTGTTTTGTTCGTAAAAATAATTCAAATATCCACGCAATGAATAGTATTGAAATCAATTTGATGTCGTCATCTAGATGTTCCTTACTTTATCGCCACGACCTCGTCGCTCAAACGACACGCGTGTTGACAATAGAAAAAAAGTTGATTCAAGATATTGTTACTCAACTTGATTGGAGAACGTACTTAAGGCTAAAGTACCAAGTAGTAGTAGAGTCTGCCAGAGCAACCGCCAGCCGCGGTTGCGGGTTGTTAGGAAGAGATACCGCGATCCCGGAAAATAAAGGGCAAAAGAAGGAATATGGGTGGGTTTTTTGAGGCAGTAAAAGTCTGACACTCAACCCGGGAAGTTATCTGATGATTTTCCATCCGTAAAGACAAAAAAAGGCTAAAAAGGCAGGGTAGCGTAGGTAGTATAGGTCTTCATGCCTAAACGGCTTAACCGATTTTGATGAAATTGGTACAGAGATAGTTGGGACCCTGGAGACGGACATAGGCTATTTTTTTAAGTGAGAAATGAGGGAGAAAGAGAGAAGAAAAGGGAAAACTTAGCTTTGCTATTACAATTTTAATAAGGTGCAAGGGCAAAAACTACTAGTAGCAGGTACCTGCAAATCAGGAAAGGGGAACTGTGTTACCCCAAATTTAACGCGAGCAAAACCGCGGGCCAGAGCTAGTAGCTCTATAAAGCCATATTTGTTATGCTCGCGATTTATATTTTAATCAATTTACAACCTGAAACACTGTCGAAAAAAAAATAAATTCGACTGCTACCCAGTTCATTCCACCTCAAAGACCTCGTGCACTACGCAGTCACCACTACCACTTGTGGTGTGATTAGCCACTATCTTGAACAAAACAGGTCGATGGCCCGGTCATTATTACTCAAACTTTGATTTAAAGTCGCTTCTACAGCCAAAACTCGTGGTCGTGGTCGCTTAGAGCACAAGGTCCTTTTTGCGGAGAAAAAAAGACGCGTGCGTTTTTATGTCGCAAGTCTTAACGACTGAGGCTGTGTACGTGTGTTTGTATGTTAAAGACAAAGACCTTTGCTTAAACATACACAAAGTAATCGTATGCTACCAAAATAAATAAGTAATAGTCCTCATAATATAAAAATACTTCTGTGTGTATTCCTATTATTCAAGAAAGCTGTCACCACCAGTCGTCACTATTCTATTAGTTTTATTGTCTTTGTTGGTGAATGTTCTACAAAAGTTAGTTACCTTAATAACGAAAGAGTGGTTACTATGTATTTGCCTATTAGCCTTTATAATTAATTATTTCTTCAAGGAAAATTGCGACAACACGTGTAAGAACAATTTACTCAGAATGTTAATAATCCAATTAAAAATAATATGTTCTTCCCCTTTGCGAATTTACATCCATTCCACCCGAAGTCAAATTGCCCAATTTAAATAAAGATTTTTCTTTTACAGATGGCGCAAAAACCAGAAACACAACGAATAAAATGATCAAGAACTTAACCAACATGCACACTTAAAAAAAAGAAGATGGATTTAAAAATATTATTTTCGACGCTCACGATGTTGATCATGTGCAAATTCAGTTATTCTACAACAGACATAATCGGTAATATGTCAATATCAAAATTAGATAGCATAACCAATTTATATGAAAAACCTAAAATGGAGGCGAACAAAACTGATACTGAATTTGAAATAGAAGAGTATAACAATCTTCTAAATACAACACTAAGCAGAGAAAATAAAGATAATTCAGAAAACAATACTGAAACAGAACCTAGTGATTACGACGATTGTGTTGGTGATCCGGAGTATTGTAACTACACAGAACAAGCATACTTTGACATGCTAAATGAGTATATATTCCCACAACCTTATGAATGGGTTTTGATTGCAACGCATGGTATAGTGTTCACGATTGGTTTAATAGGAAACGCATTAGTGTGCATAGCAGTGTTTCGGAATCATTCTATGAGGACTGTGACGAACTATTTCATCGTTAACTTGGCCGTGGCGGATTTTATGGTGATTCTCATCTGTTTGCCTCCTACTGTGCTGTGGGATGTGACGGAGACGTGGTTCTTTGGGACGACGATGTGCAGAATCGTACTTTATTTTCAGGTGAGTGAGTTCATTTTTGTTTATTCTTTGATATATAGATAGATTATTCTTAGATATATAGTTAGGTAGATAGGTATTACGTACTTAGGTAGATAGTTTATTCTTAGATATATGTATAGATATAGTTAGGGATTCCGTAATGTTCTGTGTATAAAATTTTGCTTTTGAGCAACCATTTAAGTTTTAAGCCTCTCATGGTATAAAAGTTTTCTACGATCTGCTTTTTTTTATTTTTTTTTTGGGTGGGAAATCATCCAATGACTTTCCCCGCTCTGGGCGGAGCGGGGGGGCATGTCAGACTTGTACTGACTAAAACCCACCCATGTTCCTTCTATTGCCCTTTACGTTCCGAGGCCGCGGTATCTCTTTCGAACAACCCGCAACCCCGGCAGGCGGAGGCCCTGGCAAGCCCCTCTGCTTTGCTGACTCTCTTTGAGGCGCGCGTGAAACACGAACGCGCCGTCGACACGGCCTGTCGTCAATAGACGGGCAGACGGTGAGCTACCCATTGCTCACCGTCCACAGGCCCGCATCTACGGTGGCCGGGAGTCGTCTCGCGGCGCCCGGCGCCCTGGGCGTCTCCCGCGGCGGCTGGGTTGGCCAGATGTTCTCTCCCTCAAACGCCCGGCCTCCTCCTTTGCTAGCATTACTGCTTAGCTCAGCTTAGCTAGCAGAACTACATGCACACTTAAAAAAAAGAAGATAGATAAGTTTGGACATTAAAAAAGTTCAGTTTGACTATAAATAATATCAGTAGTAAAAGCGACGTCCTCAACTAATCAGGTTCCATTGATTCAAGCTAATAAATTAATAATGTATCGATAGATTAAAAATATATTCGGTCGATAAGCACATTATTGTCATTTGGTATAACGCTATATCCTTAACTATCACGTTTATATATTACTAGCTTTCGCCCGCGGCTTCGCTCGCGTTAAATTTGGTAGCGCCTTATGGATTTGTAATAGCAACGCTAAGTTTTCCCGTTTCTTCCCTCTTTCTCCCTCGTATCCCACTCTTTTTTAATAAAAAATAGCCTATGTCCGTCTCCTGGTTCCCAACTATCTCTGTACCAAAATTCATCAAAATCGGTTTAGCCATTAAAGCGTGAAGAGGTAACAAACAAACAAACAAACAAACAAACAAACTCACTTTCGCTTTTATAATATTAGTAAGGATTATTACTTTTGCTCGCGGCTTCGCTCGCGTTAAATTCGGAGTAACACAGATCCCCTTTCCTGATTTGCAGGTACCTGCTACCTGTAGTTTTTGCCCTTGCGCCTTATTTATTGTAATAATAGCAAAGCCAAGCCAATTTTTCCCTTTTCTCCCTCATTTCTCACTTTTAAAAAACAAATTCACTTTCGCTTTTAAAATAATATTAGTAAGGATATAGTAAGGATATATATACATATATACATTATGATTGTATGAAATTGGCTTTGCTTTGGCTTTTATCAAACCACATGTGCTCTCTATTGTTACCGCACAATGGCGCGGGCGCTCCTCTTGAATTGAATATGAGAAATTGATTCTATATGCTTAGAGGTGAAAATTTTTGGCTTCTTCTTCGTGAATGGCAATTTTTTATTTTTATAATCTGCTTAGTAATATTTACGGTTCGGTACTTCATAAGGACAAAAGACTTTGTTGGCCGTTTGTCCGTCTGTTTGATCTTTAAAATACTTTAGATACTTAAGTATTTTACTTAGGTACTTACTAGATACTTAGGTACTTTGGAGCTGTGAAAAAGTTGACCCTCTAAGTGCCTATAATCAAAGGATAAGGGTATATGTCGCATTTTCCATACATCCGAAAAAAGAATCAAAATATGTATCTACCTACGATATAGAATTACGAAAACAAGAAACAATACTATACAGTACCAGTTAAGGCGCGGCAATAAGCTAATCTTTAGGTATTCACGAAAGTGACGCTAGCTGCATACTAGGCATGGTCTGACACAAGTACACGACAGTATTGCATCGAAAGAATGGAAGTAAGGTTGATTTTATTTGAATATCATGTCCGCCAAAATGTAGGTCATTTTGCAGTTTTTATTGAATATAAAAAAATACAGCTCAATGTTAGAAAAAATTTAGATATCTCTTTAGTATATACAATTTTCTTTGTTATAGATATAAAAAATATGATGGTAGTCGCTGAAAAAATTGAGAATTTCGAGACGAAAAAATTTTTTTCTTGGTCTTTAAACATTTTTTTTTTTTGTAGTACTAGACCACTTTTGTAAACTTATTTTGTTTAACTCTTTACTTTATGTATTGAACTATACACGGTAATTTTTTTTGGCTAGTGGCATGTTCAGATACGGCTAACTTTGCGACGAAAAGCTAGACGTTTTACGAAGTGTTTGCTTTGTACAGCGCCTTAAGGGAAAAATCCGAAAATCGAAAATTTATACATCACAAAAAAATTAGATACAAACTGAATTGTTGTTGGCATTAGGGCGGTTTTATTAACGAGACTAGATGGCTGGATATCGAAAACAAAGTATCCTATGTGTTATTCTAGACCATAATTATCTACCTCTGTGCCAAATTTCATCAAGATCCGTTCAGCAGTTTTGATGTAATAGAGTAACATAATATTTGTAAGATAGCTGGCCCGGCGGCTTCACCCGCGTGATATTGATAATCAAGATCCGTTTAGCCGTTTTAACACGAAAGAGTAATATAGAGAACAGGAAGAAAATAGTATTTAAAATATAAATGTCTTTACCTACTTGTATAAATATAAAACACTTATATAAGATGGCTTTCAATATAACACCCATAACACGAGTTGGTATCGGATTGATATGAATCGTACTGATTTGACCGAACAGAAAAATAGGTCACGCATCGAGTATAATACGAACTAGTGTGCCGTCATTCAAAAGCGATCAACGATTTTGCCAGCAGTTAAGTCAGTACAAAACATAGATCAATGTTTATCAGCCCTGGAAGTTCCTTCCTGTAGGCGTCACAATCCGGAACGACAAAGTACGGCACATCGATAACCTACGTCATCAAGCCATATCTAGTGGTTGGCGAGTAATGGCTTCCTATGTTCGAGCCAAACCCGATATTCAATATGGCTGAAAATGTTTTACGGATTAAATTAGAGATAGAAGTTTTCGGCGTTTCAGATTTGTTTTTTTCTTGTGGTATTATTATTATTGGTGACTTGTCTCTGCATTAAAATCACATTTAGTATGCCTTTGACCAATTTTTAGACAGATGAGTGCGAGTCGGATTCGAGCATCGGGGGTTCGGTACAAAGTTATAGGTAACTTATTAAAGAACCTAATATTGTTTTAACGAAAAATAAACTGTATTGAAGGGTAAACTTAACTTTGCCTTAAGAAATCCGTTTTTCTCATTCATAGGTCGCGGTTAGTTTACCAATTGGAATTGAGTTTATAATCACATTTTTTTTGTAACGCATCTTCAAATCTACGTTTTTTGGGTTTTATCCTTTATTGGTACTTTATGATATTGCCTCTTGCCAAATTTCATTTTCATGATTAAATGATGACGAGGGACGTATAAAAATAAAAAACAATATTTGTATGGCGTACAGATAGTTGTTCCGGGTCTGGCTGTTTGTGAATGTGAGTTCAAATGTTTGTTAACATAACCACGATACAGGAGAAATTCATAGTGTGGGGCAAGGTTTTACAAAAAAAAAGACACGACGAACAATATATTTGACTTTCACAAGGACATATGTGGGTTGCTCAAATTGTCAGACATTTGTTGAAAAGAAAAAAAAATATAAAGACCATTCACAACAAACAAATCAAATGAATAATTATTTATTAAATTAAATCAATGAGATCATAAAATGTCACACATCTTAAATAATAAAAAGAAATGCAAAATTATGAAATGACATAGAAATTATATAAAATTTACAATATTCTCATTTTATTTGATTCATTGGACTAAGCTTAGCTAATATTACAACTATATTCTAGAGATTCTTTTTATTCTTTAATTACCGTCTTCTATTTATTTCAAAATGGGCCTATTGTCCAAATAGAAAAGTCTCCTTCCATCACAATCCGATCAGGCATTTAGAAGTGAAAAGGTAACAAACATACAAACAGAGTTACTTTCGTATGTATGTATTAAAAGTATGGAGTATGGATACAGTAGGTACAGATGTATGTTTTGGCTACTTCCATTATTTGCCAATTTCATACAATAAACCTATTGAAATAATATGTCTGGACCTTCGGCTCTCATCAAAGTACTCCTTCCTGAGGCAACCCATATGAATAGTTATAATAACCAAGTATCAATTTTCTCCCAACTATCAATTACAATATGAACCACCCACAAAACATGACTATCACAAACTTACTAATTACACAAAATTCGACACCAAACTCGTGTGCTAGCCTAGTAACAAGTACCTTTCTTGCGAAACCCGATACTTTATGAGACAGATTGCTTTGTATCGAATACTGTGTACAATTTATCAACAGCATCAATCATGGAGGATTGGAGGCGCACGATTAATTCCCTCACAGCCCCTACCTTGGCTGACACTTTAAACCAACAGGATTGCTGGTATTTCAGCTAACTGCTTTTATTTGATTAAGTGGGTCTTCTTTACTGGGGCCGTGGCGAAATAAGAATTGCCACTTTGTCGATTTTCAGATTAAGCCGCACTTGACTAGGTTGTTTTTTTTTTAACCTAAATGGCATCTCGCAGTTTTATTTATTTAACCTAGGAGGTTGTCGTATGCTTAACCGGAAAACTCCTGTGGATACCTCGAGAGTAAGGGCAAAAACTTAAAATCAAATCACATCATCTTTATTGTGGATATAGGAAAGTGTACATAATACAGCTGTTGTCCTTACTATCCTTACTAATATTATAAAAGCGAAAGTGAGTTTGTTTGTTTGTTACTTCTTCACGCTTTAATGGCTACACCGATTTTGATGAATTTTGGTACAGAGATAGTTGGGAACCAGGAGACGGACATAGGCTATTTTTTGTGTGTGCAAGTGTGAAGTGGAATGTGAGAGAGAAAGAGGGAAGGAAAGGGAAAACTTAGCGTTGCTATTACAAATCAATAAGGCGCAAGGGGAACTGTGTTACCCCGAATTTAACGCGAGCGAAGCCGCGGGCAATAGCTAGTTAATAAATAATTTGTGAACAGCTAAAAACTAAGCGACTATACGCTAAGGGCACCCCCTGTGGGGTACGAGCCTCGGATTAGGGCATCGCTGGGGAAGGACAGCAAAGAGACAGGCTGGATCTGAGTGATATTATTTTGGATTTAGTTTGAAACTAAATCTATTTTGGTCCTTGGATGGGATTCTTTATAGACCTCGTTAAAGACTATATTATTATATAAGCTGCATGTCCCGACTGTCATTTGTAAATCTTTGACAGATGTTACAGAAAGTCTGATAACCAGTCTTACCAATAAGTAGTATACCAGCTATTAAGTAGGTTGTTGAAATTAGTTAGTCAGTCACTTCATATAACATAGTGGTATTAAGTTAAATCCGGTCAGACTGGAAGCCGTACTCAACATAGTTGGGAAAATGGTAGGGAGATAATGAAGCAGGTCTTCTTTAATCACGTTTTGAGAATGAAGGACCTAACTCATACCGACTTTATCACCGTAAAATTCAAAAAAAATCAAAATTCAAAACCATTTATTTCAATTAGACCATTACAGGCACTTTTGAATGTCAAGAAACAAAACTAATCTACAGTCCCGGTCACAAGGCATAATAACTTGTGAAAGTACTGTAGTTGCCCATTCCAAAGCGTTGATCTCTATGGAGAAGAATGGGCAAGAAACTCCATGGACACTCTTTTAAATTATAATATTTTTACAAAATTGTATTTACATCATTCATGTTAAGATTATACAAATATGTGAGAACGATGAAGAAAGACGTGCACAGTAAGAGCGTCCAGAGTAAATAAAAAGCAAAATTTAATTTTAAATCTAGAAAAGTTAAAAATGAACCGTGGTAGCTAAAAAATGACCAGCCCCAACTGACAGCGCCCGTTCACGAACATGACGTATGGATCAGCTCCATTCAGCTCGACCATTTTGAAGGCAGCTAAATGACCCGACACTCCCGCCACCATCAGCGAGACGTTTAAGTGAGCATGACACTATCAACCACCAGGGCTTCGTCAAGTCAATAATAATACATAGCACTCACATATGGGCTTAATAATTATACAATACTAGAGAATTGATTCTATACATTGCAAAGATAGTCTTACAATCTTCTGCAACGTAACATTTGATAAGGTAGAAAAACAAAGGAGATCAAATAAAAATACCACTGACTAAGGGTGAAATTACACTTAGAGGGTGTATTTTTTGACAGCTCCAAAGGAATCACAAATTTCAGTATATATATAATAGATATAAAATGTCTTGACAAACAGACTGACAGCAAAGTGATCCTATAACAATTCCGATTTTGCCTTTTGAGGTTGACCTTAAAAATAAAGACGTGAGGCATCACAAATATTTCTAAATACAGCTGAAAAAAAAACGGTTAATAGAAGTCAATAAAAGAAGTGATACAAAATGGAATGATTATCAAACCCCAAATTAAAATATACAGTAATAATAGCTTATTACTGTCCAAGTTTCACCCTGTCTGCTAGACAAAGGCCTCTTCTCATACAGAGAAAGCATGAGCATTGATCACCACGCTTGCTCAAGACTGGTTGGTGATTTTAGACTTACATCCTTCCTTACTATAATATTATAAAAGCGAAAGTGAGTTCGTTTGTTTGTTAGTTTGTTAAACCGATTTTCATGAATTTTGGTACAGAGATAGTTGGGACCCTGGAGACGGACATAAGCTTAAATCTTAAATATCTTGGGACAACTCACACACGGCTATCTGATCCCAAGCTAAGCAGAGCTTGTGTTATGGTAACCAGACAACTGATATACATACTTATATAATTTATAAATACATACATATTATAGATAAATCACACCCAGACACAGAACAAACAATCATGCTCATCACACAAAGATTGTCCTGGGTGGGAATCGAACCCACGACTTCTGGCTCAGCAGTCAGGGCCACTAACCACTAGACCAACAGGCCCGTCAAGCTATTTTTTTAAAGTGAGATAAGGGGAAGAAAGAGAGAAGAAACCGAGAGAAAAAGGTTTTTTATTTCGATTAGCAACGCGTGTTAAAGTTAGCGTTAACCCAAAGTAACTATGCCACGCGGACGAAGTCGCGGCCGGAAGCTAGTTATTTATAATTCCGAAATAAATAAGAGGACTCTGTGCTGACAAAATTCTTACACCATAACTTTCAAAATTAAATTAGACGCAGTCGCCTCAGGGCCTATTCAAAAAAAAAAAAAAAAGCTGCTGTCAACTCGTCAACGTCAGTCTCGTGCGAACAAAATTAATTTTAATAGATATTTCTCACTTTTACCACTTCAATAATCAAAACTTGTTCATAAAAAATATCTCCATTTAGAAATATTAATGTTATCTGGAATTAATAAAGTGAAATTTTACAATAAACAATACCTAATGACACCATGGCAGACATACGTCACATGCGCTGTCAAAAGAAAAAATCTGTAAATGCATGAAGATGATTACAAGATCAGCAGCTCGCCGTGATGCACGCCTTCCACCTCCGGGCCCGTCGCTCAGCTCCGCCTCGCCGCCGCCGGAACCCAGCCTCGTCGTGAGTGCTGTGACACCGGCCGTGGCAGTTGCGTCGAGCTCGAGTGACGAGTATTTTTCCCCGCCCACGACGCCACCACCTGCTCGTCGACGGGGAGGACGCCGGCGCCGGCTGCCGGACGGCTTAGGACTTTGAGGCCCACCGGCCTCTGATAGGGTCCCAGCTGCGATGGACTAGTTCCATCAATGAAAACGTCATGCGCTCATACTATGGGGCTACAGAGGGAGGAAACAACCTGACCGGTACCGTGCTCTCTCTGTTTCAGGTGCTTGAGCCAGCTGTCAACGTGTCGGCACAACGACTGTCGGATCAGGTGCGGGTTATCCAGCGTAATCGTATGCTGGATGACACCGTACTTGATCGCTTGCGAACCGAAATGCAGAATAGCCATGTCATTACCTCTTCGTCGCAGGCTGTGGTTCCACCACAGTCCCACCAACTAGTTAGTCGCGCTGACGAGGTAAGTAATGACATGGCTACTAATGTAAGTACCCAGTGCAGTGAGGAAATGAGGAGTGCTTTGGAGGGTGCGATTCGAGAATATCGGTACATATCGCCCGAACTTAGACCACGCTTACCTCGTTTGCCCATGCATAATAAAAATAGGATGCTGGTGGCTGTTCTGGATTCGCAGTTGTCAAACTATTTTGATAACTGCGAAAACCTCACTGATGCTCACTCACTCCTGTATTGTGCGGCTGTAGCGGCATGTCGTGTAGCTCATGTCAAATTTCCTGATGACAGAGCTACACGACCGAAACCAACTGTACCAGTCTGGCAGTACAGGATTGAGCGACGTATTGGTGTGGCCAGAGCGCTCATAGGCAAACTTATCTGTTTCAGGGAGGGTAACACTCGTCCTCGAGTGATGCGCTTTGTGAGGCGGGCATTTGCAGAGACTGATATTAGTCCTTCAGATTACATGTCCCGCATCACAGAGCGCATCGACTTCCTGAAGCAGAAAGTGTATGCATGGGCAAACCGTATTCGTAGGTATAAGCGGCGGGTGGAACGATACACTTTGAATCGCACATTCCAAAGTGATGAAAGGTGGGTCTATAGAGCATGGGAGCGACCAGACCAAGATGTGTCTGACATGCGCCTACCGGATGATGACGCCATGTGTTCGTTTTGGCGCAGCATCTGGTCGGTGCCTGTCAGTCATACCGAGGGTGAATGGACTCGGGAAGTCGAGCGAGTGTGCGATCCAATACCAGAAATTGGGGCAATAACAATCAGCCCCCAAGATGTAACTTGTGCGGTCCGTCCGTTGCCTAATTGGAAATCTCCAGGGCCGGATGGACTGCACAACTTTTGGTTAAAATGGATCCAAAGGTCGCACGCTCGTTTGGCGACCCTATTCCAGACAGCCTTAGAGTCAGGGTCGCTACCCAAGTTCTTGACGACTGGAATAACCCACCTGCTCCATAAATCGGGTAGTACGGCGGAACCCAAAAATTATAGACCAATAACGTGTCTTCCTACAATCTATAAAGTTCTTACATCCATTTTGAGGGCTAAAATCACTAAACACATAGATGACAATTCTATCATGTCTGCTTCTCAGAATGGATGTAGGAACGGGTCCCGTGGTACTAAGGAGCTGCTCCTCATTGATATGGCTATTAGTCAACAGGTTCGCCGTTCCCAAAGGGATCTGTCGACATGTTGGATAGACTATAAGAAGGCCTATGACTCCGTGCCACACACATGGCTCATGAAGGTGCTAGAATTGTATAAAGTTGATGCAACTCTGCGCACCTTTCTGAGCTTGTGTATGAGGCAATGGAATACGGTTCTTCGCTATCCAGGATGTCGGCAGATTCAGAGGAATAGTGAGCTGATAAGGATAGAGCGAGGTATATTCCAGGGCGATAGTTTGAGTCCACTTTGGTTCTGCTTAGCCTTGAATCCTCTAAGCACGTTGCTGGAGGATTCAGGTCTGGGCTATCGATTGAGGAGAGGTGGTCGGGTTATATCTCACCTTCTTTACATGGATGACCTGAAACTCTTTGCCCCCAACGATTCGCAACTGATGGAACTACTGAAGGTAACTGAAACCTTTAGTAGTGCCATCAGTATGGAATTTGGTGTGGACAAATGTGCGGTCATGCATGTAAAGCGAGGGGAAATTGTGGAATCTGTGGGAACCCAGCTCTTGGATTCCATACACCTTAGATCCCTCTCAGCAAACGAAACCTACAAGTATTTGGGTATGTCGGAAGCGTTGGGTATCAATGTTGCTGACATGAAGCAATCGTTGAAGGAACGCTTCTTTGGCCGGCTGAGAAAAGTATTTAATAGTCTTTTATCAGGTGGAAACAAGGTGCGTGCTTTCAACGGTTGGGTCATGCCGGTTTTGATGTACTCTTTCGGCATACTCAAATGGACTCAAACAAAACTAGATGCTCTGGATAGAAAAGTCCGTACATTGTTGACGGCATATCGTATGCATCACCCACGGTCTTCGGTTATGAGACTGTATATCCCACGGAGTTGTGGTGGTCGAGGCTTTTTAAACGCCAAGACTCTCCACAATCGTGAGATATGCAGTCTCAGGGAGTATTTCTTGGAAACCGACGTGGGGATGCATCGAGATGTGGTTACGGTAGACAAGGGCTTTACCCCGCTCTCCTTGGCTAAAGAGAACTGGCACAAACCTGTAGTACTTGACACTAACGACCGCAAGGAGGTATGGCAGAGTAAGGAGCTTCACGGACGCTTTTTCCGGGCCCTACATGGACCCGATGTAGATCAATCAGCGTCCGTAGCCTGGCTACGTTCCGGCGACCTCTTTGGAGAAACCGAAGGTTTTGTCTGTGCAATTATGGATGAAGTTATGATGACGAATAACTACCGGAGATTTATTGTGAAGGATGGCACGGTTGACATATGTCGGGCATGTCACCGTCCGGGTGAATCAATTCGACACATTATCTCCGGTTGTTCTCGTCTAGCTAACGGAGAGTACTTGCATAGACACAACCTTGTAGCCAGGATTATCCATCAGCAACTTGCTCTAAAATACAGCCTTGTGGAATCGGAAGTGCCGTACTACAGGTATGAGCCCGACCCAGTTCTTGAAAATGGCAATATCACATTGTACTGGGATCGCTCCATCATCACTGACAGGACTGTTGTTGCCAACAA
This sequence comes from Ochropleura plecta, assembly GCA_905475445.1. Classification (NCBI taxonomy): domain Eukaryota; kingdom Metazoa; phylum Arthropoda; class Insecta; order Lepidoptera; family Noctuidae; genus Ochropleura; species Ochropleura plecta. Next base: position 4,414,009 of record FR997738.1, on the reverse strand, counting down.
GCCTGATATAGTGGTGGTGGATCGATCAGAGCGGTGCGCAATGATTATTGACATAACAGTCCCGCATGATGAGAACCTCGTGAAAGCCGAGAAAGATAAACAAATCAAATATATTGACTTGGCTCGCGAGGTTGTCGACATGTGGGATGTGGACTCAGCGATCATTGTGCCGATAGTCGTATCTGCCAATGGCTTAATTGCGAAGAGCCTCGACCAATACCTGAGGAGGCTCTCGTTAGGCAGTTGGATCAAGGGCTTGATACAGAAAGCGGTACTCCTGGACACGGCTCGTATTGTTAGGAGGTTCCTTTCTCTGGAGCCCTGACCGCTGGTAGCTTGGACCCTGTTCCCGATACCGGTGGGCTACTATTTTTATATTTTTAAATGTTTTTTTTTATGTTTTTAAGAAATATTTAAAAATTTAATGATATGTGGAGAAAGAAATAAATGTACTAAATAATAATATTCTTTCCATATTCTGTTGATTATAAATGAAGCTCGAAATTATTATAATCAAAACTTTGTTGATTAAAGTTATGCAAAGAAAATTAAAATAATTTCGCAGTTTATATTAAATTATATTATTTGTACGCACCGGTATACCTTTGCAATTCTTATGGAGGGTAAAGAGAATAATTTACTTAGAGTAGAATGGAAGAGGACCTGCTGCGCCAATCTAAATAATTGGGATAAAGACTAGAATACATAATTTACTTTGAGACTATACTGTGACGGGGTTGCGGGTTGTTCGAAAGAGATACCGCGGCCCCGGAACATAAAGGGCAATAGAAAGAACATGGGTGAGTTTCTTCGCCTTGAGCGGGGAAAGTTATTTGATTATTTCCCATCCGCAAAAATAAACATTGAATTGTATTATCTTGTGTATTGTTATAACATTAAAACACGAAACACATTACAATACACGTTACACAATACAGGAAACACATTACAACTATACTCACCGTACATTATGATAAAAACTGCAACATAATGATACCTATATGAACAAGTAAACTCGTACAAACACTAAGTCTAGACACACTCCATACAACTTAAATAACAGTTATTCATTACACATATTACCTATACTGTGATAATCAAGTTTATTATTTTTAGTATTTAAATTCAAAATCTGTCTTACCGACAACCCACCTGCATAATATTCGCCGCACATTATCTCGACATCCGTGTGTCACTAGCAGGATTCAGCAGAATACCAGCGTCAGGTAATCCACCTGGCATTATGCTGAGCTGGACTCCTTTTTGGTGCAATTTTGAGACACACACCGCCCATTAGTGGGCGACCTTAAAAAATATATGTGTTGTGTCTAAATGCCTATGGGTCGATTTAACTCAGTCTACCTTACTTTTTTTTTAATGTGTACCATTTTTTTTCTGTGTGATGTTTTTTTTTATTTTAATTCTTGTATTGTGTCTTTTGTTGCATCAAATAAATGATTTATCTATCTCATCTATCTAAATAAACTCACGTCTTTTTGCCCGACTGCCGAAAGGAGGATTATGATTTTCGAGACGTTTAAATGTCTAATTCTTTGCCACATTCCATGGCCTAAACTGTTTAACGGAATTCGACATATGAGGTGTCTTTGAATTTGTCTCAGTTGTAGAAGTGAGATAGGGTACTCAAAAATAAAAAAACGCAAGCTATAAGAGTTTTCCAAATTAAAACTAAAAAGTGTGTAATGAAAACAAAATTTAATTAATTATCTAATAAAAAAAAAACCTGAATGCGTAAACAATAACTTTAAATAAATAGAAAGAAGTCTAAAAAGCAATTTAATTACTTCAACCGTCGACTAATTATATAATCTGGGATTCAATATCCAATATGGATCCTACCTAAATAAGTACATAGAATAGGATAGAGTATACCTTGTACACTATACACTATAAAAACTAAGATTTGTGAGCTCACCTTATTATGTTCCTGCCCTAAACCCTATTTATTTAAGGTCGACGCAGTATATTCTGAACCGTATTAATCATACTCTTCCAATTTTTCATCATCTAGTAACCTCTCCCCCACACCTCACCCCGTTCTAGTTTATTACTATTTATTACTAAAGTTTGTTCCCTAAAGAACTGAAAAAAAGCTAGGTCAGAAGAAGCATAAGGTACTTCATCTGACCTAGACATATTTTTTTCCGGCTTTTTTCGGGCTCGTCTTCCAGTCTTACCGGATTAAACTAAATACCAGTATATTACATGAACACAATGCAGTTAGTACTGCGTAAAACAGTAATACACCTTTGATATGACTGGTAGTCAGACTTTCAAGCCACTCTCTTATTTAGTAATGACTGTCCAAGATCTTCAAATGACTGCATGGAGGAAATTCGCTGTGTAATGAATGGTCACCCATCAACAGACTAACCTTGGAAAGCGTTGCTTAACTTCAAAGATCAACTCGTGCAGCTATTAACACACACCACGATCTTCTCTACCTATACTTAAAGTTTAATTTTCAGAAACATTTTGTTTTTATATTAAAAATACCGTAATATAAAAATACCAAAAGAATAACTGTCTATAGAAGAATATTCAATAACAACGACATCAAAGATTCACATAGTAATTTCGCAAAATGTGTACATAATTCTCTCCCTATTTGTGCCTACATACATGCGACACGAAAGTGCTCGATATCGCGTAAATTCTTCCGTTTACTGACATAGCGAGCAAGTACTGCCATAGAGTAATAAATCTTATAGAAGTGACACTTTTGGATGTTAGCAAAATTATTGCAGACTAGTTGGCGCCCGCGGCTTCGCCCGCGTTATATCGAAAGAAAATCCCTTCAACAATGCTTGGTTACAAATAAAAAAGAAATAATAAGGTTTTATAGACTTGTCAGTTGCTGAAAGTTAACGCGTCGTCAAACTGACAGCGGAATTTATTTAAATTTCATGTAGACTAGTGGTACGCCGGTGCACCGACTTTTCTCTGATCGGGTGATTGAGCGGTATATAAGTTAACTTAAGGTAGATTTTCCTCAAACCAACCCGGCCGCTAGTGACAACAGGCCGTATCGACGGCGACGGCGCGTTCGTGTTCCATCAAAAATATATCAGCAAATCAGAGCCTGCCGGGGTTGCGGGTTATTTTAAAGAGATTTCGCAGCTCCGTAACCCAAAGGCCAAAAGAAGGAACTTGAAAGTGATTTAATCAGTACAAGTTTGACAGTCCCTTCAAGGTTGAGGCCAATTCTTCAGTGGGTTACCATTCATGACATACCCAGATCCATCTGGACCTCAGGAAGAACGTAAGGAAAGAAGATGCATGATATTTATTTTGCAAGTAGGTTTTTAGAAACACTTTTACGAGTCGTATTTTTTTAACTAACCGATAATTCATACTCGACTACTCTGAGAAGAAACAGCCGAAACAAACACTAGGCAGATGACGTGGTTCTCTTCTATACATTCATAAATCTATGGTACCACCCATATACGCAGTAACACTTAGAGCTCGCGCGAATAATGTGTAAATTCAATTTAACATAACTTGCTATAGACAATGCGGCTGCATTGTTGCGAACGGCTGTCTTTAATTTTAAATGTGTTACATATAAAAGCTTTGGGGTTCGTTTTTATTTTAAAATGTATTCATTTATTGGACGATGCAAATGTACATTAAAAACTGCTTAAACAGGGAATTGCGATGATCTCGCTTTGTAATGTTTAATGGTACAATTTATTAACAAGCTTTAATTATAATCTTTAAAACCTGCAATACAATCCTCTAAGTTTATTTCTATAACTATTTCATGAGAAAGTTATTCAATAAGTTTAGATGATAAAAACGATTAAATAAAAACTCGTGTTTTAATATTTATAACTCCGTGAAACTATAGTTATTACGATCGCGAACCATATCGTAATCAACATACAACCTGGCTCTGACCACTATGTTTGAATTTAGTCCGCGCGGTCTATAGCATCGTCCGCGCGGTCTATAGCATCGTCCGCGCGGTCTATAGCATCGTCCGCGCGGACAATAGCATCGCCCATCATAGGTGCGTCAACTTCAACTAATTTGAATAATTGGATTTTGTTCTCACTTGCAGTTTTTACAATCAGTTCTAATTTGGGCAGACGAATATGTACATGGAATTAATTGACAAGAAACTCTAGAGCCTTAAATATTAGGAAAACGTTTTTAAGGATGTGCGTATTTTAACGCAATCTAATATTTTTAACTTTTCCACCGTCGTTGTACATAATAGAGTGCCACTTTATCTAGGCTCTAAGATGAAACACTCGACTCTCACAAGTACCTACTTGTAAACATTTCTTTCGGATCAAAATGCTTTATTTTAAGAACATATCATTTAGAAAAGAATCTTAAGTGAGACGTTTTAATTAATTGTGTATTTTATTTTTATTTGTCCTGGCTTTAACACTCATTGATTTTGATGTGCCATGAGGAGGGACGAAGCACATGTGATGAAAAGAGTGATGGATCTGAATGTTGATGGGCGGAGAGCGAGAGGAAGGCCAAAGAAGAGATGGATGGATTGTTAAAAGAATGATATGAAGGAGAAAGGAGTAAATGATGCCGTGACGTCTGATGAGATGATGAGAATGGAAGAAGAAAACGTGTTGCGCCGGTCCCAAAAAGAATAGGACATGGGCAGGAAAATTATGATGATTAAAATGTGCCATGCTTCTCCAAGAATATCGTTGCTTGGCAAGTCGCTTACCTGCATACAAAGGAACCTGACCATACATTTTCCCAGAGACAGTGGAACGAGCCGCTCTGCGGAATAAACTACTTAACACGTCTGCTATTACTGCTGAGCGTGCCTGCCTGTTGGTGGGGGTGGGGTCTTAGGCTTCACGCACTACCGTCGTCGAGCATAGACATGTAACATTCGCTCGTTGCTCTTCGAGCGAGGTCGAAGTTTCCAGGTGTTAGAAGTAGGACAGGTGTGCAAATGATAGCCACTACAGATTTTTCAGGTGTTAGAGGTAGGACAGGTGTGCAAATGATAGCCACTACAGATTTTTCAGGTGTTAGAGGTAGGACAGGTGTGCAAATGATAGCCACTACAGATTTTTCAGGTGTTAGAGGTAGGACAGGTGTGCAAATGATAGCCACTACAGATTTTTGATAGCTTTAATCTCCAATCTATTGTGTATTTTCTCGCTTGATAAAAGGGAGGACCTAGGTGAAACTAAACTGCACAAAACTTATTCACAAACTGAGTTTACAACTTTTAAAAAATAGATACAGCTTACTAAAAACACAACAACTGGCCAAAAACGTCCAAAAAACGTAATGAGCTAAAAAATGACTGTTGAAGATGAAATGACAGAATGAAATTCGAAATATGAATATTTAAAAATGAATGTTGATCGAAAAGAGAAGAGGTTGAAGCAACAGAGAGGGTAAAATACCCACATTGTTAGAGGCACATTGTTCATTAAAAACCTTCAAGAAAAGCGTTAGTTCTTAACAATAAGAGGATAGCACAGGCCCGACAATAAGTCACAATAGCTTACTTTACAAAACGCAAATAAATAAAACTAAGATTTCTCCTCCACAGACCGAGGAAATTTCACTCTAATTGAATGAACACCGGCTGTTTAGTGTTTATATACCACATTAAATTGACCTTTCAACCTATAACGTACGCTACATGCGGTCAACGGCGATGCACTTAGGGTCGCCGCACACGGGCCACCGACCACAGCCTCAAAATGCCGCCACCGGTATATTTCCTATTAGTTTTCATACATTTTATATGGACTCGCCGCACACGGTTGATGTTGGTGGCCGCCACAAGCTATAGTAGTTTGTGCCGCTTCTAACTTCTCGTGGCGGCGTTTGTGGCTGTCGCGTGTGGCTCGTGTGGGGCGACCCTTAGTGTTCATACCAGCTCAAAGAGCTATTATTATTGGTACAGCTCAAACATGGCCATTAGTGCTTGCTATTGAATGCCCTGTTTTTCTTGAAGATTTTATTTTTAACTAATATTATAAAAGCGAAAGTGAGTTTGTTTGTTTGTTACGTCTTCACGCTTAAATGGAACCGATATTTGATGAATTTTGGTACAGAGATATTTGGGACCCTGGAGACGGACATAGCCTAATTTTGTTTTTTTTTTAAGTGAGAAATGAAGGAGAAAGAGGGATAAAAAATGAAAACTTAGCTTTGGTATTACAATTAATAAGGCGTAAGGGCAAAAACTACTGATAACCGGTACCTGCAAAGCAGGAAAGGGGAACTGCCAACCCCCAAATATCGCGAGCGAAGCCGCAGGCAAAAGCTAGTAAACTGTATTAACGTGAAAGGAGCCCGAGGTTAAATTATTTTTGTTCGACCTACTGCGTCTCGTAACAGATAAAATATCTACGATATCTACTTGATATTTTTACCTAACTGTACTCAACCTATTTTTTTTAATCGTTACTTACTAGAGTTTGTTTGTTTGTTACCTCTTCACGCTTTAATGGCTAAACCGATTTTGATGAATTTTGGTACAGAGATAGTTGGGAACCAGGAGACGGACATAGGCTATTTAAAAAAAAACAGTGGGATATGAGGGAGAAAGAGGGACGAAACGGGAAAACTTAGCGTTGCTATTACAAATCAATACGGCGCTACCGAATTTAACGCGAGCGAAGCCGCGGGCAAAAGCTAGTATAAAAATAAAACCGATTTCGACTTTAGTCGGTTATGTTAACTTTGTGCCACTGCCTTCCGGAAGTCAATTATCTTCCATTTTTTAGTTTTTTTTAAGTGTTTTATTTTTTACAAAAAAAGTATATTTTTTCAGCATTTTTAGTTACGGTATAATGATATATCACATATTTTTTATCGAGTATTCATTTTCCATTGTTACTATAAAAGATTAGCGGACCATCCATATAAACATAGAGAAAAAAAATATGTATTATAGACGATTACTCAAAAACTACCTAAGCAATTTAAATAAAATTGAAATGGGACCACCTGGGAAGTATATATCAAACAAAAAAAGAGTTTTGCAAATCGGTCCAGGCGTCTTTGAGTATTCGGTGAACATACATAAAAAAAAAGATTCTGTCTGAATTGAGAACTTCCTCCTTTTTTGTTTGTGGCTAAATAATAGCAGCCGCTCGGGTCGATCTTTAGGATAACCCGCGCTTGACTAGGTTGGTCTGTAAATTGGTGGTAAAAACCGTCACATACAGAGTTTCATCTGTGCCTCGGAAAGCACATTAAACGTGTCATAAGTCGCGGCATGTCGAAATACAGAAAACAAAACATTTTTCGCACTGATTTTCCGTCAACATCCTTAAAAACCCTAAAAAGTTACAACCTCATTTGCTTGTACCAAATTATTTCCAAACGATGTAATTTCTGTCTCACAGTCTTTTGTTCCGTGTTTCTTAATTAATTTGCATTTTAATTATGTACTTCTCCATTTTCAACACCATTTTATTCTAGAGCTTTCACGTGTCTTATATTACAGCATACCCTGACGCCTGTTATCTTCAATGTGTTCAGCACCTGATAGTAGACCCACATTTTACCATTCGCGTATAAGTCTCATGTCATGTCAGTGGATGGGTGACCACCCGTTACATACCGAGTTTCCTCCGTGCCTCGGAAAGCACGTTAAACTGTTGGTCGCGGCTGCCATTTGTAGGTCTTTGACAGTCGTTACAGGTAGTCGGTGTCCCGAAAGTATCGTATTACCCAGTTTGTGGAGGTCAGATAGGCAGTCGCTACATGTAAAATATTAGTATTCAGCTGCACCTGGTAAGATTGAATACTGACTCCAGCATAGTTGTATAACGGTTAAGCAGATGATGATATATTTACGTAAAGTACGTTTTATTTGTATAGAATATGTCACCCTGGTCAAGACATAAATATTTTAAACTGGCTAGCGCGCGCGGCTTCGCTTTGATATCGAAAAAAAAAGTATCGCATGTGTTATTCCAGACTATAATCTATATCTGTGCCAAATTTCATCAAGAACCGTTCAGCCGTTTTGACGTGAAAGAGTAACAGACATCCATACATCCAAACATCTATCCAGCCATCCTCACAAACATTCGCATTTATAATATTAGAAAGAACGTCCATATTAAAAATAAACTCATAAATTGGATAAAATAAATTATTACAGAAAACAAAAAGAAAAAAATTCTTACATTGTACACAAACAAATTAATGGATCAATTAATGGATTGACACATCAGCTAAAGTTCACTGAAGCAAAATGCCGCACTGCTCGCAGTCTAGATTTAGTGCTAACAACTTGATTGTTATGTAAATCCTAAGATTCCTCTCATACGGTTAGTAGTCACAAAGGGGCTTGTTGTTACGATTACCAAGCTTAATTTCGTATGTAAATGAGGGATGTAGGCATGATTATAATCTTCCAGCTGTTTTGGAGATAAAGTTTAATGAACTGAGATATCTAACAAACTTTTTGGCCACGAGTTACACGTTTATGCGTGACGCGTCTTGTCACTTCATAGTTTTTAAAATTCCGTAAGTCAAAAGGAAAAAACGGAGCCCTTATTGGACCACTCTGTCTGTCAAGACCCTTTATCTCGGGAACGCGTAAAGGTATCAAGTTGAAATTAAAACCATTTACTTAAATCCGTGGTCACTTATTTAGAAAGTGGGACGTTTTGAGAGTTGACGTTATGTGAAGTGGACTTTTTGGGAATTATAGATTTGCGGTCGTTTTGGGAAAGTGGACGAAATGGGAAATAGACATTTAGGGAATTGCCATTTTGGGAAGTGGGCGTTTTGGGAGGGTGAATATTTTGGAAAGTTGTCGTTATGAACCTAAAGGACTTTGCGCCGTGAAAAAATCAGCCCTCTTAGTCCACGCAGTCAAAAGATATAGCCGTTTATGTCGCAAGTTTGTACGGAACCCGCGCGCCTCGGCGCGTGAGTCTGTCTTGCATTTAGCCGTTTTTTTTATAACCCTTTATAGCATTTGTCCCATTGCTGGACCTTTCCACTTTCTTTTCCTAAACCTCTGTATCCAGTGCTATTTCTGGCCATGTTTGCCCCACATACAAGATCATATTTTACAAGATCATACAGGGTGATTGGAAGATGGGTGCAAAGCTTTAAGGCGAAGATAGTACAGACAATTTAGAACCATTTAAGCCATGGTTGTCTTAGACGAAGTCTTACCAAATATTTTTAACCAAATTTTTAAGTTTTTTTTCGGAAATTCTCAAAATTTTATGTAAACTGCATAATTATGGCCAAATTGAATGATAAATGAATTCATTTTTTATTTATTTAATTAAAGTAATGTGTAAGCAATCAAGCAAAACATGTTTTAGGCTTCTGTGTCATTAGACATTTTTTTTACAGACATTTAAAGATCAGAAAAAATAAAAAAATTGTACAATACGTCTTTTAAACCTTATTAAAAAAAAAACGGAGGGTGCTTTTTTTGTTCAAACCTTTTTGAAGACATGCTTGATAATCGCTCTTTCTTTTGAGGTATCATTTATGCGGATATCTTACAAATTATTGAAATTAGGGCCTACAAACCAATTTGAGGGAGAATTTTTTTTATTTTAGGCAGACTAATTAAAACAACATTTGAATTAAAATTATTTATTTTTCATGTTCAAAATGACGGCCGTGATTCCTAATACAAGCACGGCCCCGTCTTCTAACTTCTGTAGTCGTTATTTTCAACATCATCTCCTGCTTCATTGTCTCAAACGCTGAATTTATTCTTTGTATCAATTCTTCTCTAGTGTTAATTTCTTTGTTGTTATACACCAGTTCCTTGGCCCGGCCCCACACGAAAAAGTCCAACGGGGTCAGATCTGGGGAGCGAGCGGGCCAAGGGATGGGTCCATCCCTGCCGATCCAGCTATCAGGAAAGCAATTGTTGAGGTGTTCCCTTACATTTAAAGTCCAATGCGCTGGACAGCCGTCTTGCTGAAAGATGACTGTTCGGTCTCTTTCGAAGATCGGGACACCTAGGATTCCTCTACCAGCAGTGGTAAATCAATTTGCAGAAATTGCAAATAATTTTCGCCATTCAATGGATCAGGCAAAAAGTGGGGCCCAATCAATGTTCTGCCAATTATTCCAGCCCATACATTCACAGAGAATTTCATCTGAAATGACACCTGCTTCTTAAAATGTGGATTGTTGTCTACGTCGGCCCATTCATGGATGTTGTGAAAGTTTGTAATACCTTCCCTTGAAAATTTACTTTCATCCGTCCACAAGATTGATTTCAGAAACCACGCATCTTCGATGTCTCTGTTGAGGAGGAAACGGCAGAACTGAATTCTTCTTTGAGGATCTTGCTCTACTAGACCTTGCACACTCCTGCCATGGAACGGATACTTATCATTTTGGTGCATTGTATGCCACACCTTCCATTGAGAAATGTTTAAATTTCGAGCTACTGCTCTAGTACTGGTAGTAGGTTCCGCTTGAAATGCTGCTAAAATGTCTTCGTCGACGGCAGTTTCGTGTCTGCCCGGGTTGACTCCAGGTTCCACGCGGTGAAACCCATCTTGGGCAAGACGACGAAACGTGTTGTAAAACACTCGGACATTCGGTATCCTGCGATTCGGATAGCGCTCTTGATACATCCGTCGCGCCAAAGATCCATTGCCGTCTGCTCTACCGTACATAAATACGATATCCGCATATTCTTGATTGGAAAAAGTAGCCATAGTCACTTAACAATTAAGAAAAACGGCGTAGGAGCGCACTAAACGTCAACTCAACACAATTAAGTCAAAAATCAACACGTGCAGGAGCGCGAGGCTACGACTGGACACGGTGAAACAAAAAAGTTCAAAACTAACGCAAACAACACTTGCAGGAACGCAAAGGGCTACAACTGAACACGGTAAATTGTGAATCAACACGACAACGTCCACTCACAAGGGCAGTAGTTTGACTAATAAGTAAAAGATGTAACGGCTTCATCACAGACCGACTGACCCTGACTAAAGAAAAACGACTTTGTTGCCTCAGTAACTAAGACCATTTTGCTGTAAAAACCAACTCTTTATCGCTTTTTGCTATTCATTGGGCGTTCTACCTGGAAATGCCGTCGCACCGCGCTCGGTGGCCATTGTTTAGAGAATCCCCTCAATGGGTTCCCCTCAATTGGTTCCTGCATGTGCCAAAAATTCTTAGAATTGAACAATGTTATCATTTCGAGCACATAAAGTATTCTTTTAAGCAAAAATTTTGTGTTTTGTTAGACTGCCTAAAATTTAAAATTTCTCCCTCGATTTGGTTTATAGGTCCTAATTTCAATAATTTGTAAGATATCCGCATAAATGATACCTCAAAAGAAAGAGCGATTATCAAGCATGTCTTCAAAAAGGTTTGAACAAAAAAAGCACCCTCCGTTTTTTTTAAAATAAGGTTTAAAAGACGTATTGTACAAATTTTTTATTTTTTCTGAGCTTTAAATATCTGTAAAAAAAATGTCTAATGACACAGAAGCCTAAAACATGTTTTGCTTGGTTGCTTACACATTATTTTAATTAAATAAATAAAAAATGAATTCATTTATCATTCAATTTGGCCATAATTATGCAGTTTACATTAAATTTTGAGAATTTCCGAAAAAAAAACTTAAAAATTTGTTTAAAAAAATTTGGTAAGACTTCGTCTAAGACAACCATGGCTTAAATGGTCCTAAATTGTCTATACTATCTTCACCTTAAAGCTTTGCACCCATCTTCCAATCACCCTGTATTACTGTCTGAAAAAAAAACTAAAAACATAATATATTTTCTCTTATCGTATTCTTCTCAGTCGTAGTAACAAAGTAATTTAAAAAAAAAAACAAAAAAAAAGACACCATCTTTGGGAGACCGCCATATTGGATTTATAATGACGTCACTTAGAACTAATCATTGGCTGTTTTCATTCTCCCGCTCTGGACGGAGCGTAAGGGGTTGTGTCATGCTTGTACTGACTGTACTTTGTGTTTTGGGACCGCGGTATCTCTTTCGAACAACCCGCAGAATCAAAAGACCTAGTCCGTGTTCGCATCATTAACATTACGAAATACATGAGTTTTAAAATACTCGCTTAACTTGTGATATTTTTTTTTTAAACTTAGCTTCCACACTAGGAATTTCTCCTGTATCGTGGGTGCGTTTGAATTTAAACTTACATACACAAACAGCCAGACCCGGAACAACTATCTGTAGGACATACAAATATTTGCTCCGTGCGGGGATTGAACCTGCAACACGAAACGCAGCAGTCGATAGCTCAGCCACTGCGCCAACCGTGTCGTCAATTGATTCACATATGATTATGATACTGAGTTTGCTTCTTGGAAATAAGTTAACTAAAATGATACAGAATTATATTATTTTCAATTAAAAATCATCGTATTTCGTTACGTTAACGCCGCTAATTCGTGGGAAGTGGGTCAAATTTAACTTCTATGATTTTTTTATATAGTTACTGGTTATAAATACTATGATAAAAATAAATGTTTAGATCATACCGCGAGTTACCGCCACGTGACTTACTTGCGGTACGCCACGCGGAAAAAATAAATGACGAACGCGTTTCTCTTGACGCAAGTCGACTCGCACGAGATACGTAACGGCGCTTAAGAGCCTCTTTTCAAGCGACTTTTTCTCTCAACGCTCATTGGTCGATTGGTCGGGTGTCTGTTGACTTCACAGCTTCGATATAGCAGTTTTATTTTAATTCATAAAAACGAGTACCTATGCAAAAACACATTTTTCACCGATCCCTTTAAAAAACAAGGTTTTATATTTATTATTTTATGTAACTTTCAAAAATTCCTAACACAATTTCATAGAAAAATACGTTGGAAACTGCTAGTGTTTTTATTTTTATCAAGCCATCAATTTTTTTGTCTTGTTTTGCTTTTTAGGCAGCCTTTGCAGTGTTCAACTGTAAATAGTGTTCTTTTTTATTTATTGTGAACTAGATTGCGCCCGCGACTACGTCTATGTGGCATACTTACTTTGGGTTAACGCTTTATTTAATGATGAAAAAAAAAATTGAGATATCATTATACCATAACTAAAAATGCCAAAATACACACATCAAAAGTGTCTAGGGATCAAGCATTTTTATGCGGATTTCTTGAGATTGAGATGTGGCTTTGTAATAAATTTATGATTTTATAAATTTATATGGATCCTTTTTGGTGCATTTCATAATTTGAATCAGGAACTCTCAATCAAATTCGAGTAAAAGATGAAAATAAGCTGTCAATATTTTCCCTATAAAAACATACAACGCATTGAAGACATTATTAGTGCTACTGTTTCCCTACTACTGATTAAAACCAACGTTATTATGGAGCGGCGACGTCATTTAAGCAGGGAAGAAATGCTCAGAGCCGTGGGAATGATAGAAGCTGGTTCCCGGCAACGTACTGTAGCTTTAGCTCTGAATACAAGTCAGAGTGTTATCAGTCGACTTTGGACACGTTACCGAAGCACTGATACCGTGGCTGAGCGCCATGGAGGACGGTATCGCTGCACCACACGGAGACAAGACCGATACATTCAAATCTTAACTCGAAGAGCTCCAACAATAACCGCCATGATGTTAGCCGTGAGGCTTCATCACTCTTCAGGGAACTTAATTAGCGACCAAACAGTCAGAAACCGCTTGCATGAAGTGAACCTTCATTCCCGAAGACCGCTACGGGTACCACCTATAGCAATGCACAATCGTAGGATTCGATATCAATGGGCTCTTGAACACAGAAATTGGGCAGAAGAACAATGGCGTTTCGTGTGCTTTTCTGATGAGTCTCGTTTTGGTATGAGACCGGATACAAGACGTATACGACACTGGAGAACCCCTGGACGCCAACAGCGATTAAAATCCTGCCAGGAAGTCCATCCTTATAGTGGTGGAACCATCATGGTATGGGCGGGTATTTGGATCGGCGGAAGAACTGAGTTGATTTGGATCAGAGGCAACCTCAACGCTCAAATTTATGCTGAGACGATTGTATCAGACGTCATCGTTCCTCTACAAGTGCAAATCGGTCCCTTATTTCAGTTAATGCATGATAATGCACGACCGCACACCGCAAGAGTTGTAAGACAGACTCTCGCCGCAGCTAGCATCAATGTCCTGCCCTGGCCTGCTCAGTCGCCAGACTTGAACCCGATTGAGCATGCATGGGATATGCTACAGAGAAGAGCTCTGCCGAATATGGAGGGTATCCAGTCGCAAGAAGACCTTTTTTTGTTGTTGCAACGAACATGGGCGGCCATTCCACAGCGTGATTTGGATGAACTCATTTTGAGTATGCCAAACCGATATTCTTGTGTTGTTAGTGTTCGCGGTAGAAACACGGATTATTAATTGTTTAAGTTACCCAATAAAATTTTAAAGAAAACTGTTATTTCAGTCTTTTTTTCGAACTTTAATGTTAGTGGTTCAAATGTCAAAAATCCCTTTATTAGGAAAATGGCAAATTTCTTTATTAATGCAAAGGTGACTTGGTTTATCGTTACTGTGACAAACGAAAACACTTTATTTGATGAATCCTTAAAGAAAATTTTAATTAATATCAATCAGGAGAAAAGTTATTGCAAAAATATATGTTGATCCCTAGATACTTTTGATGTGTGTAATAGCATTTCTGCGTAAAAAAAGACTTAAAACAAAACTAATAAGTGTACAAGAACTTTACTTCCAGAAGTAAAGTTCTTTTACAAGAAAATCAACGAAAAAAACAAATGACACTTCTTTATTGCAAAAAAGTTTTCTTTCTCTATATATTTATGTATTTTGACTATCTTTACTTTATTTTGTTTGTATTTGTCGTTATATTTAATTTGAAAATGTTTACTTGTAAACTTTCTATTATGCACCCTGAACCTACCATGTTTTCTCTCTGCATCACCCTAAGGTGGATTGGTAGAAAATGAAGGCATTAAGTCCGCCTTTGTACAGTTTTTTTTAAACGTATGCATAAAGTTTTACAGTAAATATTTAGAATCAGTTTATGCAGATCTCTTTTAATACGGAAAATTTTAATAATGCGAGGCCATATAATACAGAAAAAGTATAGCTTGATGTGCTGCCATGTGTACAATCAGCTTTGTCTAAACACATTAGTCCATTCAGTGCCTTTAAAAGGCTATCTAAAACGATGTCGATTTGCGACGGAGCCATTCACGTTATTGGCCATTTCCTGTACAGGAACAGCTTTGCTCTAAACCTGGTTTTCGTTGGACTTTAAGTTATCTAGGTTAGGAATGTCACGTTGTTACTGGTAGGCAGTGGTTCGAAAGTTTGACAACCAGTCTTACCAAGGACTATCGTGTTACCCCGTTACTAATCGGTTTTGGAAGATCAAATAGGCAGTCGCTCCATGTAAAATGCTGGTAGTCAGCTGAATCCGGTAAGACTGGAAGCCGACCCCAACATAGTGGGGAAAAGGCTAGGCTGAGGAATATTACAGAGTCTGATAAAACCTTCAAACACAAATAAACTCATCATCACACACAACTCATTCATCTGGTACAATTTTTGAAGTACCTTTTTAGGGTTCCGTAGTCAACTAGGAACCCTTATAGTTTCGCCATGTCTGTCTGTCCGTCCGTCCTCGCTTAATCTCTGTGACCGTTAGTACTAGAAAGCTGAAATTTGGTACCAATATGTATATCAATCACGCCGACAAAGTGGTAAAATAAAAATTGGAAAAAAATGTTTCATTAGGGTAGCCACCCTATATGTAAAGCGGGAAGTGATTTTTTTTTTAATTTCAACCCTAACGTGTGATATATTGTTGGAAAGGTATTTAAAAATGAATAGGGGTTTACTAAAATCATTTTTTGATAATGTCAATAATTTCGGAAATAATCGCTCCAAAAGTAAAAAACAATGTGTCTCCCCCCCTCTAACTTTTGAACCATAAGTTTAAAAAATATGAAAAAAATCTGAAAAGTAGAACTTTATAAGGACTTTCTAGGAAAATCATTTTGAACTTGATTGACACAAGTTTTTGTACAAAAAAGACAAAAAGTTGTATTTTGTACAACTTTTTGTCTTTTTTGTACAAAAACTGTTGGAGCGCCTACCGCGGAACGTGCAACATTGCACGCTCCTCACCTTTAAACTTTAAACTCATAAGTGGGAACACTTATTGTGACGGACGGGAAACTACGGAACCCTACACTGAGCGTGGCCCGACACGCTCTTGGCCGGTTTTTTACATTCAGCCTCGTTGGTCGAGTATTCGCAAAGGCGACTACTTTTTTAATTTTTTTGCGGATGGGAAATCATCAAATAACTTCCCTCTGGGCGGTTCGGCGGGGAGTGTCAGACTCGTACTGACTAAATTAACCACCCGTCCGCAAAAAAAAATGGGTCAAATGAGAACTCTTTACATAGAATATTAAAGTCCTAACTCGCAACATATATTTATGTTTAATTAAATAAAAGTAGGGGTAGAAAAAGGGTGTCAAGGCGAATCCTTGTTTATTTTACAAAACCCGGAAAACGGTGGGCACCGATTATTTCACGCCGGAAGCAAAACAGTGTAAGTCAAACATTTTATAAAGGAATAATCGAGAGGGTACGATAAATATGTTGACATAGGTCACCCAGGATTTGTAGGCAGAAAACATTGACCTAAATCCCATTTTAGAACTGCTCAAGTAGAGCGAGTCAGACTCACGCACCGAGGGTTCCGTACAAACTTGCGACATAAACAGCCATATCTTTTGACTAGGTAGATTTAAAGGGTTGATTTGACTGTACAAAGGCACTACAGTCTTAACCCGTGAGAAGGAGCGCTATGAGCAATTTGCTCACACAAAAATTTTACTGAACTAATTTATGGTCTTACCCTCGCACTACCATTTTAGGAACCTAGGTACCTTCCTAACTATTCATCCCCTCTCCCCTGACGTAACTTTCGTGGCGGTCAGTTCCGTTGCGACTGCGCGGCGAAGCGTTAGTGGAGACCGTGTACCATCGTGCGGCAATTTGCTCATCACGCACCCTAGCAATTACTTTGCACCGAACATGCAAGATACATGTGTTCAGCGTGTTTTTAGAAGCACAAAATAGTGATAACCAAATGAATAGTTTTTTGAGTTATTGTAATTTAAAAAGTTTTTATTGTAATTTTCATGAAAACTGCACAATTTTTTTTAATAATAATAAGTTGTTTTGTTATTTGCTTTGAAAGTTTCATTTATGTTCAATAGTTTTAATTAAAATACTCATTTTCTTATTAACTAAACCTTGTTTTATTTATTTACATGCATTATAAGCCAATAAACATAAACTCTATAAAAATATAAACAATTTGCTCACGCGCGCCTCCTCGTGTAAGAAAATTAGGCGCGCCTTCTGACGGGTTAAGTATGTGGTTTTAATTTCAACTCGATACGTCAACGCTTTTCCCGAGATAAAGGGTCTTGTTATATAGACATACCAACAGATGGACCACAAAGTGATGAATAAGGGTTCCGATTTTTCTTTTCGAGGAACCCTAAAAAATTAAGACTTCCATACAATACTTGATCAAAATCGGTCCATCCGTTCAGGAGCTACGACGCAGTAACATACGACATAACTTATATAACGTTTTGTAGTTGCCTATTCCAAAGCATAGAACTCTATGGATAACAGGTAAGGAATCTCTTTTTGCCTGTTTTCCATAGAGTTCTATGTTTTGGAATGGGCAACTATAAAACTTTCACCGAATAATTATTGATACATTAAATATAAAACATAACATCTTGCCTTGGGTTGTCACAAAAACTTCTTATTTATTGGACAATTCAAAATACTCTTATTGATAGAAATAAAGTAAAATAGAATTTAAGATTCTTATCACACAACCAACTCATCAACAATAACAGTCAATTTGGTATTTGATTTGTAAGAAAGGATATGAAGAAAAAAATATTAAATGATGTTGTGACGTCTGATAGGGGAGAATGGAAGAAGAAAACGTGTTGTGGCAACCCCAAATAGAATGGGACAAGGGCAGGAAAATGATGTTCATAAGGTTAAAAACGTCTTGTTCTTTTGTTGCAGTCAGTATCAGTGACGGTGTCGGTGCTGACGCTGACGTTCATCTCGGTGGATCGCTGGTACGCCATCTGCTTCCCGCTCAAGTTCAAGTCCACCACGGGACGCGCCAAGACCGCCATACTCATTATATGGCTGCTCTCTTTGCTTTTCAGTAAGTTCTTTTAGCTAAAATATACAATTTAAACTTAACACGAAGGTGATGGCGGGGTCTGTAGTACTACTGCCTGTAGTATTTTATCCCCACAAAACGGCACGGAATTGGCAAACGGCAAAGTCGACGGAGACAACATGGCTTGTCTGTGTAAAATAGCGTTACTCTGTGACACTCTCAATATTTATTTTTTATTAAAAACCCCACACTAGGAATGACTCCTGTATCGTGGGTGCCTTTACAAACATTTAAACTCACGTACAAAAACACGGTCACCGCGCGGCACAAACGGCTCCGCACGTGTGTACTGTCGCTTTGACCTGCCGTGACATTGCTGGGCGCTGTATGATTTCGTATACCTACTAAGTGTCCAACTCGTAACCTTTTATTAATATTTTTGGGACAAAATATAACATGGTGTAAAAATTATTGAAATCGATTCAGTTACTTATTCTGAACAAACTATATTCAGGTTCCGCATATACTAAAAATAATGTTGTATATATCTTGATATATCTTGCAGACAAGGTTTCCTCACAATATTTTCCTTCAGCAAGGCAGGTGATAATTATACAATACACACATGAATCTGAAAAATCAGACGTTTGTCTTTTAGGTTCGATACAGAGACTTAAGACTTGGCAGCCTGACCTATAAAAGAAAGGAAACCGTTACCCATTACAAATAACTAGTGCGCATTGGTAAATGTCACAATCGTGTCTTCAAATTGTTGGTTCGTTAGTCGGAGTTTACTTAATAGATCTACGCTGTGCATTCCTTTTGACGAAAAAAACTGTGGAACGTAAAACAAACAAATAAATGCTCATAGAAATAGCAAAAACTTGTCAACCTGGCGAAGTGGTAGGACGAGATATCAAATCAAATCATTTATTTCAATTAGACCATTACAGGCACTTTTGAATGTCAAGAAACAAAATGAATCTACAGTCCCGGTCACAAGGCATAATAACTTGTGAAAGTACTGTAGTTGCCCATTCCAAAGCGTTGATCTCTATGGAGAAGAATGGGCAAGAAACTCCATACTCTTTTAAATTATAATATTTTTACAAAATCGTATTTACATCATTCATGTTGAGATTATACAAATATGTGAGAACGATGTAGAAAGACAGTAAGAGCGTCCAGAGTAAATAAAAAGCAAAATTTAATTTTAAATCTAAATTAGTTTAAAAATGAACCGTGGTAGCTAAAAAATGACAAGTCCCAACTGACAGCGCCCGTTCACGAACATGACGTATGGATCAGCCCCATTCAACTCGACCATTTTGAAAGGAGCTAAATGACCCGACACACCCACCACCATCAGCGAGACATTTAAGTGAGCATGACACTATCAACCACCAGGGCTTCGTCAAGTCAATGATAATACATAGCACTCACATTTGGGCTTAATAATTATACAATACTGATTCAACGATTATGAGAATTATGAGATTGATATTCAACATAATACACCATGCTTGGAATTGCCGAAAGTTCAGGCTTAGGTAGGTACAGTTAGGCTAATAGTATCACCCGTGATAAATTTTCATGTAAAGGAAGCGAGAATATTGCCATCAACCGGGGATAGATCTCAGTGCTTTGCATTTTAGGATAACTCGTACTGTATGGCGATTCGTATTTTATAATAAACTAGCTTTTGCCCGCGGCTTCTTAAATTCGATATAACACAGTACTTGCTACCTGCAGTTTTAGCCCTTGCGCCTTTTTGATTTGTAATAGTAACGCTAAGGTTTCCCTTTTCTTCCCTCTTTCTCCCTCATATCCCACTTAAAGAAAAATAACCTATGTCCGTCTCCTCGTTCCCAACTAACTCTGTACTAAAATTCATCAAAATCGGTTTAGCCATTAAGGCGTGAAGAAGTAACAAACAAACAAACTCACTTTCGCTTTTATAATATTAGTAAGGATGCACACACAAAATACATGACAAGACATTACATTAGAAAAAAGAGCACAAAGGTACAGCTTATTTCATAAGAAATTTCTTCCAGCAAACCTGCGAGAGGAAAGTAACTTCTAACGTAGTATAGCTTGTCATAGATATTTGATGGAATCAAAGTCTGTTAAAATATCTTTTCAAGACAAAAAGGTCATGGGAATGTACTCATGGGGAATCTAGGTTGTTGTTCTATCAGACATCAAATAACTTCCCCCGCTCTGGGCGGTGTGACTGGGACTGTCAGAGTTTTACTGACTAAAACCCATCCATATCCTTTCCTTTGATCTTTATGTATGCATCATCATTTGCTTAGCCTTTTCTCAACTATGTTGGGGTCGGATTCCAGTCTAACCGAATGCATTTGTATACCAGCAATTTACATGGAGCGACTGCCTATTAGACCTTCACAAGCATAACTATACTTCTGGAAGTCGGTGACTTTTATTGGTTTCGTAGACTTTTTTGCCACTGACTTCCGAAAGTAAAGTTATTTCCATTGTTACCAAAAGATTAGCAAAAATTATAAATGCCAGTGTTTGTGAGGCATCCATCCTCACAAACACTCGCATTTATAATTGGATATACATCCATCATCATACTTATGGATGGAGATGGAAATACATCCATCATCATCCATAAGGATAGATGTATGAATTTTTGTTACTCTTTTACGTCAAAACGGCTGAACGGATCTTGATGAAATTTGGCACAGAGGTAGATTATGGTCTGGAATAACACATAGGATACTTTTTTTACATCACGCGGGAGAAGCCGCGGGCACGAGCTAGTCATCCATATAGGCTAAGAGAAAAAAAAGTATTATGGACAATAACTCATAAATAACCGAAGCAATATAAATAAAATTGATATGGGACCACTTGGGAAGTATACCCTACCAAACAAAAAAGAATTTTGCAAATCAGTCAATAGTAAACATACATAAAAAAGAAAACCGACGAATTGAGAACCTCCTCCTTTTCTGAAGTCGATTAAAAATGGTGTTGAAAATGGAGAAGTAGATAATTAAAAAACAAATTAATTAAGAAACACGGAACAAAAGAATGCGAGACAGAAATTACATCGTTTGGAAATAATTTGGTACAAGCAAATGAGGTTGTAAATTTTTAGGGTTTTTTAAGGATGTCAACGGAGACTCAGTGCCAAAAATGTTTTGTTTTCTTTATTTGGACAGTAGATCACATAGATATATTGTTTTACGTACGGGTGACATTTCATGACAATAATCATTTAATCATTTATTATTTATTTCTCACCACAACAAATAAGTAGTTATACCTAAGTGTCGTTAATTCATTTTCTTACATATTTTTAGATATCCTTACTATCCTTATCCTTACTAATATTATGAAAGCGAAAGTGAATTTGTTTGTTTGTTACCTCTTCACGCTTTAATGGCTACACCGATTTTGATGAATTTTGGTACAGAGATAGTTGGGAACCAGGAGACGGACATAGGCTATTTTTTTAAAGTGGGATGTCAGGGAGAAAGAGGGAAGAAAAGGGAAAAATTTGCGTTGCTATTACAAATCAATAAGGCGCAACTGTGTTACCCCGAATTTAACGCGAGCGAAGCCGCGGGCAAAAGCTAGTTTCTTATATAACAAAAAAAAATACAAAAAAATAGTAAACTAATTACATTATTAGGCTTTGTGAACAATAAAGATAACGTTATATTGTGGGAGACTGGTGACTAAGCTAGACAAAACGCCTGTATTTCAGAACACCAGGCCCTATAGCCAAATAGCAGACGACAGCAGACGACAATCGTTATCGCTCAGCAGTCACTAATACATTTTCAACTTTATACCCTAGCGCATAAAGTTGAAAATCTATTAATGACTGCTGAGCGATAACGAACGAAACAAACGAAAACGATATGTAAACGTCAATAGTTTTTCGACTTTATGCTCTAGGGTATAAAGTTGAAAATGTATTAGTGACTGCTGAGCGATAATGATTGTAGTCTGCTGCTGACTGCTGTTTGGCTATAGGGCCTGGACTCCACCCCTAAGGAAGAACATAATTGTGCACTCATACACATAAAATGCGGTAAATAATATTGAGCAACATAAAGCACAAACATTAGGTACATGGGTGTGTTTAGGTTGTGGTGTGTGTGTGTGTAGGTGTGTCTTTGTGTGTGTGTGTGAGAGAGAGAGAGAGAGAAAGGTAGTGAGTAAAAATATAGTGAGAATAGATGACAAGACATTTTTAGCTATGTATTGATAAGATGGATAGTCGATATTAATACGTCGAAAAAAAAATTAAGCAAGTAATTTTATCCTAGACAATTCCCACGGTAAAAAATTTGGTGTCTTTACTTCATTATAATCTTAAAACACGTAACTTTAAATAAACATATACAAACCGAATTAGTTACCTTAAGAATTTTACTGAATTGATATAAAGGGTGTAAAATTACCATGGAGGAAGTCATAAGCTGCCTAGTCTTTTATCAACCATGTTGAGGTTGGCTTGTTGGCTTCCAGTCTGACCACTTGCAGTTGAATATCATTATTTTTAACCAACTTCAAAAAAAAGAGGAGATTCTCTATTCGTCGTAATCTTTTATGTTTCCACCGTTTACTCAAAGACGCTTGGACCCCAATTTGTAAAATTCTTTTTTTGTTTGATATGGTAATTCTTTCTAGGTGGTTCCATATCAATTTTATTTAAATTACTTTCGTAGTTTATGACTTATCGTCTATAACACATATTTTTTCTCTATGTATAGACATACAGAAAAAATATGTTTTTTAAAAGATTAGCTAGTCAATGAAGAATAAAAAGAAGAAAAATTATGTGATACATAACTAAACATTTTGTTTTTTTTTTTTTAAATAATCCCGACTTCCAAAAGAAAGACTAAAAAGTGGAAAATAACTTTATTTCCGGAAGTCGGTCCGGTACCGAAAGTCAACGAAACCAAAAAAGTCACCGACTTCCGGAAGTAAAGTTATTTTCCACCATTTAGTTTTTCTTGGAGGAGCTCGTGGCTAAATAAATAGTAGCCGCTCGGGTCGATCTTTAGGTTAAGCCGCGCTTGCCTAGGTTGGTCTGTGGATGGATGACCACCCGTTTACATACCGAGTTTCTTCTGTGCCTCGGAAAGCACGTTAAGCCGTTGGTCCTGGCTGTCATATGTAGATCTTTGACAGTCGTTACAGGTAGTCAGTGTTCCGAAAGTCTGACAACCAGTCTTACCAAGGGGTATCGTATTACCCAGTATTAACTGGGTTGTGGAGGTCAGATAGGCAGTCGCTCCATGTAAAATACTGATATTCAGCTGCATCCGGTTAGACTGGAAGCCGACCCCAACATAGTTGGGAAAAGGCTAGGCAGATGATGATGAGTTTTTCTTGGAAGTCAGTTTTTTTTATAGAGCCACTGCCTAACTAGCCTGTACAACCCAGTTAGTATTGAATAATACGATACCCCTTGGTCAGGATGGTTGTCAGATTTTCGGGACACTGTCTACCTGTAACGTCTGTCAAAGATTTAAGAATGACAGCCAGGGCCAGCAGCTTTCCGAGGCGTGCTTTCCGAGGCGCGGTGGTCACCCATCCACAGATCAGCCTAGGTAAGAGCTGCTTAACTTAAAAATTGATGTAACTGAATATCAGTACTTATTAAAACAACGAAGTAGTCAATTCCTTAAATTAATTCGTTCTTTATACTTCATTCTAAACGCCATTTTAATTTTGAAGACGTGTTCACGTATCTCTTCATTAAATATTCACGTTTTAATAAAGATTGTTCAGTTTCGTATACATCATCCTGTAGGGACCCGTGGGTGTAAGAAGGATCTTATACATTATTTAGAATCTCTTGAGATTTTTTGGAGTACAGGGACGTATTAATAACCTATGTGAAGGTACGATACACGTGGTATACTTACACAGATATTTCCCAAAGGGATATGCAGGCATGTCTTCATAAACTCCTTTGTTTAAGCAATAACAATTATGGCTTTCGGTGTATTAAGATCCCTGCTTTTTTTTTGCGGATGGGAAATCATCAAATATCTTCCCCCGGTCTGCCGAGCGGGGAGCAGTGTCAGACGTATACTGATTAAAACCCCTCCAATATTTCTTTTATTGCCCTTTACGTTCCGGGGCAACGATATCTCTTTCGAAAAACCCGCAACCTAGGCAGGACAATCCGCAATCCTGGCAGGTCAACCCGCAACCCCGGCAGGACAACCCGCAACCCCGGCAGGTTAACCCGCAACCCTGGCAGGAAAGATCCCTGCTTACTAAATGTTTTGGACTGAATCTCTCAGTGGAAATGATTACTATTAGTAGCCGAAACAATTTATTTGTGAACTAGCTGTGGCCAGTGGTTACACCCGCTGCTTTGTTCGTTAGTGTCGTGTAGTCACATAGTCTATTAATTCCGTGAAAGAATGAGTCAATCTAGCCAAGGAATTGCGTTCTCTCATACGAACTTTGCCACCGTCTTTTTGCCCTTATGAGTAGAATTTTGCAAAATCCCGCCTTAATGAGCAGTTACGTCCTAAAAGGATCTCTCATGCTACATTTGAGTTTAATTTCAACTCGACACGTCCACACGTTTCCGAGAAAAAAGGTCTTAACAGACAGACAGATGGACAACAAAGTGATCCAAGAAGAGTTGTCTCTTTTTAAGGAAACCTAAAAAATCAATAGTTTTGTGCTCAACGCAGGTCAAAGAATTACCCTAACCTGCGAACCGTGAATGATGTTAATCTATTTAGGCAAAACTACCGTTACATGCAACCAAAGCGAAGCGGTCAAAACTAAGCATGAAACACGTCTCCCTGCGGTCTCATAACTAAGTTAACAGACTATATGGCTGACTAGCCAACTCCGTCCGAACTGCATCAAAATTCAATATAATGTTGTGAAATTGTAGAATTTACAACTCTAGGATAATCATAATGAATTGCATGAGTAAGAACTGTCTGATATTCTTTTTGAAGTATCAGTGAAACCTGCCGGGGTTGCGGGTTGTTTGAAAGAGATACCGCGGATCTTTAACATAAAGGAAAGGAAAAAGAAAGAACATGGTTGGTTTTGTACAGTAAAAGTCGGACATTTTTTTTTTAAACTTTGCCCTACACTAGGAATTTCGCCTGTATCGTAGGTGCGTTTGCAAATATTTCAACTCACATACACAAGCAGCCAGACCCGAAACAAGTATCTGCAGGTCATACAAATATTTGTTCCGCGCGAGATTCGAACCCGCGACACGCAGCACAGCAGTCGATCGCTCACCACTGCGCCAACCGTGCCGTCCAAATTTTAATTGTTCAGGGTCTGGCTGTTTGTGTATGTGAGATTAAATGTTAAAAAATAGCTTTTAGTCAGATGTTGTGTACTATTCAAAATACCTCTGCCTTGCCGTCCAGAAATTACAGTCTTCGTGTTTTATTATGTTCACTATATTTAATTTTATTGATTTGCAATTCTCTTTCAACAGACGTACCAGAATTCGTGGTTCTACAAGTGCAGCAAAAGATACAGCTTCGTTTTAACGCACAATACTTGATGCAGTGCACCTCG
Source organism: Ochropleura plecta (assembly GCA_905475445.1). NCBI lineage: Eukaryota > Metazoa > Arthropoda > Insecta > Lepidoptera > Noctuidae > Ochropleura > Ochropleura plecta. The sequence continues at coordinate 4,388,283 of FR997738.1, read as the reverse complement.
ACGTGGTCAGACGAAAGTGACCTCAAGTGGCATATTATTAAGGCACTATTTCTATACACGTGAGTATATTTTTTTTTAGATATGAAATTAAACCTACACAAATGTCCTTTTTTTGGTATTGTTCGTCGTGTCGCTGATCTCCTTGAGTTAAGTGTCGAGCTACACGATAACTGATCAATGCTTGCACTGACTGGACAGGTCCACTCAATCTGTGTGGTCAATCTTAAAAAGACCATTTCAGCCACTAATCTGCATATTCCTCATGTAAGTTGACCAAGATTATTGTCTGTACCTTAAAAGACCCCTGAGTTTGTTTCGACTTTTTCTTCTCAGAGTAGTCGGGTGCGAAACACCGGCCTCATCTTGTTTTTTAACAAAGACGTGTACAGGTGTTTGTGAAAACCTAACTGCGCAGCCTTTGCCAAACTGAGGTCGGTTTCTAGTCTCTACGGATGCTCTAACTGGTTTCATAACTCCAGAAGTTTATAGCCTAATCATAACAGCCGCACGACCTTCAAAGTTAAGCGGTGCTTGGCAAGTTTCCTGCCTCGTAAAACACGGTAAGCCGTTGGCCCATCTTTGAGAGTCATTACAGGTAGTCAGTGGCCCGAAAGTCTGACAACCAGTCTTACAAAGGAGTTTATCGCATTAGTGAATACGAACTGGGTTATGGAGTTCAGATAGGCAGTCGCTCCATGTAAAATGCTGGTATTCAGCTGCATCCGGTATGACTGGAAGCTGATTCCAAAATAGTTGGGAAAACTTGATTTGACGACACGGTTGGCGCATTGGCTGAGCTATCGACTGCTCCGCTGCGTGTTGCGGGTTCGATCGACGCACAGAACAAATATTTGTATTGCCTACAGATAGTAGTTTCAGGTCTGGCTGTTTGTGTATGTGAGTTTAAATGTTTGTAAACGCACCCACGATACAGGTGTGTGGGGCAAAATTTCTTTTATTAAAAAAAAGGCTTTGCAGATAATGATTGAAGCTAAAAATGACAAATTTAAAATTATCATCACTAGTTTTTGGAACGAAGTTCCTTAACGAGCGTTGCGAAAGGGGGCTAGACGGAAAAAATTAAGACCAAAAATTGTGACGATACTTTTTGCTATGTTGTAAGCCGTGCGGCGACTGTTTCTCTGACTGTCTCTCTCTCTCATAGAAAGCAAGCCAGTTATTTTCGTTTCGTCTTTCTATTTCGCGTTGAACAGTGTGGTGTCGCAAAGATTATTTTTGTTGAGTATTTACAGGTTTTTTGTACATAATAAATAATAACTTCGTTCCATCCGGGTGTCCCTTGACACCTCACAAGTTGTTTTTTCTTCTACTTATAAAAGTAGTAAAATTAAACTGAAGTCAGCTCAAACGGAAAAACAAATATTTTCAAAGAAATAAATATTTAGGTATTTTGAATATTTAGGTCGTTTGAAAAACCATTTGAAAGGGTCCGACTTTTATAGCTACTGCCTTAAAGTTCGAAATTTATAAAAGAACATCAAAGAGAGTATACGACAAAGGGCCTCCGAGAGACCTTCGATTCACATTTCATAAGTACTTTCTATTGCGCAGCATTTTAGTATGGCATCGTTTAACATTTAAAAGCAGTTTTTTTTTGTGATTAAAATCATTGGTTCAATTTATATATATAAAGAATTATGGATATTAAATGCACTTTTTTTTCGGATGTGAAATTATCAAATAACTTCCCCTGCTCTGGGTGGAGCGGGGGGGAGTGACAGACTTATACTGGCTAAAACTCACCCATGTCCCTTCTATTGCCCTTTATGTTCCGGGGTCGCGATATATCTTTCGAACAACCCACAACCCCGGCAGGCGGTGGCCCTGGCAGGCTCCTCTGCTTTGCTAACATGCCTTGGAGACGCGCGTAAAACACTAACGCGCTGTCGACACTGGACGGACGGACGGTGAGCTACCCATTCCTCACCGTCCACAGGCCCGCATCTACGTTGACCAGGAGTCGCCTAGCAGCGCCCGACGCCCGGAACGTCTCTCGAATGTCTTTTGCTGCAGTATTATTTCTCAATCAATCTCTTGTCCTCAGATTTCCACTGTTCCTGATGATGATAGCATACTGCCAGATTGTGAGGGTGTTGTGGAGATCAGATAACATTCCAGGACACACGGAGTCACATACGCTGTGCTCAACACCTCAAGGGCAAAACAACTGCAAGAATTGTAAGTACTACAGCTTGATCTAGATGCTTGAACAGCTTTTCGCAACCACTCGATTGCAATCGTGCCGTGAGCATAATCGATAAAGTCCTCCAAACGCTATTCACAGATCCATAATCGGCCAATTTTGACGTCTGCACAACCGTGTTACGTTATGGAGCCGTCAATCAAACAAATACCTGTTAAAAATATTAGATTAAACACTTTAAAGAACATGGCCAAAAAATGTATGAGGCTGTGCCCCAGAATGTTTACATATAAAATTTATGTCATTTTATAGTAAAGTCTATCATAAATTTACCGTGTTAAACATACCTTGCAATTTAAAAAAAAAACTCCACCGGATCGGTGAATAGAGTTTTGCCGGTTTGACGATTGGATTACGAGAACATGGACTAGTGCCGATTGTCGATTACGGTCACGATTGGATTGTTTGTGAATAGCTATGTTCGTTCGCTCTATTTTAAATAGAATTTAGCATTTCATTATCACCTTCAGTGGTCGATTAATAACCACAAAGGTGTTGTGACAACCCTAATTACCTTTTACTACACACTTAAAAATATTCAAAGAATTTTGTAAAAACTTTTTATATTTTTATTTTTCAATTCATTAATTTTTCTTACCACAATATTTAAAGATTACATGCAAATATATTTGTTTCGAGTTTCCGCCATGTTTCGCCATGATCGCGAATGATCAGTTCATCCGTAATCATGGCGTGTTCAAGTTTTAATAATAAGTTATATAATATCCAAAACTGTCATCACAGTAACTTAAGCGATCTTTCCATTCTCTTCTTTCCACTTACGAAAGGGCCTTTATCCAGCGTAATTACAGGCTAATATTTTGATTAGTTCTGTCATTCCTGTGTCTAGGGCTGGCCGTGAACCGGCGCACCACACCTTCAATCCACACGAATGCGTCAACTGAGGGGCAGTTGAGGTCCAGGCGGAAGGCAGCTAAAATGCTGGTGGCTGTCGTCGTCATGTTTGCTGTCTGCTACTTTCCCGTGCACCTGCTTTCTGTTTTGAGGTAAGTTTGTTAAACGAAGATTCAATTTTATTATATTGTTAATTTACTAGTTGGCGACCGCGGCATCGCCCGCGTGATATCGAAACAAAAGTATGCTATGTGTTATTCCAGACCATAATCTACTTCTGCGCCAATTTCATCTAGATCCGTACCGTTTTGACGTGAAAGAGTAACAAACATCCATACATCCATCTATATATTCTCACAAACATTCGCATTTATAATATTAGTAGGATTTAGACCATTTATTATTTTTATTACAAGAAAGAAGATTTGTCATATCTGCCAATGGCTTAATTGCCAAGAGATTACCAATACCTGAGGAGGCTCTCGTTAGGCAGCTGGATCAAGGGTGAAGCCCTTGATCCAGCTGCCTAACGAGAGCCTACAGAAAGCGGTACTCTTGGACACGGCTCGTATTATTAGAAGGTTCCTTTCTCTGGAGCCCTGACCGCCGGTAGCTTAGACCCTGTTCCCGATACCGGAGGGCTGCTATTTTTTGTATTTTATATGTTTCTTTTTTGTTTTCTATGTTTTTATTAAGAAATATTTAAAAATGCAATTTATATATAATATATTAACTAAATAAACGGAATAATAATTTGACTTAAAATAAATAAATTATACAGACTTAAATATTATATTCCGTCTGTCTGTCAAGACCCCTTATCTTGAAAACGCGTGGAGGAATCGAGTTGAAATTAAAACCCTATACTCAACTCTGTGGTCCCTTTGTGCTGTGTAAAATAGCCCTCTAAATCTACGCAATCAAAAGTTATGGCTGTTTATGTCGCAAATTTGTACGGCACCTTCGGTGCGCGAGTTTTACTCGCTTCTGGATAAAAAACTTGGCTTCACCTTATCAATTTTCAGAAAACAGTTGAAACATTGTCTTTCGTCTAAGGTCAATAAGTACAAGAACAAGCGCTTTAACAGCACAATTTATATTCCAGTCATCTTCTTTGAAATGGACCGAGAAAATTAAGCGGGAACCATTATTGTGCCAATTTCAGTTTATTTCATTTGGCAATGATAAATATTGTCATCTAAAGTACGGCCAACGAGAAGCGATACCAAATGTAAACAAAACTCATGCTAAAACCCCATCTAAAATGGCCGCCCGAATGTTGGCGAACCCGTCTTAACGTTGTCATGTTTTTGCCGGGAGAACGAGACATTACGATAAAGGCACAAGATGGAAAGAGATAAATATTAGATTGTCAACGCCACAGTTGTTCTTTAGGTTAATGACCTTTCGTATCGCTTCTCGTTGGCCGTACTTTAGTTCAAATTTTGGGAGTGTTTGCTGATCCAATACTTAATGTTGTCTTGAAGAAAATAATGGAAGATTCTCTTCGGATTTTGTTGTGTAGTCAACCTCGCAATAATTTGTACTAGTATCCACGAATCCTTGTTAATATTTTATAGGTTTGTATGTTTGGGTGTGGTGTTATCTCCGAAACGACTCACCCGACTTTAAAACTTTTTTTACTCATGAATAGTTATTACTGAGTGTTTCTTTGATGTAGGCAAAATAATTTGTAACTGCACTCATAAATTTTGCCATTGTTTTTTTTTTAATTGTCTACAAAAAAATATTTGTATGACCTACAGTAGTTATTCCGATTCTGACTGTTTGTGTATGTGAGTTTAAATTTTTGTATACCCACCCACGATACATGAGAAATTCCTAATGTGAGGCAAAGTTTTAAAATATAAAAAAATATCAAACAAAAAGTTTTACAGTTGCTTGCGAAATAAAACTATGCCAATAAGCAGGGACGGTAAACCTTTGGTTCATATGCCACGAATTGTGTAACCGACGACTTAACTAAAGCACTCGTCACACGAATACGAGATGGTCGAGTTGTGACGTCACTTATTGTTCGGAAAACTGAAAAGCGCCCACAGTCTGCACGATGACGCGTTTGGTTTCGTTGATCAAAGTGAAAACCACGGTCGCGTGTTCTCTTGACGAAAGATTTGACGAAATTGTATAAAATCTGGTTCTTCTAACCTTCAGGCAAGTGTGTTGCTGGGGAGTTTGTTTCGCCACTTCTTCTTCCCAGCTAAAACACGTGACGAAGGGCGTTATGTGGGACTGTCAAAAAGTTCAAAAAGTGCCGATTAACGGCCTAATTTAAATAAGTGTGTTTGATAAGACGTGGTTTTTAACTGAAAAATCTGGGTATGCCATTGTTTGTCAATTAAAATCGAATTAAATTTGATTCATCTATTCATTATATATCTCGAATGACTCAGCCCGAAAGATGTAATACTCAATATGGGTTAGATTGAAAAAACTTCGACTATTTCTACTCTTAATAATTAGATTGTCATGAACATGGCTTTATCACATCCAAAGTTCCCTTAGCAACAGCTTTATAGAAAAAAAACTTCGCGAACCGGAAAGAAAATTTTATGAAAGTCATATTTCAGGGCCAAGTTTCTTTGAGGGTATAATTTCATCCCTTGACAATTTTTGTCACTTTTAATTAGAATTGCTGGTATATTTAAGGGCCATTTTATTAATTAAGATGAAACGATATCTTGTTGGCTTGGATGCTTGCCCAAACGAAAGATGTCTTTGTTGCGGAGAAAAAGTTCAAGGCCAAGTAAAGGATCATCAATCATATTTAACAAAGTTTTGAGAGAGGAAAGGTTAGACGCGTTTTTAAAGATGTGCTTGATATACCAGTCACTAACTAAAATGACGAAGAGTTGCAAGATCTTAACAAAAATATCTGTAGTTTATTATTTTTATTGAAACTCTGAACTACTCTAGGCCAAGGCCAAGGCTCAAGTGTTATTTACTTTGTCCTTGAACTTTTCGAAGTAAAACTTGGGGTAGCTTACGCATGTACAAAGTAAATGAAAGTTATTTGCCCGAGAGATTGATAACAGCTACAAATTGGTGACAGAAGACTTCCAAAAGATAATCCGGTTACTAAGTGGAAATAATTCATGATCTTTGGGAGTCGTTTTTTTGTCGATTATACACTACTAGCCTCCGCCCGCGACTTCGTCCAGCGTGGCATAGTAACTTTGGGTGTATAATATAATAGATGCATCGATTTTACAAAACTAGCAGTCCCAAATTTGAACAAGCAAGTAAGAGCACTGCTAGGACCAAAATCAAAAGTCATTTATTCGAATTAGGCTGATTCTCAGCACTTTTTGAACGTCAAATAACAAGAGATAGTCCCACAAAAACGCCGTACCCTTCGCCACTTCCTAGTGTTTTAACTAGGAAGAAGAAGAGGCGGAACAAACACCCCAGCAACACATCTGTCTGTCAGGTTAGAAGAACAAGATTTTATAAGGTAGGGTTGTATAGTAACCGATGAAGGTTTCAGTGTCATTGTAGCTATAGTTTTCCAGCCAAAGTTTTTTTTTTGACGTGATAACGTCTTTAAAATCGTTTTAGTCGGGTGACATGTTCAGAAACTTGTGTCACACCAAAACCTCACAAGCGACATTTCATAAAGATGGTAGCGCCATCTGTTACTTGGCTCGAAAAAAAAACTTTAAATTAGTACTTAATTTCATTTTAGATGTCACTACTGGTGATAACTTATATCACCAATAAGACGTTATCACGTAAACATCTCGATCGTAAACCTACTTTATTTAATCGAGATAACTTACCTAACCAAACTTTCCAATTATAAAAAAATGGTAAGTCTATGATCTTTTTGCGTACACCAAATTTTCGACACAAAACAAAACACATTCAAATTATAACAAAAAAACGTTTATGTCAATCAAGTTGACATAAGCCCCGTTCCAATAAACAAAAACTTCGTTTTGCTTACGGATAGTAAGATTTTGACATAAGTCTCATAGTACGTATGTCAAAATACTACCATCCGTAAGCAAAACGAGTCGTTTATGTTTATTGGAACGGGGCTATAGACAATCAAATGAGGTTATCAGCATTTTAAAAATTAAAACTCTTGTAAAGGCGTGTTTTTCGTTTATTAAAGTTTGTATATTCTTTTTTTTTACATTTTTAACGCCAGAATATCAACGCACTCGCATGTTCTCCACGTCAAGTTATTTTACCTTTTTTTTGTCACATATTTATGTCGTTGGTGTCCTGGGACCACGCTCGCTTGTCACATTTAAGTGACAATAGCGTTTAAAAGTTTAATATTTGACGGCACGGTTGATGCAGTGGCTGAGTGATTGACTGCTGCGCTGCGTGTTGCGGGTTCGATCCCCGCACGGAACATACCTATATTTGTATGACCTACAGGTATTTGTTTCGGGTCTGGTTGTTAGTGTATGTGAGTTTAAATGTTAGTAAATACACCCACGATACAGGAGAAATTCCTAGTGTGGGGCAAAGTTTTTTTTTTTTTTAATTAGAAATCATCGTCTTTAACCATAACTTTTACTTCCCAGGGTTGCGTTAGATGTGCAGCAGACGGACGTGATGACCTGCATAGCACTGATCAGCCACGTCATGTGCTACGCCAACTCAGCTGTCAATCCGCTGATTTACAACTTTATGAGTGGTATGTTTTATATTTAAACTAAATAATTGATAAGTGAATGTTGTTTTCAATCTGCTCTTAAAACGGTAAAGAAAAGGGTGTGGGTATCATCTACGAATCTAGCTTACAGTGTCCTGTACAATACAACAACGCTTTCAGTATGCTGTTGCGGTTGCCGCGACGTTGTAGTGCGTCGGGAATGTTTGCTGCAGCTATCATAGCATGGAAGCCATCCGTATGAGCTATAGAGCGTAAGACAGCGGCTTCTGTGCTGCAGCGCTTGCGTAACACTCGTAACAGCATCCTGAAAATGATTGCTGGTAGGCCCGACTGCCCTATTCAAAGACACTGGGTGAAAGCTATAGGATCATGTAATTAAAAATTAATAGCATTATTATAGTATACAAACATATATTATGGTGTGACTAATTCACTGACAATATTTAGATTATTCTGGGTCTGAAATAATTAAATTTTATTTTATTAAAAACATCGTGAAGACTCCGGAAATATGTTCTTAGGACCTAAGACATTCAAATATATACAAGTGATAGAAGGGACAAGATGAAAAAAATCGAAATCCAATATTTGTTACAACTTGGTAACAAATCGTTCTCTAGTGTCACACGCCAGCTTGTCAGGTAACATTCGTGTGCTAAAATCGAAAATGTTCGGAACCTTTTTTTAACACGCTTTTATTAGCTTCACTTGTATGTAAGAAAATCTTGGAATCTTAATTTGACCCACTTCCCGTTCATCGATTAGGATGAAATTTTGCACACGCTCTGAAGAGAAATGATGAAGAGAAGAGCGCTTTTTGAACAAAAAGCGCTTCAGCCTCTCCTCTAAAAACTAACTTGCTGTGCCCGACAGGGTCCATAATTTTTTCTCTTTAATTTACCTACCAGCCTATACATTATGGGATGCAATAAAGTATTGAGTATAAGTATTGAATATTGATGACAATACATGACTACCTAAAGATCCTCCCCAAGATGGCGAACTGGCAGTTTGAAATCCACCCCCATGATCCACGTTTCCATGTTTGCTTTTTTTACTATTTGTTTTTTTTTATGAAAATATGCAAAATGGCCGCTGTATAATTGTTTTGAGTCTGTTTACTTAGGACCAAAAATTCGCTAAAAGAAAGACAACAGATATTAATTAATAAAAAAAATTGTTTATTTATAAAAAGACTAGCTTTCGCCCGCGGCTTCGCTCGCGTTAAATTCGGTATAACACGCCAAGCAGACCTGCAGTTTTTGCTCTTGCGCCTGATTGATTTGTAAAAGCAACGCTAAGTTTTCCCTTTTCTTCCCTCGTTCTCCCTCATATCCCACTTTTTTTTTTAATAAAAATTAGCCTATGTCCGTCTTCTGGTTCCCAACTATCTCTGTACCAAAATTCATCAAAATCGGTTTAGCCATTTAAACGTGAAGAGACAAAACGTGAAGTAACAAACAAACTAACAAACAAACTCACTTTCGCTTTTATAATATTATAGTAAGGATGAGCTGATTAGATTTTCTTGCTCCAATTTTTGAAGACACGGTTAGCGCAGTGGCTGAGCGATCGACTGCTGCGCCGCGTGTCGCGGGTTCGATCCCCGCATGGAACAAATATTTGTATGGCCTACAGATAGTTGTTTTAGGTATGGCTGTTTGTGTATGTGAGTTTAAATGTTCGTAAACGCCCTCACGATACAGGAAATTTTCCTAGTGTGGGTTAACGTTTTTTTTTATTATACATCTTAGCGTGTCAATGGCTATTTATAATTCGGTGTAGAACTTATTGCTGCTTAGTGTCGTATTCTCATTATCTCTATATATCCCTATATAAACACTAAAGCGCGCAAGACACGATGTATCCAAGACATATTACCATCATCATCATTTTCCTTCCCTTGTCACATTCTATTTGGGGTCGGCGCAATACGCCCTTTTCCTCCACTCTCCCCTATCAGACGTCACGGCATCATTTACTCCTTTCTCCTTCGAATCATTCCTTACACAATCCATCCATCTTGTCTTTGGCCTTCCTCTCACTCTCCGTCCATGAACATTCAGATACATCACTCTTTTAGTCACAGGTGCTTCATCCCTCCTCATTACAAACCTTTCCCATATATTCAGTAAATTATTCTGTGCCCCCACATAGCCAATTTTCATCCGTAATTAAAATAAAACTGCTGTTGTTGTAAATAAACGTGCATATTTTAAAGATTTCCCAGATAATTTATAAAGTCTGTACGTCCTTCATTTTTGATTTAACTTCGTCTATAATTAAAAATGCCACAATATAACTACCAAGAAGGTAGACGTCGCTAAAATAAACCAATTTGTATTTTCATATCAAACCAACTTCTGTACTAATATTATAAAAGCGAAAGTGAGTTCGTTTGTTTGTTACGTCTTCACTCCTAAATGGCCAAACCGATTTTGATGAGTTTTGGTACAGAGGTAGTTGGAAGCCTGGAGGCAGTCATAGGCTATTTTTTTAATGTGAGAAAACGGGGAGAAATAGGGAAGAGAAAGATATATTTTTTTCGATCTTTACGCGGGTTAAAGTTAGCGTTAGCCCACTGTAACGATGCCACGCAGACGAAGTCGCGGACGGAAGCTAGTTGAAAATAAAATATTTGCCGAAATAAATCCATGTCAGTACAATTACAATAAATCTGACAGAACATTGAGTTGGGATTTCTGTTATCTGAGAGATTTGTTTAAATAATGATCACATTGTGTAATCCTGTCAATTAGACTTCAATTGGACATGAAAGTTTGTTTCGGAAGGTGTGTTAATCAGTATAATGGCTATCATACAAATGTTCAAACTCAGAACATTTATTTCAATTAGACCATTACAGGCACTTTTGAATGTCATGAAAACAAAACAAGATGCTGCTACAGTCCCAGTCACAAGACATAATAACTTGTGAAAGTACTGTAGTTGCGAAAATATGATCCGACAAGTCAAATCCAAAAACATGATAACCAAAGAAAATTGTTCACAACTACTTAAATTGTCGATGTAAAAAAACCTTTTTATATTCTTGTCTTGTCTTTATAAATTTACTAGCTTTTGCCCGCGGCTTCGCTCGCGTTAAATTCGGTAGCGCCTTATTGATTTGTAATAGCAACGCTAAGTTTTCCAGTTTCTTCCCTCTTTCTCCCTCACATCCCACTTTTTTCAAAAAAATATTAGCCTATGTCCGTCTCCTGGTTCCCAACTATCTCTGTACCAAAATTCATCAAAATCGGTTTAGCCATTAAAGCGTGAAGAGGTAACAAACAAACAAACAAACAAACAAACTCACTTTCGCTTTTATAATATTAGTAAGGATATCAGTTAAACTGTATATTGAACAAAGCAAGTCTGTCCTTTCCACCCATACAAGGCAAATAGGACTTGACGTAATCGCAAATTGAGTACAAATTCAATTGACAACCAATTTGATGCAAATTGAACAAGTCTCTTGTTTTTTTTTTTGGGAGAAATTCTTAATATGTTTCTTCGAGTATCGAATGACTTGTGTTTTTAACGTATTTTCAGAATAAAATATCAAGTATTTTTGGGTTCATCGGTATTTGTTTTTTATACCTACATATAAAATGCAGACTGTCTGTTTGCTTAGATCTTTTTAAACTACTCAATACATTTTAATGAAGTTTTGTAATAATAGATAAAGTGATTCAAGAGCGAGTGAGTGAAAATGCGGGGTGCAGTTAGTCCTACTAATATTAAAAATTCGAATGTTTGTGAGGATGGATGTATAAATGTATGGATGTTTGTTACTCTTTCACGTCAAAACGGCTGAAAGAATCTTGATGAAATTTGGCCCAGAGGTAGATTATGGTATGGATTATGTTTTTTTTTTCGATATCACGCGGGCGAAGCCGCGGGCATCAGCTATCCTTATCCTTACTTCCTTACTAATATTATAAAAGCGAAAGTGAGTTTGTTTGTTACCTCTTCACGCTTTAATGGCTAAACCGATTTTGATGAATTTTGGTACAGAGATAGTTGGGAACCAGGAGACGGACATAGGCTATATTATTTTTTAAAAAGAGTGGGATATGAGGGAGAAAGAGGGAAGAAACGGGAAAACTTAGCGTTGCTAATACAAATCAATAAGACGCTACCGAATTTAACGCGAGCGAAGCCGCGGGCAAAAGCTAGTTATAATATAAAAACACCTGTTATCTCCAATGGGTTAGGCAGACGTCTTAAATTTTGGCATGGGTAAGCTCGACAAGCTTTACTACCTACTTTTCTTCAAACCTAAGTCTACGCAGTCAAAAGATATGGCCGTTTATGGTGCAAGTTTTTACAGAACCCTCAGTTCTTTTTCTTTTGAGGTACTGCTACCCTACCATGACGTCTTAAAGCAGAACTTATTCCATTGAGAGAAAAAGACAGAGCTATACAGGGTGTCTAGCACCATCTCTTTCCCTCAGTGGAATAAGTTCTGCTTTAAGACGTCATGGTAGGCCTACAGAACCCTAAAAATGATCGCAATGACAGGGATATCAACTGCCTTTATTTTAGCTTCGGTAAAGGTGCTTCTTACACCTCTTGTTTGTTTTTCTTTAAAAGCTATTTAAAAAAAAAAAAAAAAACATTGCCCCACACTAGGAATTTCTCCTGTATCGTGGGTGCGTTTACAAACATTTAAACTCACATACACAAACAGCCAGACCCGGAACAACTATCTGTAGGCCATACAAATATTTATTCCGTGCGGGAGGCGAACCCGCTACACGCAGCGCAGCTGTCGATCGCTCAGCCACTGCGCCAACCGTGTCGTCAAACCTACCGCCAACCCTAAACTCTTACCTACACTACACCTTTATTAATAGGCAAAAGGGGAACAGTAAAAGTTAGTTGAGCAGAAAATTCAAGTTCATCAAAATTATGGAAATTCAAGGGTAATTTAACAAGAAAGTACTAACTTACCTAGGTTTCAGAGTATAACAATTACTCATGCCTTTATGAATTTCGTAGCCAAGGTGTAAATTGAAGGGAAAGAACCTCGAACCAACCCAGCCGCCGCGGGAGACGCCCCGGGCGCCGGGCGCCGCGAGACGACTACCGGCCACCGTAGATGCGGGCCTGTGGACGGTGAGCAATGGGTAGCTCACCGCCCCACGGTGGGCTGAAAATCGGCTTTCATAGACTTAGGGATTTCAATTTGCAAGTGCTTGTTTTTATGCCGGATATCGCTTCTATTAGTCATTATTATGTACAAAAATGACACCCGAGTTAATTCTGCTCAAAACCGAAGGAAATATAATTTTTTTACGAAAAAATTGTATGAAGCTAGTATGAAAAATCGAATTATCTCCTAAACGGCATGTTTAACCGTAATATCCTTAGAGATGGTCATAGTGCTAATTATTTATAATTTTTTGGTTGACGATTGGACAAAAAATTTAATGCCGTTTTTTTTTTAAAAATCGTCAAAATATTTTTATTTGTTTTTACGTATGAAACGATTCCTTTTGGTGTTTATGTTGAAGAACACGGACTTTTAACTACACATAACATAAAATAGCATCACTCCTATATTTCCGAAGGAGTTGGCAGAGGTTTATAGTACACCCACACGTAGTCAACTATGTTTGAGCTAGATATTTATCAACACAAAATGAGTTTTAAAACTTTTCATACAACCAAATTACCAATTGTCTTCTAATGAGTCCAAAAAGAAGTGATTAAGTAACTACACTGATTAGGTCTTCTAATGAGTCTTAATAGGTGATTTAATGATTTTCAATATCTCACGACAATGGATTATATTTAACATTTCCTGATAAGTAAGCTAATTTGTTAATTAGCAGTGCTATGAGTTCTAAGAATAGTTAGTGACAATTATAGATTTTCATTAGCTAATGAGGAGATAACTAATGAGGGTAGTTACCTAATTATTGTCGTTTTGCAATAAAAGGGCTAAAGTTTTGTTTTACAATTTAATTTGTTCACAACTGTGTAACTGCTAACACTAAATCTGCGACTATAAAATCTTAAAATGGAAAGTTTAATGACCAATTTAGACTTGTTTGTTCTTCTACGAAGTGAGAGTACTTCATTTGATCATGAAGTATTGTTTAGTGCAGTTGTATCCCGCATAGGCGATTGCCTGTCTGACGAAGATTATGTTGTTCTCAAAGAATTTTGTCGGAGATTTACGCGAGCCGCTTTACAAAGGTGGGAGAAATCCAACCGATTCCTTGATAATTTCAGGAGAAAGTACGAGAATTGGTTGGGAGCAAATATTGATTGGCCGAGTTTTGTGCAAACTTTAGTTAATCAAGAACCAAGTGTTGATGAGATACCAAGAGCGCCCTCAGTCTCTCCAGAACCGTCGACATCAACGTCCATTGGAACAATGACGAAAAGATCCCGTAAACCATTCGAAGACCTGGGAAGTAAACAAAAAAAGAGAAGATCTGATGAACACACAGGCGAAGGTTCCAGTGAATTGGCATATGCAGCTGCAGCACGTTTAAAAGAAGAAGGGCATGGAGATATCGCCTCTGTCATCGAATACATGATGAAAAATCCTGAAGCAGCCGCTAAATTAAATGAAACGCTTAAGAAACCAGCGAAAACAATCATATTTACGCCAGAAAAGGCGCTTGGATTGCTTCTTTCGCTAAAACTCTCAAAGTGGCAATATATTACGTTGCGTGAGGCTGCCATTCGAGAAGGTGCTAAAGATATTTATCCATCTTACTATAAAGTGCAACAAACTAAGCTTGATTGCTACCCTCCGAAGCAATCAGTGACAGTTACTGATTCATCGGCTAGGATTACACTTCAAGCTTTACTTGATATCACGGTTACAAGAATCCTTCAAAGCCTTTCTAACGAAGAGCATAACAAGCAGTTGAAGCTGATATCCAAGTGGGGATTTGACGGTGCTTCTAACCAAAGCCGATACAAGCAGAAAATTGAGGGTGAGGAAGATGATTCAAGCATTTTCATGACCTCCTTGGTGCCACTAAAACTGACAGATGGAGACAACATTTTATGGACGAACCCAAAACCATGCTCAGTTTTGTATTGTCGTCCAGTTCAGTTTACTTTTGTAAAGGAGAGTGAAGCAGTTGTCCTTGGGCTGAAAAAACAAATGGATGAAGAAATTGAGGCCCTTATCCCCACAGAGTGCAATAATAATAATAGGGTGACTCATCAACTAATGATGACGATGATCGACGCTAAAGTCTGTACTTACCTTTCTGAAGCTAGATCAAATGCATCGTGCTACCTGTGCTTAGCAAAGCCTACAGAAATGAACCGCTTAGATGCTGTAACATCAAAAATTGTGTGTTCGGACCTGTATGAGTTTGGCTTGTCATCCCTACACGCCCGTATAAATTGTATGGAATGTCTGTTACACATTGCATACAGACTGGACTTCAAACGGTGGGCAGCGAGAAGTGATGAGCACAAAGAAATGCTACAGACAAGAAAGAAAATAATTCAAAATAAATTCAAAGATGAGCTCAATCTGTTGATTGATATAGTAAAACAAGGCTCGGGAACCACCAATGACGGGAATACTGCAAGAAAATTCTTTGAGTTTCCTAATAAAACCGCAGCTATAACCGGTTTGGATGAAGACCTCATCAAAAGATTTGCTGTAATTTTACAAGCAATTACATCTGGAGAGCAGATCGATATAATAAAATTTAGAGATTATGCTCGCAAAACAGCAGAAAAGTACGTATTACTATACGACTGGTACTACATGTCGTCAACCGTTCATAAGTTACTAATCCATGGGGCTGACATAATCGAGAAAAATAATATTGTGCCGATTGGGACTCTCTCGGAAGAAGCCTCAGAGTCTCGAAACAAAGATTTTAGGAGGTTTCGAGAACATCATTCGCGGAAAAGAAGCAGGCAGGATTCCAATCAAGACATTTTAAATATGCTTGTTGTTTCTTCGGACCCTTTGCTAAGTGCACAAAGGCCTAAGTTAGATGCCAAGAAAAAGCAGAGCTTTTTTGCTGAAACTCTCGACTTAATTCAATTTCAGGAAACTGAGTTCGAATTTTTGGATATATCCAATCTGGATGCTGACTCAGAATTGGAGTCTGACAACGAGAGTGATAAGGAAAATTTGTAAAAAAGATATATATGTACATATTTGTAAATTTGTATTTGAGTGTGTTTGGGTTTTTTTGTAATATTTAATGATATGTTTTATTTTTTTTATTTATTTTACTTTATTTTACGAATGCTTAGTATTAATTCCTTAAATTAACTTATTTTGTATAAAATATAACTTCATATGTTACTTCAATATAATTTTTTTTTTATTTAAATTAATATAAATGTGTCAAAAACAGCAATTTTTTTATTTTATTTTTCTTGTTTCGTGTGTTCTTAATATTTGGGTTAATAACATATCGAACTTTTTAACTTAGACACTAAAAGGGATCGTTTTACATGTAAAAATAAATAAAAATATTTTGACGATTTTTTAAAAAAAAACGGCATTAAATTTTTCGTCCAATCGCCAACCAAAAAATCATAAATAATTAGCACTATGACCATCTCCAAGGATATTACGGTTAAACATGCCGTTTAGGAGATAATTCGATTTTTCATACTAGCTTCATACAAATTTTTCGTAAAAAAATTATATTTCCTTCGTTTTTGGGTAGAATTAACTCGGGTGTCATTTTTGTACATAGTAATGACTAATAGAAGCGATATCCGGCATAAAAACAAGCACTTACAAATTGAAATCCCTAAGTCTATGAAAGCCGATTTTCAGCCCACCGTGCGCCCGTCCGTCTATTGACAACAGGCCGTGTCGACGGCGCGTTCGTGTTTCACGCGCGCCTCAAAGAGAGTCAGCAAAGCAGAGGGGCTTGCCAGGGCCTCCGCCTGCCGGGGTTACGGGTTGTTCGAAAGAGAAACCGCGGCCCCGGAACGTAAAGGGCAACAGAAGGAACATGGGTGGGTTTTAGTCAGTAAAAGTCTGACATGCCCCCCCGCTCCGCCCAGAGCGGGGGAAGTCATTTGATGATTTCCCACCCGAAAAAAAAAATAAAGTTGTATATTGAGGCTCATACTTTACTTGTACTTTACCGGTTTTAACGGTTCCGTACCTCAAAAGAAAAAAAACGGAACCCTCATTAAATCAATTTAGGTAAGTAAGGATGGTCATTTATGTTGCAAGTTTGTGCGGAACCCTCGGTGTGCGAGTTCGACTCGCACTTGCTTCGGGTTTTTCATTTTAGACCATAAATAACTCGTGCGAACTTTTTCACAAGATTATCATTTTACAACTTACTTAAGGAATGATGTGAAGGAGAAAGGAGTAAATGATGCCGTGACGTCTGATAGGGGAGAATGGAAGAAGAAAACGTCTTGCGCCGACCTCAAATAGAATGGGACAAGGGCAGGAAAATGATGATTTTAGTTTTTATAGTTATTATTTTTTTTAATTACTTAGACCGTATTAAAAAAAAAACGTTGCCTCACACTAGGAATTTCTCCTATATCGTGGGTGCGTTTACAAACATTTAAACTCACATACACTAACAGTCAGACCCGAAACAACGACCTGTCGGTCACACAAATATTTGTTCCGTGCGGGGATCGAACCCGCGGCACGCAGCGCAGCAGTCAATCGCTCAGCCAGTACATTAGTCCAAAATTGTCTCGTCCTGTTTTCGAGTCTACTAAACTGTTTTTCTTTTTTTTTTCATGGTTGACGGCTTCGTGAACGGTTTGTTCACATCATGTATAGTCTGGTTGTTAAATAACATTATATGAAGTGTTGTATGGCAGCTAATTAACACCATATATTTTTATTACTATTTTATGTGGTAAGTTCTAAGGAAGGGTCCACACTACATTTTTAATGTGATTTTTTTTATTATTTTTTTCTTTTTCTTTTATCGTGAAGTTAAAAAAGTTTTTCAAAATTCAAATAGGTTTATTCGTTTCACATAAGTAAAAGTAAGTAAATATAAAAAAATGGACGAATGGATGGATGAATGGATGGTATTTTTATTTTAACTATTTTCTTACAAAAAAACGTTGCTCTTTTTTTCCCCAGTTTCTCACTGATTTTTAGCCTATGTCCGTCTCCAGAGACCCAACTATCTCTGTACTAAAATTCATCAAAATCGGTTTGGTAATTTAGGCTTGAAGACGTAACAAACAAACTCACTTTTGCTTTTATAATCTTAAAGTAAGGATGTCAATCAGAGGTTGCAGGTTCGAAAGAGATAGCGCGCCCCTGAAAATAAAGGACAGTAAAAAGAACATGGACTGGTTTTTAGTCTGACCACTCTCCCCCGCTCCGCCCAGAGTGGGGAAGTTATTTAATGATTTACCATCCGCAGAAAAAGGCTTGCGGCATTTTTTAAGAGTGTAAAAACGCTAAAGTTGAAAACTCTTACATAGGAAGTAAGATCATGTTTTTTTTTATACTGAAAGGCTTGCGTATGGACGCAACTCGCCTGATTTGAAGCGATGACGCGACTTAGGGTTCAGCAAACTAGCCTAGAAAAAAAACACCATTTTAGGTTCCCAGAAGGTGCACACACTTTAAAATCAGGACTTAGCAATCATTGTGCCAATAGTCATATCTGCCAACGGCTTAATTGCCAAGAGCCTCGACCAATTTCTAAGGAGGCTCTCGTTAGGCAGCTGGATCAACGGCTTGATACAGAAATCGGTACTCCTGGACAAGGCTCGTATTGTTATAAGGTTCCATTCTCTGGAGCCCTGACCACCGGTAGCTTGGACCCTGTTCCCGATACCGGTGGGCTACATTTTTTTTTGTATTATTAAATGTTTCTTTTTTTGTTTTCTATGTTTTATTAAGAAATATAAAAAATATAAATATGTATTTAAATGGATAAACGGAATAAATGATTAAACTTGCTTGTCCCGGGATCAATATCCTCTCGGGAGTATAATTATTATTACTCCAAAACCACTTTCTCAGCCAGACAACTGCTTCAATTTACTTCAAGTTGACTTGCCTTCGGCTAACATGAGATAATTAATAGTTCTCCGAGAATTCAGAACTTCTCGTCTTAAGTACTTCAATTGCTCGACCAAAATGATGTTTATTTTATAATTCAAGATGTCACGATCAGTCAAATATCAATATTTTTGTAAAGAGTAATTTCAACAAAAATATTGATTATACGCAGAGGAAACATTTTTTTAGTTGGTCCATTAAATTTGTAGCTCTAAGTTCACAAACAAAACTATATTCAAACTTAATTTAAATATCGCTTTCTAAATTTATTTATTAAAAAAAAGAGAACTCTTATAATATCTTTGACGGGCCTGTTGGTCTAGTGGTTAGTGGCCCTGACTGCTGAGCCGGAGGTCGTGGGTTCGATTCCCACCCAGAACAAACTTTGTGTGATGAGCATGATTGTTTGTTCTGTGTCTGGGTGTGATTTATCTATAATATGTATGTATTTATAAATTATATAAGTATGTATATCAGTTGTCTGGTTACCATAACACAAGCTCTGCTTAGCTTGGGATCAGATAGCCGTGTGTGAGTTGTCCCAAGATTTATTTATTATTTATTTTATTTATTTATAAGATCACATTGTCCAAACAAACAGGTCTATATGCAAACATCCACACTACTAATGCTCCTTTATCATCATCATTTTCCTGCCCTTGTTCCATTCTATTTGGGGTCGGCACAACACGTTTTTTTCTTCCATTCTCCCCTATCAGACGTCACGGCATCATTTACTCCTTTCTTTTTCGTATCATTCCTTACACAATCCATCCATTTTTTTCTTTGGCTTTCTTCTCGCTCTCCGTCCTTCAACATTCAGATCCATCACTCTTTTAGTCAAATGTCCTTCGTCCCTCTTCATTACATGTCCATACCAAAACAAACGACTCCCTTTCAATTTAACTCATGCTCCTTGATACACACACACACACGCACACACACACACACACACACACAATCACACACAATCACACACACACTCACTCACATCATTCTCGAGATCTTGCTCAAACAGTATCATGCGTGATTATGAAAGCAACTAAAGTGTAAACCTACCCTAACAGCTGCGTTTATGATCATAAGTTTAACTAGCCCTTTACGACAGGCTGTTATTATTATATTACTCTATATTATATATACATATATATTTTTTTTGAGCGCCAGAGCTTAAACGAACGCACGTGCCTTCTACGCTGAAAGCACCGTTAATGTTTTCTACGGGAAAACATTAACGGTGTGACGAAACATTAATTTCAGCTTGATTCCTCTACTCGTTCCTGAGAAAAAGGGACTTGACAGACATACTTACAGAACTTTGAAAGAGGTAGACACCAAAGTAAATAGAGGGGAAGTAGGTTATCTCCGGCCCAATTCGCGATATAATTGCCTACTGTCATAGGGTTGTCACTTTTAGCTAAATTTTAATTCAGTACCTATAAATTGGCAAGGGTCGAGAAGTTGTATTTTTTACTTTTATTTTAAAGTGACTAAAATATTATAATTAAACAAAAAACACCGTAAAACAACATTCAAAACTGTCTGTCTACTCTCTGCCTGTCTCTTAAACTATAATCAAATCTGTTGTTATGATTCGAACTTTGCTTTATATGTATATATATAATTTAAAATTAGTCAATAACTTATTTTTAATTACGATTTCATAACTGTGGGTAGTTAGGTACTTAGTTAATATACCTACAATACTGAGAAATCGGCACAACTAAACGTAAACAAAGCAATAGCGGTAAATCAGTTGACAGATCAAAAGTACAAACATTCTAGTGGGAAAGTAGACCTACCTACCTACCTACTTCGCGATAACTCGCGGTACTTCTTAGCAATAAGACCGCCATTGTAACCATAGATTTAACATCTTTTTGTAAAACAGTTTTGTTTCGTAGATTTTGGTGTGCAATAAAGTATATTCTATTCTATTCTATTCTACTTCCTCTGTGTGATAGAAAATTAATATGCTAATACAACAAAAAGAAGTCAGTAGGTAGGTAGGTATCTCATTATGAAGTAAAAAATTGAATTATGCTAGAATAAGTGAGTAGCTTACCTTTCCTGTTCAATAGGTAATTTGAACTGAGACAATTCTGGAATTGATGAATTATTAAGACACCCAAACACACAGCAATACTTTCTCCCGCGGTTATCAGACATTTTTTATTCGTTTAGCGGTGCCGAAAAGCCGTGACGCGCGAACCTCGTGCAGTGTTAGCCCCGACTGGCGCAGCGCGAAAGGAGCCGAGATTTTGTTTAGTGTGCGTGCGGCGACGCATAGATACTACGGCGCACACATACAAGCCGCGCGCTACGCGTTTGTATGAAGTTATCGTACTTCCCCTCTTTATACTATGTAGACACGTTATTTGTTACCACTATTAAAGTAACTACCGGTCCCCATGATACAGGCGCAGCCTAGTTTTCTAATTCTCTGTACATAGAATAGTTACCGATATTTGTAATGATGTTAGATTAAGAAAAAATGTTGTAACACTGGTTTAATAAAATTATTCTTATTCTAACAAAACGATGCTAGAGAGCAATAGTTCATCAAAACCGATGTGTTTGAATTGTTTTTGTCGAAATATGTCGTATATATCCCTCAAAACTGACTAAATAACAAAAAAAAATGGTGACTGCCGTTCATCGTGTTTATTTCTAACCTACTACATTTTATTTATAATGCCATTTATTTTTATATCATCGATAAGAAAGAGTTCGGGTCACTAGTCTTTATGAGCGTATATTTGTTTGTGGTTTTAATACAAAATGGGGTCATTTTATTTTTTGGGATATTTACTTATTGGTTATGGCTCTGTGTTTGCCACTATTATTTACACTGGTTATTCTTTTTTTAAATATGTGTTTGCGATAGGCATGAATAACGATGCCATTTTTTAGGAGAAAAAAAAATTGTGACCAGATAGCCTTTTTTTCGTGTGACAAATCTTTACTTCTCCCGTTCTGAGCAGAGTGGAAAGGTGTGTCAGACTTGTTCTGACCAGAACCCATCCATGTTCTTTCTTTTACCCTGTGTGTTTCGGGGCCGCGGTATCTCTTTCCAACAACTCACAACCTTTGCAGGCAGTGATTTGGACGGATCCTTCTGCGTTGCTGACATCCCTTTGAGGCGCACGTGGAACACGAACGCGCTGTTCACACGGCGTGTTGTCAGTAGACGGACGGTGAGCTACCTATTGCTCGTCCACAGACCTGCGTCGACAGTGGCTGGAATTCATCTTGCGGCGCCTGACGCCCGGAGCTTCTCTCGCGGCGAAAGGGTTTTATTTTTAAAATAAGGTCATTTCCACGTCTCTAGGTCTATTAGATTCTAAGATAATGGCATTGCAATTAATGCAACCCTAAATGAGACTAATTATAATATATTACGTCTTCACGCCTAAATGGCAAAACCGATTTTGATGAATTTTAGTACAAAGATAGTTGGGACCTGGGAGACGGACATAGGCTACTTTTTGTCTCTTTCTAACCCCCCACTTCCCTAAAATAGGGGGTTGAAGTTTGTATGGAGCATTCCGCAATTTTTAAGGTAGAAAGCTAAAAATTGGTATGCGGACTATTTGTCACTAACAAAAACATCGTGCATCATTATTTTTTGGAAATCTGCGCTCAATACCTTAAAAAAGGGAATGAAAAGTTATATGGGACTTTTCGCAGTTTTCAAGGTAAGTAACTCTTTGTTACTGACGAAAAAAACCTGAAAATCAGAAAAGGGGAACTGTGTTACACCAAATTTAACGCGAGCGAAGCCGCGGGCAACAGCTATTGAGTATATAATCATATAGCCACTAAAAGTATCGGTAACCCTTAAACACTAACACTATGTATAGATGTATAAATACGGAAATATACCAAAATATATATCGGACAACAGACAGCTAGACAGTTATCGCCATCTCCATGATATCTTATGCAAGACTGACTATTATAATTGAGTCGATTGCCCAGTTGCATTGGACTGAAATATGGAGATGAATGATTATTCACCGAAGCTCGTCTCGCAAGTTCATCCTGACTCAATACACAATGCAGATTTACTGCCAATATCTTGGGAGTGAGGAGAATTTATTCAAGAGAGTAATTTGTAGATATTGAGGTAGATATGTGAAAGTTTATTGAAACAAAAGACATAAATGATACATTACGTGGTTTCAGCGATCATTGTGCTGATAGTCATATCTGCCAATGACTTACGCCCGGTGCCAATAAACAGAAAACGATTCGTTTTGTTTACGTTTTGCTTTATATATGTCAAAATACTACCATCCGTAAGCAAAACGAATCGTTTTTGTTTATTGGAACGCCCGGTTAATTGCCAAGAGCCTCGACCAATACCTGAGGAGGCTCTCGTTAGGCAGCTGGATCAAGGGCTTGATATAGAAAGCGGTACTTCTGGACACGGCTCGTATTGTTAGGTTTCTTTCTCTGGAGCCCTGACCGCCGGTACCTTGGACACTGTTCTCGATACCGGTGGGCTACTATTTTTAGTATTTTTAAATGTTTTTTTTTTGTGTTTAGTATTTTTTATAGAGGTACTAGCTTTCGCCCGCGGCTTCGCTCGCGTTAAATTCGGTATAACACACCAAGCAGACCTGCAGTTTTGCTCTTGCGCCTGATGGATTTGTAATAGCAACGCTAAGTTTTCCCTTTTCTTCCCTCGTTCTCTCTCATATCCCACTTTTTTTAAATAAAAATTAGCCTATGTCCGTCTCCTGGTTCCCAACTATCTCTGTACCAAAATTCATCAAAATCGGTTTAACCATTAAAGCGTGAAGAGGTAACAAACAAACAAACAAACAAACAAACTCACTTTCGCTTTTATAATATTAGTAAGGATAAGGATAGATAAGCTTTTGCCCGCAGCTTTGCTCGCGTTAAATTTGGGGTAACACAGATTTGGTACCTGAGGTACTTGCTACCTGCAGTTTTTGCCCTTGCGCCTTATTGATTTGTAATAGCAAAGCTAAGTTTTCCCTTTACATCCCACTTTCTCCCTTATATCCCATTTTTTTTTAAATTAGCCGATGTCCGTCTCCTGGGTCCCAATTATCCCTGTACCAAAATTCATCAAAATCGGTTTAGCCATTAAGGCGTGAAGAGGTAACAAACAAACGAACTTCGCTTTATAATATTAGTAAGTAAGGATAAGGATAGTAAGGATACTATTTAATACCAATTTTTGTTTGATTAAGCGTTAATGCCTGTTCAATAAAAATGCACGGTTGGCGCAGTGGCTAAGCGTTACTGCTGGGGTGATTGTGTAGAATGCGATTGTGTCCCCGCACCCCAGCCAGAAGTGACGAGAAGGAACACCGTGTGGATAACCACACGGTGTTTCTTCTCGTCACTATAAAGTCAGTAGGAGTCTGACAGACCCTTCCGCCATGGCGAGAGAACATCCATCGAGGATATCCACACATAAATAAAAACAAGTGGCTAAGCGTTAGACTACTGCGCTATATGCGTGTCGCGGGTCCGATCCCCGCACGGAATAAATATTTTTATAAACTACAGATAATTGATCCGGGTCTGGCTGTATATGTATGTGAGTGTAAATATTTGTAAACGCACCTACGATACAGGAGAAATTCCTAGAGTGGAGTGACGAACAAAAAAAATGGAACGATTCTGATCCTGATCCGTGAAAAATCCTACTAATATTATAAATGCGAATGTTTGTCAGGATGGACGTATGGATGTTTGTTACTCTTTCACGGCAAAACGGCTGAACGGATCTTGGCGCAGAGGTAGATTATGGTCTGGAATAAGACATAGGATACTTATTTTTCGATATCATGCGGGCGAAGCCTCGTGCGCGTAGTAGTATTGTATATTCTATCACCACGCGAGCGAAACCGCCGGGCGCGGTAGTGTTAAATGTATTGTCAGCTGACACCAACAACATTACGTGCCTTCCATGGCACGAAAATATTTCGACGGTATAAAATGGATGTCATCCTATTCACTGACTAACCCCGGCAAGCGATACTTAGAAACTGAAATACGAACATTGATACTTCAATCGATGAACTGCATGGCTATTGCAAAGTTATCGAAGTAAATACTACCACATCAAGCGAATTTCGATTTAAACTTCAGCATTTAAATCAGACTCTATTGTTTCCGCTCCCAACATATTTGATTACTGGAATTGTTTAAAGTCTTTTAGTGGTATTGGTTGTTGCAAAAAAACTGTGGAATCACTAAAGTATCTTTGTTTTTTTTGGAACGAAGTTCCTTATCGCGCGTTGCGAAAGGGAGCAAGATGAAAAAATTAAGACCAAAAGTTGTAACGACACTTTTTCCTATAGTTGTAAACCGTGCGGCATGCTCGTGTTTCTCTGTCTGACTCTCACTCTCTCTCTCTCTGATAGAAAGCAAGCCAGTTATTTTCGTTTTGTCTTTCTATTTCGCATTGAACAGTGTGGTGTCGCGACGATTATTTTTGTTGAGTGTATACAGGTTTTTTGTACATAATAAATAATAACTTCGTTCCATCCGGATGTCTCTTGACATCTCCCAAGTTTTTTTTTTTATTTAAAAAAAGAGCCAGATGCTACCAACAAAATTTTTTGATGTTGGCAACACTTATAGCGTGAAACACGCTGTAGGTTCTGGCAACATCTGGTTAATTTACTGGAGCAAACGGAAGTGGATTTGAAGACAAAGAGAATGTTTATGGTGTCTATTCTGTTATCACAAACTAAATTAAATATCCTCTAAAAATCACAAAAAAAAACAGTGTAGTCCTGTCAAACGACGTTTCCTCTTCTGAAATTGGTTAAACTGACACAACTTTTATTATAGTCTGACAACATTTTTTTGCGTATTGGAAATCATCAAATACCTTCCCCTCGCTATGGGCGTAGTGGGGGGAGTGTCAGACTTGTACTGACTAAAACCCACCCATGTTCCTTTTATTGCCCTTTATTTTCCGGGGACACGGTATCTCTTTCGAATAACCCACAACCCCGGAGTCTGACAGCATTAAAGCTAGTTAATCGCAATCTCACTATTCTGAAATTGACGTTTTTCACCAAAAATAGTGGTTGTCGTGCTAAATTGGATTATCTTTACATAATCACAACTAAAATGTTGTGGGATAAAGACAGATGTGCTAAGTATGTCAAATAACTGCATCCAACTGACTCCATACTACACAATGCATCTATGACCACATTACATTAAGTGCGTAAGGTCAACCAAAAACTGAATTTTTCACCCAAGAAAGAGTCATTTTCCAGCAATAATTTTTGACTAGATTTATTTGTTTGATATATAGAATGCGTGGTTGATAACTTTGTGAAGGCTTGGTTTACGCTCTGTAAGTAATAATAAAGAAATAACTAAAGCTTTTAATATTTTCTTGTTTAATATAAATTTCAGCATATAAATAAAAGTATTTGTTCAAGCTTTCAAACAAATATAAAGAGATTCGATCCCTTGTGTTCTTGTCAAAGGTAGGCTATGCTTTTAGAACAATAAAGATTTGTGCCTAGAAAAATATTATGTCAAATCCTTACTATAATATTATAAAAGCGAAAGTGAGTTTGTTTGTTTGTTACCTCTTCACGCTTTAATGGCTAAACCGATTTTGATGTATTTTGGTACAAAGATAGTTGAGAACCAGGAGACGGACATAGGCTAATTCTTTTTTTAAAGTGGGATGTGAGGGAGAAAGAGGGAAGGAAAGGGAAAACTTAGCGTTGCTATTACAAATCAATAAGGCGCAAGGGGAACTGTGTTACCCCGAATTTAACGCGAGCGAAGCCGCGGGCAAAAGCTAGTATTTTTAATAAGGCCGGTTTGGGACTCATAGAATCTAAATCACACCAGATAAATCTGACGTCCTTAACTTTTCACATTAATAAATGAGAATTTTCTCTTGGACAGAGGCTTTCTATCAAAGCCAAGGGGCCCTTCAGGGCCAGTGCCTGGCCTGGTTGCTTGTTGTTTGAAAGAGAAACTGCGGTCCCGGAACACAAAGGGCAAAAGAAGGAACATGGATGGGTTTTAGTCAGTACAAATTTGTCAGTCCCTTCCGCTCCGCCCAGAGCGACAGAAGACATTTTTGATGATTTCCTAAATGAAAAGAAGGACTTATTGTTCTGCAATCGCATTTAAGAAAACTATACTATAAAATCTAACTAGTTCCTCAATAAATAACGACTTTAAAAGTTCTATAACATTCTTATCACGTAGAGCTGTGATAAAAAATAAAGGTTTCTATTTGTGACAGAAAATGGGTCGTAGTCCACCACGCTGGCACATAGCGGATCATGGATCAGTCCTCCTCAGATGCTTATCCTTTTCTTAACCAAATTGGAGTTGACTTTCCGTGTTACTGGATTCATAGATACCAGTATTTGACATGGAGAAACTGCCTATTTGACCCCCACAACTCGGTTAGCAACTGTGTTATACGATACCCGTTGGTAAGACTGGTTGTCAGACTTTATAGCCACTGACTAACTGTAACGACTGTCACACTCAACTGACAGACTGAAACACACTCGACTGACAGTCATTGATCAGTCTTAAATGTGACAATATGTCTCTCACGCTATCGATGATTTTCTTTACTGTTACATGTCTTCTTTCTTTTGTGTTTTCAAACTATGTAAATTCATTGAAATTAATAAAATTAAGTTGTAACTTTTTGGTCAGTTTTTTTTCTGGCTTGAAGTCTCTGTTCTTTTTCTGTCATTCTATCATAAATTGATAAACTAAATCTGCAAAGGAACACTTTTATAGTTTACTAGCCTTTGCCCGCGGCTTCGCTCGCGTTAAATTCGGGGTAACACAGTTCCCCTTGCGCCTTATTGATTTGTAATAGCAACGCTAAGTTTTTCCTTTTCTTCCCTCTTTCTCCCTCACATCCCACTTTTTTCAAATAAAAATTAGCCTATGTCCGTTTCCTGGTTCCCAACTATCTCTGTACCAAAATTCATCAAAAGCGGTTTAGCCATTAAAGCGTGAAGAGGTAACAAACAAACTCACTTTCGCTTTTATAATATTAGTAAGGATATATTTCTTTAATTACTGTAATTACTGGCTAAATATTCTTCAGCGTGATAGTTTATAAGCAGTTTTTACATGATATTGGCAAAATTGTGGTACATCTCGTCCACAAAAGCCATTAATGAAGAGCTGAAATTGAAGTTTTTCTTTACCGTTTTAAGAGCAAGAAGCATTAAGGGGCTGCACAAACGTAGACACTTTTTGTTACCGACACGGCACACCCTCATAGGAAACTGTAGTTTTAAATCAAATATTCATTGGTAACTGGGACACAAAAGTGTTCACGTTTGCGCAGCGCCATATTACAGAACAAACAATATTATAATATGTCGTCAAAAATTTACGGACAAATTCGAAGCGATTTTTCGCCTTGACCGTACCAAGAATCATATTAGATCATATCTACTCTTATTCATATCCATTGTACAAAAATGTCCATTTTCATAACTAAAGTCATTATTCTTGGAAATTTCGGCTTTTTTCCTGAAAGATACGTCACTCTACATTTTGCTTTCAGGCTTCCCAGGGTTTTCAGGTCAGTAAACGGAAAATTCTTCGCCCCTGCCTTAGTACTCTGAAACAGCATTGATAGTGATATTACTTTGTACTCGGATTTACTTTTTCTGGTTATTAATTTATGTACACACAAAACATGAAAAATAAAAATACATAAAGACAAAAGAGCACAAAAATACTGCTTATTTCAAAGAAATCTCTTCCAGCAGACCTGCCTTAGGAGAGATTGGAGATAGAACATATAGACAAAGTGTGTAAAAATATCAACTCAAGCATTAACAAAAATGATATAGAATATTAGTTAAAAATAAAATAAAAAACTGCCCAAGACCGAGTCAGACTCGTGATGCGAGGGGTTAGTACAAATTGCGACATAAAACATATATTTTGACTGCGTAAACTTAGACGGTTGATTTTTTTTTTCACAAAGGGAACCAAAAAGTTGAGTGTATAGTTTTAATTTCAACTTGATACCTCCACGCATTCCCGAGATAAAGGGTTTTGACAGACAGACAGACAGATGGACAACAAAGCGATTCAATCCTAAAAACACATTTTATCATAATTATTGTTTCCAGCAAACCCTTTAATTTGATGCCTATATCATGAGTAATTAACAATAAAAAATATTCCGCCATTTTAGATTTACAATGGCTTTTGTAGTGGTCTTTGTAAATTTCGCATGCTTATTAGTTTGGATGAATTATTATCATCAACTAAAAAAAATTTGCATACTTGTTAGTATGCAAAATTTCATATCAATAATAATTGGAAATCCAACGATTATTTATTATTATACATAAATAAATATAAAAACAAATATAACTATATATTTATACAACATTAGTTTTACTTTATGCGAAACCCGAAACACGTGTCTAGTATATTTATGTGAAGAATCTATGTACAAAATTTCAGAACTTTATCATGAAAAATCAGAAAGTTATAAGCTTGTTATTTAACCTGGCTGTCCGTACAAAAACACGGCCACGGAGCGGCACAAACTACGCCGCACGTAGGTACTGTCGCTTTGACCTGCCGTGACCTTGTTGCGCGCCGTATGATTTCGTATGCCTACTAAGTGTCCAACTCGTAACCTTTTATTAATATTTTTGGGACAAAATATAACATGGTGTAAAAACTATTGGAATCGATTCAGTTACTTATTCTGAACAAACTATATTCAGGTTTCGCATATACTAAAAATAATGTTGTATAGTTAGCAGGTAATAAAAACTTTGTTTTCCACAAACTCAATTTTTAATAAAAGCTATTAATAAACCAAAGTGGGTATCACGTGGTGTAAAAATTTGTAGTCGAAAAAAGAAAGATTTGCTATGGAAATACAGATTAAATGCAACAAAAGACAACAAACTTAAGTATCTAAATTATAGTCAGTTATTTAAAAAAATTATAAAACTAACAAAACGTGCACAGAATAACTATAAAATAATAACATCTCATAATAAGACCAAAACAGCGTGGCGGATTATAAACAAAACGAAGTTTAACACCCCAAAAAAATCCATTGATAAAATAAAAACTCATGAAAACAACGTCCTTACTAATCCAACACAAATAGCAAATGCATTTAATAATTATTTTATAGAAAAAGTCATCCCCATTTCGGGTGCCGGGAAAAAATGTTACGTCTTTAATTAATTATCAATTAAATTCTATGTTTCTGGCACCAAGTTCACCCTACCAGATTAATAAAATTATTACTAATCTTAAAAATACCAACAGTGTAGGATATGATGGTTTCTCTACTAAAATAATTAAAGCAGTAAAAGAGGATATATGCCATCACCTGAGTCACATTATGAACTTGTCAATAACAACTGGAATATTTCCACAAGAGCTTAAAATATCAGTTATTAAACCTTTATTTAAAAAAGAAAGTAAACAGTTAATGGTGAATTATAGGCCTATTGCACTTTTATCAATATTTTCCAAAATTTTCGAAAAATATCTTCATGGTGAACTCAATTCATATCTTGAAAAAAATTATATTTTGTGCAATGAACAAAAAGGATTTCGACAAAATAAAAACATAAGTATGGCTATTTATGAATTCATCCAAAGTGTTATCTGCCATGTTGACAAAAAAGTACCAGTTTGTGCTATTTATTGCGACATGTCACAAGCATTTGATTATGTCGATTATAATATACTAATCAGCAAACTTGACGCATACGGCATAAGAGGCAATGTTTTAGATCTGATTCGCTCCTATTTAACGAATCGTCAACAGTTAACAGAAATAACTAGAGTGAATCCCAAAACTAAAAAAGAAGAGACATTTTGCTCTGTGAGGAAATCTGTCACTTATGGTGTTCCTCAAGGCAGTGTGCTTGGGCCACCGTTATTCACTATTTATATTAACGACTTGCCAAAGGCAACGTATCAACCCATGACATTATTTGCTGATGACAGTACTGTTTCAATTGCATGTAAGGACATTAATAATTATAAATCTGACATTGATAATTCACTGACATCTATAATTTCTTGGCTTGAAAATAATAATTTAAAAATAAATTTATCAAAAACAAATATTATGCACTTTGGACAAAGACTGTATAATCCATTAAACATAAATTTGGTTCATGATGATGTCATTATAAATGAAGTTACTAATGCCCGTTTTCTTGGTTTAATTATAGACAGTAAACTAAATTGGAAAGAACACATTGACAAACTATGTAAAAAAATCAGTAGTCAATCATATGCCTTGTACCAACTTGCTCCGTCCGTCAACACTGATGTGTTACTTCAGGCTTATTATGGACTTGTTGAATCTGTCCTTAGATATGGTATTATGTTTTGGGGCAACTCATCAAATAAAGATATGGCATTTATAATGCAAAAGCGATGCCTACGTGCCATGTTTGGCATCCAAAGTACGGAGAGCTGTAAGCCACTTTTTATAAAGCTAAAATACTCACACTTCCGTCACTTTATATTCTGGAAATAGCCGTATTTGTCAAAAATAACCCTCATTTATTTCCTCGAGTATGTGATATAATAATACGTAATCGCCGGGACAATAGTAAAATTCGTGTTCCACCAGCGAAGACAGCGCTACTGTATAAAAGCGTGGTCTGCAGAGCGCCAATAATTTATAATAACATACCTAACGATGTCAAGAAATTAAATTCAGATCAATTTAAGAAAACATTAAAAAAAATACTGACAAAAAAAGCCTATTACAATGTTGATGAATTTTTAAATGATAAATATGACGCTATGAAGTAACTGACTAATTGAATGTTTTTATTTTATTTTCTATTAATGTTAATTTAATTATTATTATATTACTGTATTTTGAAATGTAACTGTCTAACGACATAATTTGTACACCAGCCATGGTCAAACATGTTGAGCCTGAAAATTATATGTAACACCTATAATAAGCATCATACCATGTATATTATCTACACATGTTTTTGCAAATAAATAAATCTTGAATCTTGAATCTTGTGTTTAAAAAAAACACCTAAAATATGACGGCAAACCAACATCGCAAAATACGAACTGTAGCGTATAATAAATACCGACACGCTTAGTGGTAGGGCGAGCGGTGGCGGGAGCGCGCTCAGTCATATTAATGGACTGAGCGCTCACTCGCCTCTGGTCCGCCGTGCTAGTAAGACGTGCTCATTGGAGACAGACTGTTGTTTAATTTAACATACCTAACACCCTAATAGTGTAACCTGTACAAGTGGCGATCCTGCCAGGATTACATAAGTGTAAGGTATGTACCAAAATTCAAAACATATTGTGAATAAAGAGGTAAATCAGTGACTAATCAGTTTTTATTCATTGAGATGTTCCATGTAGCCCATAACTGGGTTTTAAAATGAATTAATTACTTACTTTTAATCTGGGTACGTAATTATTAAATTGTTACGTAATTATTGAAATAAAATAACGAATTTAAATAAAATTTTGGTTATGACACAAAAATTAAAACGATTGGCTTATTTAGCTTACGTATGCTATTATTTTAGAAACCAGCATTCTAATTAATTTACGTAATTTGTGTGCTTTGAGATCACAAAAGGAATATTTCAAGATAAATCTGATTTTGTTACTTGGTTGGTACCTAAATAGTCGTTATTGACTAATCGAAGTACCTGTACATCAAAATATACCACAAATGAAAGTCGTTGACAGAACAAAACTATCAAAAGTGTTAATTAATAATTTGAATGTCAGTGTTTTCGAAGTAGCTATTGTTACAATACACGATTTCATAAATATTATGAATAATAATAAATTATTTATTGGCATAAACAAGTTAATACATATTTGTGAATCACTGGTGCCTGTGGTGGGTATTGAAACACCTGTATCACCGGTCACCGGGTATTATGTATATTATAAAATCTTATTCATTAGACAAACTTTATGAGAACTTATGGCTTACTTACCTGTATACAGTATAACACTAAATATGTTTTTCTTTTATATAATTTTTACATACACAACAATATAGTAATATAGTTACAATAACTTGATAAGTGTGAGTGTAACTGATATTAAATAACTCACTGTAGTTTATTATGTTATTTTACTTTTGTTCTGTCAACAAAAACGTGGTTATTAGAGGTAGTTCGATGAAAATCGGAACGGTACCTATAAAGGAAGTAATTCCTTAGAGAGGTAGTTTGGGTAACCAAACAGTACCTAAATGGTCTTGTAAAATAAGATCATGGGAAGTTCGATGAAAATCGGAACGGTACCTATAAAGGAAGTCATTCCTTATAGAGGTAGTTTGGGTAACCAAACAGTACCTAAATGGTCTTGTAAAATAAGATCAAGGGAAGTTCGATGAAAATCGGAACGGTACCTATAAAGGAAGTAATTCCTTAGAGAGGTAGTTTGGGTAACCAAACAGTACCTAAATGGTCTTGTAAAATAAGATCAAGGGAAGTTCGATGAAAATCGGAACGGTACCTATAAAGGAAATAATTCTTTCAAGAGGTAGTTTGGGTAACCAAACAGTACCTAAATGATCTTGTGAAATAAGATCAAGGGAAGTTCGATGAAAATCGGAACGGTACCTATAATGGAAGTAATTCCGTCGAAAAAAAAAAAAAAAAAAAAAAAAAAAAAAAACAATGTCGACGGTCCCTGCGTGCATGAGGACATGTCGAAAATGGCATTTTATTATTGTATCATCGGCTTTAGATTATAAATTATCTATGCCTACATGCTGAACTTGTTTTTATTCAATAAAGCAAACTAACAACCTTGCACAATTCAACTTACTTACAAATAAGCAGTAGAGGTACTCATTATAGATGGTTGTTAACACAGAACTGATTCACTCTGTTCCCCCCGTACTAGTATAAACTGTATTACGGTGGAACAGTTTTCCTCGCTATGTTATTTTATTTATGGTAGCAGACTTGTGACAAAATAATTACTTATTAGTTGAAATAATTAATACATACGATTTTTATTTAACTTATTTACCGTGTTTTAGAAATCGTATAAGACGTATAAAAAGTATTATAAATACAACGAATAAGTGTCGTATAAATGGTCATCTATAAGTTTTTCAAAAAAAAAAAAAACGTGGAAAAAATAAAATACCTATGTACGTAGGAACCGTCGAAATACACCTACCGCCACTAGACTCGAGCGTGCGCCTGAGTTGTACTTGATCGCTACTAATGTAGCAACGTCAAAAAAAAAAAAAAAAAAACGGAACGGATTGCGATGTTCGCATCTGTGTACATATGATATGAGAGCCAATCGAGCTATCATTAGGGAAAAGCATCCTTTGCCCACTATGGAACGAAGCGACGAGGCCGAACATAGCACAGGCTTACAAAATATGTCTTACGGGTTTTAAAAGATAACAATGTTCTGCTAAACGAATCAAAACGCGCTTAATAAAAACCCTTTAAAATAAAAGCTCTGGATTGTTCAAACTGAATTATACACAAATTTAACGTTATTCATTTTGAAACTTTCAAGCATTAGAAAAAAGGAAAATTAATGACTGAATTAACGTTTTAAATAATGCGCTAGGCATGTGAACGTCGTGGGAATTTAAAAATGTACTTTGTTTATTGTATTTTCCTTTGAAAACATGGCGTCGGTAATTACTAAGCGAAGGCTATGTTTTTATCAAAGTAAAGTAAGATGGCTGATTGTCTAGTCAATAAACTGTTTTAGTTGACATAAAATCACGCGTATAATCTCTGGAGGGTTAAGCAGAGGTCAAACTCAAAGCATTTATTACGATTAGACCTTTACAGGCATATTGAATGTCATGAAAATAAAAAGGATTGTGCTACAGTCCCAATCACGAGACATAGTAGCTTGTGAAAAAATTAAATTCTGTAGTTGCCATTCCAAAGCGCAGATCTCTGTGGAGATGAATGGGCAGAGGGCTCCGTGAACGCTCTTTTAAATCATAATATTTTTACAAAATCATGGATATATCATTCATGTTGAGATTATGCATACATGTGAGAACGATGTACAAAAACGAGCAAATTAAGAGCGTCCAGAGTAAAAGCAAAAACAAGAGTTTAATAGATGAATGAACGAATTAATTTAAACAAAACCGTGGCGGCTAATAGTCGACTGTCAGTGCCCGTTCATGAACATGACGGCAGCCCCGTTCAACCATTTTGAAGGGAACTAAATGACCCGATACTGATAGAATCGTTGCGAGTGCCAACAGTAATTGGAAGGTACAAAGCTTCTTAGGGCTAGTATATTATGTAGGAAAATGGATCCCTTATTCAGCTTCATAGACCGAATCCTTGCGCGAACTTTTAAGACTAAAACTAGGCAAAGATACGGATATCATCTCTTATTGGCACGATACACAAACACAAGCTTTTGATGATGATAATAGGGTAGATGACACCACCAATCATTTGACATACTTTTTATGAGCTGTCAAAACGCGATTCCCCCATAGATTTTGTATGGGACTCGCAAACGATGACGTCACTAAGTTGTCAAGTCAATGACGCAACTATTTATTGATTTAAAAGCAACTAAAAATCGAATTTTAAAGTTATTTTGAAATTAATGCAGTTCTCAGGTCTAGAATAACGTGTTCTTTCAGAAAAATTGTGTCTTTAAATTATTGGTTAATGGTGTCAGCTACCCAATTATTTATACTTGGTAGTTGATCAATATCATCCTGTAGCAATTACTTTGCGTGAATAAAGGCAAGCCTGTGAGGGAGATTCAGAGCTAAAGTTAGTCAGGAATGAAATATAGAACAATAGTTGGGCGAATTGTATATCCATTAAATTGGACGAATTGGCTATCCATTAAATTGGACGCATTGGCTATCCATTAAATTGGACGCATGGCTATCCATTGGCGCATTCTTGTGGCCAAAGCCACCCGGGCATTGTAGCCATGAAAATGAGACTACGTTCCAAAGTGGACAGTGATGGTGAACATTGTAGAGATTACTTTGGATAAGCCAAACCAAAAAGGTGAACTGACATCCAAATTCAAATTAGGTCACAATTGCAAAGGCGTTTCACAGGGCAATATTTTAGGCCCACCCTTTTTTATATATATCAATGACCTGACAAAAGTAACTGATGATCCTTGCGTAGTCTTTGCAGACGATATGTCCGTAACCATTCCTAAAAATGAAGTAAACTTTAAATGAGGAAATCAATAGTAATGTGAGCAAAGTAATAACTAAGAAAAAAAAAAAGAAACTTTAACCTCTAGAGCCCCAGCGGCACAAAAACGTGCCAGTAAACAAGTATTACCGTTGAGCCCCGCTGGCACAAATTCGTGACACCAAACCTCGATCGATTGAAAACTGTATTTGTAGTAAAGACAAGTCTTAAAATCAGATTACACATACGATAAGAATCCGCCCGGCGGTGCTTGACGGATAGTTGACGTAAATAATGGGGGTCCTTGAGAGGTTAAACCCAACATAGAAAAACCTAATATGTCCAATTTTGTAACAATAATTGGAATAAAATAAATTTGAACATCAATTATAAAGATAAAAGTATACAACAATCAGATAGTATGACTTTTCTTGGGACAGATCTAGATCATAAATGTTCCTGGATTAGTCATATTGACAAGATATGTGAAAAGCTCAGTAAAAAAAAGAGGGGGAAAGAAAAGGGAATGTTTAGCTTTGCTATTACAATAAATAAGGCGCAAGGGTAAACACTAGTATGTGTGTGGCAGCTGTATGTAGCATGGTCGCGAGTGTCCAGTGCCCGAAATCTATATTTATCAGCACCAAATGGAAAGACATTCAATATAGTTTACAGTAGCGTCCTAAAATAATGCTGTTACTCACATTTATTATTCAAGTACAAATATTATTAGTAAATTAAAGTACATATATTAGGCTAGTAGTAGATATAAACAAATGAAAACCTTTAACATAGACTCTGCACACTCCAAGCTTAAAGAGGTATTTTCTTGGTTAGGTGCACCCGTAAGCGTTACCGCTGATCATGGTCGGCAGTTTGTTAGTTCAATTTGAAAGTTTTTGTAAAGAATTTGGTATCCAGTTGTTCCAAACAGAAATTTCCAAATGTCGAAGTTAAGAGGCAGAACTGTTTGATTCTTTATAAGCAATTTATTGTGAATGAGTGGACATTGTTGGCCTTGTAGATTCTTAGACGCTTGTTAACTTATTATTTTATTTTGCGTTTTATAAAGCAAGCAATGACTTATTGCCTGGCCTACGCTGTCCTCTCATATCTAAGTACTAACGCTGTAGCAACCACATTGTAAAACCAAATGATTTTAAAAGAGTGACTATGGAGTTTCTTGCCGGTTCTTCTCCATAGGAAACGACCAACCCGAACCGTGCACCTTTTCTCGAATGTTATTTATAAGTGCCCATGTAGGCCAATGTGACATAAAAATATTTTGATTTTGACTAAAAACATAGATTCTGCAAAGAAAAGAAAATGCAGATAGCAAGAGGAAAGCAACAGAATCTAGGAAAGATATTGGGAAAAAAGTATATGTTGAGAATACAATAAAGAAAACAAGTTATCCACCACATTCAAGGATACGACACACATTGGTGAATAAATAGTGGACAGCGGACCAAATAAGGATAATAAGCTTTCAGAAAATAGCGATACCGCCTGTAACAACGTGTGTGACGAAAATGAATAAGTGATTGTTTAACGGAATATTATTAAAATTATTTGATGATTATTCTTGAAATAAACTCATTTGTATGTTATTATATTTATACGAAATTATGCTATTTTTAAAATTTTGTAAAAGGTAGATGTAGCGTATAATAAATACCGACACGCTTAGTGGTAGGGCGAGCGGTGGCGGGAGCGCGCTCAGTCATATTAATGGACTGAGCGCTCACTCGCCTCTGGTCCGCCGTGCTAGTAAGACGTGCTCATTGGAGACAGACTGTTGTTTAATTTAACATACCTAACACCCTAATAGTGTAACCTGTACACGAACAAAAAAAACAATTGAATGAAACTACGTCTGCTAAACAAAAATCATCTCTATTCTCAAAATAATCTTCAGAATAGAAATATAGTTTTGTATAAACAAACTCGAGTACAAAGTCGTGTCACAACGCTAGCCTATAAAATATTCATTGTTTCTTTGAACGGTGTCAAGGTAAGAATCCAAAACTTTTATACATATGAATATCTTTCGCAAAGTTGTTACATAGATACGGAAAAGTTTAAATAAACGAATAAATAATATTTGCAGATTTTGTATGAAAATTAGAATGGATTTTTTTTCGTACACTGCGTTGCAAAAATAACAGTACGCCTTTTGAAATTGATTTGGATTTATATAAATTTAGAATGTTTTTTTGTTTCATAATTTGTTCTGAGACACCTTAATGTCTCGGAAAGTCAATCGGAAGTCATCATCATCTACCAAGCCTTATCCCAACTTTGTTCGATTCAGTTTCCAGTTCAACCGAATACAGCTTAATACCATATTTTACATGGAGTCTGCTTATTTAAGATCTAGAACCCACTTATTTTAAATATAAAATCATGCCTGTAATCCACAAAGAGTAAAGCAGAGATTTATGTTCAAGTCTCATGTATTTAAATCAAGTCGGGTATTATATTACCCATTAATTCGACGGCATGGTTGGCGTAGTGGCTGAGCAATCGACTGCTATTAATGACTGCTGAACAGCGTGTCGTGGGTGATTCCCGCAGGGAACAAATATTTGTATTACCTACAGGTAGTTGTTTCGAGTCTGGCTAATTATGTATGTGAGCTTAAATGTTTCTAAACGCACACGATACAGGAGAAATTTCTAGTGGGGCAAGGTTTTATTAAAATAAAAAATATTAATTGTTTTGTAGAGCCAAAGTAACCAGTAGTTCCATGTAATACTTACTGTATTCAACTGTATACAAATTGACTTTGGAAAAAAAACAAAGAAGAATGCTCATAAATGTCCTCAGTTATCCAACTTAGCCTAACTATCTGCTGGACAACATTTTTAAAGACTATGTAAACCTCAAGGCAGGTCCACCATTTTTTAAATTCAGTACATACATTATAATAACTGTCTGTAAATTACCTCGTCGTTTGTTAATGCTTTCATATTATTGTTATACTTAATAATCTAAACAATTTTGAAGACCTCGCATATTATTTGAAAATACCTTACACCGCTTTTCATTTGTTATCTACCTTTTTGTAAAACACCTAACGTAATTTAAGAAACAGACTGCATGGTATTTACTGAAGATTTTTGACGTCATTAAAACAGTATTGTAAGTACCACGCGAGTTGAGTGCTTTTCTTAATGATAATGGTTTACCGCTTCGTTAAAAGCTTTCAATGGTAGACCTCAAATGACAGGTTTCAAACAAACATTATCGCAAGGAGTCTCTTTCAAATCAAGGTTGTATAGCAAAAATCTCAAAGGGATTATTATTAGTCACGTTAACTAAAAGCTTTTGCCACATTTTCCTTTTTACTAACATGCACTTTACTATAGTAACTTTTAAATCCATTGTTTTTCACCTATATTCTATTTTATAACACACCATCACTAAAATATCTCCAATTACAACACCAGTATTGCACCCTACACCTATCCATAGATAAATTATCAATAAACTCCAAATTCTCTGTTGTTCCAGGTAAATTCCGACGAGAATTTCACAGATCGTACTTCAAATGTTTCTGCTGCTGCCATTCTGCAGCCACTCCAGACCAGAATGGAACCTCCTTCGCACCAATAGGAAGCTCCAGAGCTGGGACGACAAGGACAGTGGTTCGTCGAAACGATTCTTACGTCAGCTACCGTCTCACGCATTTATCTCCTTCAAACCACAACATACATCGAGACTACATCAGAAACACTAATACCTCTTTCATAGAACAAATGAATGGAAATCGTCGACCCAAGATCAGGGACGATTCTATCACCGAATCAGCAACGAGATTCACTCTAGCAACAGACGTATGCAGGGATTGACAACTAGGCAAAGATCTTCTTTCTGATATACGTAATAGAGATGGCATTGAAACTTATATCGCAAGGAGTACCAATAGTATTGATTGCAAACCGTATTATGATTGCTTCAAAGATGGGAAGATTGAAGAAAGGCATAGTGATAATGCTGATTATAGACATGTAGATGAAACTAAGGAAACATATGATGAGGATATGAAAAACGGTTTTAAATTCAAATTTAATCGCAGTTTGAATAGTTGTCAGATTAAGAATAAGAGGAAAGTTAATATATATTAAGGCGTTTTAAGTAAATTCAGTCGAATGTTTTCGGATGTCTGTTGCATTATTAAAAAAACCCAGTCCATATCTTTCTAGCTTATCCAATTGTACTTCATTTTGTACAGTTGCCAAGAATAGCCTCTCTTCCGTTTGTAGATTGAGTCTTTGAAGATAAGCACTACTGAACCTTCGCACATATTCTTACATATCGTTACTTACGTTTATTCATATCCACTTCTACCCTTAATTGATTAGCTCGGTCTTGACAATTGGCATGCCCTCATTTCTCATCTCCCATATATTTTTCGGTTTCCTCAATATTAGGAAAATATGTGACCTCATTATTGTATCCTTGTGGCGTAACAGTTTGTGCCACTTATCGTGAAATTGGAACCTTTTAGAATATCTTAAGAGTTCAATTTTGGTTGGCAATCCAATTACTTTTTTGGAATCAAAATCTACAGCAATATTTTTAAACATAGAAGATATTTTTCTCAAGGAAGACAAAAATGTATGATGAAAGTTGGACATAAAAGCTGTCACACTCAAATCAAGTTAAAAGTTTTATTGATAAGAATGGGCAAAGTTTTGGTGAAACAGACATTCAACGTAATATATTAGTTTAAAGTATTATACGTGAGCTCTCGTTCTTGTAAATATATTTCGTCGTAAAAGCACAAATTGAGTTCTTTGGAAGAGAGTTAAGGTCGTCACTTATTCAATATCGTCGCTTGATCAATTTTCAATAACTCAATTTGCTGTATCGAGTTTCTCGACCAAAACGTCTTCTCACATTGGTGGTGGAAAAAATACAGTATAAAAAGGTTTCGACTTTTACCGATTCCTGTAGATTTAACCTTTTTTTAAATTACCAAATATTTGTTAGAAAAAAATAATAGCTTTGTTTTGAAAACTGATAGAGAATGTTAGTAGATTTTTTGAAAATATAGTGTAACCTACTGGAATCGTGAATTGAAATAAGTGACACATAAGAATTGTGATTTTAATACATTTGTGTGAACGTAAAAGACATACGTCAATGTTGAAGTAGAAAATACAATATTGTCTTGTATTTATTACAATCAGTATAATCCGTTAATATGAATAAATTCTTAAAATAAAACTTATAAGTGAAACGTGGATTACGCAAAATACGCGCCTCAGACGTGGAGTTGCGGACACCAGCCCGTTATACAATACAATACAATACAACGTGGATTTTAAATAATATTTTAAAATTGCCGTATTTTAGTTACGTTCGCACTTGTGCTAGGGCCTATGAATGAGGATTTATATCTTAACCTTTCAGTCTTGTAAATAAATGATTTTTTAGATCTTCTGTAAAAAAAAACTGTTTAAAACTCCATTCAAGGAATATCAGTGTTATTGCTTCAGAAAATTAATTAACCATTTCAAACTGCGGCCGTAAAAAGTTTTTATTGCAACAACTACCCTAAAATTAAAAACAGAAGCGTTAAACTGCCAACAATGCTGGCTGTTATTTATTAATTGTTTTTTTTTTTTATTTATTTAGGTAACGGTGTTTAATTTTGAAATGAGAATATTTCTTTCTATTCTTCATTATTTTTTAATTATTATCAGGTTTTTTCTAACAAAAACTGCAACACGAACAAAACAAATTTAGCTGTCAGAGGAAATCTCAGTTTATTTATTTACTCGCATATCCGCCATATTGAATTTCTAGTACATCAGAATTCAAATAACAAGGTATTTTATGTTATAATTTGATTATTGTTAGTAAACTGTTCACTTGAGTGCAGGAAATGACGTGTTTATACAGAACTGATAAACACTGCCGGCCATGTTGCTGTATACGATTTATTTTTAGTTTATTTTGTTTATAGTACTAAGTTCTGCCAAAATAAGCGAACCCACAATATCTTTTTAATTCAGTTAAGTACGTCTTTATCTAACATTCTTAATATTTTTTACAATCCATTAAAATCAATACCGTTTACACCAAAGCGTCTGTTAATTCAACATTAGTCATCGTTAGTATAAATATAATTACTATTAGTTCGGTAAAATGTTTTGATATGGGTTTTTACATTTTGACATTACTAAGCTCTACAGACTCACGTTTTTTTTTGTGATTACACGCAGAAATTCAAACAACTTTATGTTGGTAGTGAATTTCAACGTGTTTAAGTTTTTTCTGATCTGAACTAACATGAATAAAACGAAAAATATTAAATAAAAAACTTGTTAAGAACCTTTCGTAAAGTAGAAAAAAAAAAAAAACAATATTTATCAACCAGTTTCAACAGATTTTGTACAGTTCAATCAGTAGATACTTACATAAATGTACTAGTTACCCAAATATGTGTATAAATGTGACCAAAGTTAGTGTAAGATAATTTAAGAAAAAAAAAACTGCATTTCTATACTTCTGTATATAATTTTAAACAGCATATTAATGTATTTTAGATTAATAATGAAAAAATATTCTAGTACTATTTAAATAACATCGAGGTAAGATTTTTTTTTCTTGTAAGATATACTTTAGCTTGTAAGTCTTGACGACTTAATTAACCAAATTAATTAAACAACTTTGTATTTGTCTACGTGATAAAATATCTTCATTTCTCGTAAAAATGTACTGGCTACAGACAAATATTAATCTCCGCGACGGTAACTGAATACTTAGCAGTCTTTTTTTTATAAATAATTTTGTATACTGTTATTATAATACTGTTATTCATTTAATATTCGAAAATTTTGTGAAGTTTGCATGGCTGTATAAATTGTCTTTGATTTATTTAAAAACCGAAATAAAAGTTAGGTTGAAAAAAAACACTATTTTACCATAAGTTTAAATGTTTACAATATTGATTGCAATTAA
The DNA here is from genome assembly GCA_905475445.1 of Ochropleura plecta. Classification (NCBI taxonomy): domain Eukaryota; kingdom Metazoa; phylum Arthropoda; class Insecta; order Lepidoptera; family Noctuidae; genus Ochropleura; species Ochropleura plecta. The sequence continues at coordinate 4,345,372 of FR997738.1, read as the reverse complement.
ATCAACGATTATTTACAGTGTAACTTCTTCCGAGTGCTTGTTGAATAAATAAGGCTTGATAACAATCATAACGAATGAAAAGTCGGCAAATGTGAATTGTCTTTTTATGTCTAGTTTTAAATTAAAAATGTATGTTTTATACGAGATCTTTAGATGTAAAATATACCTTTATAATATCTAAATGTATAGTTAGAACGAGCGAGTTAAAATGACTAAAACCTTAACTATGTAAAGACACCGAATATCACCTATATCTAACTGGGTCGATAATTGTGTTACGATGTGTAAAAAAATTTTGAAGGATCAATGTTTAAAGTTTGTAAATAAATATGAAAACTTTCGAGCTTTTCTATTATTTAGAATTTTAGTCATATTTAGACAAAAATGGTACAAGGCAAATAAAATACGTCTTATTACCCAATCAAGTAACCTTTGAAACGCAAGTGAGGAAAGATCTTTTTGTTCGTTTGCTGGCTATTTCTTAAACAAAATCTTTAAAGATAAAAATATATGTGCACTAAAATGTATAAGCCATTTACATAAATAGTATAAAAAGACAAGGTTATTTACAAAAGGAAAAATACCTGCCCCACACAGTGTGCAGATATTTTTAACGATCAAAATTTTTCTGTTGTAGTCCACGAAAAAAGTTTTTATTTATTTTATTTTTATTTTAAAAAAAAAAAGTTGCCCCACACTAGGAATTTCTCCTGTATCGTGGGTGCGTTTACAAACATTTAAACGCACATACACAAACAGCCAGACCCGAAACACCTATCTGTAGACCATACAAATATTTGTTCCGTGCGGGGATCGAACCCGCGACACGCAGCGCAGCAGTCGATCGCTCAGCCACTGCGCTACCCGTGTCGTCAAAGTTTGTATTTCAATGTCCATTCTACTATGTATAAATTACGATTTACCCAAACATATCACATAGTACTATAATAATAAAAAATAAAACAAAATAAGAAACTCATTCAAAAAGGTTTTATGTTTGGTTGTATATATCTTTAATCAACAAAAGTTACACGTAGGGCCACCGTGACTTCCCTGTTTGAGAAAAAGCTTGTTCTCATCAAGGAGGCAATAATATTCTGATCTAATCTAGTATAGATTACCCTCTTAAAGTTAGCGAATCTCATGAGTTCGTATAAACTGAATGAAACTAAGCATAGTACACACTTACCTCACTATGTGGCACACGCTTTAGTCAATTTTCGCAATTATTAAAACTTGGGTCCCTTCGAGGATAATAAAAAGTTGAACTTTGTACCGAGGTGCCGTTTTTAAGTAAGAATGTGTGTATCACACTAAGTTCGGGCCCTCACGGGGTAGGCGGTATTTCAGGTAGTTTTGAAAAGGTGTGGGTCTAAAAATATCAGCATGAAGTTTTTTGGGTTAATAGGCCACTTATGTGTGGGGTTTTTTGAGGGCTACGCGTATTTTCAAGTAGGTATGAATCAGCACGAGCAAGAGTTGTCGACTCATACTAACCAGAATTACGCAGGCGAAATCGAATAAACATTTATGTAGAAAGGCGTTCGAGAAAAATCCGGTCCACTCAGCACGAATTTTGCCAAGCGATGGTAGATGTAGCAATTACTTCAGATCGTCTCTTTTTTGTTTTTTGATAAATTAATGATTATAATTCTGCAAACAGCATTAAAAAAACAAACGTCGTTTTTTTAAACTAGCCGATACCGGTATTTTTTATACCTGAATAAACTGCCGAAACAAACTAAGATGTCATAGTTTTTCTTTAAGCCCAATCATGGTTAGTTCACATGAGGGGTATGCAGATCAGTATCTGAAACAGTCTGTTGAAAAGAACACCACATAGATTTCAGTGGACCTGTCCAGTCAGTGCAAGCATTTGTCAGTTATCGTGTAGCTTGACTCATAACTCAAGGAGCTCAAGGACACGACGAACAATACCAAAGAAAAGACATTTATCTTGTCGAAATGTGACTCGAACAAGTATCTTGACGTAATTAAACTTTTCCATGTTTTCTTTAAGTTCTTAGATTACTTTAATATTCTTTCAAACCCATACAATTTAAACATCGTTCCAAAATTAAATCTTGTAGTCCATTCTGGAACAGTATCTTCACAATAAAAATGACAAGCTATCTGCCTGGTACCATTTATGTCAACGCCCTAACTATAATGTCAAATGGCTAGGTACAAACGTGTCTAGCTATGTATTGGTAAAATTGTATATAATAAAATAAATAAGATGAACTTCAGCTGTTTTTTTTTTATTCGAACCATTTTTAGCACCGTTTTGCTATTCTCTAAGAATACAGCTTTGAGCTCAGCGATGACCCCAATCGAGTATCTATGAAACTGGACGGTACAGCAGCGCTTAGCTCGACGCTGTATTCTTATAGAATAGCACGACTGGTTTGGTAACCTTTTTTGCTTCATCCTACTTACATTATTTTAAAGGTCGACGATGCAACGGCATGGTTGGCGCAGTGGCTGAGTGATTAGCTGCCGCGTAGCTTATCGCGGATTAAATTCCCGCTCGGAACATTTTCAAACTCGAACTCAAAGTATTTATTTCATTACAGACACTTTTGAATGTCACAAAAACAAGTGTGGTTCACAAGCTATTATGCCTTACTCATAAGGCATAATAACATAATAACTTATGAAAGTACTGTAGTTCTCCATTCCAAAGCGTATATCAGACGGAGAATAATGGGCAAAAAACTCCATGGTCACTCTATTTTAAATTAAAATATTTTAACAAAATCTTGGTTACATCATTGATGTTGAGATCAAACATATAACTGAAACGATATTACGAAATATAGGGCAAAAGAAGGAACATGGGTGGATTTTAGTTAGCAAAAGTCGGGTACTCCCCCCATTCCGGGCGATTTCATCCGCATAAAAATGTATAAAAGGATACACTAAATACGTGGTGACCTCAATCAGATCCAGCCTGTCCCTTTACTGGACAGTCCCTCAGCGACGCCCTAAGCCGAGGCTCGTACCCCACAGAGGGTACCCTTAGCGTGTAGTCACTAAATTAGTAAATTTTCGCTCTGACTGGAGGCCTTAATTTCAAGGCATTCACAGGAATTGCCCATTTAAGCAGACGATAACCTCCTAAGTTGAACTGCGAGATGCCATTTCGAAAAAAAAAAAACAAACGTGGTGACCGTCAGTGTCCCGTCTATCTTGTCTATATTGATTCAGTTTGCAAAATGATCACTGATCATAGATCGTGATAATGAATCTTGATCTTATCCAATGCCAGGCCCAGTTTGAGAGAAGTTCTTAACACCTAACTACTTACAAGGCTTACCAACTTCGTAAACTTTGGATTTGGAACACATAAGTTACGATTACGATGAAGCAAAAAAACTAAGAAACTAGGATAAGCACTTAAATAAGTTTCACGAAGAAGAAAAATATCATTTTGGCAAAATAAACATAATTATTTATCATGGCCGGTACTTTCATTCAAGCTTAAAAGCTCACATTTGCATTATTTAGAACTAGCTTTCGCCCGCGACTTCGTCCGCATGTCATAATTACTTTAGGCTAACGCTAACTTTAACCCACGTGATGATTGAAAAAATATCTTTCTCTCCCCTTTTCTTCCCTCTTTCTCCCCCTTTTCTCACTTTTTTTAGCCTATGTCCGTCTCCAAGGTCCCAACTATCTTTGTACCAAAATGCATCAAAAATGGTTTGGCCATTTAGGCGTGAAGGCGTAACAAACAAAAAAACTCACTTTCGCTTTTATAATATTAGTAAAGATTGATTTTATAATGCAACTTAAAATCATCGACATTTGCTTGCATAAAATTTGTGCGCTCATAGCCACTAGCACTAGCGATATTCTAGATACTGGAAGGGGGTGGTCTCTCATCAACAAAGCACAAATCTGAACCACGTGGCTGCTACTGAGAAAGTCCTGACTAAAAACCCAAAAACACTTTGCGCTACCCGGCATTTTAACGTGATGGTCATCAGTCGCGCTTGAAACCAGACCAATGAGGCAGTCATAAATTCGGCAAAGTCCAGTATTTAATCCAGGAACTGTGCACATTATTTTCTACTGATGTTTTCATAAAGATACTAGCTTTTGCCCGCGGCTTCGCTCGCGTTAAATTCGGGGTAACACAGTTCCCCTTGCGCCTTATTGATTTGTAATAGCAACGCTAAGTTTTCCTTTTACTTCCCTCTTCCTCCCTCACATCCCACTTTAGCCTATGTCCATCTCCTGGTTCCCAACTATCTCTGTACCAAAATTCATCAAAATCGGTGTAGCCATTATAGCGTGAAGAGGTGACAAACAAACAAACTCACTTCGCTTTTATAATATTAGTAAGGAAAGGATACTTTACATCGATATTTACTGTAACTTTATGGAAAATCTGGCAATGTCCAAAATACTGGACATGCATTTTCCCAAAATCTAGATATCCTAGATTTTTTAAATTATTTTTCCTGGTCTAAAGAACATCTAATAACGACAAAAAAAACTATATTTTTGTCTCTTGCCTAGTTAAATTGTATGAGATTTTGGAACGAAGTCGCGAAAGGGGTTAGACGGAAATAATTAAGACCAAAAGTTGTAAGGACACTTTTTGCTATAGTTGTAAGACGTCCGGCGTGCGCGTGTTTCTCTATCTGACTCACTCTCTCTCTCATAGAAAGCAAGCCAGTTATTTTCGTTTCGTCTTTCGAACAGTGTGGTGTCGCGACGATTATTTTTGTTGAGTGTATACAAGTTTTTTGTACATGATAAATTCGTTCCATCCGGGTGTTCTTTGACACCTCTCAAGATTTTTTTTAAAAGGTTTTTTACAAGGTCGACTAATATCTCACAAAATACAATTGTCATTTTGATTACTTTCACAACGTATTATTAAACTACTCTCATTGTTCTAATGGGTAGCAATCAAGACGAACATAAGGGCAGGGTTTATCCCTCGAGACGGAAACTGTAATTGGGGTTTTTCTCTAACAAAGTTCTCATTTAAAAGGGTTGATTATACCCTCAAAATGGCAATAGGTCCATCCTTTATCAAATTAAATCTGTTTTAAGACCTTTTTTATTGTCTGTTTTAAGAGATTTTGTTGGTCTTGGTATGGACATGTAATGAGGAGAAACGAAGCACATGTGACTAAAAGAGTGATGGATCTGAATGTTGATGGACGGAGAGCGAGAGGAAAGCCAAAGAAAAGATGGATTGATGGTGTAAGTAAGGAATGATATGAATCTCTTCTTCATATCATTCCTTACTTACTTAAATGATGCCGTGACGTCTGACAGGGGAGAATGGAAGAAGAAACTGTGTTGCGCCGACTCCAAATAGAATGACACATGGATAGAAAAATGACATAAATTCTGTTTTAAGAGTGTCTTCTAATAAATCTGTTGTCTCATCTTAGAATCATGATTGGTTATAAAAGCTTATTTACTGTTGTAGTGCTTGATTTTTGTCGAGTGGTCGCTAGTGTTGTTGGTGAGCTAGAGACCGTGTGTTTGTTTCCTGGTCAGGGTAAGTTATGAATGAATAAATAAACTTTATTTCATTTAATAACAATAATTTTACGCAAGAAAGAAGACAAATCAATTAAAATTAACATTAAAAAGTAATAGAATAAAAAAAAAATACAAAATGAAACGAAACGAACGAAATTTTAAGAAATATAAAACTGCTTATACGTCAACCGCCACATGCTAACAAGACGCCGGGCCCAAGAACAGCAGGCACTCCCACCATCTCCGGGCTCGTCTCTCAGCTCCGCCTCGCAGTCGCCGGGACGCGCTACACGCGTGAGCGCCGTGTCGCCGGTTGCTGCAGTTGCGTCGAGCTCGAGCGACGAGTTTTTCTCCCCGCCATCGTCGCCACCACCACCAACACGACAACGACGAGGAAGAGGACGGCCACCAGCGGGCTTGGGATCTAGGGGCCAACAGGCTCCGATCAGGGTCCCCGCTGCCGGTGGAAATGTGTCGCGCATGCGATGGACTTCGTCAATCAACGCGAATGTCATGCGCGCATATTATGGGTCTACAGAGGGGGGAACTAACCTCACTGCGTACCGTGTTAGGATGCTGTCTCTGTTCCAGGACCTAGAACCAACCATCAACGTCTCGGCCCAACGACTGTCGGATCAGGTGCGGGTCATTCAACGCAATCACATGTTGGACGACGCCGCGCTTGATAGGCTGCGCTCAGAAGTACTGAGCAACCGTATCATCTTGACTACGCCACAAACCGCGGTGCAAGCGTCAGTAATTGACGGGATGCAACCGCGTTCCGACCCCGCTGTCGTAGAGGAGGATGATAGGGTTGCTACGGTAAGTAGCCAGTGCAACGAACGATTGAGGAGCGCACTGGAGGATGCGCTTCGCGACTATAGATCCACTCCAGCCGAACTTAGACCCCGATTACCACGGCTACCCATGCATAAAAAAAATAGGGCGCTGGTGTGTGCCCTGGACTCGCAGCTCAAGAATTTATTCGAAAGTAGCGAGGACCTCGTTGATACGCACTCGATCCTGTACTGTGGGGCTGTTGCGGTATGTCGTTTAGCTAACGTCAAATTTCCAAGTTGTGACGTAGCTACTCGACCAAAACCATCCGTACCAGCCTGGCAGTGCAGGATCGAGTGGCGTATCGACGAGGCCAGGGTACTCATCGGTAAACTATACTGCTTCAGGGAGGGCAATACAAGACCACGTGTGATGAGCTTTGTGAGGCGGGCATTCTCGGGGACTGGAATCAGTCCTCAAGAATATATGTCTCGTACCACAGAGCGCATCGACTTCCTGAAGCAAAAAGTTTATGCATGGGCAAACCGTATTCGGCGGTATAAGCGGCGAGTTGATCGGTATTCGCAAAATCGCATATTCCGGAGCGATGAGAGGTGGGTATACAGAGCTTGGGAGCGACCCGAACAAAGTGTGACTGACGTGTGCCGCCCGGATGATGTAGCCACGAGTTCTTTCTGGCACAGTATCTGGTCGGTGCCTGTCTGTCATACTGAGGCTGACTGGATGCGTGATGTTGAGCGTGTGTGTGAAACTATTCCAGATATGGAGCCAATCTTAATAACATCTTTAGATATAGCCAGTGCAGTTCGTCCGTTACCGAACTGGAAGTCTCCAGGACCGGATGGACTGCACAACTTTTGGCTCAAGTGGCTCACTAGTTCACACACTCGCCTGGCATCTCAATTTCAGTCTTGCCTTGAGTCCGGGTCTATGCCACAGTTTCTAACAACAGGCGTTACCCACCTGCTCTATAAGTCAGGTAGTCCCGCGGAACCCAAGAATTATAGGCCGATCACGTGTTTATCGACGGTCTATAAACTTCTTACGTCCATTTTGAGAGCGAAAATTAATTCACACATAGACAAAAATTCAATTATGTCTGCCTCTCAGAATGGATGTAGGAACGGGTCTCGCGGTACTAAGGAGCTACTCCTCATTGACATGGCCATTAGCCAACAGGTTCGTCGATCCCGCAAGGATTTGTCGACATGTTGGATAGACTATAAGAAGGCCTACGACTCAGTGCCACATACATGGCTCAAAAGGGTGCTGGAGTTGTACAAGATAGATGCAACCCTACGCGCCTTTCTTGAGTCGTGTATGGGGCAATGGAGGACGGTCCTTCGATATCCAGGATGTCGACAAATCCAGGGAAACGATGAGCCTGTGTGGATTAAACGGGGAATATTTCAGGGCGACAGTTTGAGTCCACTTTGGTTTTGTCTAGCCCTGAATCCTCTAAGCACATTGCTGGAGGATTCAGGTTTAGGCTATCGGTTGAGAAGAGGTGGTCAGGTCATATCTCACCTCCTTTACATGGATGATCTGAAACTCTTTGCCTCCAACAAATTGCGACTGATGGAGCTACTGAAAGTAACTGAAACTTTTAGTAACGCCATCAGGATGGAATTTGGTGTGGACAAATGTGCAGTCATGTATGTGAAGCGAGGGGAGATTATGGAATCCGAGGGAATTCAACTCTCGGATTCCATACACCTCAGATCCCTTTCCTCATCCGAAAGCTATAAGTATTTGGGTATGTCGGAAGCGTTAGGCATTAACGTAGCTGACATGAAGCAATTGTTGAGGGAGCGTTTCTTTGGTCGCCTGAAGAAGGTATTAAAAAGCCTTCTTTCGGGCGGGAACAAGGTGCGCGCCTTCAACAGTTGGGTCATGCCGGTTATAATGTACTCTTTCGGCATACTCAAATGGACTCAGACTGAACTCGATGCCCTGGATAGGAGAGTCCGTACACTGCTGACTGGAAATCGGATGCATCACCCACGATCATCAGTGATGAGACTGTACATCCCACGGAAGTGTGGGGGTCGAGGCTTTTTAAACGCGAAGACCCTCCATAACCGAGAGGTGTGCAGTCTAAGGGAATATTTTTTAAAAACCGACGTGGGTATGCACCGAGATGTAGTCGCAGTGGACAAGGGACTCACCCCGCTGTCCATGGCTAAAGAGAATTGGCGCAAACCTGTAGTACTTACTACTGATGACCGCAAGGTAGTATGGCAAGGCAAGGAGCTTCACGGGCGCTTCTACAAGGCTCTTCATGGGCCCGATGTAGATTTTCTGGCGTCCGTGTCCTGGCTACGATTCGGTGACCTATTTGGGGAAACTGAAGGTTTTGTCTGTGCGATTATGGACGAAGTTATGTTGACGAACAACTACCGGAAATATATAATGAAGGATGGGACGGTTGACGTGTGTCGGGCATGCCATCGTCCTGGTGAGTCCATCAGACATATTATTTCTGGTTGTTCTCGTCTAGCTAACAGCGAGTACTTGCATAGACACAACCAAGTGGCCAGGATTATTCATCAGCAACTTGCCTTGAAATATAATCTTGTTGAATCTGAGGTACCGTACTACAAGTATGTGCCCGACCCAGTTCTCGAGAAAGACCATGTTACGCTGTACTGGGATCGGTCTATCATTACTGACAGGACTATTGTCGCCAATAAACCTGACATAGTGGTGATAGACCGATCAGCGCGCCGCGTAATGATAATCGATGTTACCATCCCACATGACGAGAACCTCGTGAAAGCTGAGAAAGAAAAACAACTAAAATATCTTGACTTGGCACACGAGGTTGTTGACATGTGGAATGTGAACTCGGCTATCATTGTGCCGATTGTCGTAACGGCCAATGGCTTAATTGCCAAGAGCCTCGACGAACATCTATCGAAGCTCTCCTTAGGTGGTTGGATCAAGGGCCTGATTCAGAAGGCAGTACTCCTCGATACGGCCCGCATTGTGAGGAGGTTCCTTTCTCTGGAGCCCTAACCACCGGTAGCTTGGACCCTGCTCCCGTTACCGGCGGAAACCTATTTTTATATTTTTAAATGTTTTTTTTTATTTATTTTTTAAGAAATATTTAAAAATGTAATTTTAAGATACGAATTAAATAAAGGACATAATAATAATAATATTTATTTATTTACTCAAACAAAGCATAGTAGTACACGTTAAAAATACAGTTTTACAAAATAAGTACTATTTCTACAAACGTGTGGGTGAGCACTGCTCTCCTAGCTAGGTTAATAAACCTGTGTTAAGGAGAAGCAGTCCGGTCCTCTAAGGTACAGTGATGTAAATGTTACATAGTGCTTTTCATGTTACTGTTACAATATCAGAGTATTAAGTTACACAGTGTTTGTAATTTTAGTTTCTAATAAACGTTAAAATAATTTTAAGGTAAGAAAGTATGTATGTGTAGTGTGTTTGTGTGATAATATGTGTGGATGTGTGTGTCCGTGTGTATGCGTTTGTGTGCATGTGTGTGTGTGTGTGTGTGTGTGTATGTGCGTATGTGTGTGTGTATGTGTGGAGGTGTACCTATTGGGTATTAAGTTAAGAAAAATTCAGTGTCGTCGTATGACTTATTTTGAAGGTACGATTGCACAGTCTTTTTGCATTTGTAATACGGTAGACCGTAGATTTCACACTCTTCGTTAACTTTATTATAAAGGAACGGACCTAGAAAATGAAAAAATCTCTTGACAAAAGCTGAGCGTACATGTGGCAGAGTGCATATATTATCCCTTCGACGTTTACTACGTTTTTTATTTTCTATAGTTCGATATGGGGTTTTGCGGTGTTGTAGGATGACTGTCTGTAGTATAAAGTGCTGCCGAACATTAAGAACTTTGCAGTCATTGTATAGTTGATTGGTTGGAAACAGAATGGGACGAAAAGTGGCTACTTTTAATATGGCCCTATGTGCTACTTCTAGCGGCTTAAGGGTAGTTTTGGCTGCGCCACCCCAGCAAGAAATACAATATGTTACGATAGATAGGCAAAGTGCGAAATAGACATTTCGTATTACAATGGGATTGGCAACATATCGAAGGGTTTTGAAGATGTATATCAGTTTGCGAACTCGTCCAGTTAGTAGACCAATATGAGCTTTAAAGTTGAGATTCCTGTCCAAGACTATTCCCAGATATCTGAAACTTTCAACTGTGGTCAAGAGAGGACATTGACAATTTAAATCCTGGGGTTTTGGATGACATGTGTGTGCTTTGATCAAAATTGGAATCTTTGGCTGAGAGACCGAGCTATTAGAATAAGTCAAAAATTTGGTTTTAGAGGTATTAAGAGTTAGAGTGTTGGAATTAAGCCAATCTAATGCGACGTCAAAGCCAAGCTGTGCTTGACGCTCTAGTTGTAACCAGGAATCAGCTATGAAGGTTATTGCGGTATCATCTGCAAATGATATTACCTTGGCATTAACAATATCAAGATCACACAGGTCATTAATAAAAACTAAGAAAAGGGTGGGTCCCAAAATGCTTCCTTGTGGTACACCATAGTGGATAGAAAGCTCGTCGCTGGTATGGGTATCAATTCTGACTTTTTGGGAACGATTGGAGAGGTAACTTTTGAAGAGATCCAGTTGTAACCCCCTGACGCCTATTTTCTCAAGTTTGATTAAGAGTGAAGAAACGGGAATAGTATCGAAGGCTTTTGCGAGATCTAGGAATATTGTAAGCACCTTTTTATTTTTATTTATATGTTCAATGATGTGACTGGTTAGGTCATGAACTGCGTCGCACGTAGACTTATTTTTGCGAAAGCCATATTGCTGTGGTGAGATTAGCTTACAATGCTCCAGGTAATTCACCAGTCTTTTATTTATAACGCGTTCAAGAACTTTCGATAAAGCACTAAGAACGGCTATAGGACGGTAGTTATTCGGTAAAGTTCCGTCACCCCCCTTGAAGATTGGATAAATAATAGCCTTTTTAAAGGAAGTTGGAAAAGTAGCTGTTTCAAAACAAACATTGAATATATGGCATAAAACAGGCGCCAGTGTGGTGGAAAATTTTCTAAGTATTGTAGATGAGATGCCATCCCACCCAGTAGCAGCGTTTAGTCGCAAGGAATTTATGGTGGTTATAATTTCTTCTGGATCAGTTTTGTCCATGACAAAGGATGAAGTTGGTACGTAATTGTTTTGTGGGGTAAGTGGCTGTTGTGAGGGCCTTGTTTTTACAATGTTATCTGCAAGCTTCTTGCCAATATTCACAAAGAAAGAGTTTACACTGTTGCATGACTGTGTGGGTGTTTGTGATGAGGATAACAATTGGGTAGGTGAGTGTGTAGTGTTTGTGGTGTGTGTAATTCGTTTTATCGTATCCCAGAGTGATTTTGGGTTACTGCTTGCTTTCCTTAGTTCTTCTGTATCAAATAGCCTTTTTGCCTTTTTCAGAATTTTTGTACAGAAGTTTCTATATCGTTTGTAGGTTACATTTAATGTTTCGTTATCTGGAGACTGCTTGAGGTTTCTGTGCATGGCATCTCTGTTCCTCATGCACCGTAGAAGGCAGGGAGTTATCCAGGGCTTAATAATCTTCTGTTTTGAAGTTACTTTTATTATTACAGTGTTTTCCGCTATGGTGGAGGTCAGAATATCAATAAGTTTATCAGTAGCGGTATCTGCGTCTGTTGAAGCGAAAATAGGGTCGAAGTTTATGTTTGAGATTGATGCACCAAGTGCCTCATAATTAATTTTCGTTTTGATAGTTGTGTTGGTGGCAGGGACACGTTTGCTATCCAGACAAAGTAGTGAGGAACCATGATCAGTAACAGTAGATTCATAGACAAATGTGAGAGCGGGTGTCCTTGTTCTCAGGATAATATGGTCGAGGCAATTTTTGCCCCTGGTTGGGAGGGTATGTGCTGGGAGAAAACCATGAAACGCGAGACAGTTCAAATACTCGTGAGACCGTGTATCACAAGCAGAAGGTTTGATATCAATATTTAGGTCACCCGTTATCACAACGGTTCCAAGGCTATGGAGTGATGGAAGTATGGTATTAAGGGAGGAGAGGAGATTCTGAATGTTGTCTGTCGATGGTGAGCGATAGATAGCGAGTAAGGTCACGTCAGGATTAATTTTTATTATTAATCCTGAAGCAGATTGACACAGATCTGGTTCCTCACATACCGCTATAATTTCTGACTTAACGTAGACCACTACGCCATCACTTTGGTTTATGTGTTTGGTTGTTTTAAATAATGTATAATTTGGAAGTATTGGAAGAGTTGAGTTACTAGTGCATGGTAGCCAACACTCGGTCAGGACTATTACGTCACAGTCAAGTGAGATACGATTTAGTAGTATTTGTAAGTTTAAGAAATTACAGTTTATTGATCGAATGTTTTGTGAGAAAACTTTCAAATATTTATTTGGGTTTATCAAAAACGATTTCGTTTGTTCCGGGGTTCATGTACGCGTCACTGACACAGAAAGTTCATCGATGTTATTGATTAGCTGAATAGCGTTACTAGCCATTTGTAAAGGACTTTTTGGTTAAGATGGAGGCGATGAAAGGTAGCAAGCTGTCGGTATTGGTAATTCTAGTGTGTATATATTTATTATGAGGTGGTGTGAATGTATGTGTAGACTGAATGTTTTTGAAACCAATTGTGTATGTTGGACTACAATTTGTTAGGGTTCCTGGGATTTGTTTGTGTATTTGTATAACGTGAGTGCAGTGTGTGAAAGGTGAGTTTGTTGTGTCTGAATGTCTGATTATCTCAATTGAGTGATACAAAAAGGAAATAATAAAAAAATCTATTAACAAGAAAAGCAGTGTTAAGACTAAATAAAAAATTAAAATTAAAACCGAAGTGAGTGGAGATCTATGAAATTTTACATCTAGTCATTTTCCTAGGTCATTTTTATTAAGGTCTGCTTCGCTTTTGATCAAAAAATGTTTTTTTCCCAAGGCTTGACGAAGAAATACTCTGCCCAGCGTGGTCCAACAGAACTTAAAATCATTTTCTTGTGCAAATTTCCGTGCCAGATAGAAAAGCCGTTGCGATTTTGGAGTGAGACATTCTGAGAGGTAGATCGGTTTTGCAGCTCCTGCCAGTTTTATATGATTTGTATTCAGCTTATTCTGACTATTCTTTTGGTTGAAGTTCCGTAGATTTTGCAGAATATTATCTTTTGTAGTGACACTGACAAAGTCTACAATGATGGGAGATGTACCATTTTTCTTATTTATGCGGTATATATCTTTGATTTCTTGACGTTGCAAGGAAATATTCAAGACGCTAGTTGTATCCGTAATTATTTTACAGAGATCTTCTTTATTTTCCCCTTCCAGCTTTGGAATATTACGAACTTCTATCTTGGATAAAAATAATAACCGTTCCATATTTTCAACTTTGTCCTCTAGTTGGCTTATGTAGTCACGGTCGGCTTTACGCTCGGACTCAATGTAATCAATCTTATTCATCATGTCATCATACTGTTTTGTGGTAAAATCTAAGGACTTTTTTATTTCCTCATTTTGTAGAATAATTTCTTCCATAGATTTTTGAAGTGCCAGAAACTTGCTTTCGGTCTGAGCTGTGGCTGATTTAAGCAGCTCTCGTATCTCCTCCATGAAAGATGTTGAGTCCTCTCCGCGTCTTCGCTTACTATTTCGCGTAGTAATAAAATCAGTTAAATCTGTATCAACCAGAGTTAGGTTTGGGGCAGACCCGGATTGAGTTATAACTGGAGCTGTTAAGCTTTGTCCACCAGTTGTGGTCGATTTTGGTGGCGTGCGCTTTAGCGACACTGAATTCATTCTACTCCTCAGGTACCAAGAGCTTACGGCACAAACAACACACCAAGTATTTAATAATTATAATTAGTACCGTTTTTGGTCGGGGTGGCGCCACCGGTCGCAATCACTGATGCAACAAGTTGTAATATTCGTCGCTGGAACGCTCCGCGAATTTCGCCACCGTGAGGTTGGCAATCTTGACAGCGAGGTAGATTGCGCGTACAAGCAGAAAACTTTCACTTTTAAAACGTTCACATAAGCGTCAAGGTTCTGTGCACTCCCGGAGCAGTCACTGATGATACGACACTTTTAACTATTTGTTTACTGTTTAATAAAACTGAAATTACACTTCGTAAAGGAGCGAAAACAGTTATTTGTAGGTTTATAGTATACTAGACTTATGTTTTGAAATAAAATAAAAGTAGAAATATCGGATAACTAATTTTTTAGAAACAATTACATGGGGCACGACTTAGCGGTCGCTGAGCGCGTTCCGGGTGTCATAAAATAAATCTAATTCAATATGATTAAAATTAAAGTGTTAAATTAAATTTCTTAAGATTAAATTAGAATAATTAATAAGAATAACAGAATAAATTAATCACACCTACTTTCTGGAAGACCACAGATTGTATAAGAGATGTCCCAATATAGTACCGAGAAAATAATTTATTCATGGATTATCCTTACTAATTATTATAAAAGCGAAAGTGAATTTGTTTGTCTGTTACCTCTTCACGCCTAAATGGCTAAACCAATTTTTAAGAATTTTGGTACAGAGATAGTTGTAACCCTGGAGACGGACATAGGATTTTAAATAAAAGGAAGAAATGAGGGAGAAAAGGGAAAATTAGCCTTGCTATTACGATAAATCAGGCGCAATGGCAAAACTACAGGTAGCAGGTACCTGCAAATCAGGAAAGGGAAACCGTGTTACCCCGAATTTAACGCGAGCAAAACCGCGGGCAAAAGCTAGTTTTGTATAAAGATAACTCCGATTTATCTCAGTCGCTGAACAAAACGCTATAATGTAAAAACAATTACAACCAGTTAAACTACTTGTCTGCGTGTCCAGTATAACAATTAACAACGCACTTAGGATACCGTTGGAACTGCCCCATTTCGTCGTGATGTAGCGCGTCAAAAAGTTCTTAATCCAGAAGACATACTATACATATACAATAATAGACTAGCATTCGCGATTTGAAGTCCTTTATTTCCCTATTGAAAAACAGAGTGAAAGAGCATTACCTGTCCTCTCAATCGTAATATATGTATTTATTTATGGATATATATTTAAGCATTATGTATTTATACAAGTATTTACTTATGCATTTCGTTCTCATATCTCCTTTCGCAGGTCTGCTGGCAGAAATTTCTTAAGAAATAAGCAGTACCTTTGTACTCAAATTTTATATGTTTTTTATCCTGTCTGGTTTACTGTGTGTACATAAATAATCAAATAAATATTAAGACATCTAAGAGGTATTGCGGCCATCATTAGTAATAGAAGCCCTTTCCAGTTTGCCCGTCTTTGTGGCGGTACCAACTCTTTGTTTAGAGTATTTGCAGATGGAAGATGAGTCTCCAACGCCGCGAAATTAGATGGAACTCCATACAGAATAAACTATGAATATCTTCTTGCTATGCTATAATCCTGCGAATAAATATTAAAGTTTGCGAAGAATGTATGGATGTTTGAATGCATGTGTAGGTATTATAAATGTGTAAAAGATATAAAGATGTGTGTTCCTCCTTTACGCAAAAAATACTGAACGTATTTTGAAAATATTTCTCACACAGATAGTTTATGTCTTGAATCTTCTCGATAGGAAACGACCAACCCGAACCGTGCACCTTATCTCGACGTTTTATAAGTGTCCATGTAGGTCTAAGTGAAATAAAAATATTTTGATTGAGTGTCACATAGATACATTTTGCTCTCAGTAGGTAAGTACTATGTATTTTTATTTGTTTAAAAAAAAAAGTTGCCCCACACTAGGATTTTTTCCTGTATCACAGATGCGTTTACAAACATTTAAACTCACATACACAAACAGCCAGACCTGGAACAACTATCTGTAAGCTATTCAAATAATTGTTCCGTGTGGGGATCAAACCCGCGGCACGCACCGTGGCAGCCGATCGCTCAGCCTGCGCTTACTTACTTCCCTTGGGATAAATTTTGAAGACCACGTGGGCGAAGCCGTAGGCAACGGGTAGTCACAATAATAATGGATATTTCTTGGTCATAAGTCAGTCAGCAGTATGGCTGGGCGTAGGGAGCGCTGGGTACTATTCTTGTGTGGTAAATTGAGAAGGGTAGTAGTTTTTGTTCACAAAGATTAATAGTGTAATTTATAATATCTTATTTGGTGGTTTTATAAATTGAGTATAATTTTTCGGGCTCACAACATAAAAAGTAAATATGTAGTTTGGGGTTTTCTTGTAACAAATATTTTTGTAGTAAAAAATGAAAATTGTTATATGTAGGAGGAGAACGGCTTTCTTTCGCAGTTTCTTTACACTATAAGAGCTAATATAGAAAATTGTGTGTGATCTAATAAATAAAAAAAACAGAGTCACGTTTTTTTATCTGGTACAAAATAAGATTAAAAATTATGCCGCCAGCCTTTTGGGCTCCTGGGATAGCAATGTCAATGAATTTTTTGACGCCCTCATAGTTTGCCCTTTTTTAGGACTTGATATCCTTACTAATCCTTACTAATACTATAAAAGCGAAAGTGAGTTTGTTTGTTACCTCTTCACGCTTTAATGGCTAAACCGATTTTGATGAATTTTGGTACAGAAATTGTTGGGAACCAGGAGACGGAAATAGGCTAACTTTTTAAAAAAAAGTGGGATGTGAAAAAGGGAAAAGTTAGCGTTGCTATTACAAATCAATAAGGCGCAAGGGGAACTGTGTTACCCTAAATTTAACGCGAGCGAAGCCGCGGGCAAAAGCTAGTTTTGTTTATAATTACACAAAATTATTGTAGATTGTAAATACATATTTTAAACATTAAATTAAGATAGTAAAAAAAAGAAAACACTTTTTTTTAATTCTCTTATTTTTTATTTTTAAATACTGAGATAACTTAATTTTAAATTAATAAATTAATGAGATAGTAAAGCATTGGTTTGGAAAATTTAAGAAAGGAATTTGTTTCTATTTTATTTAAAAAAAAATTGACAGTCGATACAGGTAGACACTTCCTCGAAAGTCTGACAACCAGTCTTATTAAGGAGTATAGTATTACGTAGTACTAACTGGGTTGTGGCGGTTAGAGAGGCAGTCTAGCAACCAGTACTTATTCAGCTACATCAAGATAGACTGGAAGATGACCTCTAGGTATTTAGTTAAGAAAAAGCTAGGCAAATGAGCTGGTATATCATATTCTTGCAATAATACGTTAGTATGTATGTTTTTTCTCTGCCCCGATGACAG
The DNA here is from genome assembly GCA_905475445.1 of Ochropleura plecta. NCBI lineage: Eukaryota > Metazoa > Arthropoda > Insecta > Lepidoptera > Noctuidae > Ochropleura > Ochropleura plecta. The sequence goes on along the minus strand of FR997738.1, from coordinate 4,327,816 downwards.
TCGATCGCTGCATCGTCACAAATATCTGCATCAACGTGCGGTGAATGTGGAGCACAGAACTAATCTATGTGTCACAGACCACAGTAAGTATAGTTAAGAAAAAACTACGAATTGTGTGCTTTATTCTTTTAACTTATTCTGGGTGTTAACATGGGTATGTTTTAGTCAGTAAAAGTCTGACACTCTCCCCCGCTCTGGACAGCGCGGTTATGTTATTTGATGAATTCCTATCCGTAAAAAAAAATAATATGGGCGCTACTCAAAGTGCCAAATCGGCAATCGACACACTAAGTAGAATAATAATTATAAACCATAATTTGCGTTTGGATTCCAAATGGTACCAATTTCTACACAAACATCTACATGGATGGAGGCCGCGTCCACATAACAGATATGTGTTCTGTGGCCGCGTCGATAACGCGTCCGTGTTCATCGCACGCCTCAAGGCGATGTCAGCAAATCTGAGCCTCTGTCTACCCAGGCTGCGGGTTGGTTTGAATGAGATACTTCTGCCCTGAAACCCAAAGGGCAAAAGAAGGAACATAAATGGGATTTAGTCACTACAGTTTGGACACTCCCTTCTGCTCCGCCTAGAACGGGGAAAGTTATTTGATAAGAAAAGGTAATAATTAGAAGGAACCAAATAAATCCGGAGAAAAAAAAAACAAAATTTCATATTGCAAGAAGAAAATCTATCATATTCATAATTTAAATTATGGACCGGGGGGGGGGGGGGTGAGTCACAACAGTATCCTGAAAACTATAGCTGAAGATGTGCTCCTGTGTTGAGGCATTTCGTTCGTCTGATGATTGATTAGAGAGGTAGGTACCTATCTCTCTATCGGTTATCTGGAGCGGGTTGTCTCAGCGCAGGGGTCGTTATGAGTATCTGTTTTCCTGCCCTGAGCGAAATATAAGAGTCAGTGCCTTTTATATTTGTGTTACTAACAATAGTTTTTAAGTCAGTATGTATACTAACCATTGGATCAAGATGTCCGATAAAATAACGAAATTAAAAAAAAAATGTATCACGTAGGTGCACTTCTTTCTCCTTACTGGAGACCACAGTATAAGCATTTATAATATTATAGAAGCAAAATAAATAAAGTTTCTACTAATTAAATATTGAAGCAAGTAGTACTTGGAATTAAAATCCTTACTAATATTATAAAAGCGAAAGTGAGTTTGTTTGTTTGCTAAACCGATTTTGATGAATTTTGATACAGAGATAGTTGGGAACCAGGAGACGGACATAGGCTATTTTTTTTAAAAGAGCGTGATATAAGGGAGAAAGAGGGAAGAAACGGGAAAACTTAGCGTTGCTATTACAAATCAATAAGGCGCTACCGAATCTAACGCGAGCGAAGCCGCGGGCAAAAGCTAGTTATTATAAAATATAAAATTTTATTTTTTTACAAATTTATAAATCATTAAGAAACTGTCTACACTTTCTATTTATTCTTTTTCTTTGACTATGAGCAGATGTGTTGTCACAGATTGAGTGATAGTAATAAATAATTAACGATCAATTACAATGTCTTAATTTAGTTTATTTAATAATGTACAATATGACCGATTTGTGATGGATCCCAAAGTAACACGAGAGAAATCTACGTCTACACGTCTTAACTTCATTAATTATTAAAGTTGACGAAGGTATACGATGTCTGTTTCACAAACGCCTATTAAAAAGTCATTACAAGTACAGGCACGACCATTCAAATGTATAAATTTACTAACTGGCGCCCGCAGGTTCGCCTTCGTGATGATCGAAAAAAAAGTATCCTATGTGTTATTTCAGACTATAATCTACCTCTGTGCCATATTTTATCTGTCTCTCTGTTCAGCCAAGTTTTGACGTGAAAGAGTAACAAATCAAAATTGGTTCAGCCGTTTTGACGTGAAAAATTAACAAACATCCATCCTCAAAAATATTCGCATTTATAATATTAAGTTAAGTAGGATTAATATTGTCAAACTATCTTTTGTAAACTAGTACTAAGTTTTTTGAGAAAATAAATTTATTTATTCATTATTTGTGCCCGGCTTACGGCAATAGGCTCGTACCCTAAGCCATGGGACTTCAATCACTATTAGGTACACCTCTGCCTTACCCTGCTTGCTTCTGCAATTACAGGCGCAATGTTATGGTGAGAAAAATACTTTTAAAATTTGATGCGTGTATGAATTTTTTTGCTCGTGAGTGTACCTAATTCGAACTACCCACATCTTAACTTTGGCCGATAGCAACGTCGAATGTGGCTGTGATCTTATTAATCATGCATAGAATCAGCCGCCATCTTGGATTGAAAGAAACTCCTTAGATAACAAATAAGGTAAAACACACTAATATTATAAAAGCGAATGTTTATGTCTGTGTGTATGTTTGTAACTCTTTTACACTGTAACGGCTTATCGGATTTAGATGAAATTTGGTATCAAAATAGCATACATTTCTGGATCCGGTGTCCAAGAAGGATGATAAAATAACTCAAATATAGTTATCAACAACGAGAAACGTGGGGCGTTTCCCGCAGCTAGCAAGGATATATACTGGGATAAAAAGGAGCGTACATACAAAATTGAAGGCACGGTTGGCGTAGCAGAGAGATCGACTGCTGCGTTGCGTGTCGCAAGTTCGATCCCCGCACAGAACAAATATTTGTATGACCTACAGGTAGTTCTTTCGAGTCTGGCTGTTTGCGTATGTGAGTTTTAATGTTTGTAAACGCACCCACAACACAGGAAAAAATCCTAGTGTGGGGTAACGATTATTAAAAAAACACGTTTATTATAGCGTGAGTAAGTGTTAATTCATAGGAAATATATTTTATTCTTAATCAAATTGACAAGGGTTTGTTTCTGAATATTGGATCCAAAGTTTTAATTAGTTTATCTGTATTTGAGTGAATTGTTTACTTATGAAATTAGGTAGTATTGATTTGTCAATTGTTTTCACGGGAAATTATCAGACAACATCGTGCATGGTTAGGCAGAACTGTAGGTACCTATTTATAGAAGACCCACCTTTCGCCTGTTACGTTCACGTTTTTTTTTGCAGATGGGAAATGATCAAATAACTTTCCCCGCCCTGGGTGGTGAGGAGTGTCAGATTTTTACTGACATAGAACCACCGATGTTCCTTCTTTTGCCCTTTATGTTCCGGCGCCGTGGTTTCCCTTTCGAACAACCAGCAACCCCGGACGCGAATTTACAAAGGCTATACTATTTTAGTCACGAGCCAGACTCTAATAGATGAGCTTTTGTTTCTGTATATTACTCGACAATACCTAATCTATCTCAGTAAAAAAAAGACTTAAATGGAATAGCTTTTTGTTTTGATATTTTCAAAGAAAACGCACGGACAATATGTAGTTCTATTTATTGAATGACTCTTCTCAAAGCTGCGAAGTCGAAGTCGAAGTTCAGATATAAGTATTAATATTGAAAAAAATCAAGCAAGTGCCAAAAAACATTAACGTAAATTAGCCTTTGTAAATTCGCACCCCGGACAGCATATCCCTTATTAAAATTGGTTTTCAGACTTTTAGGGCACTGACTACCTGTAAGGGGTAATCGTCTTAGCCTGTACTAACTGGGTTCTGGCGGACATATAGTCCATGTTAACTGTTTGGATGACACGGTTGGCGCAGTGGCTGAGCGATCGACTGCTGAGCTGCATGTCGCGGGTTCAATCCCTGTACAGAACAAATATTTTTTTGCCTACAGATAGTTGTTCCGGTTCTGGTTGTTTGTGTATATGAGTTTAAATGTTTGTAAACGCACCCACGATACAGGAGAAATGCCTAGTGTGGGGCAACGATTTAAAAAAACTACTGGTAGTTAGCTACATCATGTTGTTTGAGGCGCCCCCTACTGGCGGTGCTACTCACATCTGCTTTGTAAGATACTCTTTGTGAGTTGCCTTTCAATCCTTATACAAACCATCTAAGCTTCCTCTAAGACTTCTGTAGGCGCGTTTTGTCGCGTTACGGTTCACCGTTGTTGCTACGCCGCAACTCACAGCAAAACGCAAACAGGCGCAGCGCGGCAAACCTTAAGGCCTATTCAGACCTAAGCGGTATTCGCTACCGTCTGCGTCAGAGAAAACCCAGTGGGTATGCGGTAATATTACTGTTCACACCAAAGCGGATTTCGCTATCCTTGTGGGTAGAATAACGCGCGGTAGCTATTCAGACCTATGCGGTATTCGCTACCGTCTGCGGCAGCGAATATCGCTCAGGGCGCTCTAGCCGCGGTACTTGATACTAAATTCCTAAGCGAAACCCGCGTGGTATGTACCTACCTTTACCCACAGCGGCAGCGAATATCGCTCAGGTCGCTCTAGCCGCGGTACTTCATACTAAATATCTGAGCGAAACCCGCGCGGTATGTACCTCTACCCACAACGGCAGCGAATATCGCTCAGGTCGCTCTAGCCGCGGTACTTGATACTAAATACCTGAGTGAAACCCGCGCGGTATGTACCTTTACCCACAGCGGCAGCGAATACCGCTTAGGTCTGAATAGGCCTTTATTTACTCAATGATCGTTTATTCGATGATTGTTTACTCGAAGACCGTTTATTCGATGATAGTTTATTCGATGATCGTTTATTCGAATAGAGTTTACTCGATTATCGTTTACTCGAAGAGCATTTACTCGATCATGACCTCTCGAAAAGCCATCGAAAAATCCTAACCTATCCCTCTTTTTTTCTTCTTATATCAATCATGTTAATCGCATCGACTGCTCAATACTAGTCCTCATCTAACTCTATGACACCAGACCAGAAAAACAGAAGCCGATCGTCCTATCTATCCGTTCTGTAGTCTGTTTCCCTTTCATGAAAGCGCCGGGTATACAAAAGTTACTCTTCCCATTGTTCTCTTCGACTGTGCTAGACGGTTTTTATGGAAAGCATTGACAAAAGAACTGAAATATTGCGACCCGTTTTTATTTAACAAGGTTGTGATGTAAGTTTTTAAACTGACATGGTCACTTTACATATTATTTATAACATTTGTATCGATATATAAAATGGTATCTTTATTGGATGACTTTGTTGTCCGTCTATGTGTCTGTCAAGACCCTTTATCCCCGGGGTTGCGGGTTGTTCGAAAGAGATACCGCGGCCCCGGAACGTAAAGGGCAATAGAAGGAACATGGGTGGGTTTTAGTCAGTAAAAGTCTGACACACCCCCCGCTTCCGCCCAGAGCGGAAGAAGTTATTTGATGATTTCCTACCCAAAAAAAAGATCCTTTATCTCAAGAACGTGTAAAGGTATCGAGTTTAAATTAAAACCAAAGTCAAAGTCAAAGGTTTTAATTTGTTAAACATAGGTGTAAAAGGTGTAAAAATAAAGTAGGTATCTCCATGTTTTGCCGTAAGCGGCGTACAAATATTTAACAAAATTAAAATTCAATTACAAAAGGGTTAGCAGCAACCTGCCTTAAAAAATTACAAATTAAATTTAACATTTTTTATTCTGTAGGTAATAGATTATTTAATATTGTTAAGAAACATCAACATTAATTAGTATCTACAGATTAACTACATCATAGTGCACATATTTTTTACCTGTCTAATCCACTGAGCTTGTATCGTCATCCAGATACTCTTTAATACTGTAGTATGCCTTTTCAGTTAAATGGGTTCCCTCTATCTGGCAGAATCTTGATGCTCCGAAATTTATTTGGCATAACACACTTAGCATAATTTTCTTTAAACGAACATTTTAAATGCATAAAAATTATCTATATGAAATATATGCCAAAAGACGATTCTGACTGTGAACTTTCTGCGATATGATGTTTCTACTTTTTAAATATTATGGATATGAAATTTATGTCAAGAGATGATTCTGGCTTACAAAATTATGAGTTTTGAATGTATGATATATGAGTGTCTGCCAAACAATTTTCTGCGAAATGAAGTTTATGCTATCCGTTGTTATGCAAAATAAAATTATGACATAAAAAGTTCTGCTATAAAGGGTGGACCCCAGTTAAATATTTGAATAAGGACTTTTTATACTCATTGAACTCTTTTTTTTCTCTTATGGGCTTAGGTATTTATACTCATATCTATGGTTTCTTTGTGTTATGAAAAAATCAACCTCCTAAGTGTACGCAATCAAAAGATATGACGAAAATAAACATTCAGATTTCTAGTATTTGTTGTTATAGCATAGAAAATTTCAACTGTCTAACTATCACGGTTCATGAGATACATTCTGGTGACGATGAAATCTTAGTAATACAGTCCCGTTTTACCCTTTGGGTCCGGAACCCTAAAAATGACTACTAGAAGTTTCATACGGCCAACGTTCTGCTTCAGAATTGTAATGCCCGTTTCATCAAAATCAGCACGCGACAGCAGTGAAAGCGTGGGTCTAAAGGTCATCGCGGTTATTAACAAATGTCGCTACTGTAACGCCTACGTACTGCAGAGAGCATGCACTGAATTTTAATAGCAGCAATGAGTATGTAAGGATCACAATAGTTGGCGCTCTGTGGTTTCTACCTTCCCCCCATGAGAAAATGGCATGAGTTTATTTAATTGACGACAGGCCGTGTTGACGGCGCGTTTGTGTCTCACGCGCGCCTCAAAGAGATGTGCGCAAAGCAGAGAGGCTTGCCAGAGCCTCCGCCTGCAGGGGTTGCGGGTTTTTCGAAAGAGATACCGCGGCCCTGGAACGTAAAGGGCAATAGAAGGAACATGGGACCCACCCATGTTCCTTCTATTGCCCTTTACGTTTGTTTGTTTAGTCAGTAAAAGTCTGACACGCCCCCGCTCCGCCCAGAGCGGGGGAAGTTATTTGATGATTTCCCACCCCAAAAAAAAAAAGGATCACAGTAGTTTTTTTTTTTAAATGTTGCCCCACACTAGGAATTTCTCCTGTATCATGGGTGCGTTTATAAAAAAATAAATTCACATAACCAAAGAAGAGTATTTCCACCACCTGTACTGCATCTTGCGCAAAATGAGTTCATTTTAAGGGTTCTGTACCTGAGAAAGAAAACAAAACGAATCCCTTATAGGATCACTGCATCATCGATCTTAATGTGGGGCAAACGGTTTTAAAAAAATACCCACCGTAACTCAATCATATAGAGGCAGTAAAGGACTATGTCCAAAATGGCCATGTGCAATAAAGAGTATCGAAATACACGATAGTTAACTGTCTTTTTTATTATTTAAGATGCAAATTAAAAAAAAAAAGAAATACTTTTGTAACACGAACTAATTGTATCTATGCCAAAATGTACATTTTATAGTACATATTTTACACGACTATTAACATCCACCAACCGCCATAATATACGCCTATAATATTAAGAAAATAGGTTATAGCCTATGTTATAAATATTACGAGTCTATAAATAGTTTCTTTGCATTTAATTTTGCACTTACATCTACGTAGTGATTGTCTAAGTAGGTATTGAAAAATGCTGAATATATCCTTACTATCCTTACTTAATACTATAAAAGCGAAAGTGAGTTTATTTGTTACGTCTTCACGCCTAAATGACTAAACCGATTTTAATTAATTTTGGTACAGAGATAGTTGAGACCTTGGAGACGGACATAGGCTATATTTTTTAAAAAGAGGGAGAAAGAGGGAAGAAAAGGGGAGAGAAAGATTTATTTTTATATCATCACGCGGGTTAAAGTTAGCGTTAGCCCAAAGTAACAATGCCACGCGGACGAAGTCGCGGGTGGAAGCTAGTTAGGAAATAATTTTTCAGTTTTTTAAAGTCACTCGGAGCTATGAAAAATCATACCTAATATTCGTTGTTATAGTTCGATTATACCCTCAAAAACTATTTTTTTTATGTATTTAATCTTCAGCTATTCCGCTATAACATAAAGATCATACAGGATTTTACTAATGATAGAGAATACAATACATAATTTTCCGATGCTCTTGGGTCCAGGGCCAACAATGTTTGGGCGCAGAGCAATGTCCTTTAAAACATAACAGGCAAAATACGTTGGTGAATAACTACATACATCTACCTACGCTCTGGGGAACACAGGTTGGATCAATCAATCATTTATTTTGTAGAACATAGCTGTTTACAGGTAGTATATAAGAGATAGGTTCACAATGTTTTGCCAATAGATGGCGTACAAAATTAAGGTATAAAATAAAACAAGCAAAAATAACATAGTTATAAATAAAATTAAGAAATCAAATGTCTATATTTAAAAATAACTATGTCAATTAAGTGAAGAGTCAGTATCATTATTAAAAATTTAATCAAAATAAAAACAAGCACATCATTTAGATAAAACATATTACTGATTAAATAATCATAACGGACATAATGGATGATTTATTCATTTAAGTGGTAATTTGAACATTCAAATGACAGTACAAATACAAGTTCTACTTTCAAATTAAAAATCATAACTTTCATTATTTAAAACCATAACTGAAACCATATTTTTAATACGCGTATCATCATGTTTATGGATAAAGGCAAATTGGCATATTAGGCTGGGGCCCGCTTGTCCTTTGTGTGCAAGATATGTTTTTTAACAAAAGATTGGCTGAAATAAAATAATCCTTACTAATATTATAAAGTGAATATTATAAAGTAAGCGAAAGTGAGTTTGTTTGTTTGTTACCTCTTCACGCTTTAATGGCTAAACCGATTTTGATGAATTTTGGTACAGAGATAGTTTGGAACCAGGAGACGGACATAGGTAATTTTTTTTTAAAAGTGGGATGTTAGAGAGAAAGAGGGAAGAAAAAGGAAAACTTCGCGTTACTATTACAAATCAATAAGGCGCAAGGGAAACTGTGTTACCCCGAATTTGACGCGAGCGAAGCCGCGGGCAAAAGCTAGTATTAGATAAGGCCCAAGGACTTTTTTTTAGGATCAGAAATTAAAATAACTGCGGCGGGGGGGGGGGGGGGGGGTGTCAGACTTTTACTGACTAAAACTCATCCATATTCTTTCCTTTGCCCTTTATGTTCCGGGGCCGCCGTATCTCTCTCGAACAACCCGTAACACCGGCAAGAAGTAGCCCTGGCAGGTCCCTCTGCTTTGATTTTATGAGGCGCGCGTGGAACACGAACGTTGAAACGGCAGATCCAAGGCTATTTTAAAAAAAAAAACTATTTTATTCGACCATCGATCGAGTCGAATAGCAACCAAAAAAAAATTCCGCTGACAAGTAAAAAGCGTTATACAATCCGAAATCGTACAAACGCAATCGGAAACTCTGATTTTGTAATTCAACTACCTTCCGCATTTTTTTTACCTTATTATTTTTTATGTCAGCATTTTGCCAGATCTAAACGCAAATATCCGACATAGCTGTTTAAGCTGCGAGACTAAAATGGGACTAGGCGTTAAGCACAGCTGTGGGCTCGAATATCGCAAGATTGCGGCCTTTTTTAAATTGGGTAATTCTAATTATTCTTTATTTAGCCAAATATAGATTAACTAGCTTTTGCCCGCGGCTTTGCTCGCGTTAAATTCGGGGTAACACAGTTCCCCCTTTCTTGATTTGCAGGACTAGACCTGCTACCTGTTGTTTTTACCCTTGCGCCTTATTTATTGTAAAAGCAAAGCTAAGTTTTCCCTTTTCTTCCTTCTTTCTCCCTCATATCTCACTTAAAAACAAAAAAAAATACCCTTTATCCGTCTGCAAAGCCTCAACTATCTCTGTACCAATATTCATCAAAAACGGTTTTGTCATTTAGGCGTGAAGACGTAACAAACAAACAAGCTCACTTTCGCTTTTATAATATTATAAGTAAGGATTTGAAATACCAATTTAACTTTTTTTTAAACACACACGACACGACACGGCGACACGTTTAGCACAGTGGCGTTTGTCTGCTGCCCTGCGTGTCGCGGGTTCGATTCCCGCACGGAACAAATATTTGTATGACCTAAATATAGTTGTTCCGGGTCTGGCTGTTTGTACATAATACACAAACAACCAGATAATGAGTTTAAATGTTTGTAAACGCACCCACGATACAGGAGAAAATCTTAGTGTGAGGCAACATTGTTATGTTGCCTCACACTAACTAACTTTTTAAGAAAAAGAAAGCACGCCTAATTGTTATTAAAAACTAAAGCATAATGATACCATTCCCCCACAAGAGTTTTAGCCATGTTTTAAAAGAATTTAAATATAATCTACCATTTTAACGGTGTCATATTTTTCCGGACGATCGGAAAACGATAAAATCGTATTTTATGAGCGACTGAAGCATTTTAAGAATTCAAAATTTCTTGAGAACATTTTTGAAGAGAAATAATGATAAGACGTTTTAATAGTGTTTCACTTCCTTCTATAAACTTTTATAATAAAGATTTTCAGATAACTTCTCTGACTTTGACCTGTAATTATCATAGAATACAGTACTACAGTACTTTCACAAGTTATTATGTCTTGTGACTGGGACTGTAGCGGCATTTCTTTTTGTTTTTATGACATTCAAAAGTGCCTGTAATGGTCTAACTGAAATAAACGCTTTGAGTTTGAATTATTTTGAATTGTAATTATTATAAATTAATTAATACATAATCTATAATAATCGATTGTCACCAACTAACTAAAATATGTACTGAGGGAAAGAGATGGTGCTAGACACCCTGTATAGCTCTGTCTCTTTCCCTCAGTGGAATAAGTTCTGCTTTAAGACGTCATGGTAGGGTAGCAAGTTCCAAATAGAAAAAAAATTACACGGTGACAAAAAAATCCATTCACATTCCCTGTCAACAGGAAAAGTGCCGAGAAGGCTGGTAGCATTGCCAAATTGGATGGCAACGCTGAATCTTTGTCCGTAATAGAAGCCAGCCCACTGGTTACGTGAAGAGTCAACCAACCGCTTAGCGTTATTCTGAAAAACTAGATGAGCCGTTGGATCCAATGGCCTATTATACTGCGTGCTTCGTTCTCGATATATGTATTTACCATGCAGCTTTCTCGATTCACTCGGCAACTGACGCAATTTTTCAGAGCTAAAATTATCTGTCAGTGTAAGTATGCATTATCTGTGTCCTTACGTGAACTGTCATTCCTTTCGTTTGCGCGGCAACTGATACTGTGTTCTACGAAATAATAAAGTAAATTTAAGTTTTAGAAAGTGAAAATTGTGCATAATATACCACAACTATGCCTAAAAGGCGGCATGAAGAAAAAGAATTACAATACTACAAAAAGAAAATAAGAAAAATCGAACGAAAAATGAAACGCCGCCGCCGTGGTCGTAGTCGGGATGACTATAAAAGTGGAAGCGATACTTCAATTTCTAGTATTCCAGGTAATAAAAAGTTGTCTTGTGATTGCTATTATACGGTACGGCTACTGGCTTTCATAGCAGTTAAAGCCACAAGGTTTTTTCATAACCTTAGTACCGTATGAGACGGGTGGTGTACGAGATACATCGACGTGCTCACTGGACTCGGGTCGTATACGAGATATACGGACGAGATCCTTAGATGCGGGTCGTATACGAGATATACGGACGAGATCTGTAAACCTTATGTGAAGCCCGTGAGGCTTCAATAAGCAGTTTGTTAGCGATCACTTGTACACTTTCCAGTGGTATGATTTTTGTCTTTCAGATTACAATACTGATAACACTTCGAACGAGGTCGAAATCATAGAAACATTACCACGTGATATGTCACCAGCAGGACCTATGACAGACCCGGTTCCAGAAGAATCTGAACCACCGATTGCAGAAAATTCTACCTCAACTACAGTGGTGGATCCTGAGCCTACGTCAGAAATGCCAACAATAAGTTCCGAGGTACTTTTAGCACTGGGCGATCTCATGCCAGATAAACCTGTATATGGTCCCACTATAAACAGTGACTTGGCTCGTATTTGGAGCAATATTTTGAAAAATGGTCTTCTTAAAGAGACAAAACAAAAATTAATGGAACAATTGATCCCAGAAAATGTACCTTTATTAAAAGCACCAAAGCTTAATCCAGAAATTTCTGCTTCAGTAAGTGATAATATTGTCAGCAGAGACAAAAAGATAGAGTTGGAACAAAACCAGCTAGGCATTGGACTGTCTATAATCAGTAATGCAATATCATTGTTGATAAATAATGATACAGTGGACAGATTAAAATTGATCTCACTACTTAGTGATGCTGGAAGGATCTTGACAGATCTACATTTGGTACAGACGAAATCAAGAAGAAACTTAATTTTCCCAGTTATAGACAAAAAGTTTTATGATGCTATCAAAGATGTGGAAAGAGATGAGTATATATATGGAGTTAATCTTAGTGACAAGATCAAAATTTTGAAAACATGCCAACAAAGTGGACAGTCTATCAAGAAACCTACATTCAATCAATACAACAATAAAGCAAATCATAAGGGAAACTCACAAGGTCCTCCTCGCTACAATCAGAGGACATCAGCGAGGTACGGACCCAAAAAGAGCCAGTCCTCAATACAGGCCCGGAGACATCACGGCCGCTATTATCAGTCCACTACCAAGAAAACCAAAGCCTCACAGGAGAAGCCTCCTGCTCGCACATAGAGGTAAGTCATGCTGGAAGGCTGACACATTTTTTATCTTGCTGGAACCGAAATTGCAAAGATAAATCTATACTTAATTATATCAAAGGATACTCGATTACCTTTGTACAGAAACCTTATCAGAATTCAGCGACTCTCACCCGTTCAGTAATATCATCTGAAGAAAATACTGATATGCATACTGCTATCAGCAATTTATTAAAATTGGGAGCTATATCCCCTTGCAGGCCATGTAAAGACCAGTTTATCTCCCCTATATTTTTGATTCCAAAACCTAATGGTACAAAAAGATTCATACTAAACTTAAAGTCATTGAATAAATATGTAGAAACATCCCATTTTAAAATGGAGGACTATAGGACAGCAATAGCTTTACTCTCTCCAGGTGATTACATGGCAAAAATTGATTTAAAAGAATCATATTTATTAGTAAATATAAATCCACAGTATAGAAAATACCTACGTTTCCAATATGATAAATTATACGAATTTAAGGCCCTCCCTTATGGCCTATGCTCTGCACCTAATATTTTCACAAAAATTATGAAGGTTGTAGTGACACATCTAAGAGGAAAAGGTTACAAGTCAGTTCAATACCTAGATGACCTACTATGTATAGGATCTTGTTATCAGTCATGTTTACAAAATGTTCAAGAAACAATAGCTCTCTTAAAGTGCCTGGGATTCGTTATAAATTTTGATAAAAGTATATTAATACCATCACAGTCTTGCAAATTTCTAGGTTTTGTGTTTGATACAAAAAATATGACATTACAATTGCCCATAGACAAAGTATCAAATATTAAAAAATCTGTTCAGAAGTACTTAGATCTTGATAGCTGTTTTATAAGAGATCTGGCAAAATTAATTGGAATACTAATTGCAGCCTGTCCAGCTACCACATATGGTTGGCTTTACACAAAATATTTAGAACATCACAAGTACCAATATTTAGTTAAAAACAATGAGAATTATGATGTAAAAGTAAATTTACATTCTGATATAAAATTAGATTTGCAATGGTGGAATGATAATATTAGTACAGTATGTAAAAGTATTGCTCATCATAAACATGATATTGAACTGTTCACTGACGCATCCATGACTGGATGGGGTGCTGTTTACAAAAATAAAAGAGCACATGGCTTCTGGAGTGAATTTGAAAATACATACCATATAAACTATTTGGAACTACTGGCAATATTTATGGCACTAAAAGTTTTTGTAAAGGATAAGCAATACCTTAACATCCTGTTGCGTGTGGATAATAAGACTGCAATATCTTATGTGAACAGAATGGGTGGTACTCAGTTTCCACATTTAAATAACCTGGCCAGATCCATATGGCAGTGGTGCGAAGAAAGACATATTTGGCTAGTTGCCTCCTACATTAAGTCTAGTGAAAATAAAGAGGCTGATGAAGAGTCGCGAAAAATAAATCCAGATACTGAATGGGAGTTAAATACTGTGGCGTTTCAACAAATTGTATCTGTGCTGGGTGAACCTGAAATAGATTTATTTGCATCCCGCACTAATGCTAAATGTATTTCTTATGTTTCTTGGAAACCAGATCCAGAGGCAATGAATATTGATGCTTTTACTTTGTCTTGGACAGAATATTTCTTTTATGCCTTTCCTCCATTCAGTTTAATATTAAAATGTTTACAAAAAATTAAAAATGAGAAGGCAACAGGTATTATGGTCATGCCTCACTGGCCATCACAACCTTGGTACCCTTTAATGCAGACTATGCTTATCTCAAAACTTATATATTTTAAACCTCAAAAATATCTTTTATATTCTCCTTTCAGAGAGCATCATCCTCTTCATCATCAACTCACCTTGATTGCAGGAATATTATCAGGCAAGCTTGGCTAAAAAGAGCTATTCCCCCAACATCAATAGACGTCATGTTTGCATCCCTTTCACATAATACACTAAAACAATATAATGTTACATATAAAATTTGGTGGACCTTCTGTCAGGAACATGGTATAAACCCATTCACTCCATCTATACCATTTGTTATGTATTTTCTAACAAAATTATTTGACTCTGGGGCTGCCTATGGTACTCTTAACTCACATAAGTCAGCTCTATCCTTGATAATAGGCTCTAAAATTGGGGAGGATGATCGTATTAAGAGGCTCTTTAAAGGTTTCTATAAGTCAAGACCACCATTAGCAAAATACCAAAGAATGTGGGATCCAAATAATGTTTTAAGTGTATTAACCAACTGGACCCCCAATATGACATTAAGTTTTGAATGTATATCAAAGAAACTGGTGGTTTTGCTTGCATTAAGCACAGCTCAACGGGCACAAACCTTGTCATTAATAAAAATATCTAATATAATACAGAGTGAAAGTTGTGTCAATATTGCCATTACTGATACGACAAAAACTTCGGCTGCGGGAAGAACTCAGCCTAATCTTTTCCTACCCTTTTTTGAAAAACCTGAGATTTGTCCAGCCAGAACATTGTGTGATTACATGAGATTTACTAGAGAGATAAGAGGTCATAATGACTACTTGTTTTTATCACTTAAAAAACCCCATAAACCGGTTTCGGCTTCTACTATTGGTAGATGGATTAAGAATACTCTTTCAGACTGCGGTATTGATACGCGTGTCTTCTCAGGTCATAGTACACGACACGCCTCTACATCCAAGGCTAAATCAAAAGGAATTTCATTAGATGTAATAAGACAGACTGCTGGTTGGACAAATAACTCATTAACATTTGCAAAATTTTATAACCGGCCAATTTTAAATTCAGGTGAATTTGCCCATGCTGTGCTTAATGTATAATAATATAATTATTAATTAGTTGGTAGAAAACAGATTGTTATGCACCAAAAAAGGCTGATTAATAACATAATGACTGATTGTTAATTAAGTTTAATTATTGAAAAGAATTTAAGATGTTTATGAATAAAACGCTGTTGATTTAAAAAATAAAAACATTTATTTTAAAGGACAAGGAGTCAGGGTCATCTCAACTTTACCATCTCTCTAAACATCTGCATGGTAAATACATATATCGAGAACGAAGCACGCAGTATAATAGATGATCAAACGAACTTACCTGAGTGAAGTTCGATCATTATTATACGAAGTGCTTCGTTCGAAGATATATGTTCCCTACCCACCTCACCCCAGGTAAAATTGAGATAACCTTGCAAGAATCTAAAAAGAATGACAGTTCACGTAAGGACACAGATAATGCATACTTACACTGACAGATAATTTTAGCTCTGAAAAATTGCGTCAGTTGCCGAGTGAATCGAGAAAGCTGCATGGTAAATACATATATCTTCGAACGAAGCACTTCGTATAATAATGATCGAACTTCACTCAGGTAAGTTCGTTTGATCATCTATTATCCTACAAATATTATAAATGCGAATGTTTGTGAGTATGGATGTATGTTTGATCCTCTTTCACGAAAAAACTACTGAACGGATCTTGATAAAATTTTGCACCGAGGTAGATTATAGTCTCGAATAACATACTATATAGAATAATTTTTCGAATTTTTGTTCGATATCACGCGGGCGAATTATCTGTTGAACATTTTCCAAACCAAAATAAGAAAATCTATTCCAACGTAATGTTGGTGTAGCTTAGGGGACATTAGCTCATAATCACAATAAAATAAGGTTCAGTTTATTTAATCAGATCGTAAGACTGAATTACAGATAAAGTCCATTAATAATGGTATTTTATTCTTTACTTAGTGTATGGCATCAATCGTGCCGAAAAAGTCATCATTTTGTCATCAATAAATTCATAACATTTCCAACGCATCGCATCGTTTCCAAAAGTACGCAGATTGCATAATTTTCACTTTAAATGCATTTTATGGCGTGGAATAAAATTTAACAGCTCAATTTTATTTTCCCGGGATTTTAATGTCATGAAACGTTGCAGAATATCTGCGTGTTTTATTTACATCACGAAAATCAATTTAAAGATTTTTATAGCTCTGCTTGATGCAGGAGGTCCAAAACCATTTGTAGTAAAGATTCTTAGGAGAGCCCGAAGTCTAAGCACTTGATGGTAGTCTTGGGCCAGTTGTAAGCAAGACGCTTGGGAGTCACGGATAGCATTGGACTTTTCTTAGTTTGATGTGAATAGATAACAAACAGGTTAAAGTCAACCTGTGTTCAAAATATGAAAGCTTATCTATGAAAAAATAACCATTCATCATATACCGAGTTTTCTCCGTGCCTCAAAAAGCTCGTTTAGTCTTCAGTTCCAGCTGTTGATCTTTGACAATCTTTACAGAAAGTCAGTAGTCAGTAGGTTCCAGTACTAACTGGTTTGTGGAGCTCATATAGGCAGTCACTCCATAAAAATGACGGGGTTTCAGCTGAATCCGGTAAGACTGGAAGCCGACTTCAACATAGTTGGGAAAGGGCCTAGGCCAATGATGATGAACTAATGACATTTGTGTAGGACACAAATGTCCTTTTCTTGCTTTTGTTCGCCGTGTCGTTGAGCTTTTTGAGTTATGAGTCGAGCTACACGATACCTGGCATTTGCCAGTAAAGTATTTACTTGCACTGAAATCGCCAACCCGTCTTGGGCAAGCGTGATCAATGCTTGTGGCTTCTCTTAATGGAAAAACGCCCTTTGCCTAGCAGTAGGACCGTTATAGGCTGGTATTATTATTATTATGAAGACTTTTGCGGTACCAACTGCAAATAACAAATTATAAAAGAATGACTTTGGGACCCAGTAACTTCAAGTAGTATGTAATTAGTGCAGCTAATGAGCTAACGGTTATACCGGTACTTTAAAAGAGTAATTAGCATTAAATTGGCACTCGTAAATACTAAAGCTACAGTTCAGTACTATTGTACTAAGTACACTGTAGCATAGTGCGGGTGACATTTTTTTTTCGGGTGGTAAATCATCAAATAACTTCCCTCGCCCCGGGCGGGGCGGGGGGAGTGTCAGACTTGTACTAACCAAAACCCACCCATGTTCCTTCTATCGCCCTTTACGTTCCGGAGCCGCGGTATCTCTTTCAAACAACCCACAACCCAGGCAGGCGGTAACCCTGGCAGGCCTTTCTGCTTTGCTGTTATCTTTTTGAGGCGCGCGTGGAACACGAACGCGCTGTTGACACGGCCTGTCGTCAATAGACGGACGGACGGTAAGCTACCCATTGCTCACCGTCCACAGGCTCGCATTTACGGTGGCCGGGAGTCGTCTCGGCTGGGTTAGTTTGAGTTTCTCTCCCTCAAACACCCGGGTGCGAGTGACATTAGACTAAAATACATGTTTAGTGATGTGACGTATATTGTTATAATAGTCGTTAACGACTAGGTTATTTCGGGTAAAACAACAAAAAATATATAAATTAGAAGTGAAATGAACAGAGTTATTACAACCGACGACACAGTTGGCGCAGTGGCTAAGCGGTCGAATGCTACGCTGCATGTCGCGAGTTCGATCCCCGCAGAGAACAAATATTTGTATGGCCTACAGATTGTTGTTTCGGGTCTGGCTGTTTGTGTATGTGAGTTTAAATGTTTGTAAACGCACCCACGATATAGGAAAAAATCCTAGTGTGAGGCAAAGTTTTTTCTTAAATAAAAAAAAATATTACAAATCGCGGTAACGTTCCAGATTTAACAGGACTGTTCCTCTATAAGAAACTAATGTCGGCCGCATCATGCCACTACAAAAACAGTATAGAATACAATTCTCAGTTAAGCATACATTATTAAATTCGAGAAACTAAGCAGACAGCAAAATGCTTGATTAGTAAATTCGTAGCATTGCAAGCAAGACCTAATCTGCAATCTAATGTAAGTTTCAACTGAATACTGGCAACTAGTGATGCGAACTAGCGGAACTTACCCGGGACTGACGATGGCATGCCTGCGTTTGTAGCAGAGGGGCCTGCCAGGGCTACCACCTGCCGGGGTTGCGGGTTGTTTGAAAGAGATACCACGGCCCCGGAACATAAAGGGCAATAGAAGGAACATGGGTGGGTTTTAGTCAGCACAAGTCTGACACTGGGGAAGTTATTTGAAGATATCCCATCTGCAAAAAAAATGCCCGCGTTTGTACCAGATTGGTTTTGGTTTGGATTGATTTTTTTACTTTAGAAATTGATATTAAGATTAAAATCAATTTTAGTGTCTTATTTATTTTAAAGAGCGAAATTTCTGTCTTTGCCTTAGAAATGTGTCATCTTGACTTTTTTTTATTTTCACTAGTTACAATTTATTTATTGATTTCTTCATTATAATGCCAAAAACAGAAGGAAGTATACCAACTAGTTTCGACAAAATATAACTGACCCAGTAACTGCGCTATGCAGGTCAGTGTGTATATGTAAACACAGCAACTGAATGCCGTTGTACTGCAACAAGGCTGAGAAATGGTTAGCTTTTTCCCAGGTTTGTTGAGCAGATGATGAAGACGACCAACCAGGACTAACCAAATTTATTCTATTTTCGCCCTCCTCCTAAAATTCGGCTTTGAACAATCCGGCTAAACCACTAACAATCCCGCGACAAATCCCGTTGCGTCACATCACTAATACCAACGTTAACGATATGATAATGTCTGTAGGCTCTCTCCAATTTAGTGTAGTGCCTTAATACGAGGCAGCCTTTATACTTAGTTTATTGTTCACTCTCGTTAACAAATGGACGTTCTAATCTTTAAGAGAATATTATTTTCTGAGATATAGTGCGGTAGTTTATTATTACGTTCAAAATGTAAATGGACCATTCACAAAGCTATCAACTTTTTTGATTCTATACATCAAATTTGTTTTTTTTGTAGCTAATTTTGTATGCACTAGAATTGTATCGTTGGAAGTATTTCTTTTTGACTCTGCTAACTATAATCATCACAAAAAACGGCAGCTTCTGTTTTTATTATAAACCGTTGCAAAGGCGGTGGTACGATACATATGAAGATTCAAAGTAAATATTTATGTTTATGTTTTGATAGGTCCGGGCACTATTAATAATGGCCGGTCTGTATTCATAATGCCCGACTCAATCGGCAATATGATGAAAGAACATGGTTAATCACTTTTACCGGCCATTATGAATAATGCCCGCCCTATCTTGGGCAAAGTAATTAAATAGGTGAACTATAGTGTTTTTGTTTATTAAATGAAAGTAAACTTACAATATCTTCATGAAAAGTTAACAAAAAATAAACTATTGAACATAGTAGTTAAATAAAATAGATTTTTCTCAGTTTGAAAAATCAAACGTTCCGAAGTATTACTGCGAACTAATACGTCGCTGCGTGCGCGCGCGGCTTTCCCCCCGCATGTACGCGCCACTCGCATGATGCAAGGCACGGTCGCCGTACAAATTATCACATTGCCCGGTTCAAGTGATAAATTGAAGCTATCTCAATCACTGACTTATAACATGGCCGTCGGGCATTTTTAATAATGGCCGGGCAAAGTGATAAATTATTCACATTGCCCATCGCTCTTGGGCATTATTAATAATGGCCGGTCCTTATTAATAATGCCCAGTTTATCACGTTGTCCGTAACATATATACGGATGTGGAGATATATAATAACTAGCTGCGCTCCGCGGTTTCTCCCGCGTAAACTGGGATAAAAGCCTATAAGATAAGGTATAATCTATTAACATACCAAATTTCATGCAAATCGGTTCAGAAGTTTGAGCGTAAAAGATATACGTAACAAACATACACACATACAAACTTTTGTCTTTAAAATATTTGTGTAATTAAGATAAATCTATCAAAGGAAAATTGCATTCATAGTTTTTGTTTTTGCTATATATTTGACAAAAAAAATCCCTCTTTAAATAAAGAGGGAAAATATTCTTCCACTTTACGTCAAAGTAATCCAGAACTTCTATTCAAGTCTGAGTGATGAGCGCTAAAAGTACTAGGTCCGCATAAAACCCAGTAATTTGTTCGTTCCTCAAACTCAGATGTCAATACTGTCGATAACGACGGTCGCGAAGTGTGAAAGGCTTTCATCTATACTCTGTGGTACAAGGAAACTTGTTTATACTGGATGTGGTCAGATAAAACTGTATTAAAATGACTTGAATTGAATTTGACTGCACTGTTGGCGCAGTGGCTGAGCGATCGACTGTTACATTGCGAGTCGCGGGGTCAATCCCCGCAGGGATTAAATATTTGTTTGACCTACAGGTAGTTGTTTCGGGTCTGGCTGACTGTGTATGTGAGTTTAAATGTTTGTAAACGAACCCACGATACAGGAGAAATTCCTAGTGTGCGGCAACGTTTTTTTTTAAAGTTATATTATGAAGAGATTACGTTTAACGAATGAGAGAAGAAGGCAAAAGAAAAGATGGATGGATAGTGTAAGGAGTGTTTTGAAGGAGAAAACGTGTTGCGCCGACTCCAATTTAGAATGGGACTAGGGCAGGAAAATGATGATGAACGTTTGTAAGTTTGAATCATCATTACTACTGACCTGATCTTGAAAAATCTTGAATTGATGGAAACTTACACTATAGGTACGGAGTGTCATCGATTATACCAATTTAATAAAAAGGAAATATTTTTTTGTTTGTTTGTATCGAACGGGCTCAAAAACTACTGGACCGATTTTTGCAGTAATAGGAAGCTACAGTATCAGGAAGTAACATAATATATACAACATCACGCTACTGCCCTCAGGAGCGGAGCAGCAACTAAAGACGCGAGAGAAACCGCGCAGGATAGCTAGATCCTTACTAATATTATAAAAGCGAAAGTGAGTTGGTTGTTTGTTACTTATTCACACCTACACGGCTAAACCGATTTTGATGAATTTTGGTTCAGAGATAGTTGGGACCCTGGAGACTGACATAGGCTAAGTTTTTTTTTTTTAAGTGAAAAATGAGAGAGAAAGAGGAAAGAAAAAGGGAAAACTTAGCTTTGCTATTACAATAAATAAGGCGCTAGGGCAAAAGCTGCATGTAGCAGGTACCTGTAAATCAGGAAAGGGGTAACTGTGTTACCCCGAATTAAACGCAAGCGAAACCGCGGGCAAAAGCTAGTAAACTATATAAGCGTTTCCGTCTAAAGGCTCATAATAGTGTTATCTACCATTGCGCAAACGTCACCGTGGGGTAAACGCTCTAGTTGTGTCAACGAGTGTTATTAAAATTATTAATTTCCGTGATGATACACAAAAACTAATAACGTTAAATACTTTTTTCGAAAACAAACTTCGCTTGTCAATTGCAGGACTTCAAATTCAATCTTCAATCTAATTCAATGTACTACTGTCTGATTTTAAAAGCGTGATCTCAGCATTTTGCGACTATAAAAGAGATATTGTATTTTTTATGAACAGTACAGCGGTATTGAATTTATCTATTGAAAATGTTTACTTCCTTTGTTTTCACAATTTTTTGAGAAAATATTAATGTTCCTCAGTCACATCAAAATTTATTCATTTATAAACTACTAGCTTTCGCCCGCGGCTTCGTCCGCTTTCCCGCATAGTTACTTTGGGCTATCGCTAAATTTAACCCGCTTGATGATCGAAAAAAATGTCCTTTTCTTCCCTCTCACTCCCCCTTTTCTCACTTTTTTTATGTTCGACTCCAGGGTCCCAACTATCTCTGTACCAAATTCATTTCATTTAGGCGTGAAGACGTAACAAACAAACAAACAAACTCACTTTCACTTTTATAATATTTTTAAGGATTTACCATATTTTATTTCACACAAGCCCAATGCGCTTATTAAACGTTTAATAAGCATTAAACGTTAACAAAAGGTGAAAACATCAAAATTATTATTATTGTTCAATATCCTTAAATAAGTGATCAGGAAAAGTATTTAAAAAAAGTATTATAACGCATTTCAAAAATGAAAACTCATAAAAAATAATGAAGCCCCTAGTTCCACGTCGCCATCATAGAACGGTCTCTCTAATCAATGGGCTCTGGGGCTCAGAAACTTTACAGATTCGCTTGAGACAAAAGACCCCTTTTTTTTTTTTTTTTTTTTTTTCGGGTGGGAAATCATCCAATGACTTCCCCCGCTCTGGGTGGAGCGGGGGGGCATGTCAGACTTGTACTGACTAAAACCCACCCATGTTCCTTCTATTGCCCTTTACGTTCCGGGGCCGCGGTATCTCTTTCGAACAACCCGCAACCCCGGCAGGCGGAGGCTCTGGCAAGCCCCTCTGCTTTGCTGACTCTCTTTGAGGCGCGCGTGAAACACGAACGCGCCGTCGACACGGCCTGTCGTCAATCGACGGACGGACGGTGAGCTACCCATTGCTCACCGTCCACAGGCCCGCATCTACGGTGGCCGGAAGTCGTCTCGCGGCGCCCGGCGCCCTGAGCGTCTCCTGCGGCGGCTGGGTTGGGCAGATGTTCTCTCCCTCAATCGCCCGGCCACCTCCTTTGCTAGCATTACTGCTTCGCAGAAGGTGGTGACCGCTTCCCATTCCCTCTCGCTCCGGACCATGGCCTGAACCAGGGCCGGACGCGAGAGATCGCCGCCGCCGATCACCTCCACGAGGGCACGGCGGTGCTCCGCCCAAGCTGGGCAGACCGCCACTGTGTGCTCCACCGTGTCCTCCGGGCGATCGTCACAATGGTGACACCCGGGCGCTTCCTCCCGCCCGATGATGTGCAGGAACCTCCCGAAACTTCCGTGTCCGGTGAGGACCTGCGTCAGGCGGTAGGTGAGGACGCCATGACGCCTCTCCAGCCACTCCTCAAAGAGGGGACTTACCGCCGCTATTGTGGCGTGCCCTGCACGGGGTTGCGACAGTCGCTCTCTCCATGCCACAAAAGACCCCTTGAGCGGGTATTAAGAACCCCGATATTACGTACATTATGTTTGCTTTAAAAGAATATTTGAAAAATAGAGTTCTTGGGTTTTTAAATTGATTTGTTTTTGGAATTCGTTTTACCAAGCTAGGCGCTTGACAAGAAACTAAACCGCAGTTTCTTGTTGATATGTGTGTCGTTAGCTAAAGAATCCTTACTAAGAAAGTGAATTTGTTTGTTTGTTTGTTACGTCTTCACGCCTAAATGACCGAACCGATTTTGATGAATTTTGGTACAGAGATAGTTGGAACCCTGGAGACAGACATAGGCTAACTTTTATTTAAAAAAGTAGGATATGAGGGAGAACGAGGGAAGAAAAGGGAAAACTTAGAGTTGCTATTACAAATCCATCAGGCGCAAGAGCAAAAACTGCAGGTCTGCTTGGTGTGTTATACCGAATTTAACGCTTGCGAAGCCGCGGGCGAAAGCTAGTAACTAATATTCGTAAACAGTATCACTTTTTTTTTGAGTTGGAAATCTACAAATAACTTCCCCCGCTCTGGGCGGAGCGGGGGGAGTGTCAGACTTTTAATGACTAAAACCCACCCAGGGTCCTTCTATTTCTTTGACGGGCCTATTGGTCTAGTGGTTAGTGGCGCTGACTGCTGAGCCGGAGGTCGTGGGTTCGATTCCCACCCAGGACAAACTTTGTGTGATGAGCATGATTGTTTGTTCTGTGTCTGGGTGTGATTTATCTATAATATGTATGTATTTATAAATTATATAAGTATGTATATCAGTTGTCTGGTTACCATAACACAAGCTCTGCTTAGCTTGGGATCAGATAGCCGTGTGTGAGTTGTCCCAAGATATTTATATATATTTATTGCCCTTTGCGTTGCGGGGCCGCGGTATCTCTTTCGAACAACGCGCAACCCCGGTATATAGCAACACTTGTAGTTGTGAAAACGCGCTATAGATGACTAGAGATAGTCGTGACCCTTTCCCGGTCTAGTGAGCCAAATAAGGTACAAGATTATATATGTGTAGGTACATATTGTGACTGCTTAATGGACAGTGAAGTGTGAACACTTATTTATCTTGTACGAGGTAAATATGGGACAAGAACGGGCCAAGACTACCGTAACGGAAAGATTCTTTGAACATGGAGTTGCTTCGCTGACAAATACAATATATGCAAAGGACAGGACTACAAGTTTCACAAAAATAAATTAATAAAAATGCACTTAAACTACTCGTACCGAACTTCAACGACTAAAATATACGGAGACACAAAGATAATGAATATAAACGAACTATATATTAGGTTGTACTTAATTGCAAACCAGAAATAACCCGAGAAATTAATGCGTTGATTGCTGAAGTTTCAGTTAGTATTAATCAGTTATTAACGGATGTTGTCGAACTCAATTTAGTATTTAAGTAATAATTATTGTTCTCAAGTAAGTGACATGTTTTGTTTTTATTGAGAATAAAGATCTTTAAACATAAACCTAACTAAAAAAATTACAACGCTATCTATGTTACAACATTTTTGTCTCTTTCTAACCCCCCACTTTCCTAAAATAGGGGCTGGAAGTTTGTATAGAGTAATCCACAATTTTCAAGGTAGGAAGCTAAAAAATGGTATGCGGACTATTTGTTACTAACAAAAACATCATGCATCATTTTTTTGGACACCTGCCCCCAACTCCTTAAAAGCGGGGATTGAAAATTTATATGGGACTTTTCGCAGTTATCAAGGTAAGAAGCTAAACATCGGTACACACACTCTTTGTTACCAAAGAAAAATACCTGCAAATCAGGAAAGCGGAACTGTGTTACCCCGAATTTATCGAGAGCGAAGCCACGGGCAAAAGCTTGTTATTAATAAAATGTAAAACGGATTATTTACAATGTTTACTATAAAAACCGGTCAAGAGCGAGTCTGATCGTGCACCGAGGATTCCGTACAATCTTGCGACATAAACGGCCATATCTTTTGACTGCGTAAATTTAGAAGGTTGCTTTTACTGGTCTAAAGAACCACAGACTAGAGTGGATTGTTTTAATTTTAACTCGATACCTGCACTTGTTCTCAAGATTAAGGGTATTGATAGAGAGACAGACAGACGGACTAGTAAGTGATCTAATATGACTTTTTGCCATTAATCGTTTTAAGTAGTTTATTTTTAATGTGTCTTTTATTCTAATAGTGCAATTGATAAGCGCAATTTTCTTTCTATTTCTATAAGGGTTCCACTTTTCCTTTTGAGGTTCGGAACCCTAAAAAAATAGAAGCTGAACGATCGACTGTTGCGTACTGGGTCGCGGGTTCGATTCCCGCACGTGACATTTGTATAACCTGCAGATAGTTGTTTCGGGTTTGGCTGTTTGTGTGTGTGAGTTTAAATGTTGGTAAATGCACCCACGATACAAGAGACTTTCCAAGTGTGGGACAACGTATTTAAAAAAAACACACACACAAATGTATGTGCACCAGTGCGCTCAAAATGCCAAAAGAAAATATCTCGAAGAAACTAGAATGTCTTGAAATAAAAATTTCGAAGGCACGTTATATCTAGCAACCGAATAAATTTTGGCCCGGAGAGAGCGAGCATAATTACAGTTAAATTCCTAATTAAACTGGAAATGACAATCCTAATTGAGTTAGCCCAAAATCGTGTCTCGGGTTCGATGTTCCGTGCCCCCGCACGGAACAAATATTTGTATGGCCTTCTGCAGAGAGATACTGCGGCCCCAGAACACAAAAGGCAAAAGAAGGAACATGGCTAGGTTTTAGTCAGTACAGCTACCCTACCATGACGTCTTAAAGCAGAACTTATTCCGCTGAGGGAAAGAGACAGAGCTATACAGGGTGTCTAGCACCATCTCTTTCCCTCAGTGGAATAAGTTCTACTTTAAGACGTCATGGTAGGCCTACAAGTCTGGCTCTCCGCCCCGCTCCTTGGGTGTACTTGTTTGATGATTTCCCTTCGGAAAAAGAGGTGTCCTAACATTTGTGGGGCAAACACCACATTTAGACTCCAACACAGAGTTCTATGAATCGCCACCTTAACACGTTGTATGTTTATTTCTCATGATGCCGATTAACATAATCATTTTGTACCCAACACTAGATACTATAAGGTATAAAGTACTATACACGCGTATTAAAAAAGTCGCGTCATCGAACCGTAAACGTCTCTAAAATCTCGTTAGAATGAACACACATGTCGCCTCACTAATAGAATGTGAATGATACTGAACCTTAGTCTGGTTTTAAAGAGTAGTAGAACACTATGCGACTATCCCGAGCCACAGTTTATTGATTATTTGGCAACACCACAGACAACCTAAATTATAATTATTGTCACCAACAAATTTTTGTCGTTAATTTATTCTTAAACATATTATGTTATATTTTTAAACAAAAAAAAAAAGAAACATTTAAAACTATTAACTCGGCGGGGGGCTCTACCGGGTAAAATTTACCACATGGTGCATATATTCGTATATATTATGGTATTTTTTTTGGAATGGGAAATCATCAAATAACTTCCCCCGCTCTGGGCGTAGCGGGGGGGGGGGGAGTGTCAGACTTTTACTGACTAAAACCCACCCATGATCTTTCTATTGATTTTTTTTTATTTTGAAATTTCGATATTTTTAACATAAACAAAACAGATAAATGACATTCAGATCTTATTCTAAAAGCATTACAACAGGTATTATTCTATATTTTGTGCAGGCTATGGCGCCTTTATAACTTTATGCTCCTTTATTGCCCTTTACGTTCCGGGGCTGCGGTATCTCTTTCGAACAACCCGCAACCCCGAAACACAACCCGCAACCCCGGATATATGGTATGCTACCGGTATCGACAATAGACTCTAGAGAGAAGACCAAGAGTACCGCTTTCTGAATCAAAGTCTTTATCGGCTGCCTAACGAGCTTCCTCAGGTGTTGGTGGTCGCTTTTGGCAATTAAACCATTGGCTGTAACAACTGTTGGTATAATGGTCACTGAATCCATGTCCCAAATATCGACGACCCCGCGAGCAAAGTCAATATCCTTAATTAGCTTATCTTTCTCGACTTTCACGAGGTTCTCGTCATACGGATCGTTATGTATATATGTATATGTTATATTGTTACGAACTGGGTAAGGGTTTAATTGAAACACTACCAATTAACACCAAATATCCTTACTATATAATATTATAAAAGCGAAAGTGAGTTTTTTGTTTGTTACGTCTTCACGCCACAATTACCAAACCGATTTTGATGAATTTTGGTACAAGGATAGTTGGGACCCTGGAGACAGACATAGGCTAAAGAGGAGAGTAAGAGGGAAAAAAGGGGAGAGAAATATATTGTTTTGCGAAAGTCACGCGGGTTAAAGTTAGTGATAGCCCAAAATAACTATGCCAGCTAGTCTTTAATCAACACAAAACATTTATAATTTAACCACAAATCAACCACTCAACTACAAATGCAATAAGTTGAACACTGTCAATCTGAAAACTCGCTTGTTCATAAGTTCACTTCGATCCACTTCGCTGTTTAGCCAGAATCAGCTTGAATGTTCCATGAAATATTGAACGGAGCTTTACTCACTTTGTCTAAGCCACAAACCCGGTTCGTTCTGTTGCTGGCATTTATTTTTTAGAGCAAAATGAAAAACTAGCATCCGCTGGCACTAGTCAAGTTGGTTGGTTTAAATCGTAACATTCGCAACTGCCCCCATTACCAGTCGCGTAGTCTGAACTGACGCTTAAACGTACCATTCCATTTTCAAATAAACGTCAAAGGTTATTTTTGTCAAATTCAAAGTCTATCCAACGGCTGTGGACCGTAAACTTCTATTTCGTTTCGAATTTTGAAGTCGGTGCACGAATTTGAAAGTCGTATGTCGATGCGTATCAAATATGCCTTTTGCATGACTGGGGATTCGATAAGACAGCTCTTCTAAATGTGCATATATACTGTGTAAACAAGGTCTTAGTTCAATCTTGTTTTTAGGGCTCCAAAGGCAAAACGGAACCTTTATTGGATCATTTTGTTGTCCGAACGTCTGTCTGTCAAGATCCATTATGTCGGGAACGCGTGTAGGTATTGTAAGAGGTTTTATACCTTAACCAATGCTGGCTGGTTGGCCATAACGTTCCAATACTCAGATCGTTTTAAAGAAAGAACTAGAAAAAACTTAGAATAGGAATAAAATAAGAATTGTGACATCATCATCTGCCTAGCCTTTTCCCAACTATGTTGGGGTCGGCTTCCAGTCTAACCGGATGCAGCTGAATATCAGTATTTTACATGGAGCGACTGCCTATCTGACCTCCACAACTCAGCTAATACTGGGTAATACGATACCCCTTGGTAAGACTGGTTGTCAGACTTTCGGAACACTGACTACCTGTAACGACTGTCAAAAATCTACAAATGACAGCCGGGACCAACGGCTTAACGAGCTTTTCGAGGCACGGAGGAAACTCAGTATGTAACGGGTGATCACCCATCCACAGACCAACCTAGGCAAGCGCGGCTTAACCTAAAGATCAACCCGAGCGGCTAATATTTAAAATAAGAAGTGTGACATGTAGCTTAAAATATAATATAAAAATATAATCTTAAAAGGATATATCCGCTTTTATTGTGGTAGGATAGTCTAGATCCTACAGTATCGAATTGAAATTAAAACCATATACTCAAGTTTGTGGTCACTTCGTGTTGTGAAAATCAACTCTTTATGTTTACACAGTCAGAAGATATGTCCGTTTATGTCGCAAGTTTGCACAAAACCGGCCGGTTTTTTTTTAACTTTATCATCTGATAGAGAGACAGAGCTATACAGGGTGTCTAGCACCATCTCTTTCCCTCAGTGGAATAAGTTCTGCTTTAAGACGTCATGGTAGGCCTACAGCACATTTCACTAGTTATGTTTTAAGTCCAGACTGCACACAATCCTTACCAATATTATAAAAGCGAAAGTGAGTTTGTTTGTTACCTCTTCACGCTTTAATGGCTAAACCGATTTTGATGAATTTAGGTACACAGATAGTTGGGAACCAGGAGACGGACATAGGCTAATTTTATTTTAAAAAAGTGGGATATGAGGGAGAACAAGGGAAAAAAAGGGAGAACTTAGCGTTGCTATTACAAATTAATAAGGCGCGAAGGCAAAAACTGCAGGTAGCAGGTACTGTGTTATACTGAATTTAACGCGAGCGAAGCCGCAGGAAAAACAAGTTCCTGATAAGAAATGAATACGAGAATGCTAATGAGAATTTTTCAGGGAAAAACCTAACAACACGTGCAGTGCGATCTGAAAATCGAACCAAGAACTTCCTTTTCAGCAAAACTGCTTGAGACGATTTCTTTTTATCTCTGCAACTAACACGTAAATAATGACTTGGTGGTTCGAAAACTTATAGTCTCGAACCGGTTTGAACCACAGACGTCTACTAATGAGACTTTTTCAAAGCTACAGTGATGAAAAACGTCTTGAGGAAATATGATTTTAATAGACTGACATTGAAATCGCCAATTTGCAGTGAGAAAGAGAGGTAATAAACGTTATTTTTTTTCTAAACACGAATGTACATTCTGTTTTCATATCTCCTTTCGCAGGTCTGCTGGTATTTTTTTTTTAATAATTATGTAAAATAAACATGAAAAACTATTGAATAATGTGTTTTAATGGAGAAATACTGTCTCCCAAGTGACAGGTGAAAACCTAGTTTAGGAGCCAGGGGACATATCCGTTCACAATGTCTGTACATCCTTATCCTTATTCCTTATCCTTTTATAAAAGCGAAAGTGAGTTTGTTTGTTTGTTACCTCTTCACGCCTAAATGGCTAAACCGATTTTGATGAATTTTGGTACAGAGATAGTTGGAACCCTGGAGACGGACATAGGCTATTTTTTTTAATAAAAAGGAGAATGAGGGAGAAAGATGGAAGAAAAGGGAAAACTTAGCTTTGCTATTACAATAAATCAGGCACAAAGGCAAAACTACAGGTAGCACCTTACCAGCAAATCAAGAAGGGGGAACCGTGTTACCCCGAATTTAACGCGAACGAAGCCGCGGGCAAATGCTAGTTAAATATAAGATGTCTATAACAATGTTCACTGTACTGAAATAAAGAATTAATTTATTAAATTGATTATTGAAAGACATTGATTTGCTCTAAGTGTAATAAGAGTTTGACTATTCATTCTTTGATGCACCAGAATTCGCTGAGCACAGCTATACTGTTGTCGTTGTAGCATGATACAGATGACTTTAGATGAAAAGACATGTTTCGTGATCGAACGATCAGGATGAAGCATATAATCAAGTCATGATCAGAAATCTCGGTAACGTTCCAGATTAAAGAGGAATGATACTTTTAACTAAGTTTGATTTGATTTGACAACACGGTTGGCGCAGTGGCTAAGTGTTTGACTGCTGCGCTACGTGTCGCGGGGTCGATCCCCGTACGGAACAAATATTTTTATGACCTACTGATAGTTTCCGGGTCTGGCTGTTTGTGTATGTGAGTTTAAATGTTTGTAAACGCACCCATTATACCGGAGAAATTCCTAGTGTGACTCAACGTTTTTTTAAACAAAATAAAAAAAATATACATCGAAATCAGTATAATTTATATAGCCGGCAGTATAATTTATATATTCAAGCCATTGAAAGTTTCAAACAATGTTTTCCTACCTCATGTTCTGATAACTACTGCTCTTCACAAATGAATTGACCATCGAGTCACGTTCGCATAGAACGTCTCTCACATTTTTCATAGCACTATCCATAAAAAATATGTATCTTTTGATGCGACCCGTTGATTCCACTGGAACAGTTTGTGTAACCTTTTTACATGTTTATTGGAACGAAGTTTCTTATCGCGCGTTGCGAAAGGTGGCTAGACACAAAAAATTAAAACCAAAAGTTGTAACGACACGTTTTGCTATAGTTGTAAGCCGTACGGCGCGCGCGTGTTTCTCTGTCTGTCACGCTCTCTCTCTCTCATAGAAAGCAAACCAGTTATTTTCGTTTCCTCTTTCTATTTCGCATTGAACAGTGTGGTGTCGCGACGATTATTTTTGTTGAATGTATATAGGTTTTTTGCACATAATAAATAATAACTTCGTTCCATCCGGGTGTCCCCTGCCACCTCTCAAGTTTTATTATTTTAGTTTGAGCACTTTCTTTTCTTTTGTATCCATTTATGTTTGTAGCATCGTTGTCCTATTTTTTATGTGAATATTTTGCATGCTTATAATTGACATATTTGTACAGCATTGAAGTAAATTGTTTTTTTTTATTGGTAATATGTCGCTGGTGTGTGTCGCTGGTAATAAATTACAAAGAAAACAGTTATTGCCTCTTCTCATATTAAGAAGGAATAAGTATTACTAAACACATTTTCTTACTGTCTATAAAAGTTTTCAGGCTATTAAGTTAGGTCTATCACTACGACTTTAAACATGATTATCATAAAGTTGCCGGTATCTTGTCTATCTATATATAATAATACCAACCCATTACTGCCCACAGCTGGGCAAAGGCCAGGAGTAAGCGATTTCAATTTCAGACTTATATCAATTATAGCATATGGAAAATCATCAAATAACTTCAATTTCAGACTTTTACTGATTAAAACCCATTCATGTTCTTCTTTTGTTATTTTGCCCTTTATGTTTCGGGGTTACGGTATAGCCCCTGCAGGCGGTCGCCCTAGCAGGCCCCTCTGCTTTGCTGACATCTCTTTGAGGCGCGCGTGGAAAATGTCGTCACTAGACAGACGGATGGTGAGCTTCCCGTTGCTCACCGTCCACAGACCCGATTATTTAGCCATGACCTTTCTGCAACAACAAGGTCAATAAACTTCCGTGCAATATGATTTTAAAGAGTATTTAAACAAGTGAGTATCATCTGCCTAGCCTTTTCCCAACTATGTTGGGGTCGGCTTCCAGTCTAACCGGATGCAGCTGAATATCAGTATTTTACATGGAGCGACTGCCTATCTGACCTCCACAACCCAGTTAGTACTGGGTAATGCGATACCCCTTGGTAAGACTGGTTGTCAGACTTTCGGAACACTGACGACCTGTAACGAACTGTCAAAGATCTACAAATGACAGCCGGGACCAACAGCTTAACGTGTGGTATGTAACGGGTGGTCACCCATCCACAGACCAACCTAGGCAAGCGCGGCTTAACCTAAAGATCGACCCGAGCGGCTGCTATTATTTAGCCACGAGCTCCTCTTGTTGTTTTTAAACAAGTGAGTATGATATTTTAATAACGTGTTAACCGGAGATGTTTCAGCATCGTTTGGTTTAATGGTATGCAGTTAAACTTTATTTAAAGGTTAGTATGAACTGGATTTAGTTCTAATTAGCAATTTCTCGTGTTTCCTGGGAATATAAAAATGGCTGTTAATTAAGAAAAATATACGGAGATATTTATTTTCTCAAAACAATTACAAATTAAAGAGAAAAACTTATTAAAGGATGCTAATAAATCATGTAGCAGTAAGCGTAGCTTAAACTAAAAAAAACTGCGGCATTTTACTTAGGTACACGATTAATTTGGCATAACAAACAAAACAAATGAGCAATAGGCCTAGAGAGTAGGCAGAGATGGTGCTAGACACCCTGCTATAGCTCTTTCTTTCCCTCAGTGGATTAAGTTCTGCTTTAAGACGTCATGGTAGGGTAGCTGGTAGTTCTAGAAAACCCGGTCAAGAACGAGTCACACACGCGCACCGAGGGTTTTATACAAACGCGTAGACTTAGAGGGATGTTTTTTTTTACAGCACAAAAGGTATGGTCCTTTTGTGCTATCCTGTGAGTTGTGTATATGGTTTTAATTTCAACTCGATACCTCCACGCGTTCGTGCGTTGACAGACGGACAACAAAGTCATCCAATAAGGGTTCCGTTTATTTATTTTGAGGTACGAAACCCTACAAATAAAATAAATTGAGTTTTATTACAAGCAAAATACAGATAATAAAAATTATTCATAAACTATTTATCTAATATAAGCACTAAAATTATAATAATATATAAATTATATATATCAAAACACCATTATAAATCCCTTCTAATATTATAAAAACGAAAGTGAGTTTGTTTGTTTGCTACGTCTTCACGCCTAAATACCAAAACGATATATGTATACATATTTTGATGAATTTTGGTACAGAGATAGTTAGGACCCTGGAAACCTTTTTTTCCGTCCTTTTTATGCCCATAGGCGGAAAAAAAAGTAAGAAAAGGGGGAAAAAGAGGTAAGAA
Source organism: Ochropleura plecta (assembly GCA_905475445.1). Classification (NCBI taxonomy): domain Eukaryota; kingdom Metazoa; phylum Arthropoda; class Insecta; order Lepidoptera; family Noctuidae; genus Ochropleura; species Ochropleura plecta. The sequence continues at coordinate 4,294,204 of FR997738.1, read as the reverse complement.
AAGAGGAGAGAAAGATATTTTTTTTTCGATAATCGCGCGGGCTTAAGTTAACGTTAGCCCAAAGTAACTACGCCACGCGGACGATTTCGAGTGCGGAGGCTAGTATTCAATAAAATCATAGAAAATAAAATAATAACATGATCAGTACTAGGTTCCAAATAATGTAGCAGCACTACAAAGAATACTAGAGCAACAAAGTACAAAACGTACTACAGCGCCATCTGTTCGACCGATTTTTTTATGTGTTTTCACTAATTACTCCGCACACTGTGGACCGATTTTCATCATTCTTTTTTTGTTTGATAGGGTATACTTCCGAGGTAGTTCCTTATCAATTTTATTTATATTGATTTGGTAGCTTATGAGTTATCGACTGTAGTATATCTGTTTTCTTGTATGTTTATTTATATGAATGATCTGTTAATATCTTTTAGTAGAAATGTAAAATGAAAACTCGATAAAAAAAAAATAAGAAATCATCTTACGATAACTTAATGCTGAAATAAAAAAAAACTAGTATGCAAAAATAAAAGACTTCAAAAAAAACTAAAAACTGTCTTACATCCGTCCAATTACATGTCAGTTTCAGTTGAAAACTAGCATGCAACCAGCTGCTCGGCAGTTTGCTGAACTAGGCTTATTAAAAATTGTTACCGCGGCCGTGAGACACACATTATTAGCATTTTTTTTTTGTTTGTTAGTGTCAAAATCCTTACTAATATTATAAAAGCGAAAGTGAGTTTGTTTGTTTGTTTGTTACCTCTACACGCTTTAATGGCTAAACCGATTTTGATTAATTTTGGTACAGAGATAGTTGGGAACCAGGAGACGGACATAGGCTATTTTTTTTTAATGTGGGATATGAGGGAGAAAGAGGGAAGAAAAGGGAAAACTTAGCGTTGCTATTACAAATCAAAAAGGCGCTAGGGCAAAAACTGCAGGTAGCAGGTACTGTGTCATACCAAATTTAACGCGAGCGAAGCCGCGGGCAAACGCTAGTTAAATATACAATTTTTCATGTTTACACTTGTAGCAAGTGCCAAATAAAAAAGGTTTCTATCTACTTTTTTTATCTTAACAGATAAGTACTGCTATATTATGCTAATGAGGCACACAAACTAGATCAGTATTTCAAAAGATCCCCAAGATCTAAATTTACAAACATTTTCCTTTACAATATTGGTAACTAATCAATGATGTCCTTCCAAAAATTAAAATACCAATTTTACTAGAAACTACTCAGCTTTAACTTCCCCTTTAAGTCCCCACCGTCAAAGCACTCCTCAGAAACTCAAGAACACCTTATCTGCTAAAGCCACACTTACGGTAAGTGCTTCTTGGTTCACGTGACGTCATATCGGGAAGTGCTGCGATCTCTGAAAATGAATTTAAGAAGCGGTGTGGTTCATAATCAGCTGACAGAAAGGATTAAGTTTTAACGACGTAGCCTTAGTGCTACGCCGTAGCGGTCTTGTTGCTACGACGAAGCAATCTTCTTTCTACGACGCACGTAGCCAGCGTAGCGTTTTTCGATGATTATTTCATTGTGAATCCGAATACAATGTTCGTGCTAGTTTATTTGAGATCAGTCTTAAGTACGAAACATATGTGATACAAATTGGTGAGAATGCTTTTCAGTCAGAGAAAACAGCTATCCAAAATATATATTGTTCAAGGTACTCAATAGGGTATAGACGAGATATCTAGTTGATAATGAAATCTGCTTCGGTGGTATGTAAGATCAACGAATCAATCTAAAATAATAATAAAAATCTGTACAGTATATTGACTTGGCTCGCGCGTTTGTTGACATGTGGGATGTAGACTCAGCGATCATTGTGCCGATAGTCGTTATAGCTAATGGCTTAATTAGATGGCTAGATCAAGGGTTTGATACAAAAAATGGTACTCCTGGACACGGTTCGTATCGTTGAAAGGTTACTTTCTCTGGAGCCCTGAAGGCCGTTAACTTGGACCCTGTTCCCGATAACGGTGGGCTACTATTTTTTATATTTTTAAATATATTTTCCTATGGTTTAATTAAGGATTTTTCAAAAAATTCAATAATTTGTGATATTGTTATACAAGCATCAGAATCAGAAAAGAATTCCAAGCTTCAAAAAATTCATCCACATAGCACATAATAGGAAGGGTTCGATAAATTAAATTGAATGACCAGCAAAAACGCAAAATTTTGATAAAGGGATTGGAGCGTTCTAGGCTTATATAACGCAATGTTATCTTATTTCAATTTTTAGTCCGGTCAATTTAGACATTCGAAGTTACCTAAATTCCCACCTAGCTGAGAATCGGTAAGATTGTTTCAAATATCGTTAAAAATAAAATTTGAAAGTTCCCCATCTTTCCCCTGTAAGGAAAAAAAAATATTCAAGGTCAAAGGTAAAAAAATGAGTTTTTCGCGATTTTCAGCAAAACGGTAAGTTTTATCATAAAAATACTTCAGACAAAAATTGTAGATCATAAAATTATATACAAAAAATTAATTAATACTTTTTTTCTACGAGCCACCGTTTTTGAGATATAACGATTCTAAAAGTTGTAATCGTCTTAATCGAGCCTCGGCTTAGGGCGTCGCTGAGGGACAACAAGGGACAGGCTGGATCTGAGTGATATTACTTTGGGACTGGTTTAGACTTACTGGCTCAGCATCGCGGGCTGGCTCTTGCAATGGACGGGTGGGGCAATTACCGGGACGTCGCGACGGGCCTCGTCAGCGAGGACGGAATGACGGCGCTTTGCGTCTGACTTTTCGAAGGGTACTCGTCTCCCTGCTGCTCTCCTGAAGCAGGGTTATAGCATCGTCAGGAGTGACGAGGGTATGTCGGGGACGACGAATTTTACTTATTCGCGAGGGATCGTATCGAGCGGCCGATGCGATAAGGGGGTTGCGATGTTTTAACGCGGAGTCAATAAAGCGTTTGGAAAGGCGCTTCATGAATTGAACGACGGTGGGGATTCTTAAGTCTAAGTGAAGACTATCGTTACGGACGTAAAAAGGGGCTCCCGTGATTTTACGAAGGAATCGGTTTAGCAAGGTCTGCATCTTATGAAGGAAACGAGGGTTGGGATGGGCAAACACGACACATGCGTATGTCATGAATCATGATGTGACGGATGACCGCGGTGTATAAACGCAATTTGCACTTAAGTGACAGTTTGCTTTTTGCCTGAATTAAAAAGTGAAGCCTACCCATAGCAAAGGCAGCGCGCGAACGAGCCGCTTTGATATGTGCCGCGAAGGACAAGTGGCTGTCGAGAATGACACCTAAGTATTTGGCTTGCTTCTCCCAGGGGATAGGCTTGCCGTACATAGTGATCGGACTGGACCAACTGGCGTTCAAGACTAACAGTATTTCATTTATTATAGCAGGTATAAGACCTAGCCACGCACACAATTGAACAGGGGACAGATGTTTTCTCAAGGTTACGATGGCGTATAAATTAATTGACTGGTTTTCATTTTACCTGATATTCTTATAGTTATAACTTATGTATATTTTATATAAGTAGTGTAAGTTACAATGACCGATAGAAAAATATTTAAACATATATTACAACTATAGATATATACGTGGCGTACTCATGCATATTATGACGATTACAACTTTTAGAATCGTTATATCTCAAAAACGGTGGCTCGTAGGAAAAAAGTATTTATTAATTTTTTGTAGATAATTTTATGATCTACAGTTTTTGTCTGAGGTATTTTTATGATAAAACTTACTGTTTTGCTGAAAATCGCGAAAGACCTATTTTTTTTACCTTTGAACTTGAACATTTTTTTTTCCTTACAGGGGAAAGATGGGGAACTTTCAAATTTTGTTTTTAATGATATTTTAAACAATCTTACCGATTTGCAGCTAGGTGGGAATTTATGTAACTTTACTCTTATTTTTTGGTCTAATTTGACCGGACTATTTACGCAATTTGTCGTTTATAAAATCGGATACCAGATGATATTTTAAGCGCAACGTCTGACAAGGCTTTTAAAACTATAACCGACTAGGAATTATATGACCTAAAATAATTGTTGTAATCGTTTTTCTTTGTTTGTTGTGATGAATTTTTGTCACTTTTTATTCATTTTTTTTATTAAATTACCTCGAGAATTTTATTAATGGATGATAATTTATGTTGTACTAGCTTTTGCCCGCGGCTTCGCTCGCGTTTCATTCGGGGTAACACAGTTCCCCTTTCCTGATTTGCAGGTACCTGCTACTTGTAGTTTTTGCCCTAGCGCCTTATTTATTGTAATAGCAATGCTAAGTTTTCCCTTTTTTTCCCTCTTTCTCCCTCAATACTCACTTAAAAAAAAAGTTCGCCTATGTCCGTCTCCAAGGTCCCAACTATCTCTGTACCAAAATTCATCAAAATCGGTTTAGCCATGTAGGCGTGAAGACGTAACAAACAAACAAACAAACTCACTTTCACTTTTATAATTTTAAGTAAGGATTTCCTCGAGATTATTATTAATAAATGATAATTTATGTTGTATTCTGTAAATTATAGTTTTTGATTTACGTTTTTATTTTTTCTAAAACCTGACTAGTAATTTTGATAATGATCAATAAATAAACTGAACATAATAATGAATAATGCTGAACACAAATATCTCAATATTTTCTCTCATGACTGAAATTACACTTTCCTACAAGCATTGACCCCTCACCAAAACAAACATAAAAGCACAAGTGCGTAAAAGGAATACTTATCAATCAGCGAGTAGTTGTATCAAGTTACATCGTAGATCAAAAGGAAACGATTGATTGATTGATAAACTTGGTGGGAGCTAACATGATCAATTCTCCATCCACTTCGGAGTTTGTGCAGGGACTAAGCAACTAGAACAAGGTTTGAACTATCGATTAGTGAGGTGATCATTTTAAAATGATGTGTGGGACCCAGTAGGTAAACTAATGGGTATCGTATTTACCTAGCCAGTTATTAGCTGGGTTGGCTGGAAGCCGACCCCATAGTAGTTTATTTATTGTCTCACCAACATTTGAACACACATGTACACACGACGTCAGGTCAACCTATTCTAAACTTATATAACCTTGTAACAGAGTGGGTATTCCCTGTTGCCTCAAGCTCTTTCATTTAGGATCAACATTGATTTTTAAATTTTTGCCCTGCAGCTTTTGCCTATGCGCCTTATTGATTTGTAATAGCAACGCTAAGTTTAACCTTTTCTTCCCTCTTGCTCCCTCATTTACATATTACATAGGCTACTATTTTTTTAAAGTGGGGTCACTTTATAAAAAATAGCCTATGTCCGTCTCCTGGTTCCCAACTATCTCTGTACCAAAATTCATCAAAATCGGTTTAGCTATTAAAGCGTGAAGAGGTAACAAACAAACAAACTCACTTTCGCTTTTATAATATTAGTAAGGATTTTAATTTGAATATCCTAAAATCAGTGTATGTATGTACACCCCTGTTAAAAGGGCCAACCCTTGGGAAATAAAGAAATCAAAACCTGTAGTGGCTATTATTTGTTCACCTGCCCCAATTTACATCTGAAAACTGTGGCCTCGGTCGGAGGGCAACGAGCGAGTGTCACAACCGGATCTCTCTACTACGGATCGCAAACCGTAGTAGAGAGGTCAGGTTACCGCCGCGGGAGACGCCCTGGGCGCCGGGCGCCGCGAGACGACTCCCGGCCACCGTAGATGCGGGCCTGTGGACGGTGAGCAATGGGTAGCTCACCGTCCGTCCGTCGATTGACGACAGGCCGTGTCGACGGCGCGTTCGTGTTTCACGCGCGCCTCAAAGAGATGTCAGCAAAGCAGAGGGGCTTGCCAGAGCCTCCGCCTGCCGGGGTTGCGGGTTGTTCGAAAGAGATACCGCGGCTCCGGAACGTAAAGGGCAATAGAAAGAACATGGGTGGGTTTTAGTCAGTACAAGTCTGACATGCCCCCCCGCTCCGCCCAGAGCGGGGGAAGTCATTTGATGATTTCCCACCCGAAAAAAAAAAACAAAATAAGAGGTCAGGTTAAAATGGTTTTGTATAGGTTGATGTGCCGTCGTGTGTACAAGGTTAGGAAATGCATTAAATAAACTTAGAGACTAGTGTACCAATTTCTTACAGGTAAGCACATCATGCATTACATTAATGTTGATTGAAACTGAGTGCAAAGGTACTTAAAATTAGATAAGTTCAAAGTTGCTAACCAAGTATAATTATGACCTAAAACTAGATGGTTTAACCTTAACACTAAACACTTAAATCATATTATTTGAGATAAGGCTAGGCAGATGATGATGTAAGGTATCCAGCTGTAAGTATAACACATCAAAGTCAAACTAAAATGATACCTATAATGGTCTTGCGCAGGTATGGCGAACAAATGGCACGCGTACCATTGCTTGGGGGCACGTGACACAATATTTTGGGCATCACCCCTGAAATATTATTAACAAAAGCCTTCAAAGATGATGACGATATTACAGATATGAGAGAATAAGTGCATACCGAGTGTGATTATGTGGTGTTTTGTATTATGTTGTTGATGCATTATGTGTAGTGTGATTATGTTTGAAAATCCTTACTGATAATATAAAAGCGAAAGTGAGTTTGTTTATTTTACGTTTCATCAGCTAATCTCAAGCCAAACATTTAACCACTCTATCTCTAAATAATAAAACTTTAAACTATTCTCAAAGCCATCCTAATTATTTCTCAAGCTATACGATGTTATCAAAATAAGGCGAGTTACCCAAGTAGTTGGACTAACTCATATTCTCTAGTGAGTACGCCGCCTAACGGTCTCCCTTCCCCCCATGGACTTAATTAATTTGTACTAAAACTAATTAAAACCATCACACTATGAGGGAGAGTATTAATACAATAGTTTTCATTGTCTTCTTTACCGATTTTGGTAATGGCGACCCTTTGAAGCTATCTTCATACGTGTGTCCTCATATGATTGGCTTGACCGAATTTCTTTTTAAATATCCGGTCACAGCTAAATTAGAGTTGGCCAGCAGAGTTACATGTATGGGAGGGCTTATTAAGTGTACCTGTTATTTTTGGGGTGCGTGGTCACCCGTAACACACGTATTTTATGCCTATTTTGGGCACCAGTCTCTTACAAAACCTTACTAATATTATAAAAGCGAAAGTGAGTTTGCCCAGAGCGGGGGAAGTTATTTGATGATTTTCCAAAGCAAAAAAAAAGCTTTGTTTAGCATTTTTTGATTGCCACGAGGCAATGGACAAGTTTTGTTTTCAGTTTAAACTACTTAATAAACTATTCTAATCGTATCCCTCTAAGTGTGATATTAATTAGTTGTAGTCTAAATTAATTAATTTAAACCCACAACTTATAAACTTAGGGTCTGACGGTTACTCTCCAAAGGAAAAGGAGAACATAACTAGGCTTATTGCATACCAATTATGTGAAACTTTGAACTCTGGAGTCCTAATTGAAATGCCGGAAGTGGCGGAGACTTGACCCTTTTTGGTTTGGTGCAAAATGTAAGCGAATAGCGATTATTTATTAAACCTTTATGCACAAGTTAAAACTGTACAAAGGTGGACTTAATGCCTTAGGTATTTTTTACCAGTCTACCTTAAGGTAATGCAGTGACAAAACATAGTAGGTGCATTAACAGAATAAAATATATTAGGAAATAGTTATTAATTTATATCATTCAGTCAAAAAAGTATCGGGAATGGATGATTTGTTTATGGTTCCAAATTAAAATTTTTGTTTTTTTTGTAGTTGTTAGATTGGCACAACTGTTTTCCATTTTGGCGCGGAGTTTGAGTTGCATCTGTTATTTATATTAAATACAGTGCTGGTTTTAGTAATATCATATATAGTGTGTATTGCAAATTTCATAATGGACAAAAATATCGAACAAAGAGTTTGTCTTAAATTTTGCATCGCCAATGGAATTTCGTGTTCGGAGTCACTGAAAATGTTACAGAAGGCTTACGGTGAATCGACATTATCAAAAACTCGTGCTTATGAGTGGTTCAAAGCCTTCAAAAGCAGTTGAGATGTGATGGAAGATTTGCCTCGCTCTGGTAGGCCGTCAACGTCTGCAACTGAAGTTAACATCGCAAAAGTGAAGAAAATAGTGACTGAAAATCCCCATTCAACTCTGAGAGAGATAGCCGCCGAACTTTCTGTATCTCACGAGTCGATCCTTACCATTGTAACTAATCATTTGGGTATGAAACATGTTGCTGCTCGGCTAGTCCCAAAAGATCTGAATTTTCACCAAAAACTCAATCGCATGAAAGTCGCTGAGGACATGCTAGAACGAGTCAGTTCGGACCCAACATTCATGAAACGCATTGTTACTGGTGACGAGACGTGGGTTTACGAGTTTGACATGCAAACTAGTCAACAAGCTTCAGAGTGGCGCCTTCCAACTGAACCGAAACCGAAAAATCCACGACAAAGTCGATCAAAAGTCAAAGTCATGTTGACTGTTTTCTTTAACTATCGCGGTGTTGTGCACTCTGAATTCTTACCGGAAGGTCTAACGGTAAATAAAGAATATTATTTGAGCGTTATGCGGCGTTTAAGAGAGCAAATTCGACGAAAAAGGCCAGATTTGTGGAAAGAAAATTCTTGGATTTTGCACCACGACAATGCGCCTTCGCACAAGGCTATCATTGTGAACGAAATTTTGACCAAACACTCAACAAATACCATCCAGCAACCACCATATTCACCAGATATGCTCCTCCTGACTTTTTTCTTTTTCCTAAACTCAAATTACCACTTCGTGGCACCCGTTTTCAATCGATAGAAGACATAAAGGAGAATTCGCGGCGAGAACTGAACTCAATTCCGGAAGCAGCGTTTAAAAAATGTTTTGATGAATGGATTATTCGTTGGCGGAAGTGTATCGTTTCTAAAGGAGCATACTTTGAAGGTGATAAAATAAATTTGGATGAATAACAGACATTTTGTGTATTATTGATCTTTTCCCGGTACTTTCTTGACAGAGTAGTATTTATATAAGAATAAATACCTACTTATAAACTTACATAAAGCAAAATTATATAAAGTTAAGAGACCGTTACAAAACAACAACTACAACTTAAGACGAATCTACAAACTTCTTGTAAATATGAATATGTAACTAAAAAATTATACGCCATAATTTTCAAGCATATGGTCAAGCATTTGCAAAGAAGAATACAGAGTACTCTTGATTTTTAAAAAATAATTTTAATAAATCGAAAAAAAACCGGTCAAACTGTGTCGCGGTAGAAATTCCATTCCTGGTTCATGTAGTGGATGGGGTATTTTAATTAAGAAAATCTCAATGTTTCTGAGTGAACCTGTGCCTGCGTACGTACACACTTGCACTATAGTATCTTTCGCGCCAATGGCTGATCTCCGCTGAAATTCGCCGCCGAAAATGGTTAGGAGGACTATCCTTACTAATATTATAAAAGCAAAAGTGAGTTTGTTTGTTACCTCTTCACGCTTTAATGGCTAAACTGATTTTGATTAATTTTGGTACAGAGATAGTTGGGAACCTGGAGACGGACATAGGAAAATTTTTCAAAAAAAGTGGGATGTGAGGGAGAAAGAGGAAAGAAAAGGGAAAACTTAGCTTTGCTATTATAATAAATACAGCGCAAGGGCAAAAAGTACAGGTAGCAGGTACCTGCAAATCAGGAAAGGGGAACTGTGTTACCCCGAATTAAACGCGAGCCAAGCCGCTCGCAAAAGCTGGTCTTTTATATCTTGGACCATACCCACGAAGTAATACAGACCAAAACTGCGTGTAAAATAGACCATAAACATTTTAGCCTGACCTAAATGGTTGAATAGAGTAATGGACTGTAAGATACGCTGGTCGTAGAAATAAGAAGTAATTCTGTATGAACGTATTGTTGCGTTCACCCAAATCATGAACAAATTCAAACTAGATAGAAACTGAGTACGACTCACCAATATCTCTTGTTGCGATTGGCTCACAGGTGGCTCCATAGACAAGGCTCTTTTGAGTCCGTACACAGAAACTGGCACGAAAAACAGCACACGGCACCACTTCCTTATCATATAACTGGCCCTGCTCTATGCGGGGAGACTATCAGACTTTTACAGACTAAAACCCACCCATGTTGCTTTTTTGCCCTTTATGTTCCGGGGCCGCAGTTTTTCGAACAACGTACAACTCCGAGAATCGGCTACTATCTATCTTTCAAACCCCTTTCCAGAAAAGGAGCTGACACAGCTAGTCCTTTTGTAAGATGGTTCAACTTCACATATAACGTCAATTTATTTATATAGCACACTGGAGACACCTTACTCTGGCATTTAAGAAAGCGAGATGAAATTAAACTAAAGAATAAATAGACAATAATATCCAGTAATTTAAGCCCTTAAACAATTAGACTAAATAGCCATTAGGTCTAAAGTGGTCATTAAAACCACAGTTAGAATAAAAAATGGCGGGCTAAACCTGACTAAAGATGCTAATTATCTTAAGAAATAAATAACCTTTATAGAAAGCGTAGATTAAAGAAAACCTATCTTATTATAGAACGGTTTAAGAAAAAAAAACTTTATTTTTTGTGAAGAGTTTTCATGACAAGATTTAATAATGCTTTATAGTAAAACTAGCTTTTGCCCGCGGCTTCGCTCGCGTTAAATTCGGGGTAACACAGTTCCTATTGCGCCTTATTGATTTGTAATAGCAACGCTAAGTTTTCCCTTTTCTTCCCTTTTTCTCCCTCACATCCCACTTTTTTAAAATAAAAGTCTATGTCCGTCTCCTGGTTCCCAACTATCTCTGTACCAAAATTCATCAAAATCGGTGTAGCCATTAAAGCGTGAAGAGGTAACAAACAAACAAACTCACTTTCGCTTTTATAATATTGGTAAGGATTAATATAATTTAAGTACTTAAAACTAATACCACCCAACAAAATAATCATAATCATTATTCTTTAAATGCATTTGGGCAACCAGGTACGCTATGCTATCAAAATTGACATCACAAACTAAAATGTAAACCTTATTGGAAGTAGTAATTCATTCGATGAATGCTGGAAATTGGCATAATGGCGAGAGAGTCCAAAATTTACGTTGAGACTATACTGTGACGGGGTTGCGGGTTCTTCGAAAGAGATACCGCGGCCCCGGAAGATAAAGGGCAATAGATGGAACATGGGTGGCTTTTAGTCAGTAAAAGTCTGACACTCCCCTCCGCTCCACCCAGAGCGGGGGAAGTTATTTGAAGAATTCCCAACCGCAAAAAAAGGCCTCTTTTCACACAGAAAAAAGACAAGCATTGTTCAGCACGCTTACTCAAGGGAGATTGGCGATTCCAGACTTAAATTAATTAGAAGTAGTTCTAGTTTCCTTACGAAGTTTTTATTTTAAAATTAGTGTGTTGTGGTTGGCGTAGTGGCTGAACGATCGACTGCTGCGCTGCGTGTCGCGGTTTCGATTCCCACACGGAACAAATATTTGTATGACCTGCAGATAGTTGTTTCTGGTCTGGCTGTTTGTGTACGTGAGTTTAAATGTTTGTAAACGCACCCACGATACAGGAGAAATTCCTAGGGTGGGGCAATTTTTTTTTTAAATAATAATGGTAGAATGTAAATGGGCTACATTAATGTTATGATCATACATACTACTTCTGCATGTATATTCTGGCAAATAAACTATCCTTCATATTCTGTTCTATCACATTCAAAAATAATAGTTTTCATTTATTTTCTGAATACAAATAAGTTGAACTTGGTCTTATTTGACGGGCAGTCGCTACCTCGAGACGAAATTATAATTTAGCTCAAATTACTCAAAATGAAAACTGGAAATTGCCCTTCCTCACTTAACATCTGCCGCAGGGGCAGACATTTTCCTTCTTTACATCTATATTTTTGGACTACCTTGTTGGACTAGGGGTCGCGAGGGCAAATGCTGAGTACAAAATCTTGTGTGCCAGTCCCAGTTCAAGCACAGTGTTAAAGCTAAAGATTAAGTTTAATTTATATGTATAAACTTGTGTAACATGACACATAGGATATGCACATATGGATGGAATAAGTTTAAAATTGTTGCTTCAATATGTTTTGCTATTTTCAGCGTTCAAAATATGTAGTTCACAATTCATTGTAAATTATAAATTAGAATAAAAAATAATTCAAATACACCATTGCAGTTAATACAAATTTATAGTAAAAAAAATAAACAAAATTGATAAAGTCAGGAACAAATTATTATCAAAAATAATACAATTAATATATTTTAGGCTTTTTTTTTATTTCCACATCTTATTAATACATTTCAAATGGTTGTTAGTTGATTTAGTACTTTTAACTTAATATTTTAGTGTTAGTAGGGTTATTTTTGCTCTTGGGATGTGGATCCCATATGGGTAAAGGCCTCCTCTTTCTCCTTCCACACATCTCTTTCTTTAGCAATGGTCATCCAGTTTTGCCCTGCTATTTGGACAATATCATCAGTCCACCGTTTAGAAGGTCTGCCGACCTTTCTTTCAAATTTTATTATTTATATATATAAAATATATTATATTTTAATACAATTAATAGACAAAAAGAATCCTTAAATTAATAAAACAAAAACACATATTAAATTATTTACATTCAACATTTTTCATTCAGAAACTCTGTTCTATCATAATATCCTCTACAAATTAGCAGTTTAGTTGTCTCTTAAATTAATTAATATTCATTATCTTAAAGCAATTTTGAGTCTGGGTGTTATTGAGTTTTTCTATCAGGTTTTTTTCATAAGCAACCACGGTGTCCGAATATGTTCTTGGTTAAAAGCACTAGGCTCAACCCCTATTGAAAGCGAAAGGTATGATGTTATGTTGCATTTTTAACACGATGAGAGTATTTACCAACATTTAAGATAATTATAAGGTGAAGAGAGCCAATCCTTAGCTAGACCTTACCGAATCATTACTAATATTATAAAAGCGAAAGTGAATTTGTTTGTTTGTTACCTCTTCACGCCTTAATGGCTAAACCGATTTTGATGAATTTTGGTACAGAGGTAGTTGAGACCCAGGAGATGGACACAGGCACACATAATTTTTAATAAAAAAAATGGGACTTGAGGGAGAAAGAGGGAACAATAGGGAAAACTTAGCATTGCTATTACAAATCAATACGGCGCAAGGGCAAAAACTGCAGGTAGCAGGTACCTGCAAATCAGGAGAGGGGAACTGTGTTAACCCGAATTTAACCAGAGCGAAGCCGCGGGCAAAAGCTAGTATAAAAAAGCCAAAGCCGTTTTGGAACCACCTCGCGCGGTAACTAAGACTGTGATAGGAGAGTTTTATATATGAGAAGAAATGTTTCATCAATTATATAAAAAGAAGTAATTAACTTATAAACAAATTACAAAATAGCGTTAAAAAATTCACTCTTCCTGTGGCTTATACTTTGGCCAGAGACTTAGCATTGCCATTCAACGTGGCAACGCGGCTATTGGGGACATTGCCACCTGATAGCTTTAAGACATAAAAAATGAAAAATATAAAAGTTAAGTGCTCCCAGATGAAATTCCAATAGTACCACTATACATATATATATTTAGGCATTATTCTCGGTGTCGCCTACCGCCACGTAGATGCTTTGGGCACAATTCCAATAAGTTGTGTCTGTTCCAACAACTTGAATCTTTTTTAATGTTTTTCAATGAAAAACTCTCAAATGTTCTTCGCAATACGAAGATATTTCACTGCCAGTAGTTTAGAAATGGTATCGAATTTGTGAAAATGACGTTAACAGGATAGATAGAGATTTTTTCAAAGCTAGGAGCCAGTATTCTGTGGTAGGAAAATTTGATGCGATGCGGATGATTGGTTTTAAACCCAATGCACTCTCTACCCCTTATTTTCTGGATAGGAAATCTTCTAATAACTACCCCCACGCTTGATGGAGCTGGGGAGGGGGTGTTAGACTTTTACCAACTAAAATCCACCCATGTTCCTTCTTTTGCCCATAATGTTTTGGTTGAACAACCCGCAACCCTGGCAGGCGGTAGCCCTAGCAGGCCCCTTTTGCAATCTCTACCCTATCTGTTCTTTATATTTCTTATTGCATTTAAAAAAAAATGTAGTCCCACACTAGGAATTTCTCCTGTATCGTGGGTGCATTTACAAACATTTAAACTCACATACACAAACAGCCAGACCCGAAACAACTATCTGTAAGCCATACAAATATTTGTCCCGTGCGGGGATCGAACCCGCGACACGCAGCGTAGCAGTTAATCGCGGACCACTGCGCCAGCCGTGTCGTCAAAATTACGACACTTCTTGGTCAGGATTCTTCTAACTGAAACTTGAAATAGGCCAAGTAATTACCCCTAACATGCACCTCAAAAGAATTATCAGCTTATCTAAATAAACCATTTTGTAACATCCCCTCTTCATCACAAAGATTGTAAGCCATTGTCGGCCCATCAATATTTAAAGTAGGCACGCCTGTACCTTAATAACCAATTAAAATTATAATCAGAATATTCTACAAAGGAATATCGTATTTTCTTACATTATGCTGCGTTGAACCGTTTTGCATAGCAAAGGGAGTGATAATATCTTGAACACTAAGTACAGTCGTCAGCATGCATATCTTAAAATTAGGTAATATCCATAATATTTCTTAACACGCCTTTAAGTTTTTATTTCTGTTCATTTATTGATTTATTTACATTTTGAGTTTCCTCCGTGCCTCGGAAAGCACGTTAAGCCGTTGTTGGTCCCGGCTGTCATTAGTAGATCTTTGACAGTCGTTACAGGTAGTCAGTGTTCCGAAAGTCTGACAACCAGTCTTACCAAGGGGTATCGTATTTCCCAGTATTAAATGGGTGGTGGAGGTCAGATAGGCAGTCGCTCCATGTAAAATACGGATATTCAGCTGCATCCGGTTAGACTGGAAGCCGACCCCAACATAGTTGGGAAAAGGCTAGGCAGATGATGATTTACATGTAAGTTTACATTTTAAAATATTTTTTTAATAAAAACATAAAAAATAGCAGCCCCTTGCTATCGGGAACAGGGTCCAAGCTACCGGCGGTCAGGGCTCCAGAGAAAAACCTAACAATATGAGCCCTGTCCAAGAGTACCGCTTTCTGTATCAAGCCCTTGATCGAGCTGCCTAACGAGAGCCTCCTTAGGTATAGATCGCAATTAAGCCATTGGCAGACACGACTATCGGCACAATGATCGCTGAGTCCACATCCCACATGTCGACAACCTCGCGAGCCAAGTCAAAATACTTGATTTGTTTATCTTTCTCGGCTCTATTTTTCTTTTGTTATTTTTATTATTATCGCTTAACCTTAAGATCGACCCGAGCGGCTGCTATTATTTAGCCACGAGCTTCCCTCGCGACTTCGCTCACGTGGCATAGTTACTTTGGGCTAACGCTAACTTTAACCCGCGTGATAATGTTTTTTTTTTCTTTCCCTCTTTCTTCCCTCTTTCTCCCACTTTTCTCACTTTTTTTAGCCTATGTCCGTCTCCAGGGTCCCAACTATCTCTGTACCAAAATTTATCAAAAACGGTTTAGCCATTTAGGTGTGAAGACGTAACAAACAAATAAACAAACTCACTTTCGCTTTTATATTATTAAGTAAGGATTTTTCAGATCAGTTCAATCCAATATTGTTTGTAAAGACAAACACCACACTTTGGTACGATACTCTAAGAACAAACTTGTATACTAAACTGCATTTACACATAAATAACTTGCACTCAACATGCAAGCCAACAACACGAATATTTCCAAGTAAGCCCCCGAAGTTAAGATAAACTAAACAAGGCTTCCGGATCATAAATATGCATCTTGGGGAAAATATGGCGTTATCTCCTGTCATATTTACATACAAATTGACATCTGTCAAGTACATTCGCCTGCTGTGGGGAGAAATTATGTCGTTGTTGTATGTTGGTATAAATGTTTTGTTTATAAGATATCTTAAGAGAAAAAACGTTGTGAGGGCGGGTTGCTAGTTTCTAGACTCATATTATCTTATTCCTCCAGTGACTGTGATAGTAGAACAATGGTGTACAAAATAAAAATAATGTGTGCGTGTACTAGCGTACACTCGTAAGAAGTGAAACTTCGACATTATTTTGTAAAAGTAATATGCAGAAAAGAACAGATTGTGATAGGAACTAAATATGTCATTAAAAACATCATTATTCTGTTTCATTTTGGACTTATCAAAAGAACATCGTTTTCGTTTTCGTGTTCATCATCGTTTAGAAATTCGAGGATCGAAGGCACTTTGAATAAAACTCTATTACTGGCCCCGTGTGGTAACCCATCCATTCCCAAACCTTGGCAAGGGTTGCTTAACCTGGCCCCCTGTGGTAACCCATCCATTTCCAAACCTTGGTGAGGGTTGCTTAACCTGGCTCCGTGTGGTAACCCATCCATTTTCAAACCTCGGCAAGGGTTGCTTAACCTGGCCCCGTGTGGTAACCCATCCATTTCCAAACCTTGGTGAGGGTTGCTTAACCTGGCTCCGTGTGGTAACCCATCCATTTCCAAAGCTCGGCAAGGGTTGCTTAACCTGTCCCCGTGTGGTAACCCATCCATTTCTAAACCTTGGCAAAGGTTGCTTAACCTGGCCCCCTGTGGTTACCCATCCATTTCCAAACCTCGGCAAGGGTTGCTTAACCTGGCCCCCTGTGGTAACCCATCCATTTCCAAACCTTGGCAAGGGTTGCTTAACCTGGCCCCCTGTGGTTACCCATCCATTTCCAAACCTCGGCAAGGGTTGCTTAACCTGGCCCCCTGTGGTAACCCATCCATTTCCAATCCTCGGCAAGGGTTGCTTAACCTGTCCTGACGGGCCGCAAAATACATTGGAGACATTTACCAATCCCTACTCCGCTGGAGAAAGTATACTTCGAATCACGCGTGGTAGGGATAAGAAAAAGATGGCGCGTAACCGAACAGACGCGAATTTTTTTCCAACCCCGATAAAGAAGTTTCACTTCAAAAAAAAATTTAAACAGATTTCTCGATTATTTACACACTAGCTTCCACCCGCGACTTCGCTCACGTGGCATAGTTACTTTGGGCTAACGCTAACTTTAACCCGCGTGATAATGTTTTTTTTTTCTTTCCCTCTTTCTTTCCTCTTTCTCCCACTTTTCTCAGTTTTTATTAGCTTATGTCCGTCTCCAGGGTCCCAACTATCTCTGTACTAAAATTCATAAAGATCGGTTTGGCCATTTAGGCTTGAAGACGTAACAAACAAACTCACTTTCGCTTTTATAATATTAGTAAGGATTTATAAGATTCCTGCTGAATGAGAAAAAGAAAAGATTTATAATTTTATAAATAAAAAAAGGAAACAAAAACAGTTAAAGGTAATAAATGTTGTTTATGTAGCCCAAGTTAACAACGGGCCAAAAGTAGTCCCCTGGAGTACCATCTTGATCTACATTAATATTGTAAAAAAGAAAGATTTGTGCATTTTTATGTAACGATTAAACTTAAAAACTCGAGGAGCTCGTGACTAAATAATAGCAGCCGCTCGGGTCGATCTTTAGGTTTAGCCGCGCTTGCCTAGGTTGGTTTGTGGATGGGTGATCACCCTTTACATACTGAATTTCCTCCGTGCCTCGGAAAGCACGTTAAGCCGTTGGTCCCGGCTGTCATTTGTAGATGACAGTCGTTACAGGTTGTCAGTGTTCCGAAAGTCTGACAACCAGTCTTACCAAGGGTTATCGCATTACCCAGTACTAAATGGCTTGTGGAAGTCAAATAGACAGTCGCTCCATGTAAAATACTGATATTCAGCTGCATCCGGTTAGACTGGAAGCCGACCCCAACATTGTTGGGAAAAGGCTAGGCAGATGATGATGATTAAACTTAAAAACTGCTAGACTGATTTCAAAAAATCTTTCGCCATTAAAAAGCTACATAATCGCTGAGTAAAATACATACCTACCCACGGGAGCGGGGCAGTAACCAAAGACGTGGCTGAAACTGCGCAGGATAGACAATAAACGATTATAAAGAACAAAGATTTTGACGTGATAACGTCTTTAAAATCGTTTTAGTCGGGTGACATGTTCAGAAACTTGTGTCACACCAAAACCTCACGAGCGACATTTCATAAAGATGGTAGCGCCATCTGTTACTTGGCTCGAAAAAAAAACTTTAAATTAGTACTTAATTTCATTTTAGATGTCACTACTGGTGATAACTTATATCACCAATAAGACGTTATCACGTAAACATCTCGATCGTAAACCTACTTTACAAACAACCAATTTTTTTTGTTTGTATCGAATGCTGATAGACTACTAACCCGATTTTAACCATTTTTACACTAATAGGAAACTACAACATCAGTTTTACTTTATGCGAAACCCGAAACACGTGTCTAGTATGTTTATCTGAAGAATCAGAAAGTTATAAGCTTGTTATTTTACCTGGTTGTCCGTACAAAACCACGGTCACCGTGCGGCACAAACGACACCGCACGTGTGTACTGTCGCTTTGACCTGCCGTGACCTTGTTGCGCGCCGTATGATTTCGTATACCTACTAAGTGTCCAACTAGTAATCTTTTATTAATATTTTTGGGACAAAATATAACATGGTGTAAAAACTATTGGAATCGATTCAGTTACTTATTCTGAACAAACTATATTCAGGTTTCGCATATACTAAAAATAATGTTGTATATTATCAGGAAGTATCATAGGCTATACAACATTACGCTACTACCCACGGGAGCAGAGCAGTAACCAAAGACGTGGGTGAAATCGCGCAGGATAGCTAGTCTTTAATAAATGCACTTTATTAAAGACTAGCTTTTGCCCGCGGCTTCGCTCGCGTTAAATTCGGTAGAGCCTTATTGATTTGTAATAGCAACGCTAAGTTTTCCCGTTTCTTCCCTCTTTCTCCCTCATATCCCACTCTTTTTAAAAAAATAGCCTATGTCCGTCTCTTGGTTCCCAACTATCTCTGTACCAAAATTCATCAAAATCGGTTTAGCCATTAAAGCGTGAAGAGGTAACAAACAAACAAACTCACTTTCGCTTTTATAATATTATAGTAAGGATTACACACACATATTCGTTTTATAAATCTACACCGGATGTTTTGTCCGTAAACAAATTAACTAGAGTAATATTAATTATTACTTTCAATACATTAACTGACTTCAATGCTTTTAACTTAACCGTCTATTATTGACTCGTTTGAGTGCAAGAAAGATACCGTTCAAAATGAAGACGTGTCATCGGTCTCGAATTTTATCATTAAAATATTCAGTGCATTTAAATTCGAACAATACAGTGGATAAAGATGTGCAGTCGATGCTCTGGCCTTTAAATCTGATGCAATATTTCATGTTCTGTCCCAAATATAACATCAAAAACGATTTGATAACACCAAATGGTCGCCTTTCCAATTTTGTGTCAATGATTGTAACTCTAATATTTATGTTTCTGACCATTCTTAGTACTTATTTTCTCTTGATAACCAAGGACGACCAAGAATTTCAAGCTTATAATTATGTTACTGCAGTTTACGACTGCGTCTTCTATATTTTCGGGTTTACTTTGCATTACGTGATCAGCATAATTCAATCCAAAAAACATGTCAAGTTTGTCCTGACTTTTCAAAAAGTGCACAGATGTCTTAAATCTGACACTAGTTTTAACAATTTTACTATCTGGAATTGGATTCTTGGAATCATGGCTTTAAGTTTTTATATCGTTATATTTACTTATTTGATTTGGAAGGAAAACGCATGTTTTCGTTCTACATTTTTAGGCTACTTTTTGGTTATTTTCGATTTCAATATAATTTATGCCACACGGATCATTCAATTGTTGAACAAAAAAATCGAATTATGGAATTTTCAAGTTTTAAATTCACAAGACTTGCAAAACATGGATCAACATACCAAGAAAATGTTTCACACTTACGTTCATATTTTAGAGTGTTATGATATCTATAAAAATTGTTTCCAGCAATTTGTAAGTATATACATGTGGAATTGTGAAAATAAGTTGTAGGCTATATCAATTGTATTTTTTATATTCGAGTGCATCTTTTTATTTTTATGACGGTAAGGGTTTTTGGGGTTAAATTATAAGATTAGAGTTAACGTTTTTCAAGCATGCTGTGTACAGATGTTTTGACCGATAGACAATATGTTTGTAAACCTAAAGTATTTGTAAGAATGGGAAATGCGTGGGTATGTCAAGAGCGGTTGTTTTTGCGCAGTCCGGTACGTTTGACGGTATGACCGAGTGGGGTGAGAACCCTAAAAATAGTAGGTAACGTAATTATAGAAAAGGAGGCCGGAAGACAGTCCTTTTTTTTTTTTTCGGGTGGGAAATCATCCAATGACTTCCCCCGCTCTGGGTGGAGCGGGGGGGCATGTCAGACTTGTACTGACTAAAACCCACCCATGTTCCTTCTATTGCCCTTTACGTTCCGGGGCCGCGGTATCTCTTTCGAACAACCCGCAACCCCGGCAGGCGGAGGCTCTGGCAAGCCCCTCTGCTTTGCTGACTCTCTTTGAGGCGCGCGTGAAACACGAACGCGCCGTCGACACGGCCTGTCATCAATCGACGGACGGACGGTGAACTACCCATTGCTCACCGCCCACAGGCCCGCATCTACGGTGGCCGGAAGTCGTCTCGCGGCGCCCGGCGCCATGGGCGTCTCCCGCGGCGGCTGGGTTGGGCAGATGTTCTCTCCCTCAAACGCCCGGCCACCTCCTTTGCTAGCATTACTGCTTCGCAGAAGGTGGTGACCGCTTCCCATTCCCTCTCGCTCCGGACCATGGCCTGAACCAGGGCCGGACGCGAGAGATCGCCGCCGCTGATCGCCTCCACGAGGGCACGGCGGTGCTCCGCCCAAGCTGGGCAGACCGCCACTGTGTGCTCCACCGTGTCCTCCGGGCGATCGTCACAATGGTGACACCCGGGCGCTTCCTCCCGCCCGATGATGTGCAGGAACCTCCCGAAACTTCCGTGTCCGGTGAGGACCTGCGTCAGGCGGTAGGTGAGGACGCCATGACGCCTCTCCAGCCACTCCTCAAAGGGAAAACAGTCCTTAAGTTAACTTCAATGTAGACAGACTTCTTTTTGATTCTTCAATAAACCTAAACTTGTAATTTACTTGACCTGTGATTCCTTTTAGATATATTCGCACCATCCTATATATCCACACTAGTACGATAGAAATATTGATACTACATACATGTTAATAATGCAAGTTTTGCAGAAAACAACCTTTGGAAGATTTAGAAGTTCTGATGAATGATGTTACCTAGGCTTTGTAACAATATTCTGATTTAAAACAGTGTCCATGGAGTTTCTTGTCCTTGTTGTTGCTTTGGAATAGGCAACTACAGTACTTTCACAGTTATTATGCCTTGTGACTGGGACTGTAGCTTCATTATTGTTGTCATTGTTCGACAGTTCAAGTGCCTGTAACTGGCCTACTTGATGCCTACTACTACTATGCCTTGATGTATACTTGATGACTTGGGTTTTTGATGTGATTTTGATTTGATAACTGTCATTGGAAAATGAGGTCTGTAGAAATCCAACATGCAGTTGCTCTTTTTAAATTATACAAGACTAGCTTTTGCCCGCAGCTTCGGTCGCGTTAAATTCGGGGTAACACAGTTCTCCTTTCCTGATTTTCAGATACCTGTTACCTGTAGTAATTGTAATAAAATGCTAAGTTTTTCCGTTTCTTCCCTCTTACGCCCTCATTTATGACTTTTTCAAAAAAAAGGGTCTCAACTATCTCTGTACCAAAATTCATCAAAATTGGTTTAGCCATTTAGGCGTGAAGACGTAACAAACAAACTCACTTTCGCTTTTATAATATTGGTAATTATTTGTTGCAACTGGTTACATGAAACGCCGATGCGGGGAAAGGGAAGGCAATATATGTCTTTCTTCAACTATGTTGGCATCGGTTGGGAGACCATCTATATTATGTGTGGCTTTCCACAGACAATATAGATGCACCGTGCAAGGAACAATAAAAAGAAAAACAACTGTTTTACAAGTAATATGAGACAAGGGTAAGAATAAACCCTGCCGGGGTTGCGGGTTGTTCGAAAGAGATACCGCGGCCCCAGAACGCAAAGGGCAATAGAAGGAACATGGGTGGATTTTAGTCAGTAAAAGTCTGACACTCCCCCCCGCTTCGCCCAGAGCGGGGGAAGTTATTTGATGATTTCCCATCCAAAAGAAAAAGGGTAATAATAAATGATAATTAATCAGTTTTAATTTTTCAGACGCTTTATCACATGATGGAGATAGCTATTCACTGTCTAAGTTACACACAAATCGCAATAGAATCTTCAAAAGAAGCCATGCTTGTAAATAATTTGGTAAGTATGTGCGTCGAACCATTTTTTTATTTATTAGGGAAAACATGAGTGATGGATGGAGAGGGGAGAGGAGGGCCAAAGAATAATGGATGGATTGTGTGAGGAATGATGTGAAGGAGAAAGGAGTAAATGATGCCGTGACGTCTGACAGGGGAGAATTGAACAAGAAATCGTGTTGCGCCGACCCCAAATAGAATGGGACAAGGGCAGGAAAATGATGATGATTTGTTAGGAAAATCAATGAATTTTACACTATAAATGATTACCAAAAAAAATATGTACAAAACTAGATCAATGTGCAACTAACTACGTTATCCCAATCTTATATAAATAAAATTGGAAGATACATGCACGAGTAAAATACTAGTAAGCTTTAGCTTTATTAACCACTATATAAAAACAAAATCTAAAGAAATAAAGGGGTAAGTTTATCCACAATGATTTTTTATGACCTCAAAATTTATTAGATGTCGAAGAAAATAAATCCAAATTTGGGAATAAGGTGTTATAATATGAGAACCTCAAACCATACCAGCCG
This sequence comes from Ochropleura plecta, assembly GCA_905475445.1. Lineage (NCBI taxonomy): Eukaryota > Metazoa > Arthropoda > Insecta > Lepidoptera > Noctuidae > Ochropleura > Ochropleura plecta. The sequence goes on along the minus strand of FR997738.1, from coordinate 4,271,285 downwards.
CCGCGGGAGACGCCCCGGGCGTCGCGTCGGGCGCCGCGAGACTACTCTCGGCCATCGTAGATGCGGGGCTGTGGACGGTGAGCAATGGTTAGCTCACTGTCCATCCGTTTATTGACAACAGGCCGTGTCGACAGCGCGTTAGTGTTCCACGACGCCTTAAAGAGATGTCAGCAAAGCAGAGGGGCCTGCCAAGGCCACTGCCTGCCGGGGTTGCGGGTTGTTCGAAAGAGATACCGCAGCCCCTGAACATAAAGGGCAATACATGAACATGGGTAGGTTATAGTCAGTACAAGTCTGACACTCCGCCCCGCTCTTGAGTGGGGAAAGTTAACCCCCAACGTCCCCCACCCGTGCCGTTGAAATTAATATCAAAATTAATATTGTTTTATCCTGTTCGAGTCTTATAAACAGTTTTTCTGTGTGTGTGTGTTTTTCTTAAAAAAAAAGGGAACAGTAGGCCTACCATGACGTCTTAAAGCAGAACTTATTCCACTGAGTGAAAAAGATGGTGCTAGACACCCTGTATAGCTGTCTCTTTCCCTCAGTGGAATAGGTTTAGGGTAGCAGAGAGTGCACCTATGACTGCGCACACAACTGCGCAGATAGCTAATCTGCGCTGAAATTGGCCACCGTGGACATCGGCTGCTTCGACTGGTGACTTCGTATTTACATCCTAATTTTGACTCCAGTTTTTAATTTTGTTCTAGGGCATAACAATTTTAAGTATTATGTCAGTTCTGAGTTGGTTGATAAAGGACTTCATGTGGCAATCAATGTTGGTTCAGCAATGCGAGAAATTCTACCTAGCAATACAAAGTGTTCAAGATACTTGCGCTCTTATTCGGAAAACAACTACTTGTACAGGTGAGATTATTTTACAGATGTCTTAACCATGAGTGTATGTCTTTGGTAGTGCGCTCGATGGCATACAGACAAAAAATAAAGTGATATGTACTCTTAGTCATCGGACGTCATAAGGCAATGTAGGTTGAAATAGTGTACACATGTCACTCATAGGTCAAGCGCATGTTTTTTCTGTCACTAAAAAGTTCTTAAAATATTGCTTGGTCACAGTCAAGCACAGATAATAGCGAAAAGTTTCATACTACACTTCTGGACTCATCTATTGGCCCACCTTGTATTTTCAGTTTCGTTTGGTCCTAGCTAAAATTTTATATTAGGTCGAGCAAAAAGTTTTTATGCAGTTTTTAACCTGGCACATTCACAATTTCATTCAATAGTCTTTTTTTGAATTTCGAACACAGAATTTAAAGAAACAAAAGACAATTTGGAGCCTGTTTGTTGATATCAAACAATCGAATACTAAGAAAATCAGGTTTTATTGGTTTACTTGGATTTAATTCTTGAAAAAGTGATTGATATCTTTGGTTTTGCAACAAACATTACTTATTCTTAACATTAAGGTGAGGTTCTATCAATAATCTATGGATACTTCACCTGAAATTGCCGCCCAAGCTGTGGCACTTATTCAGGCCGGACACAGCCAAAGAAACGTGTGTGTGAACTTAATTTAAGTCGATCTGCGGTCCGAAATGTTTATCGGAGGTACCTAGAGACTGGCGGCTTTGTTCGTCGCCAAGGAAGGCCACGATCTCGGGTCACAACTGAAAGGCAGGATCGATTCATCGTGACGACCAGCTTGAGAAATCGTCACCTTACCTCCATTGAGATACAAAACCAACTTCGCGACTTCCACGGAGTATCTGTAAGCGCTCGAACTGTTCGGAGAAGGTTAAAAGAACGCGATATGGTACCACACAAGCCAGCTAATGGGCCCAAACTAACGCGAGCCCACCGAACAGCGCGCCTTCATTTCGCACGCAGTCATTTAAATTGGACACAGCAAGATTGGAGCCGTGTACTCTTTTCTGATGAGTCTAAAATTGTGTTACATGGCAATGATGGAAGGAAGAAGGTCTACCGACGTAAGGGAGAGCGTTTCGCACAATGCTGCTTTGAAGAGAGGGTTGCTTATGGCGGTGGCTCATGGACTGTCTGGGGCGGTATATCCGCGAGCGGCAAAACTCAACTTGAGGTTGTTACAGGACCACGGCTGCCAACATTAAATGCTGAAAGGTACATTCGTAAGTGCTTAGAACCTCACGTGATGCCATACGCGGACTATGTGGGCCCAAATTTCCTTTTTATGCATGATAATGCAAGAGCCCATGCGGCCGGCATCGTCAGGGAATATCTTCGGGATGTGAACATCACAGTTATGGACTGGCCAGCCAGAAGCCCAGACATGAACCCTATTGAGCACATGTGGGACGAGCTAAAAAGACGTGTTAGGGCTCGTCAGCCAGTTGCCCAGACGATGCAGGAGTTGAAAACTGCCATAGAAGAGGAATGGGAGATGATCCCTCAAAATTTCATAGAGCGGTTGATAAACTCTATGCCTAATCGTATGAGAGCTGTGGTAGATGCCCATGGAGGCAACACGCGTTATTAAATTAAACCTTTATTTGATAAAACATGTTTTTTATTCAAAAATCAATTGCCTTTAACAAGGCGCATATCCGACTTGTTAGGCGTAGCTCCATGTCGTATGGTATTCTGAATTCAAATTTAAAACAATACGATCGAAAAAGATGGTAAAATGTATCAGGTTTAAAACTGCATCAACAGTTTTTGTTCAATCTAGCAATCATATTTCGGTAGGGGCCATCGAAACCTAAACTCTAAGGTGGGCCAATAGATGTGTCCAGAAGTGTATTTTATGGTTAAATTAATAGTTCAGGCTGAGGCGCGATTCACTCCCAAGTCGGAGACGAAGGTAGCATGGAGCCGAGACCTGCAGTGACAAGCCCTAATTAATCAAATGACGATTTTCAGTACACTTACGAAGAAATATAAAAATATAACGAAAAGTATTCTTGTCAGAAACCACTGTAAAAACACTCTCATAAATGTTTTTTTGTTGATAAAAGCTATTTATCTTATAAATAATGTTATTTTATCGATAAATTGTTGTATTTTTTACAGGTGACGAGATAAAACTATGCAAGAACGTAGTTCGCCTGAATCGAGCAACGTTCACCAAGATACGTGCATGTGGCTTGTTCTACGTAGACGCTGCGACACAATTGAGTCTGATGAGTTTTCTAACAAACCACGTTGTTGTGTTGTTACAATTTGCATTTTTGTAATACAAACTTCATTAAAATTATTTTTTGGATTGTAATCATTTGGCGTTTTGTTGTTTAGGAGTAATGGGATATTATAAAACTGGCTTCATTTGACTAAAAATTCAATGGTTTTTATTGTTTAGTATTTATTCATTAATTCTTTAAATAAAACTTCGCCCCTCACTAGGAATTTCTGCTGTATCGTGGGTGCATTTACAGAAATTTTCACTCACATATACAAACAGCCAATATATGCAAAAATATTTTTTTGAAGATTCTGTGGCTAAATAATATCAGCCGCTCGGATCGATTTTTAGTTTTTTTTAACGTGGGAGACGTTAAAAAAAACTAAAAATCGATCCGAACACACACACACGCACACTAAGAATTTCTCCTGTATCGTGGGTACAAACATTTAAACTCACATACACAAACAGCCAGACCCGGAACAACTACCTGTAGTTCATACAAATATTTGATTTGTGCGGGTATCGAACCCGCAACACGCAGCGCAGCAACCCATCGCTCAACCACTGCGCCAACCTTTATTTTTATTAATTTTTTACAAGAGAGATTCGAGCGTTGAACCGTACACCCTCATAGAACAACACCAATATTACTGCATTGTAAATCTTCCTAGATAACCATCTGCTAGTGAAACGTTTATTAACGCAACAATTATATTGCAGTCTAGGCTTGACCGATGAATTTGTGACCGCAGTTTAATGTAATTAGCAACGTGTTACCGTTGATGCATTTCATGTACTTATATTGTGCGACAATAGTTACATTAATGAAGTGCTTGTGACTTAATAGTAACAACTCACGAGTCGATCATTAAGGTCAAGCAGCGTTTGCTAAGGTCGGTCCGTGAATGGGTGGCAATCCATTTTTTCTATTGTTCCATCATCAAGTTTGGAAATCTTCAAATTACTTCCCCCGCTTTGGGCGGTACAGAAGATTTCCAACCCTCAAAAAACAAGCTTTTTTGTTGCGAGACGACACCCAGACACCGTAGATGTGGGTCTGGAGACGGTGAGTAATAAAGCACGCACGCCAGGGCCACTGCCTGCCAGGGTTGCGGGTTGTTCGAAAGAGATACCGCGGCCCCGGAACAAAATGGACTAAAGAAAGAACATCCGTGTGTTATAATCAGTAAAAGACTGACACTTTCTGCGCTCCGCCCAGAGCAGGGAAGTTATTTGATGATTTTTGATGATTTACGAGCGGTAAAAAATGTCCTAGTTATACTCCTGTAATTTCAAACGGGTAAGGCATATGTGTACCTTATTCATGAGTTGTTTAAGTCCCACGTCGTAGGGGTTGAGCTTATCACCATCATCACGTTTTCTTCTTCCATTCTCCCCTGTCAGACGTCACGGCATCATATACTCCTTTCTCCTTCATATCATTCCTTACACAATCCATCCATCTTTTCTTTGGCCTTCCTCTCGCTCTCCGTCCATCAATATTCAGCTCTATCATTCTTTTAGTCGCATGTGCTTCTTCCCTCGACATTACATGTCCATACAAAACAAACGACTCCCTTTCATTTTTTCTGTAACAGGCGCAACTTTCAAACTTCCTCTAATATACTCATTCTTTACTTTATCCATTCTTGTCACTGACCTTTCCACCATCAACCGTGCACAAATCCAGCCTCCAACTCTGCTAGAAAAAAATCCTTAACGAAAAACCTAATAACAATTTATCGACCCAGGAATTTGAATCCAGGACCTCAGGAGTTTTATTCAATTATATAAAAAAAAAACGTCACTCCACAAAATAGACACATTTCCAGTGCAAATAGAAGCAGCAAACCAGATTTAGTTTTTATTTCATCTGCAATTCTAGATAGGAAAAATCGAGTTTTGTGCAGGGACCAGTTTGCGCTCGTCTTTTTTCATTTTCATAACGATATTTAGTAAATTGAGTTTAGGACTTTCATTATTAAATTATGATTACGTTTTAATAATCATTTCAAATACTGGGATGAGATGTCCGTAGATTTCATCCAGATCTTGTATGTATGGACGAAACTGTTGGAATTAATACCACCGTGAATTTCATGAAATCTTAGTAGTTTTATAATTTTACTAGCTTTTGCCCGCGGCTTCGTTTGCTAAATTGGGGGTAACACAGTTCCCCTTTACTGATTTGCAGGTACCTACTACTTGTAGTTTTTTCCCTTTTCTTCCCTCTTTCTTCCTCATTTCTCAAGTTTTTTTCAAAAAAATTAAGCTTTTGCCCGCGGTTTTGCTCGCGTTAAATTCGGGGTAACACGGTTTCCCTTTCCTGATTTGCAGGTACCTGCTACCTGTAGTTTTGTCATTGCGCCTGATTTATCGTAATAGCAAAGCTAAGTTTCCCTTTTCTCCCTCATTTCTTTCTTTTATTTAAAATCCTATGTCCGTCTCCAGGGTCCCAACTATCTCTGTACCAAAATTCATCAAAATCGGTTTAGCCATTAAGGCGTGAAGACGTAACAAACAAACAAACTCACTTTCGCTTTTATAATATTAGTAAGGATTTTCTTACTGAAATACAAATTAATAGAACCTTATCAAACCTCAAGATTAACCCTTCAATCTTGCCCCATCATGCCATTAAATAGGTGTGTCGACCCGGAAACTGCGTCACCACATTACCCCAACCGGAAGTGCTTACGTACAACCTACATACTACATAATTATCTAGCTGCGATCAAATGAATCAGTTTGAATAATATTTCCAGTATAATAAACTATTATTTGTGTAAGCGATAATAATTGGCTTCAGACCAAATACTGGAAATATGTTCTTTTCAATTTGTATTTTCTAATTAACAGCTCTAATCGTACTTTTGCTTTATTTACTTCCCTCTCACTTTTACATTTTTAAATATAAAAAATCATTTAAAACTATAAAAATAGTGGTCCGCCGGTGTCGGAAGCAGGGTCCAAACTACCGGTGGTTAGGGCTCCAGAGACAGGAACCTCTGGAGGAGTACTGCCTTCTGAATCAGGCCCTTGAACCAACCGACTAAGGAGAGCTTTGACAGATGGTCGTCGAGGCTCTTGACTATCAGGCCATTGGCCGTTACGACAATCAGCACAATGATAGCCATGTGCCAATGTCGACAACCTCGTGTGCCAAGTCGAGATATTTTAGTTGTTTCTCTTTCTCACCTTTCACGAGGTTCTCGTCATGCGGGATGTTAACATCTAATCGTTCTTTTATTTTTAACTAGCTGGCGCTTGTGGCTTTGTCCGCGTGATATCGAAAAACAATGTATCGTTTATGTTATTCAAGACAATAATCTACCTCTGTGCCAAATTTTATCAAAATCCGTTCAGCCGTTTCGACGTGCATCTATCTATCCTCACAAACATTCGCATTTATAATATTAAGTAGATTATTAGTAGGATGCCAAAGTTTGTGAGGATGTCTGAAAAACCATTTGCCTAGTCTTTTCTCAACTATGTTGCGCTTCCAGCTAATCTGATGCAGTTGAACACCAGTATTTTACATGAAGCGACGTAGCAGTACGTCTCTCGCAGCGGCTGAGTTCGTTTTAGGTCTTCGTCTATCTTCGTTCTTATAAAAAATATTTTACAAAAGAACATATTTCCTTACAGAGACATGTATCATGAAATATAATATATGCATATTTTCTAAACCACGGCCTTGCATTGGTTCATTTGTTAATGTCAGAAAACTTGCAAGCCAAGTAAAACTTATAATAACAAATACTAACAATGCGAAGCCAATTAATTTGCTTATTAACGGACTGATGGGTTTCCAAATTGATTTCATGTTACGCATATCTGTTGCAGTAGGGCTGTCGAAAGAGGAAAACCATGGTAGGTAAATAAGTCTAGCGAATTTTCATTTTTCTAAAAAGTAAACGAAACACATCAGCGTTTCACTTCAGAATGAGAGATAATAATCTGGAAACTTATAAATACACAAGTTAAGAAGTTGTATGCATATATAAAAGTTAAGGAGTTTTATATATACAAGTTGGTTTGACTTGACTCAAAAGTCAAAAAGAGATAATAAAACGGAAACTTGTACATTTACAAGTCAAGAAATTGTTAATATACCAGTCAGTTGGAGTAAAGAAAAGAGTTTTTAGTTAAGTTGACTCAAAATACTTATATCTAAATCTAAAGTTATTCAAGGTTTAAGGTCACTAATCTGATGTTCCACAGTTTATTTACAACTAGCTTTTGCCTGCAGCTTTGCTCGTGTTAAATTCGAGGTAATACAGTTGCCCTTTCCTGATTTGAAGGTACCTAAGTAATAGCAAAGCTAAGTTTTCCCTTTTCTTCCCTATATCTCCCTCATTTCTCACTTAAAAAATATCCTATGTCCGTCTCCAGGGTATCAACTATCTATGTACCAAAATTCATCAAAATCGGTTTAGCCATTTAGGCGTGAAGACGTAACAAACAAACTCACTTTCGCTTTATAATATTATAAGGATTATTTTCAATGAACTATGTTGATTTTTTTATGTTTTGACAACCCTACGTCCATCATACACTAGACAGACACGCTCATCAATCGCATACGTCGACTCCAAACAATAATATTTGGACACGATGCGTTCGATATTGTTCCTCGATCGTTTGGCCATCTATCATCTATGGGTCGGAGTTTGAGTCCCGATTGATGTTAAACATTAATTCTTGTGGTTCCTGATTTTTCGAGCGATTGATTATAAACAGAAGATATTATAAATCTTTTGTATTTATAACAGGTTCAAAGACTACAAGTTAGTGCCCATGTGTTTCATCTGTCGAGGTTGCGGGTTGTTTGAATGAGATACCGGAACATAAAGGGAAAAAGTATTCGGGGAATCTCAAGCTCAAAATATAAGAAGCTTAAAACATAATTCCGATGACTAGATATACAATTTACTTTATCTGAATTAGTTATGTTGGAACCCATCCGTTTCCAAATCTTGGCATGCGGCTTTGCGGTTTGTTCGAAAGAGTTACCGCTGCCCCGGAACATAAAGGGCAAAAGAAGGCCATGTTCTTTCTTTTGCCCTATATGTTTTGGGGCCGCGGAGGGTTTTTATCAGTAAAAGTCTGACACTCTCGCCCGCTCCGACCAGGGTGGAATCAGTTATTTGATGATTTCTCATCCGCAATAAAAAGGTTTAACATATTACAGGAAAATCTGTTGACCCAGAAAACCGCACATGTAAGCGGTACAGTTAGCTACATAAACATCAGTCTATGTTATAGTATAAAAGTACAGTCACGAACATTAATCAAAGCGGACCCCTTTTTTAATGCCAATCACGACGTTTATAAACTAAAGTGTACAATTACGTGTCGATAGCAGTGAAAATTCTATTTAATCTTCCTATGAGTTTTAAAACATAGACATAATGTCAAGCCCAAAGAGGTTTGCTTTTTTTCTTTATATACAGATTCAAATTTGGAGGTTTGGCTGACGTGAGCTTATAGTAAACGTAAACTCTAAACCCACATTTCGCCAGTTATGTTGTAGCCGAGTTTATTGCCAAGCAGAGGGGCCTGCTAAGTAATGCTAACAAAGGAGGTGGCCGGGCGTTTGAGGGAGAGAACCTCGAACCAACCCAGCCGCCGCGGGAGACGCCCCGGGCGCCGGGCGCCGCGAGACGACTCCCGGCCACCGTAGATAAGGGCCTGTGGATGGTGAGCAATGGGTAGCTCACCGTCCGACTGTCGATTGACGACAGGCCGTGTCGACGGCGCGTTCGTGTTTCACGCGCGCCTCAAAGAGAGTCAGCAAAGCAGAGGGGCTTGCCAGAGCCTCCGCCTGCCGGGGTTGCGGGTTGTTCGAAAGAGATACCGCGGCCTCGGAACGTAAAGGGTAATAGAAGGAACATGGGTGGGTTTTAGTCTGTACAAGTCTGACATGCCCCCCCGCTCCGCCCAGAGCGGGGGAAGTCATTAGATGATTTCCCACCCGAAAAAAATGGGCCTGCTAGGGCCACCGCTTACCGGGGTTGTGGGTTGTTCGAAAGAGATACCGCGGCCCCGGAACATAAAGGGCAATAGAAAAAAACCGGGTGGGTTTTAATCAAGTACCAAGTAAAATCAGTAACAAGTCTGAAACTCCCCCGGAACATAAAGGGCAAAAGAAAGAAAGCCCAGTTAATGGCAACAGGATTTTTTGTGGATGGGAAATCATCTAATAACTTCCCCCGCTCTGGGTGGAGCGAGGGGGGAGTATCAAACTGTTACTGACAAAAACCCACCCTTGTTCTTTCTTTTACCCTTTATGTTCCGGCCGGTCTGCCTAACCCTTCGAATATAACAGGACATGGCGTTATGTGTCAGTGTACAATTACCGAAACTCACTACAAAAATTATTCAATCAAATAATGAACCAATGTCCGAGAAATTTTGCGAATAAATTACATAAATTGAAAATTATCGGGCGGGTGGTGGTTTTAATATTAAATTACACGTGAATTTACGGCACTTAGACCGGCCATTCATTCTTGAATATATCGGCTACGCGAAAAAATATATACCTAAGTGATATAATTATACATTATATTTAACTAGGTTAGTCTGTGAATGGGTGACCACCCATTGCATACCGAGTTTCCTCCGTGCATCAGAAAGCACGTAACGCGGTTAGTCCCAGCTCTCACTTGTAGATCTTTGATAGTCGTTACATATAGTCAGTAATAGTGTAGAGTGTGCGATGGAATCGCACAGCCTAATTCCGCCAAGCCCGTTCCATCATCGGACTACAAGACGTACGGCGATGCGCCACCGTTACATGGTAGACATCCCACCCACACGCACTAAACGGTTTGGGAATACTTTCATTGTGCGTACTGCTAAGGAGTGGAATTCCCTGCCGGAGTCTGTATTTCCTGATAGCTATAACCTGGGGGTCTTCAAGTCAAGAGTGAATAGGTTATTTCTAGGTAAGCGTGCTTCATCGTCGACCACATCATCACTTACCATCAGGTGAGATAGTTGCCAAACGCGAGCCTATCACTAATAAAAAAAAAAAAAAAAAGCTCCAATGTTTGACAACCAGTCTTGCAAAAGAGTAACGTCTTATCCAGTACGAACTGGATTATGAAGGGCAGACAGGCAGTCGCACAAGTCTCTACATACTTTTATGCGTATGGGAAATCCTCAAATAACTTCTCCTGCTCTGGGCGGAGCGGGAGAAGTCAGATTTGTACTGAATAAAACCCACCCATGTTCCTTTTATTTCCCTTTACCTTCCTGGGCAGCGGTATCTCTTTCGAACAAGCCAAACCCTGGCAGGCGGTGGCCTTTTCAGGCCCCTCTGCTTTGCTGACATCTCTTTGAGGTGCGCGTGGAACATTAAACGCGCTGTCGACACGGCCTGTCGTCAATAGATGGACGGACGGTGAGCTCCATGGACTGCCTCACAGCTTGTGAGATAGTCGAGGTAGTGCCGGACTCGAACCGGCTAAAACCACGCTCTTGCCCCGCTAGTGTCCTTTTGACATGATCAGAGACCTTTTTAGAGATATTTTCTGTCTTGAATAGCGACTAGTTAATATAAGGCCGTAGAGACCCCGCTAAACAGTTTTATTTTAAAACTGTTTTAATATTTTTTAACTTAATTTATGTTTCCTTTTGTTTTTGTTTAAACTTACTATTTGATTATATATTTATGTTTTAAATCCTTACTAATATTATAAAAGCGAAAGTGAGTTTGTTTGTTTGTTACCTCTTCACGCTTTAATGGCTAAACCGATTTTGATGAATTTTGGTACAGAGATAGTTGGGAACCAGGAGACGGACATAGGCTATTTTTTTTAAAAAAGAGAGGGATGTGAGGGAGAAAGAGGGACGAAACGGGAAAACTTAGCGTTGCTATTACAAATCAATAAGGCGCTACCGAATTTAACGCGAGCGAAGCCGCGGGCAAAAGCTAGTTTTATAATAATTTTTGAGACTGGCACAAGATTTTCCTTTATCTTCTTTACCTGCATCATAAACTACATCATTCAACAACATACGCAGATAGCGACGCAAGCAAACCCAGAACAGAATAATGATTAAAACAAGAGGACATTTGGAAGCATTCCAAACGATGTCGTCAGTCCCGCTAAATGTGCTGAACATTGATTGTTTTTTAAGTTAAACGGTTTTTACTGTCGTAACTAAAGCGTTTATGTATTTTGTTTGAGCAATTAAGTGGCTTTCGTGTAGAGATTTATTTTGTTTTGAATATTTTCTGCCAAGTCTTGTCAAGAGGCATCGTTTTTCTAAGCAAGAATTCTCTTTCACTGACTCCTTAATACAGTGCGCGGCTGCTGGGCTTTTTTGCGGATGATAAGGTGTTAAATAACTTCCCCCGCTCTGGGGCTTCGGGGAGGAGTGTCAGACTTTTACTGACTAAAACTCATCCATCCCTTTGTGTTCCTTCTGACTGACCAAGTTCTTTCTATTGCCCTTTATGTTCCGGGGCCGCGGTATCTCTTTCGATGAACCAGCAACCCCGACAGGCGACTACTGAGTCAGAGATCCGAGGTTCGATATCCAGGGCAGGTAAAATGTTATTGTATTTATCCATAAAGAATGTCTTACCATACTCCTTACACCTAACACGCACTCCAGCAGATTTTGCAGGAGATTTTTACGAATATTTTTTTGTAGTTTTCAATGTTGCCCCAAACTAAAAATTTCTACTGAATCGTGGGTGCGTTTACAAACATTTAAACTCACATCTACAAACAGCCAGACCCGGAACAACTATCTGTAGGCCATACAGATATATGTTCCGTGCGGAGATCGAATCCGCGACACGCAGCGCAGCAGTCGATCGTTCAGCCACTGCGCCAACCGTGTTGTCAATATCAATATGGTTGGGATCTTGGCGTCTTTAATCACATTATCATTCTCCTATCACTATCCCTTATATGGGGTCGGTGCAGCATGTCTTCTTTTTCCATATTCCTGTATTACTCGACATTTCATTGAACACCTCATTTCTTGACATATCATCCTTCAAACTGTCCATCCATCATGTCTTTTGCCTTCCTCTCCTTACTATCCTTACTAAATTATAAAAGCGAAAGTGAGTTTTGTTTGTTACGTCTTCATGCCTAAATGGCTAAACCGATTTTGATGAATTTTGGTACAGAGATATTTGGAACCTTGGAGACGGACAAAAGCTACGTTTTGTCTCTTCCTAATCCCACCCACTTTCCTAGAGTGGGGGGTTGAAGTTTGTATGGAGCATTTTGCAATTTTCAAGGTAGAAAGCAAAAAAATTGTATGCGGACTATTTGTCACTAACAACAACAATTTTTTTTTTAAGAGATCTGCCTCCAACTTCTTAAAAGACGGGGTAAATTTTTACATGGGACTTTTCACAGTTTTCAAGGTAGGAAGCCAAAAATCGGTACACACACTATGTTACCAACGAAAAATACCTGCAAATCAGGAAATAGGAACCGTGCAACCTCGAATTTAACGCGAGCGAAGCCGCGGGCAAAAGCTAGTTCTTATATACATATATCAACAGTCATACTCAAAACTTTCCTCACGACATTTTCCTCATTCTTCCGCATCAATTGCCCATAGTAAGTCAACTGATTATCACACCAATTTTAGTCACCAGCGCTATTTCCAAACCAGCCAACTCACATATACGTCCTTATAAATGTCTTTCAAGTTTCCTTCTGTCTAATAAAATATATTGTGGTCTCTGAAACAGCTATGTTTACTTGCTAACCAATAATAAACACTCGTGTTTATTTGTTTGTTTATTTTATCCTGTTTTCACGCCTCCAACAATTTGTTGTGTGTGCCACACGAAAATGAACGTTAGTTATGCTTCAAGCCCATCGATAAAATTGTACTAAAACGGTTGCGGGCACAAGTTACTCTTGTTACGAAATCAATATATGAAGCTTCCAATTTTGAAAACAGATAAAAAAGGTTAAAATAAAATAAAACATTTTTTTTATTCGTTATTTGGTACCATAAAGTCTTGAAAATAAAAAAACTGCTATAATAAAACAAATCATTATTGAAAATAAGATAATACTTAATTTATCAAGTCCTTGTTGCTGGGCAGAAAGAAGCTCATGGCAAAATAATCGGGTCTGTGGACGGTGAGCAATGGGTACCTCACCGTCCGTCCGTCTATTGTCGCCAGGCCGTGTCGACGGCGCGTTAGGCGCGTCGCCCACATGATTAAGGCGCGTCGCCCACACGATTAAGGCGCGTCGCCCACACGACCAACAGTCGAGGTGCAGTTGAGGCGCACGCCGCAACAAGATTTTCTTTACAAATGAATGGTAGTGCGCTCATATACAAGAGTTGCGGCGCGGGCGAGGTGAAGGCGGGGCGCTCAAGTGTGCCCCAGCCACGACTCCACCGCCATTTCGTCATTTGGTTCCCAAAAAACCCAAATCCCAACCCAAAATCTTCTTCTATTTAAATTAAGAACTTGTATCAGTGCGAGTACGTCTTCGTCTTCTGACGACGACATGGTGAATGAATTAATAATGTGAAAGAAGCATAGCCGCCTGCGCCTCGACTCCTATGCAGAGACCTATCCTCACCTATCCCGTGCTGCGACGCCACACCGCCGCTGACGCGACGTCGCCTCGACTTACCAGTGAGCGACGCGCCTAAGTGTTCCACGCGCGCCTCAAAGAGATGTCAGCAAAGCAGAGGGGCCTGCCAGGGTTGCGGGTTGTTTGAAAGAGATACCGCGGCCCCGGAACATAAAGAGAAATAGAAGGAACATGGGTGGGTTTTAGTCAATACAAGTCTGACACTCCCTCCGCCCAGAGCGGGGGAAGTTATTTGATGATAAATCATCCGCAAAAAAAGAAGCCCCAGGTCGACTTTGTAAAAAAGGGCGGGATGGACTGAAAAACTATCCGTGGTCCACATTAGCTATAGATCAAAAGATTTGGAAGTCATGGTTAAAGGCTTTTGTCCAGCAGTAGGATGATACTGGCTGACAGAAACCGAGTTTCCCATTTTAGTCACCAGAAGGCGCTGATAATTTCAGACATGAAATACGTATACGCGATTGGAAAGGCCATTTAAAAACAGGCACTAGAACCTCAGATAGAAATAACAACCACTAATAGGAGCCTTCATTTTAAAAGCGCCAATTCACGGCTTAAAATAAATAAAATCTACCACTGATTAAGTGGGTTTCGGTAAAAACATTAAAGTGAATTAATTATTTTGCCGAAATTATTCACGAAACCTGAGTATACCAATCTACGTTACTAATTTACAATATATTGTATTTATTTATGAAGGTAATTATTTTTTATTTGTACAATTATGTAGGTAGATTCATGGTTTATACAAAAAGATAATTATGTATTTATATGTAAATGTTTTATATACGTTACCGTTTTGAGCTAAGGGTATAAAATTGAAGGAGGTGGCCGAGCGTTTGAGGGAGAGAACCTTATACCAACCCAGCCGCCGCGCGCCGCGGGAGACGCCCCGGGTGTCGGGTGCCGCGAAACGACTCCCGGCCACCGTAGATGCGGGCCTGTGTAAGGGTAGCTCACTGTCCGTCCGTCTATTGACGACAGGCCGTGTCGACGGCGCGTTGGTGTTCCACGCGTGCCTCAAAAAGATGTCAGCAAAGCAGAGGCTGCCGGGGCTGCGGGTTATTCGAAAGAGATACCGCGGTCCCGGAACATAAAGGGCAATAGAAGGAACGTGCGTGGGTTTTAGTGTTATTTTAGTCTGGCACTTACCGCGTTTGGGTACACGAGATTTATTAATCACAGTTTTATATTTTTAAAGTTCCGTAACTTAAGGCGCGGTAACAAGCTAATCTTTAGGTATTCGCGGAAGTGAGGCTAGCTGCCTACTGGGCGTGGTCTGACACAAGTACACGACAGTATTGCATCAAAAGAATAGAAATAAGGTAGAAAATATTTCGGTGTCTGATTTTATTTGAATATCATGTCCGCTAAAATGTAGGTCATTTTGCAGTTATAATTAAATATAAAAAAATACAGTTCCGTGTTTGAAAAAATTAAGATATTTCTTTTGTCTATAAAATGTCCTTTGTTATAGATATAAAAAAATATGATGGTTGTCGCTGAAAAAATTGAGAATTTCGAGACGAAAAAAATTTTTTTGTGGTCTTTTTAAACATTTTTTTTTTCGTAGTACTAGACCACTTTTGTAAACTGATTTTGTTTAAGTCTTTACTTTATGTATTTAACTATACTTTTTTTTTTTTGGCTAGTGGCATGTACAGATACGGCTAACTTTGCGACGAAAATCTAGACGTTTTACGAAGTGTTTGCTTTGTACAGCGCCTTAAAAGGAAAAAGCGATACCCTTATAGGATCACTCTGTTGTGCGTCTGTCCGTATGTTTGTATGTCTGTATGGAAAGAATAGATATGACTGTTTATGTCGCAAGTTTTGAGAGTCCTACTAGCACTTTACCGGTTTCTTTATTTATTACAAGCTTTTGCCTGCGACTTCATCCACGTGGCTAACGGTAACTTTAACCCTCGTGATGATCGAAAAAAAAATATCTTTCACTCCTCTTTCTCCCTCTTATCTCACTTGTTTTAGCCTATGTCCGTCTCCAGGGTCCTAACTATCTCTGTACCGAAATTCATCAAAATCGGTTTTGCCATTTAGGCGTAGACGTAACAAACAAACTCACTTTCGCTTTTAAAATATTAGTAAGGATTATGTTGCGAGTCGATATGAATCCTGAAAAAGATAATTTCTACCTGTTGAAAGTTGTGGTACAAATACAATACGCATTAAAAGCGAATAGCACTTTTTACTAGCCCTAGTGATTTATAAAAGGGAATGAGGTTTGTTCAGTATAAATCCCTTCAAATTATTACTTAAAGCTTAAAATTAAATTCATCAACCGAACATAGCGTTAATAAACACCCTAATGTTACTTCCTGCTCATAATTTATTTACTAAGCCACGGCTTAACGGAAAGGCATGAGGAAATGTGTTCACCATTATAATTATAACCAATTTTAATTAATATTATTTGCTTAGCCCTTCTGTGAAATAATGTTGAGCATCATTTACGTGTGAATATAAATATATATATATTTACCTTTTTTTCTTTAAAAAAAACATTGCCCTACACTAAAAGTTTTTTAAGAAGTAGTTTGTAACCCTGGCCGGGGGGGACCTTGAATTAATTTGAAGTCACCACAGTCTAGTTCAATTAAGTAGTGCAAAAACTTTAAAAGTTTGAATACAAGTGGCCCTAAAAAATGGACTTGGGCCCGACTGATTGCTTTCTATAATAAGAAAAGAGGCCATCTTTAATATGTTTATCAAACCTCCTTGGATTCCCTGACCTCTATCATATAATAGTTCCAGAGCAAGACAAGTACAATTACATTGACAAACGATGTGGACTAAAGGACCGGCTGCACATAAAATTCGACTATTAGTACAAGGTGCCTTGCGGAAGTGGTCAGTAACCCTGTGTTAAACTGGGGATGATTAAGCGATTTGAACGGAAGGTTACAAGGTGACCTTAATTGTAATGTTTTTCGGTAAGGTCAAGGACCCTTGAACGAGTGCGCGGTGCAATAGTAAAGTAAATGCGTCGATTTTAAAACTAAAACTACCTACCCGTTAAATATATGATATTTTTGTAATTTGATGCATGTGTACTTATACTCTATCCATTCTTGTCACTCCACACATCCATCTCAACAATCTTATCTTCGCTACAAGCAAAAAAATGTCATCCATTATTAGAGGAAGTTTGGAAGTTGTTGCCTGTTACAAAAAAAAATTAAAGGGAGTCGTTTGTCTTTGTATGGAAATGTATCTAATGACGAGGGACGAAGCGCATGTGACTAAGAGAGTAATAGATCTGAATGTTGATGAATGGAGAGGGAAATAAGGGCCAAAGAAAAAATGGATAGATAGTCTAAGAAATTAAGGAGAAAGGAGTGAATGATGCCGTGACGTCGGACAGGGGAGAATGGAAGAAGAAATCGTGTTGCGCCGACCCCAAATAGAATGGGACAAGGGCAGTAAAATGATGATGATTATGATATAAAAATTGTAGCCCACCGTTATCGGGAACAAGCTGCCCAGCAGTCAGGGCTCCAGAGACAAGAACCTCCTAACACCTCCTAACAATGCGAATCGTTTCCAGGAGTTCCGCTTTCTCAAGAGCTTACTCAGGTGTTGCTCGAGGCTCCTGGCATTTTAACTATTGGCTGTAACGACTATAAATACAATGATAGCTCAGTTCACAACCCATATATTTTAAAACCTCGCAAGCCTAGTCGATACTTATTCTCAACAATCAATCCTGTAATTCTTTTAAAACAATAAACATTTTCGCCAAAACGCACGCCGCCATTTTTTTTTCAACCTTAAATATGGCTGTACTTACAACAGACACAAGCATGTATCACACAAGTAGTTCATATGTTTTAGACAACTATCTCGACCTATCACGTAAAGGCTATAAAAAGAGCTAAGTGCCAGCCCATACTGAATATAAACGCGAAAATATCTCACTGTCATTTATTTTTTTGTTACACTATTTTCGCTGTTCAATTAAGTGTTCCTTAGTTTCTATTAAAAATAATAAAATAATACCAGTCTATAACCGTCCCACTGCTGGGCAAAGGCCTCGTGTTATATAGAGAAGGTATGAGCATTGATCAACATATATTACGCTCTTTTTTATTTTTTTTTACTTATATTACCCAGTTGGCCGCCCGCGGCTTCGCACGCGTGATATCAAAAAAAAATATCTTAAAAGTATCCTATGTGATATTTCAGACCATAACCTACCTCTGTGCCAAATTTCACCAAGATCCGTTCTGCCGTTTTGACATGAAAGAGTAACAGACATCCATACATCCATCCATCCTCACAAACATTCGCATTTACATTATTAGTAGGATGTCTCCTCGTAAGTGATTCGTAATCTTTGAGAAATAAAGAATTTTTAAACTGTAAAAGAAATCAGAACCTTTATAGCATCACTTTGTTGTCCGACTGTCAAGACAATTTAACACGGGAACACGCAGAGGTATTGAGTTTGTTAAATGCCGAACACCGGAGACGGCACTCGGCACTTAAAGATTTGACCTTATTATGTAAACTAGCAGGGTCTTAAATAAAACCACCACTGCATTCTGTTTTTTTTTTTTTTTTTTTTTTTATGAATGGCATCTCGCAGTTCAACCAAGGAGGTTGTCGTCTGCTTAACCGGGCTAATCCTGTGGATGCCTTAAAATTAAGACCTCCAGCCAGGGTATAAACTTATAAACTAAGCGACTACACGCTAAGGGCACCCCCTGTGGGGTACGAGCCTCGGCTTAGGGCGTCGCTGAGGGACAGCAAGGGACAAGCTGGATCTGAGTGATATTATTTAAGGGCTGATTTGGACTTACTGGCTCAGCAGCGCGGGCTGGCTCTTGCAAGGGACGGGTGGGAAAATGAAACTGACTGCATTCTGTTCTAAATGTAATTTTATTTAACCAAATCGGTGTAACCAAACGATAGCGCGATCTATTTCGACGACAACGCCATCTAGTTACGTCTTTGGCAACTTTCCAAACCAATATTGTTTTGGTTTGTTCTGGATGAACGGTTTCATCATAAACAAAGTTTAAATTAAAACCAAATACTCAAGTCTGTAGTCCCTTGGAGCTGTTAAAAAATCAACCCTCTAAGTCCACGCAGTCAGTTGATATGGCTGTTTATGGAACCCTCGGTGCGCGAGTCTGACTCAATCGGTTTTTATTTTTATTATTTTAACATTGAAGCCATAGAGCACAGCCGAGGGGCTTGCCAGAGCCTCCGGCGTTGCGGGTTGTTCGAAAGAGATACCGCGGCCCCGGAACGTAAAGGGCAATAGAAGGAACATGGGTGGGTTTTAGTCAGTAAAAGTCTGACATGCCCCCCCGCTCCGCCCAGAGCGGGGGAAGTCATTTGATGATTTCCCACCCGAAAAAAAAAAGCCATAGAGCACAGTGGCAGTTTTTGTAAGTGTAGCTGTGTTTATTCGTGATAAAAGAAGCTTAGAAGACCATAAACTATATTTTAGGTTAAGTTTATTTTACATAAACCTTACTGTGTTCTTCCATTTTTAAATGAGGTGGTTCTTAAATCGACTGTATTTTTTAATGTTTTTAACGCGACCGTGTTGTTCGATTTTCATTTTTTTTTAATCGAATGGGCATTATTAAATCCCGGGGATTTTAATTTTATATTATTGCTTGGCAAATTTATGAGCTGTTATCTTCTATACATATTTTTTTTCTTCTAGTTTATATGGACGATATGTTTATATCTCTTAGTAGGAGTGAAGAATATCATGCCACAATTAAAAATACTGAAAAAAAACGTTTTTGCCAAAAAAAAATGTTTCTTTTTTTTATTCTCTACTGGCTTTTGGCCGCGGCTTTGCCTATGTCCGTCTCTAGGGTCTCAATTATCTCTGTACCAAAATTCATTAAAATCGGTTGAGCCATTTAGGCGTGAAGATGTAACAAACAAACTCACTTTCGCTTTTATAATATTAGTAAGGATTATTGCAATTTCTCTGTCGATTGTTAAAAAATATTTTTATAATCGAAAGCCTACACGTTTTAAGGTTTGCTTACCGTTATAAACTTTTACAATAAACACTTCTGAAAGTTTGTTACTGAATTCCAAATAGTTTCTAAGTTATGGAAATTTGATGCCATGTTTAATGGAGCTATCAAACATAGGCTTGTTTTGTATTCACATCGTTCAAGCAACTTGAGTTAACATTAATGCCGGGTGGATGGCAATTTGCTTGGCCACTATAACATGGGACTAACTAAATATTATATATGAAGTTTATAAAAAAGTTAAGCGTGATCATAGATAAAAAAAATTACAAATTAAGAACGGTCTCCAACTTTTTTGTTTAATTTGGTTAAAAAACTAAAACCACGCATTAGTGATTATAATTATGCTGATAACCTATTACTTACCTGTAATTTCTTGTGATACATCATTGTCAATTTTATTATCTAACTAACTTTTGCCCGCGGCTTCGCTCGCGTTAAATTCGGTAGCGCCTTATTGATTTGTAATAGCAATGCTAAGTTTTCCCGTTTCGTCCCTCTTTCTCCCTCATATCCCAATCTTTAAAAAAAATTATCTATGTCCGTCTCCTGGTTCCCAACTTTGTCTGTACCAAAACTCATCAAAATCGGTTTAGCCATTAAAGCGTGAAGAGGTAACAAACAAACTTACTTTCGCTTTGATAATATTAGAAAGGATAACTAATTTTAGCTATCTTATGCGGTTTTACCGGACTCTTTAATTGCTGCCCCGCTCCCGTGGATACTAGCGTGATGTAGTGTAGCCCATGTTACTTCCTGGAAATGTAGCTTCCTATTAATGAAAAAAAAATTAAAATCGGTCCAGTAGTTTTGGAGCCTGTAATGTTTAATACAAACAAACAAATCTTTCCTGTTTATAATCTTACTAGCTTCCGCCCGCGACTTCATCCGCGTGGCATAGTTACTTTGGGTTAACGCTAACTTTAACCCACGTGATGATCGAAAAAAAAATATCTTTCTCCCCTTTTCTTCCCTCTTTCTCCCCCTTTTCGCACTTTTTTTTCAATTAACCTGTGTCCGTCTCCAGGGTCCCAACTATCTCTGTACCAAAATTCATCAAAATCGGGTGGGCCATTTAGGCGTGAAGACGTAACTAATAAACAAACTCACTTTCGCTTATATAATATTAGTAAGGATTAATACAAGTATATAAAGATAATTTTGAATTTGAATGTGCTTTGTTTTGTGCCCGACATATTGTGTACGCAAAGACATTTTTATTTGTTGATATGATTAGAAGATTTGAATGACGTGACTAGCTTACCATGTATCGTCATCCAAACGAAGTATTTTTACAAAATTTCATCTCAAATTAACACCGGAAGTTTGTGAAATTTAACTTTAAAGATTTGCCATTGGTTAGTTACAGGTAAGATTAATCAGATCGTTTTAAAAATAACTGGTGTGAAACACACGACATCCGTTCTAAATAAAAAAAAACACAATCTTATCACATTTTCCTCACAGAAAAGAATGATTACAAAAGTTGTAAACACGCGCTTTTCTTCACAATGTTATATTTTTTCCTTGTATTGTACGTTTTTGTGAAAATGTCGAGTACGGGGATTTCTTAAAGTGGGGTGTCGCGGCCAATGAGTAGATGAGGCAGATGTGAGGTTAGGTAAAATATAGTTTTAAGCTATTGCATAGCTTCTATCGCGGGCCTTGAGGGTGGAGACCGAATCCAGAAATTTCGTAACGATAAAACCTAACACTTTCATTACGAATACGGTCAGTTATTTCAATCACGATTTCAATGTTCTCTTAGCGTGTTTGGTAGAGAATCGGATAGTCAATCGACGTTAGGCTGGATCTCTTTTTGCGACTTCTTTTCATTGGAAGTACTTTTTAAATATTATATTTTTTTTTTATTTATTGCATAAGTTTTATTTTTATTTATTGCATACGTTTAATAGCCTGATTATGTTTTGTGTTCTTTTTTTGCGGATGTGAAATCATCAAATAATGTCCCCTGCTCTGGGCGGACCGGGGGAATGTCAGACATTTACTGACTAAAACCCACCCATTTCTTCTTTTGCCCTTATGTTCCGGAGCGCGGAACCAAAAAAGGCTATTGGCGTATTTACAAGCATAACAATATTAGCACAAGCTTCATATACAGGGTAGAATTTTGTAATGCCACCTGAAGGGGAAGTACTCTTAATATTGCCGCACTCGATTACCGTGTGCGACAAGCGAATTTTTAAAAATCTTT
Organism: Ochropleura plecta; assembly: GCA_905475445.1. Classification (NCBI taxonomy): domain Eukaryota; kingdom Metazoa; phylum Arthropoda; class Insecta; order Lepidoptera; family Noctuidae; genus Ochropleura; species Ochropleura plecta. The sequence goes on along the minus strand of FR997738.1, from coordinate 4,249,322 downwards.
GAATGCCGTTTTCTTTCTTTTAAAAAAAAAGGAATGTTTCCTTTGAGTAAAATTTTATATCTAAAGTATTAGAGTGCTTCTTCTTCAGTTGGCATTACAAAATTCTACCCTGTTATAGAAGCGTCTATTCTGTTTCGTCGCGTACTCTCCAGACGACATCACAATCTCATTCCTTAGCGCCCCTCGCTATAAAACTCAATGTATCTGCTGTCTGTTGTCAACAAATTGTTATGCACAATACTGACTATTATACTAAGTTATCTGTATTATACATTTTTACATTATTTACACCGGCATCTAGTAGTTTTATAAATCTGCATGATAGGGCCGAGAAAAAAAGGTTTTATTAAAAAAAAATAAGAAAATAATTTCTATCAACTGGGTACAATTTCGGATATCGTGGGGGCTACTGAAAATATCTAACGCAAAATCCAACAAGTATTTGCCAGACCCTTGTATCTCAACCGAACCCAGCCTGGTTCCCGGCCACCGTAGATGCGGGTCTGTGGATGGTGAGCAATGGGTAGCTCACCGTCCGTCAGTCTAGAGACGAAAGGCGGTGTCGACGGCAGCAAAACAGGAAGCTTGCCAAGGCTACTGCCTCCCGGAATTGCAGGTCGTTCGAAAAAGATACCGCGGCCCCGGAACATAAAGGGCAAAAAAGAAGAAAGAAAACTTATTTATTAGTCACAATTACGACAAGCACACAGAAAATGGAATATCGGTGGGTTTTTATTCAGTAAAATTCTGACACCTTTCCTAGCTCCGCCCAGAGCGTGGGATGTTATCTGAAGATTTTCCATCCACAAAAAAAAAACGAACCATCCAGATCAGGGTTGCGACTCCTAGACAAACGGTAGTGGTAGAGGTAGTGTCATCATCTGCCTATTCTTTCCCAACTGTGTTGGGGTCGGCTTCCAGTCTTACTGGATGCAGATGAATACCAATATTTTACATGGAGCGACTGCCTATCTGACCTCCATAACCCAGTTAGTACTGGGTAACACGATACCTCTTGGTAAGACTGGTTGTCAGACTTTTTGGACACTGACTATCTGTAACGACTGTCAAAGATCTACAAATGACAGCCGGGACAACTCGGATGTAACTCGGACGGAAACTCGATATGTAACGCGTGGTCACCCATCCACAGAACAACCTAGACAAGTGCGGCTTAACCTAAAGATCAACCTGAGCGGCTGCTATTATTTAGCCACGAGCTCCTCTACAAACGAGGTAGTGTTTTACTCAATATTATTTACTGCTTCTGTGATGACAATCGTATATTCACGCGAAGGGCTCTGTATTAGGCACAATCTATATTATATCCTTTTGACATTACCTCGTAATCACTTTATAACGACGTTTACAAGTAAAAGGCGGTGCCAAGTTTAATTTATACCAGTAATTAAACCCCTCTTAACCTTTCGAAATGAAAACTGAATATCTACCAAGACAAAACTTGATAAACAGGAAACCATGACGTAGTACCTCCAAATAAGAGTATGCATCTCTACTACTATTTATAAACGTAATAGTTCGTGAGGATGGATGGATGGATGGAAACTACTCAACAAATTTACAAATAAAAATAACGTAAGTAGGTAGACATAAAGTAGGTTTTTACAAACACAAAATACTAGAGAGGCAAGGTGTTTCATATCCGACTACTCTGAGGAGAAACAGCCAAAACAAGCTCAGAGGTCATAATCTCTCTCGGCGGCAATCTCTTGCATCCGGCCCTGGTTCAGTCCATGGTCCGGAGCGAGAGGGAATGGGAAGCGGTCACCTCCTTCTGCGAAGCAGTCATGCTAGAGAAGGAGGTGGCCGGGCGTTTGAGGGAGAGAGCCTCAAACCAACCCAGCCGCCGCGGGAGCCGCCGCGGGAGCCGCCCCGGGCGCCGGGCGCCGCGAGACGACTCCCGGCCACCGTAGATGCGGGCCTGTGGACGGTGAGCAATGGGTAGCTCACCATCCGTCCGTCTATTGACGACAGGCCGTGTCGACGGCGCGTCCAGACAAAAATATTGGTCCACTTAAATGAGGACTATGCAAATGATTGTTTGAGATGGTTTTTTTTTAAGAAAAATCCTCACAGATTTGAGTAGACCTGTCCAGTCAGTGCAAGCATTTGTCAGTTATCGTGTAGCTCGACTCATAACTCAAGGAGCTCAGCGACACGACGAACAATACCAAAGTAAATACATTTTATGAAGTCCACTGATCCTTATTCGTCCTGTAATAGCAAGGCTATCGTAAATATTAAAAGAACAGGATAAGTCGTACGGTAGCGACGTTAACTAGAAATCGGTTACGTGTTCACACTACAAATGGCCACCGTTAGTATCAAGTGATTCTAAGAATTGTTAGAGAAAGGAGGTACCTAATATATACTAGCTGGCGCCCGCGGCTTCGCCCGTGTGATATCGAAAAAAAAGTATCCTATGTGTTATTCCAGACTATAATCTACCTCTGTGACAAATTTGATCAAGATCCGTTCAGCCGTTTAGACGTGAAAGAGTAACAAACATCCAAACATCCATGCATTCATACATCCATCCTCACAAACATTCGCATTTATAATATTAGTAGGATACCCCATTGGTCTGTTTTAATATGAGGTTAATTTTTACTGTGTAGATTATGGAAATAATTTGCGCTGGACTGCACTACGTATCGCACAAATATTTACACCTACAGATTTTTGTTCAGGGTCTGGCTGTTAGTGTAAACGCACCCACGATCATCATCTGCCTAGCCTTTTTCCCAACTATGTTGGGGTCGGCTTCCAGTCTTACCGGATGCAGCTGAATACCAGTATTTTACTTGGAGCGACTGCCTATCTGACCTCCATAACCCAGTTAATACTGGGTAATACAATACCCCTTAGCTTACTAAGGGGTATTGTATTACCCAGTATTAACTGGCCGCGGGAGCCGCCCCGGGCGCCGGGCGCCGCGAGACGACTCCCGGCCACCGTAGATGCGGGCCTGTGGACGGTGAGCAATGGGTAGCTCACCATCCGTCCGTCTATTGACGACAGGCCGTGTCGACGGCGCGTCCAGACAAAAATATTGGTCCACTTAAATGAGGACTATGCAAATGATTGTTTGAGATGGTTTTTTTTTAAGAAAAATCCTCACAGATTTGAGTAGACCTGTCCAGTCAGTGCAAGCATTTGTCAGTTATCGTGTAGCTCGACTCATAACTCAAGGAGCTCAGCGACACGACGAACAATACCAAAGTAAATACATTTTATGAAGTCCACTGATCCTTATTCGTCCTGTAATAGCAAGGCTATCGTAAATATTAAAAGAACAGGATAAGTCGTACGGTAGCGACGTTAACTAGAAATCGGTTACGTGTTCACACTACAAATGGCCACCGTTAGTATCAAGTGATTCTAAGAATTGTTAGAGAAAGGAGGTACCTAATATATACTAGCTGGCGCCCGCGGCTTCGCCCGTGTGATATCGAAAAAAAAGTATCCTATGTGTTATTCCAGACTATAATCTACCTCTGTGACAAATTTGATCAAGATCCGTTCAGCCGTTTAGACGTGAAAGAGTAACAAACATCCAAACATCCATGCATTCATACATCCATCCTCACAAACATTCGCATTTATAATATTAGTAGGATACCCCATTGGTCTGTTTTAATATGAGGTTAATTTTTACTGTGTAGATTATGGAAATAATTTGCGCTGGACTGCACTACGTATCGCACAAATATTTACACCTACAGATTTTTGTTCAGGGTCTGGCTGTTAGTGTAAACGCACCCACGATCATCATCTGCCTAGCCTTTTTCCCAACTATGTTGGGGTCGGCTTCCAGTCTTACCGGATGCAGCTGAATACCAGTATTTTACTTGGAGCGACTGCCTATCTGACCTCCATAACCCAGTTAATACTGGGTAATACAATACCCCTTAGTAAGACTGGTTGTCAGACTTTCGGGACACTGACTACTGTAACGACTGTCAAAGATCTACAAATGACAGCCGGGACCAACAGCTTAACGCACCCACGATACAGGAGAAATTCCTAATGTGGGGGTGGTTTAAGCAGAGCTAGGTCCCTAGGATACTCATCTTAAAACAACTTTTAATACTTAACTAAACTGTACCGCTTAATCTCTACAGATGCCTCGTTTATACGCAGACAGCGAATCGAATTAGAATTTATACGCTTCAACCTAATTTATTTAGGCAAGTCAAGTTGGTTCGGCTAAATCGTCCTCAGTATGATCAGGACTAGGAATAGCACGAATCACCGATTTTACTGTCCGTTTTTATGACTGTTCCAATTAGAACTTCTGACATTTAGGCGTTACGTCATTTGTTCAAAGACTGATTACGCATAGAGAATATTTGCTTTCGAAAGTTTCTATCAAGTTTGACTGCAACCTTTTTGAATACGCCATTTTTTTTTGCTGGCTTTATGCTTAGATCTTTAAAACTACGCAACAGATTTTGATGCGGTTTATTTAAAAGATGGAGTGCTTCAAGAGTAAGTTTATATGTTTACTATTAGAATATTAATTAATTAAAATATACGTTTTCGTAAACAAATAGTTTTAGATCTATATATTTTATATAAATTTTGTAGCCTATCACAATATTGTCGTATTTTACCCAAAGGTTGACTGGTAGAGATCTGCGGCATAACATGATTAACTGGTAGAGAATGCCTTATGGAATTAAGTCCGCCTATGTACCACTATTGTACATGAAGTTTAAATAAATATAAGTATCTACGTTGCACCTATGCGAAGCCGGACCGAGTAACTAGTGAATAATAATGCAAATGATTGCTTACTGATACATTTTATTCAATACCTAGCCCTCAACCCTCCCACCCCCACATTCACACCACCTTCTCCAAGTGCACAACTGAAGAACAACAAAAAATCAAAAAAAAGAATCACCAAACTTTGAAACTAGGAAGATATGAAGTTTTAGGTTATTTTATTTGCATTAACCAATTAAGATAGAACCCGGTGAAATTAAATGAGAATATACACGAATATTGCTGATTTTTTTGTAGCAGGAAATTGCCACGAAATCTTTATTGGTTACGCCTCCCTATTCCATTAATTATAACGGTATTCAATATTAATCACAGATAAAATCTATGGCATTCTTACAATAATTTATTATGGCCATCTATTGTGACTAATATGGGACTTTCGGGAGCTATGGTTTACAGGTTACAAATGTTTTTAATCATGCAAATGTGATGATAAAGGCATTATTTTCTTACTAGTATTTGCCCTTGTCTTCCCTCGCGTTAAATTCGGGGTAACACAATTCCCCTTTCCTGATTTGCAGGTACCTGCTACCTGTAGTTTTTGCCATTGTGCCTTATTTATTATAATAGCAAAGCTGAGTTTCCCTTTTCTTCCCTCTTTCTCCCTCATTTCTCACTTTTTTTTAAAAAAAACAGTTAGCCTATTTACGTATCCACGGTTCTAACTATGTCTGAACCAAAATTCATCAAAATCCGTTTACCCATTTAGGCGAGATCATATTTCAAATATGATTGCGGAATCCTTACTTATAATATTATAAAAGCGAAAGTGAGTTTGTTTGCTACGTCTTCACGCCTAAATGGCCAAACCGATTTTGATGAATTTTGGTACAGATATAGTTGGGACCCTGGAGACGGACATAGGCTAAACAAAAGTGAGAAAAGGGGGAGAAAAAGGGGAGAGAAAAAGTTTTTTTTTCTTCGATCGTCACACGGTTTAAAATTAGCGTTAGCCCAAAGTAACTATGCCACGCGGAAGAAGTCGCGGGCAGAAGCTAGTGCAATAATAAAGCAAAACTTTACTGCTACTTGTAAACATAACAAGATCCGGCTAGTAAGCAATTCATTTGTGGCATTAGGCTCGCGAAACTAGCAAAGCGTGGATGTACTATTAAGTACATTTCTGCCAAGCCCTTCGGGGATTTCAGGCGTGATTTATGGTCTTCGGAATTTCTCAGTAGTTTCCTGTTGTCCAAATTGCTTTGTATGTGGCAATTTTTCTCGAATTTCCGGTATTTGGACCTACTATTATAAAGGCGATTTTTTTATGTGTGTGTATGGTTGTTACTCCCTCTTGTTGATTTTTTAAATTTAGATAGCTATATTTTTCTAGTGAGAAATTATCAAATAACTTCTTAACTTACTAAAGTTATTCATGTTTCGTCTTTTGCCCTTTGTGTTCCGGGGCCGCGGTATCTCTTTCGAACAACCCGCAACCCCGGCAGGCGGAGGCCCTGGCAGGCTCCTCTGCTTTGCTGACATCTCTTTCAGGCGCATGTGGAACACGAATGCGCCACAGATACCCATTGCTACCATTTGCTACCCATTGCTCACCGTTAGATCCGGCTCCTGAGCAATTCACTTGTGGCACTAGGCGAAACTAGCAAAACGTTGATGCACTATAAAGTACATCCTTCGAGGATCAGAGGCGTGATTTATGCATTTCGGAATTTACATGAGTATATGGTTTAAAGGACATGGCCACAAAATGTGTGCCATATAATGTACACATATAAAATTTATGTCATTGGAACGAAGTTCCTTATCGCGCGTTGTGAAAGGACGGAAAAAAACCTCACGAAAAGTTGTAACGACACTTTTTGCTATAGTAAGCTATTGTAAGCTGTGCGTCGTGCGCATGTCTCTCTGTCTGTCTCTCTCTCTCTCTCTCTCTCTTATAGAAAGCAAGCCAGATATTTTAATTTCTATTTCGCACTGAATTTATTTTTGTACAAAAAATGTACACATTGTACATTTTTTGTACAAAAATAAATTCACAAAAAACCTGTATACACTCACATGAGTGTATACAGGTTTTTTGATCTAAGAATACAGGTGTTTTGTACATAATAAATAATAACTTCGTTCCATCCGGGTGTCCCTTGACACCTCTCAAGTTTTTTTTATTGTAAAGATCTTCTATACCTCCACGCGTTCCAGATTTAAAGGTACAGACAGCCAGACGAACAACAAAGTGATCCTATAATAAGGGTTCCGTTTTTCTTCCTAAAAACGCGAAACATTTATTTGACCTACGTGTGATGTTGTCAACTTTCTGGCGACAAGGCTCGAATATAATGCGCGTACTGAAACATTTGACTTGCTTTTGATAACTTATTCAACATTCAGTGATATCAAAAGAGCAACGTTTTGCGATGTGCGTTTGTATAAAAACTGTTTACCATACCTGTTACATAAGGGTGTGTTTACAAATGTTTTTATCCTATTTTTTTAATATGATGTTTTTACAATATTGGATTATAAATGTTACTACTCCGCCCGCGATTTTGTCCATCTGGCATAGTTACTTTGGGCTAACGCTAACTTTAACCAGCGTGATGATAGAAAAAAAAATCTTTCTCTCCCCTTATCTTCGGCATGTGCCAAATAAACTTATTTTCTTTCTTTCTTATGTTTCTTGGAACAAATATGCGACAAAAAAAAACTATTAAACCGTAAAAATACTTGTATCAAAAATCTCGAAATTTTCTCGATAATTTTTTGCTGTGAACTAAGCCTTAGAAAAATCTTTGTTTACTCGTAGATCTAAGGGTTTTTTGAATTTGTTTATTTACGAGAGTTTTCTGCTTTTGTTCAAAATGAAAATTGTAGGTTTGTCGAGTAAGTGAACGAGCGTTTTTAAATTGATATTTATCTTGCATTCTATAATTTAATGCAGAAATTTTATTTTTGGATTTTAAGTGACTGCCTGGACTGGGTCAGTGGATTTAAGCACGACAGCTTATCATGAGGTTCTGATTCGATTGCAATTTCAGGCAAGTGTTATTAGGTTTATTAGACAGGTTTGTTAGATAAGCTATTCTACAAAACAACCAGTTGCCGATCATTCTAATACAATTTAGAATTAATTAAACCAATTTAGTTTTTTTTTTAGTTTTTATTAAGTAGGCACGTATAACTTACTAGCTTCGGGGTAACAAAGTTCCCCTTTCCTGATTTGCAGGTACCTGCTACCTGTAGTTTTTGCCCTTACGCCTTATTGATTATAATAGCAAAGCTAAGTTTTCCCTTTTCTTCCCCCTTTCACGCTCATTTTCCACTTAAAAAAAATATCCTATGTCCGTCTTCAGTGTCTCAACTATCTCTGTACATAATTCATCAAAATCGTTTTAGCCATTAAGGCGTGAAGACGTAACAAACACTCACTTTCGCTTTTATAGTTTAGGATTAGTAAGGATTGTACGGAAATCAACAGCAATAAAGCATTTTTTTTTATTTATTGGTGGCAATTGGCTTACCCCCTATTACTTGAGACTGAAAACATAAATGGCGACTACTATTACATAAACCTCTGCCTGACTCTCCTGAAATAAATGGTAAGACTAGAACAACTCTTAAAGTAAGAATGCTTGTTTGAAAATTATTCATCTCTGTCTCCATGACATTATGTAGGTAACTTAATCTATTATTTCAACCACGATTTGATGAGAGTGTCTAGACAAGTAATTGGCTCTAGTATGGGCACCTGCAATCCCTACAAACTATACTACAAAAGAATTTAACTCTATACATTGTACGGACAAAGTAAAAGCGAAATTACGGTTTAAATTATTTATTTATTTACAGTCAACACAGTAAAGAAGACAGGAACAGAAAATAATATAACATTATTTTTTTAAAAACCGCCTTTAAAAAAAACTAAAAGCGGAAAATTACTTTACTTCCGGAAGTTGGTCGGTTGGTTATCACCGACCGGAAGTAGAGATTTTTCAAGCAATATAAATATAAATAAAATTGTTATGGAACAAATGCAATCTAACCTGTATTTTGCAAAAAAAAAAACTTGGGGAGAAGTTGGAACTTTGATCCCCAATATATCTGTAATTAGAAGGTTCTCAGGTATGATCTAGAGTAAGAACAAAAACCGGCCAAGATCGAGTCGGACTCGCACACCGAGGGTTCCGTACAAACTTGAGAAATAAACAGCCATATCTTTTGACTGCGTAGACTTAAGAGGATTGATTCACAACTCTAAGGGACCAAAATTTCAAGTACCTATATAGTTTTAATTTCAACTGGATATCTCCGAGCATTCCCGAGATAAAGGGTCTTGGCAGACAAATAGACGGACAACAAAATACGGGTTCCGTTTTCGGGCCTGTGGACGGTGAGCAATGGGTAGCTCACCATCCATCCGTCTATATACAGGCCGTGTCGACGGCGCGTTCGTGTTTCACGCGCGCCTCAAAGAGATGTCAGCAAAGCAGAGGGGCTTGCCAGGGCCAACGCCTGCCGGGGTTGCGGGTTTTTCGAAAGAGATACCGCGGCCCCGGAACGGAAAGGGCAATAGAAGGAACATGGGTGGGTTTTAGTCAGTAAAAGTCTGACACTCCCCCCCGCTCCGCCCAGAGCGGAGGAAGTTATTTGATGATTTCCCAACCCAGAAAAAAGGGTTCTGTTTTTTCTTTTTAAGGTACAGAATTCTAAAAGTGATCGTAATTTCGGGGCAAACAAATGCCTTTCGGTTTTGTTTAAAGTAATTACTTATTAATGGTCAAAAATACAGACTGAAGTTCAGCTAATGTAAGAATGGGAAAATTAATAATCGATTCAGAATATCGTTTCTGTCTTTAACTTACTAATTTAACAAACAGTTTGTTGTTCATTAAATTAATGAGTTGATGCCGTCTATCGGTTTCCAAGAAAAAATCAAATTCTTTATTGTAAACTAAGTGTACAGAATTTGGTTCTTTGAACTTAGTTGCCTATTAAGGCATTGCAATTTTTTGCAGGGTGCCGTTGGGGGAGGACAGCAAAGGGACAGGCTGAATCTGAGTGATAAATATCTCATGCTGTTTGTACAGACGCCTGCACATCAAGCTACTACAATCTGTCAGATTTCTTTGATAGACTTTCGACTTTATTTCCAAAGTATAAGGTTCAAGGTTCATTGGGAAAAATTGACAGTTTCGGGTAGCTTGACCTGCAGGCGTTTGTACATCTTATAAACAAAACACAGACTGCGAAGAACGCAAATACATGGAGACGCAAAGACGTCGTGCTTGCCATAAATATGGAGGGAATGTTTTAAATCATCCAGTATTAACATAGTAATAATCAGGTTCATTGAGATTCAAGTCTGTCGGCTGCATGTAGACTAGCTCTGTCAGTAGATATGTCTGCGGCATATCATGCATTTTTAGATTAAACTGCTACACGCGACTTCGTGCGCGTTTTTTAATATTTCTTGTTTTTATTTGCAACGTTACCTGATGTCTCCAATTACTAAAATATCACTATTTATGTATTCATTTATTTTAAGTTACAAAGAGAGTTGTTCAAAAGAGATACCGCGTATATTAATAATCTATTTTTTTATGTAATGTCATTTATTTGTAGTGATGAAATTGGAATGCATGTATTTGATGTAAGTAAATACCAATAATGAGTCTTTTTTACGAATTGGAAATCATTAAATTACTTCTCCCGCTCTGGGCGGAGCGGAGAGGAGTGTCAGACTTTTACTGACCCATGTTCCTTCCTTTACCCTTTATGTTCCGGGGCTGCGGTATCTCATTCGAACAACCTGAAACCCCGAATATGCCTTGCCTTATAGCTGATTTCTTCTTCAGTTGTTAAACAATTGAGGAATAAATACAGTTTTGTTCAGCCAATTACTAATATTATAAAAGCGAATGTGACTTTGTTTGTTACGTCTTCACGTCCAAATGGCTAAACCGATTTTGATGAATTTTGGTACAGAGATAATTGGGACCCTGGAGAAGGAAATAAGTTTTTTTTAAAAAAAGAGTTCGAAATGAAGGAGAAAGAGGGAAGAAAAGGGAAAACTTAGCATTGCTATTACAATAAATAAGGCGCAAGGGCATAAACTACAGGTAGCAGGGACCTGCAAATTACGAAAGGGGAACTCTGTTACCCCGATTCAACGCGGGCAAAGCCGCGGACAAAAGCTAGTTAATTATAAATGATGGTTATACGTTAACACGGCGTTTTTAAACTAGATGAAGTCGGTGTTTCGTACCTGAATACTCTGAGAAGAAACAGCCGAAACAAACTCAGAGGTCAGTCTCTTTTAAGGTCGAGACAAAAATCTAGGTCAACTTACATGAGGACTATGCAAATTAGTGTCTGTAATATTATTTTAACTATAAGCTAAACTAAGTTATTAACGTAATAATATTTGTCCTTCTTCAGGTTGAAATGTATCTACTAGCTAAGTTTCGTTATAAGTCGATCAGCCGTTTGGTTGTGAAAAGTTAACATACAGCAAACAAAGACATTTTTTTTTTATAAAAACTTTGCCCCACACTAGGATTTCTCCTGTATCGTGGGTGCGTTTACAAACATTTAAACTCACATACACAACAGCCAGACCCGAAACAACTATCTGCAGGTCATACAAATATTTGTTCCGTGCGGGAATCGAACCCACGACACGCAGCGCAGGAGTCGATCGCTCAGCCACTGCGCCAACCGTGTCGCCAAAAGAGTTATATTTAAGAATGGATATGGATGGTATAGTAGTCGCTAGTGCGACTACTGAGCATCACGAACTGGTTTCTATTCCTGGGTCGTGCAAAGTATTATCGAGCATCACTTTCGAACACCCCACTTCAGCGCTCAATCATAATTTCCAGGCTTTGTAATCTGTTTCTCAAATAAGCGAACGCAAATTCCGAAGTAACTTCAGTTTGAGACTAAGATTACATAAATTCCATACGTCTATAACTATCTACGTGTTCCATATTCATGTAGAAACATTAATGCTTTGCGTCTCCTAGGCTTATCTTCAACGGTTTGTAATCCATTGTCTGAACCAAAATTATTCAAATGCCTACAATCTACGTTAGCGAGATTTCATGATACTACAAACGCCACACGGGAACAACTTAAACAAATGTTATTCTGATATTTCTGTTTTATAACGTACAATTTAAAGTAATTAAATGTTTAATTTAATTATACACGGCATGGGTGGCGCATTGTCTAAGGGATTAACTGCTGTCTTGCGTGTCACGGGTTCGATCCTCGCACGGATCAAATATTTGTATGACTCAGAGGTAGTTGTTCCGGGTCTGAGTGTTTGTGTTTGTGAGTTTAAATGTTTGTAAACGCACCCATGATACAGGAGAAATTCCTAGTGTGCGGCAACGTCTAATAATAAACAAGAAAATAGGAAATCACTCAGTATACCAGCCTGTCCAACGACACCAAAACAAAATAAATCAGTTGGCAGCTTAACAATAGGTCCAGTCAAGTCTTGAATGGACTGTCTTTATATCTTCGTTTTTAATTTTTTTTTTCGCGGATGAGAAATTATCAAAAAACTTCCCTTGCTCTGGGTAGAGTAGGGAGGAGTGTCAGACTTTTACTGATTCTTTTGCACTTTATTCAGTGGCTCTAGTTGGTCTCTCTACTTTGCTGCGTTACTAAAAGGCCGACGACGACTGCCAAATTGTTGGACAATGGTTAAAAGATCGTTTTACTTAAAAACAATTTGCATAAATATTGCGTTCCTAATTCGCGGCCACATCGCGTGCAACGTGCAAACCTATGTCAGTACATGTATGAATAATATCATTGGACATGTCCGCGAAATCGACGCGCTCGTCCATATATCCATATCCATCGATGCACGTCATGGAGTATTTGGTACGCATATGCATTTAGAAAGAATTGTACAAAACCGAGGAAACTATGAGAACTACGTGTTTAGGCAAAATAAAAGACTATGAAAAAATGTAGGCAAGAAAGTTATTAATGACCACCATTTATTTAACGAAAACACAGGAAAACATCATAAGAAAACATAGAGTACAAAGGAACAGCTTATTTCTAAAGAAATTTCTACGAGCAGGACTGCGAAAGGATATATGAAGAAAGAAACGTAGACAGTAGTGTGTGAGAACAGGAAGAGAAAAATAACTAAAATATGAATGTAGTAGTGTTAATAACAAGAAAAACTATTTAATGAAGTTAGTAATTATATTGTTTGTGTGTGTTTGACGACACGGTTGGCTCAGTGGCTGAGCGAGAAACAGCACATATCCGACATTTTTTGTAATTTATTTAAGTGCGTCGGCGTTCCTATATTTTGTAAAGTAATTTCATTGTAGTAATTTACTGATAATATTTACATTATCTATCATGACGTGTATTAACAGTTTAATAATTGTGTGGTTTATTGCTTTTGTGTTTATTTTATCTATCGATTTGTATCACTCGTGTGTTGAAAAGCAACAGTTTACGTTGAACAAAATGAAGGCATTTCGAAATATTCGAAATACAAATCCTATTAAACTTAATTCAAACACCACGGTGGACAAAGATGTGCAGTCCATGCTCTTACCTTTGAACCTGATGGAGTATATCATGGTCTGTCCTAAATACCGCATCAAAGACAATATCATAACTCCAACTAGCCTCATCGCAAAGTGTGCATCTATAATTGGAACATTTGCGTTCATGCTTGCATTTATTCACTGTACATTTGTGGCAGTTACTAACCATAAAAGTTTAGGATATAATTATTTCATGTGTTTTATAACAATAGTAAACTGCGTCTTCTATTGTCTCGGGTTCGCAATCAACTGCGTGAGTGGACTCATTCGAACCAAAAATTATGTTCAGTTTGTTCTAACATTCCAAAAAGTGCATAGATTTGTTAACAGTAATAAAAGTTACAACAATAATATTTTTTGGAGTTGGGTTATGGTCATAGAAGTGCTGGGTTTTTATTCTATTGTAACAACCTATTTTACCCGTCAGATGAGTGCGTCCTTCTTCATGGTGTATGGTTTTTACCTTTTGATAGTTTTTGATTTTAATGTTGTATATGCCATGCGAGTCATTAATGTTTTAAAAGATAAAGTTGAATTATTGAATAGTCGAGATTTCAACTCCGAAAACTTCGTGTACGAAGAAAATCATTGCACAAGAATTCTCCAAACATATGTTGACATATTTAAATGTTACGATAGTTTTAAGTATACCTTTCAGCCACTTGTAAGTAAAGTATGAATTTTATTTTAAAATACTGTACGAAACTTGTGTAATGTCATACATATATTTACCTTTCAGATACTTTATTATATTATAAAATCATTCTCCTGTAGTCTTGTTTATATCAAAGCTATGATTGATTTGTCTCAAGTTGGCGTGGTAGTAAACAAAATGGTACGTATAATTTTATAGATTTGACATTCGTTAATGATAGACATGGTCCTGAAAACCAAGGGTGTCGTAGTACCCGAGACCTAACTGGGTTTTGGAGGTCAAACAGGCATTCACTCCTTGTAAAATTCTGGTTTTCGGCATTAATCCTAACTAATATTATAAAAGCGAACGTGAGTTTGTTAGTTTGTTTGTTACGTCTTTACGCCTAAATATCTAAACCGATTTTGATGAATTTTGGTACAGAGTTAGTTGGGACCCTGGAGACGGAAATAGGCTACAAAAAGTGAGAAAAGGGGGAGAAAGAGGAAAGAAATGGGGAGAGAAAGATTTTTTTTTCGATCATCACGCGGGTTAAAGTTAGCATTAGCCCAAAGTAAAGTTTCATAAGTACCGGAAGACTAAAACAGCGATAGATGGACTTTAAGGAAGATAAAATGCCTTTGTATAAAAGAAGGAAACATGCTGCGTTTGGCGCATCATGTCTCCTTTTAAATTGGAAGTAGGGCAGATCCATATCTAGTTTTTTTTTTTGTGGGTAATCATCAAATAACTTCGTTTTTTTTGGCGTGTCAGACTTTTTTTGACTAAAACTCATCCATATTCCTTATATTGCCTTTTACGTTCCGGGGCCGCGGTATCTCTTTCGAACAACCCGCAACCCCGGCAGGAGACCTATGTCACTTCAAGTGAACTACTTAACTGTATTACAACTGTTTAGTTAAACGTTAAAATTTTACCATAAAATGCTTATTTTGTTACAGGATTTGACAATTTTAATGATGATGTTCGCGTTCATTACTCTGTTCCGCAATTTAATGTGGCAAACAATTTTGATCAAACAATGCGAGAACTTCTACTCAGCAATACAAAGTGTTCAAGATACTTGCACATTGAACCTAAATTCAGCTTGCTCTGGTTATTTTTTTTAACACTTTCTGTGCAGTAATAATATACCTATGTGCCTAAAATGCGCTTGATTTATTTGACTAGCTTCTATTTCACATAGGCGTACATGAGCACTTAGAAAACGTCGAGAAAAGGTGCACGGTTCGGGTTGGTCGTTTCCTATGGAGAAGAACCGGCAGGAAACTCCATGGTTACTCTTTTAAAATCATTTGGTTTGACAATGTTGTTGTTACAGCGTTAGTACTTACCTACATAAGTATGGGAGGACAGTGTAGGCCCGACACTGACATTTTAGACTGGAATTACTTGTGGTCATGATGTATTCCTTCAACATTACCAGTCATGTTCGAGATACTCTTAGAAGCTTTTGCGTACTTGAATTATAATTGTTTATAATTGTTCTTAATTAATGTTATGATTTTTACAGAATACGAGAAAAATCTATACAAGAACGTTCTACGCTTGCACCGAGCATCATTCAGTAAGATTAGTGCGTGCAGCCTGTTCTACGTAGACGCTGCGTTACAATTCAATCTGATGTGTCTTATTACTAGCTACACTGTTGTATTTCTGCAGTTTGCATTTTTGTAATTTTTGTAATCTATACTAATATTATAAAGCTGAAGAGTTTGTTTGTTTGTGTTTGTTTGTTTGTTTGTTTGTTTGAACGCGCTAATCTCAGGAACTACTGGTTCGAATTGAAAAAATCTTTTTGTGTTGAATAGACCATTTATCGAGGAAGGCTTTAGGCTATATAACATCACGCTGCGACTAATAGGAGCGAAGAAACAATGGAAAATGTGGAAAAAACGGGGAATATTATTCATCTTTGAAGGCTTCCGTTGCGTGCGCTGCGAAAACGGTTCAAGATACCAAAAAAATATGTACGAAATAATTATTCCTCTTGAAATGATCTAAAAAAATGTCCGTGACGGTATATGTCTATCTTTTAAGATTAACTCACTAGAACCGTTTTTATGGGAATCAAATTTGGTCGAAATTAATGCATGATTACCAATTATTTGTTAGAGTTGTATCAACATAATAATATTAATCTTTATCCAAATAAATGTGTTGTTGATTAACAGTATTTAATTGTGAGCAAATTTGTCGTTGACATCACTCAATTTTAAAATAACTCCGATATAAAATTCACACGCGCCTGGCCGGCGGGCGAGGAGAGGCGTTGCTTGCGGGCGACGCGGAGGGGTGGTGTAACTCTACGAGGTACCATGCCGCGCGCGCGTCTGATGCGCGGTCGGCTTCGGCTCGTTGTAGTATGCAGCGTTATTTGTTTTTGCGATATAATATCGTCGTGTAATAATACTTTTTAAATACTATTTCATTTTGTTTTAAGGATAATTTCACAATTAGTAACACTTTTTTTTTGTTGTTGTAGATAATAACTGTAAATAGGTGTCATCTACATCATTATTCTTATTAGGTTAGGTTTAGTTTAAGCATACAGTAAGTTTACCTTATGTTTTACGTAAGTACCAAATACAGGTAAAAATAATTAGGATCCTAATTATTAACCTAACGTTTGTTTTTTCTTGATTACGAGTTACGGTTTGGTTAAGTTTTCATTTCCTATTTTCTTTCTTCGTCACTATAATGCCTAGAAAAAGAACTCAGCTTTCTCGGCAGACTGCTACTAGGGAATGCAATCTCGAGATCTCGATCTCGCGAGATCTCGCCTTATTTTTTGAGATAATTCTCGAAGCATAAAATGACGAGATCTCGGCCGAGATTGACGAGATTGAATGGCGGCAGTCAGGGACGCATTACGCTCGCAATTTACGCATGAGTTCGTTCGCGCGGCCACGCGCTGACTGGCAACAGAGATTGACGGACGAAGGAGCGCCATCCATGCTCTTAAATGAAAAATAAGAACGGTTTACTGCGCAATAAAGAGCCTATTTTTTGTTAAAATTCTTTACCGTGAGAGATGTTGTTAATTTTTATATCTTTATAAACCAAAGACTGGTAATTTTAATTTCAAAAACTTAATTGTGATTCGTATGTTCATTAATGGCTTAATTATTATTAATAGTAAATGATTACTAAATAAATGAGGGTTTTATTTTCCAATTCGTTCTGTATCTTACTCTCGTAATAAAGAAAACTAAGCTGTTTTCTTTGCGTTTTACTTACTTAAGAAAAACGATATTTCTTTAAATTTCAGCCGAGATCTCGAAATTCCCGAGATCTCGCGAGATTGACATTTCTAATCTCGCGAGATCTCGAATTTGCGATCTCGCCTCGAGATTGCATTCCCTAACTGCTACCCCAAAGCGGCTGCGAGCTTTGCGCAGCAATGAAACACAGGATGAAAATATGCATAGGTTGGCTACTAAACGAGCAATCAGTAAACAAAACCGTGCTAATGAATCGATCGTTGAACGTTCGCAGTGTCTAGCTTTACAAAATTTCCGAACTTCGGCAAACCGTCAACGGAAATCAAGCGCTGAACGTTTATCCTTACAAAATTCCCGAACTTTGATAAACCGTGAACGGGAATCAAGCGCTGAACGTTCTCAACGTTTATCCTCACAGAATTCCGGAACTTGGGCTAAGACGCGGACAAAGCCGTGGGTAACAGTTATAATTTATAATGCTGAGGAGGTTGTTTGCAAAAATAAATATGATGCCCAAAATACTATTCCACGCGGACGAAGTCGCGAGCACAGCTAGTACATATAATAAATTGTTTGTGTGAAATGAAATTCTTTTTTATTTATTTTTATAAATGACCTTCTACATTTTGTACTATTTGTATTAAAATTAATATAAAATTCAAAAACACACATTCACTGATATGATATTGTGGTAATAGATTGATTAGGATATCTTATATGAAAAATCAAGTATCTTGACCTGGCTCACAATGATGTGGATATGTGGAATGTGAACTTAGCGATCATTGTGTCAATAATCGTTTTAGCCAATGGCTTAATTGTCCTACTTAAGGAGGCTCTCGTTAGGCAGCTGGATCAAGAGTTTGATTCTGAAAGAAGATTAGTGCGTTAAAATCTCCGATATTTTTTGCTCATGAATTCTTTTAAAGTTTTATCCGAGCACTTAGGAGACCTGTATAATGCTAGTAATGTTTTAATGAAGGATGTAGGTTTTTGGACATGACTTCATTAAGTCCTGGTTGATGAGATATAAGCTTCTAAAGTCGTGAACGTTGGTCGCCAGATGTTTGCCCGAGATTGTTTCTAGCAATTAATTCAAATTGTTAAACTTACTTGACGCGACGTCGCCAGTTATTCTTGCACTCCGTCGCTAGTTCGACGTGAACACACATAAACAGCGTCACAGGTTTTGAACGTCCGCGGCAAATTGCCGGTCAGCGGACAGACCTCCGGTGCGATCTCATGGTGGCATGGAGAGAGCGACTGTCGCAACCCCGTGCAGAGCACGCCACAATAGTGGCGGTAAGTCCCCTCTTTGAGGAGTGGCTGATGAGGCGTCATGGCGTCCTCACCTACCGCCTGACGCAGGTCCTCACCGGACTCGGAAGTTTCGGGAGGTTCCTGCACATCATCGGGCGGGAGGAAACGCCCGGGTGTCACCATTATGACGATCGCCCGGAGGACACGGTGGCAGTCTGCCCAGCTTGGGCGGGGCACCGCCGTGCCCTCGTAGAGGCGATCGGCGGCGGCGATCTCTCGCGTCCAGCCCTGGTTCAGTCCATGGTCCGGAGAGAGAGGGAATGGGAAGCGGTCACCTCCTGCGAAGCAGTCATGCTAGTGAAGGAGGAGGCCGGGCGTTTGAGGGAGAGAACCTCAAACCAACCCAGCCACCGCGGGAGACGCCCCGGGCGCCGGGCGCCGCGAGACGACTCCCGGCCACCGTAGATGCGGGCCTGTGGACGGTGAGCAATAGGTAGCTCACCGTCCGTCCGTCTATTGACGACACGCCGTGTCGACGACGCGTTCGTGTTTTACGCGCGCCTCAAAGAGTCTCAGCAAAGCAGAGGGCCTCCGCCTGCCGGGGTTGCGGGTTGTTCGAAAGAGATACCGCGGCCTCGGAACGTAAAGGGCAATAGAAGGAACATGGGTGGGTTTTAGTCAGTAAAAGTCTGACACGCTTATTTGATGATTTCCCACCCCCAAAAAAAAAAAAAGGTTTTGAACGTGAACACTTGCACATTATGGTATGTTTTTGATATTTCGTAACCACGCCAGCCACCGCGCAAACGAGATCAAGCACTAATGTGCGTTTCCGCACATCATACTTCTAATATTGTGAGGATGGATGGATGAATGTATGGATGTTTGTTACTCTTTCATGTCAAAACGGCGGAACGGATCGTGATGTAATTTGGCACAGAGGTAGATTAGAGACTGGAATAAAGAAAGAAAGAAAGAAAGAAAGAAAAATTTTTATTTGCGACTCGCACAAAACAAGTAAAACAGTAACAAAATAAAATAAAATAGTACAGACGAGGTTATTGTCTGTGCGAGGCCAAAAAGGTCCCTGTCTCAGCATAAGCTGCGATATTTTAAGATTAAAATAACACAGCGCTGGTATTCTGACAGGGCCAGTTAGTGGTATCACGGACATAGAACGGAGCACATACATAAATACATATTCTAATTACAGATAAAAAGATTACAAAATAATAAATAAATACAGATGGAAAAAAGTATAATTATGATATTCTTCATGCAAGTTCTTATATAATTTATTAAACACACTACCAAATAGCACATAGAAGAATAACACATAGGATACTTTTTTTCGATATCATAGTCTTCATTATATTTCTATTTTCGCTGGTTGAATGGAGCAGACCTTCTGTCTCTTTATAAATTGTGGAGAAACGAGAATAAATCCTTAGAAAACAATTTCTCATTTCTATTAAGGAATGGATCAAAGATGGACCTCTAAATGTTACTTTATATAGGCCAGTTCCGAAAGATGTTGTTGCTAACTTTTTAGTTAATACCGTGATGTATGGGTCACAATGCTGGGCTGTAGAAAAGATGGATGAAAAACGAATGTATATGGCGGATACAAAAATTTTTAGATGGATGTGTGGAGTGGCAAGAATGTAGATAGTGGATAATGTAGAGATTAAGTATGTATATTAGAGGAAGTTTGAAAGTTGCGAATGTTACAGCAAAATTGATAGTCGTTTGTCTGGTCAAGTTAGTTTCCACTTAAACAAAAATTAACTTTATACAACAACTAGCTTTTGCCCGCGGCTTCGCTCGCGTTAAATTTGGGGAACACAGTTCCCCTCTCCTGCTACCTGCAGTTTTTGCCCTTGCGCCTTATTGATTTGTAATGGCAAAGCTAAGTTTTGCCTTTACTTCCGTATTTCTCCCACAAATCCCACTTTAGAAAAAAAAATAGCCTTTGTCCGTCTTCTGGTTCACAACTATCTCTGTACCAAAATTCATCAAAATCAGTTTAGCCATTAAGGTGTGAAGAGGTAACAAACAAACAAATTCACTTTCGCTTTTATAATATAAGTAACGAAAGGATTATGAGAAATTCTTGACAGTTTGTTGAGCCTAGTCAGAGACCGTTGGTCGGCATAAAAGCTCACAACAAAATATGTGTGGTAGCTATTTATGAGAGTTAAACTGACCGTTTTGGTGATGTAGATGGACCATAATCATGATGATGATGAGGGTCGGCTTCCAGTCTAACCGGATGCAGCTGAATACCAGTATTTTACATGGAGCGACTGCCTATCTGACCTCCACAAACCAATTAGTACTGGGTAATAAGATATCCCTTGGTAAGACTGGTTGTCAGACTTTCGAGAGACTGACTATCTGTAACGACTGCCAAATTGTTGGACAATGGTTAAAAGATCGTTTTACTTAAAAACAATTTGCATAAATATTGCGTTCCTAATTCGCGGCCACATCGCGTGCAACGTACAAACCTGTACATGTATGAATATCATTGGACATGTCCGCGAAATCGACATTTAGAAAGAATTGTACAAAACCGTGGAAACTATGAGAACTACGTATTAAGGCAAAATAAAAGACGTTGCAAAAGTGTAGGCGACAAAGTAATTAATAACCACCATTTATTAAACGTTTATTTTGCCGAAAATCCATAGTATTTATTTATTTATTTAATGATTTTTGTACACACAGGAGAAAACACAGGAAAACATCACAAAAAAAACAGAGTACAAAGGCATAGCTTATTTCTAAAGAAATTTCTACCAGCAGGCCTGCGAGAGGAAATATGAAGAAAGAAACGTAGACAGTAGTGTGTGAGAACAGGAAGAGAATAATAACTAAAATATGAATGTAGTAGTGTTAATAACAAGAAAAACTAATTAATGAAGTTAGTAATTTTTTAACACCCTTGCTCGTAAAGCTGATGTAATTCCACCGGTTTTAAATATGTAAAGAGGGTCATAAAAAACGCGTGTGTTATCAAAGCAAATAGTTAAGTTATAGTCTATACAAATTCCATAACAGTATTATTTGCCATTTCAAATTTGGAACTCGGATCGCCGCCGCACGACTGACCAGCTAGTGAGCAGCGCGCTGTTGCTATTCAAATTTCGAACTAATCGCCATTTTTAAGCAACAGTGTGCATTCACAGATTGAGTTTATTTAAAATTTAAAAAAAACAGTTTATTCGGTAATTTAAAAACTTGGCTGCATGCTCTAGTGAAGTCTAGTGTCTTTGCCAACATGTTCACGCAGCCACGGCAGAAAGTAATCCTCGCGCCATTTTTCTCAAATTTTCTTTTCTTTGTACTTGTATTGTGAAATGTTTTTTTTCTGTTTCCTCGCAAATGTGTTAAAAAACCTCGTACGATATACGTGCGTATTGGTTATAACATGCTCGGCTCGGGCTGAAATTTCGCCTCGCATGTTATAACCATCATAACGCACTAATATCGTAATGTACTAATACTGTTTGTGTGTGTTTGACGACACGGTTGGCACAGTGGCTGCGAGCAATAACATCACAGCCTGGATCCGACATTTCTTATAATTTATTTAAGTGCGACGGCGTTCCTATATTTTGTAAAGTAATTTCATTGTAGTAATTTATTGATAATATTTACATTATCTATCATGACGTTTTTTAACAGTTTATTAATTGTATGGTTTATTGCTTTTGTGTTTATTTTATCTATTGATTTGTATCACGCGTGTGTTGAAAAGCAACAGTTTACGTTGAACAATACAAAAAAATGAAGGCATTTCGAAATATTCGAAATACTAATCCTATTAAACTTAATTCAAACACCACGGTGGACAAAGATGTGCAGTCCTTGCTCTTACCTTTGAACCTGATGCAGTATATCATGGTCTGTCCTAAATACCGCATCAAAGACAATAGCATAACTCCAACTAGCCTCATCTCAAAGTGTGCATCTATAATTGGAACATTGGCGTTCATGCTTGCATTAATTCACTGTGTATTTGTGTCAGTTACTAACCACAAAAGTTTAGGATATAATTATTTCATGTGTTTTATATCAATAGTAAACTGCGTCTTCTATTGTTTCGGGTTCGCAATCAACTGCGTGAGTGGGCTCATTCGAACCAAAAATGATGTTCAGTTTGTTCTTACATTCCAAAAAGTGCATAGATTTGTTAACAGTAAAACAAGTTACAACAATAATATTTTTTGGAGTTGGGTTAGGGTCATAGAAGTGCTGGGTTTTTATTCCATTGTTACAACCTATTTTCATTATCAGATGAGTGCGTCCTTCTTCATGGTGTATGGTTTTTACCTTTTGATAGTTTTTGATTTTAATATTGTATATGCCATGCGAGTGATTAATGTTTTAAAAGATAAAGTTGAATTATTGAATAGTGGAGATTTCAACTCCGAGAACTTCGTGTACGAAGAAAATCATTGCACAAGAATTTTCCAAACATATGTTGACATATTTAAATGTTACGATAGTTTTAAGCATACCTTTCAGCCACTTGTAAGTAAAGAATGAATTTTATTTTAAAATACTGTACGAAACTTGTGTAATGTCATACATATATTTTCCTTTCAGATACTTTATTATATTATAAAATCATTCTTCTGTAGTCTTGTTTATATCAAAGCTATGATTGATATGTCTCAAGTTGGCATGGTAGTAAACAACATGGTACGTATAATTTTATAGATTTGACATTCGTTAATGTTAGACATGGTCCTTAAAACCAAGGGTGTCGTAGTACCCGAGACCTAACTGGGTTTTGGAGGTCAAACAGGCATTCACTCCTTGTAAAATTCTGGTTTTCGGCATTAATCCTAACTAATATTATAAAAGCGAACGTGAGTTTGTTAGTTTGTTTGTTACGTCTTTACGCCTAAATATCTTAGCCGATTTTGATGAATTTTGGTACAGAGTTAGTTGGGACCCTGGAGACGGAAATATTCTACAAAAAGTGAGAAAAGGGGGAGAAAGAGAAAAGAAATGGGGAGAGAAAGATTTTTTTTTTCGATCATCACGCGGTTAAAGTTAGCATTAGCCCAAAGTAAAGTTTCATAAGTACCGGAAGACTAAAACAGCGATAGATGGACTGTATGGAAGATAAAATGCCTTTGTATAAAAGAAGGAAGCATGCTGCGTTTGGCGCATCATGTCTCCTTTTAAATTGGAAGTAGGGCAGATCCATATCTAGTTTTTTTTTTGTGGGTAATCATCAAATAACTTCGTTTTTTTTGGCGTGTCAGACTTTTTTTGACTAAAACTCATCCATATTCCTTATATTGCCTTTTACGTTCCGGGGCCGCGGTATCTCTTTCGAACAACCCGCAACCCCGGCAGGAGACCTATGTCACTTCAAGTGAACTACTTAACTGTATTACAACTGTTTAGTTATACGTTAAAATTTTACCATAAAATGCTTATTTTGTTACAGGATTTGACAATTTTAATGATGATGTTCGCGTTCATTACTCTGTTCCGCAATTTAATGTGGCAAACAATTTTGATCAAACAATGCGAGAACTTCTACTCAGCAATACAAAGTGTTCAAGATACTTGCACATTGAACCTAAAGTCAGCTTGCTCTGGTTATTTTTTTTAACACTTTCTGTGCCGTAATAATATACCTATGTGCCTAAAATACGCTTGATTTATTTGACTAGCTTTTATTTCACAAAGGCCTACATGAGCACTTAGAAAACGTCGAGAAAAGGTGTACGATTCGGGTTGGTCGTTTCCTATGGAGAACCGGCAAGAAACTCCATGGTTACTCCTTTAAAATCATTTGGTTTGACAATGTTGGTGTTACAGCGTTAGTACTTACCTACATAAGTATGAGAGGACAGTGTAGGCCCGACACTGACATTTTAGACTCGAATTACTTGTGGTCATGATGTATTCCTTCAACAGTACCAGTCATGTTCGAGATACTCTTAGAAGCTTTTGCGTACTTGAATTATTATTGTTCTTAATTAATGTTATGATTTTTACAGAATACGAGAAAAATCTATACAAGAACGTTCTACGCTTGCATCGAGCATCATTCAGTAAGATTAGTGCGTGCAGCCTGTTCTACGTAGACGCTGCGTTACAATTCAATCTGATGTGTCTTCTTACTAGCTACACTGTTGTATTTCTGCAGTTTGCATTTTTGTAATACAGACTATAATAAATTGTTTGTGTGTAATGAAATTCTTTTTGATTTATTTTTATAAATTACTTTCTACATTTTGTACTATTTGTATTTAAATTAATATAAATGTCAAAAACACACATTCACTGATATGATATAGTGGTAATACATTGATTAGGATATCTTGTATGAAAAATCAAGTATCTTGACCTGGCTCGCAATGATGTCAATATGTGGAATGTGAACTCAGCGATCATTGTGTCAATAATCGTTTTAGCCAATGGCTTAATTGTCCTACTTAAGGAGGCTCTCGTTAGGCAGCTGGATCAAGAGTTTGATTCTGAAAGAAGATTAGTGCGTTAAAATCTCCGATATTTTTTGCTCATGAATTCATTTAAAGTTTTATCCGAGTATTTGGGAGACCTGTATAATGCTAGTAATGTTTTAATGAAGGACGTAGGTTTTTGGACATGAGTTCATTAAGTCCTGGTTGATGAGATATACGTTTCTAAAGTCGTGAACGTTGGTCGCCAGATGTTTGCCCGAGATTGTTTCTAGCAATTACTTCAAATTGTTAAACTTACTTTACGCGACGTCGCCAGTGATTCTTGCACTCCGTCGGCGTCGCTAGTTCGACGTGAACACACACAAACAGCGTCACAGGTTTTGAACGTCCGCGGCAAATTGCCGCTCAGCGGACAGACCTCCGGTGCGATCTCATGGTGGCATGGAGAGAGCGACTGTCGCAACCCCGTGCAGGGCACGCCACAGTAGTGGCGGTAAGTCCCCTCTTTGAGGAGTGGCTGGAGAGGCGTCATGGCGTCCTCACCTACCGCCTGACGCAGGTCCTCACCGGACACGGAAGTTTCGGGAGGTTCTTGCACATCATCGGGCGGGAGGAAACGCCCACCATTGTGACGATCGCCCGGAGGACACGGTGGAGCACACAGTGGCGGTCTGTCCAGCTTGGGCGGAGCACCGCAGTGCCCTCGTAGAGGCGATCGGCGGTCTCTCGCGTCCGGCCCTGGTTCAGTCCATGGTCCGGAGCGAGAGGGAATGGGAAGCGGTCACCGCCTTCTGCGAAGCAGTCATGCTAGTGAAGGAGGAGGCCGGGCGTTTGAGGGAGAGAACCTCATACCAACCCAGCCGCCGCGGGAGACGCACCGGGCGCCGGGCGCCGCGAGACGACTCCCGGCCACCGTAGATGCGGGCCTGTGTACGGTGAGCAATGGGTAGCTCACCGTCCGTCCGTCTATTGACGACAGGCCGTGTCGACGGCGCGTTCGTGTTTCACGCGCGCCTCAAAGAGAGTCAGCAAAGC
This sequence comes from Ochropleura plecta, assembly GCA_905475445.1. Lineage (NCBI taxonomy): Eukaryota > Metazoa > Arthropoda > Insecta > Lepidoptera > Noctuidae > Ochropleura > Ochropleura plecta. The sequence continues at coordinate 4,223,338 of FR997738.1, read as the reverse complement.
AGAGGGGCTTGCCAGGGCCTCCGCCTGCCGGGGTTGCGGGTTGTTCGAAAGAGATACCGCGGCCCCGGAACGTAAAGGGCAATAGAAGGAACATGGGTGGGTTTTAGTCAGTAAAAGTCTGACACGCCCCCCCGCTCCGCCCAGAGCGGGGGAAGTTATTTGATGATTTCCCACCCCAAAAAAAAAAAAAGGTTTTGAACGTGAACACTTGCACATTATGGTATGTGTTTGATATTTCGTAACCACGCCAGCCACCGCGCAAACGAGATCAAGCACTAATGTGTGTTTCCGCACATCATCCTTCTAATATTGTGAGGATGGAAGGATGGATGTATGAATGTATGGATGTTTGTTACTCTTTCATGTCAAAACGGCTGAACGGATCTTGATGTAATTTGGCACAGAGGTAGATTATAGACTGGAATAACACATAGGATACTTTTTTTCGATATCACGCGGGCAAAGCCGCGGGCGCCAGCTAGTCTTCATTATATTTCTATTTTCGCTGGTTGAATGGAGCAGACTTTCTGTCTCTTTATAATTTGTGGCGAAACGCGTGTAAATCCTTAGGAAACAAATTCATTTCTATTAAGGAATGGATTAAAGATGGACCTCTTAGGGTTAATTTATATTGGTCAGTTCCGAAAGATGTTGCAGCTAACTTTTTAGTCAATACCGGTCACAATGCTGGGCTGTAGAAAAGATGGATGAAAAACGATTGTATGTGGCGAAGGTGAGAATGTTGAGATGGATGTGTGGAGTGGCAAGAATGGAAAATGTAAAGATTAAGTATATTAGAGGAAGTTTGAAAGTTGCGAATGTTACAGCAAAATTGATAGTCGTTTGTCTGGTCAAGTTAGTTTCCACTTAAACAAAAATTAACTTTATACAACAACTAGCTTTTGCCCGCGGCTTCGCTCGCGTTAAATTTGGGGTAACACAGTTCCCCTTTCCTGCTACCTGCAGTTTTTGCCCTTGCGCCTTATTGATTTGTAATGGCAAAGCTAAGTTTTCCCTTTACTTCCGTATTTCTCCCACATATCCGACTTTAAAAAAAAAATAGTCTTTGTCCGTCTTCTGGTTCCCAACTATCTCTGTACCAAAATTCATCAAAATCGGTTTAGCCATTAAGGTGTGAAGAGGTAACAAACAAACTCGCTTTCGCTTTTATAATATTAGTAAGGAAAGGATTATGAGAAATTCTTGACAGTTTGTTGAGCCTAGTCAGAGACCGTTGGTTGGCATAAAAGCTCACAACAATATATGTGTGGTAGCTATTCATAAGAGTTAAACTGACCCTTTTGGTGATGTAGATGGACCATAATCATGATGATGATGAGGGTCGGCTTCTAGTCTAACCGGATGCAGCTGAATACCAGTATTTTACATGGAGCGACTGCCTATCTGACCTCCACAAACCAGTTAGTACTTGTAATAAGATAAGCCTTGAAAAGACTGGTGGTCAGACTTGCGGAACACTGACTATCTGTCACGACTGCCAGCCAAACATGTCTGATATTGTTGGACAATGTTAATGATTAATTGATTGTTTTACTTAAAAATAATTTGCATAAATATTGCGTTCTTAATTCGCGGCCACATCGCGTGCAACGTACAAAACTATGCAAGTACATGTATGTATATTTAGACATGTCCGCGAAATCGACGCGCTCGTCCATATCCATATCCGTCGAGGCACGTCATAGCGTATATGGTACGCATATGCATTTAGAAAGAATTGTACAAAACCGTGGAAACTATGAGAACTACGTGTTAAGGCAAAATAAAAGACTGTGCAAAATTGTAGGCGAGAAAGTAATTAATACCACCATTTATTTATTTATTTATTCATTAAATGCACAATGTACAAAAAAGTTACACGCTAGGCTTATAACTAGTGAGTACATGACCCTGTTAGGGCGCAGCAAAATGACTTAAAACTAATGGTACGTAACGTATGGTAGGAACTTTCACATTATTATATTATTTAAACTTATATCTAGCCATAAACAAAATAAACAATATTCAGTAAACTTTTATCTAGCCTTAAACAACATAAACAATATTCAGTAAACTTATATCTAGCCATAAACAAAATTCATTAAACTTATATCTAACCATAAACATTTAGCACATACATAATTATATTTTAATATTCTATTTTAACTTTGGATCTTCTATAAATTCTTGGATACTATAGTAAGCTTTATCTAAGAGCAATGACTTTAAACGGGCTTTAAATATTATCAATGTTTTCGTGGACCGTATATTTTCAGGCAATTTATTATATATCTGTATGCTTCGGTATTCTGGGCTATTTTTATACATTTGGAGTCTAGGTGCTGGTAAAATTAATTTAGTTTTATTGTCGAAAATCCATAGTATTTATTTTTTAATGATTTATGTACACACAGGAGAAAACACAGAAAAACATCATCTAAAACATAGAGTACAAAGGCACAGTTTATTTCTAAAGAAATTTCTACCAGCTGCAGGCCTGCGAGAGGACATATAAAGAAAGAAACGTAGACAGTAGTGTGTGAGAACACTAAGAGAATAGTAACTAAAATATGAATGTAGTAGTGTTAATAACAAGAAAAACTAATTAATGAAGTTAGTAATTATACTGTTTGTGTGTGTTTGACGACACGGTTGGCGCAGTGGCTGAGCGAGCAATAACCTTGCCGCTTGCCTTTCATGTTGTGCCCGGATCTGACATTTCTTATAATTTATCTAAGTGCGACGGCGTTCCTATATTTTGTACAGACAATTTCATTTTAGTAACATAATGATAATATTTACATTATCTATCTTGACGTGTATTAACAGTTTATTAATTGTATGGTTCATTGCTTTTGTGTCTATTTTATCTATCGATTTGTGTCACTCGTGTGTTGGAAAGTAACAGTTTGCGTTGAACAAAATGAAGGCATTTCGAAATATTCGAAATACAAATACTATCAAACTTATTTCAAACACTGCGGTGGACAAAGATGTACAGTCCATGCTCTTACCATTGAACCTGATGCAGTATATCATGTTCTGTCCTAAATACCGCATCAAAGAAAACATTATTACTCCAAATAGTCTCATCTCAAACTGTGTTTCTATAATTGGAACATTAGCGTTCATGCTTGCATTTATTCACTGTGTATTTCAGTCACTTATTAATTACAAATGTTTAGGATATAATTATTTCATGTGTTTTATATCAATAGTAAACTCCGTGTTCTATTGTCTCGGGTTCGCAATCAACTGCGTGAGTGGACTCATTCAAACCAAAAATGATGTTCAGTTTGTTCTTACATTCCAAAAAGTGCATAGATTTGTTAACAGTAAAACCAGTTACAACAATAATATTTTTTGGAGTTGGGTTATGGTCATAGAAGTGCTGGGTTTTTATTCTATTGTAACAACCTATTTTAACCATCAGATGAGTGCGTCCTTCTTCATGGTGTATGGTTTTTACCTTTTGATATTTTTTGATTTTAATATTGTATATGCCATGCGAGTTATTAATGTTTTAAACGATAAAGTTGAATTATTTAATAGTCGAGATTTCAACTTCGAAAACTTCGTGCACGAAGAAAATCATTGCACAAGAATTTTCCAAACATATGTTGACATATTTAAATGTTACGATAATTTTAAGCATACCTTTCAGCCACTTGTAAGTAAAGTATGATTTTTATTTTAAAATACTGTACGAAACTTGTGTAATGTCACACAAATATTTACCTTTCAGATACTTTATTATATTATAAAATCATTCTTCTGTAGTCTTGTTTATATCAAAGCTATGATTGATTTGTCTCAAGTTGGCTTGGTAGTAAACAACATGGTACGTATCTTCTAATGTTTAAAATTCTCGTGTCACAATGTTCGTTCCCATACTCCTCCGAAACGGCTGGACGGATTTCAACGAAATTTTGTGTGCATATCGGGTAGGTTTGAGAATCGGCCAACATCTATTTTTCATAACCTTCTCTAGAAAAGGAGCTGAGCAGCGGGTGAAACCGCTGGGCACAGCTAGTAATTTTATAGATTTGACATTCGTTAATGTTAGACCTGAAAACCAAGGGTGTCGTAGTACCCGAGACCTAACTGGGTTTTGGAGATCAAACAGGCACTCCTTGTAAAATACTGGTTTTCGGCATACATCCTAACTAATATTATAAAAGCGAAAGTGAGTTTGTTAGTTAGTTTGTTACGTCTTTACGCCTAAATAGCTACACCGATTTTGATGAATTTTGGTACAGAGTTAGTTGGGACCCTGGAGAGGGGCATAGGCACAAAAAGTGAGAAAAGGGGGAAAAAGAGGGAAGAGAAGGGGAGAGAAAGATTTTTTTTTCGATCATCACGCGGTTTAAAGTTAGCGTTAGCCCAAAGTAACTATGCCACGCGAACTAAGTCGCGGGCGGAAGCTAGTAAAAAAAAAGGATGAAATGGTTTCATAAGTACTGGAAGACTAAAATAGCGATAGATGGACTGTATGAAAGATAAAATGCCTAAGTATGAAAGAAGGAAACATGCTGCGTTTGGCGCATCATGTCTCCTTTTAAATTGGAATTAGGGCAGATCCATATCTGCCCTAATTCCAATTGGCCATGTAATGACTCACGCGGAGAGGCCAGTAGCAGCTGGTCTTAAGTTGCCGAAAATGTGGATAGACCTATGTCACATCAAGTGAACTATTTAACTGTACTACAACTGTTTAGTTATACGTTAAAATTTTACCATAAAATGCTTATTTTGTTACAGGATTTGACAATTTTGTTGATAATGTTCGCGTTCACTACTCTGTTCCGCAATTTAATGTGGCAAACAATTTTGTTCAAACAATGTGAGAACTTCTACTCAGCGATACAAAGTGTTCAAGATACTTGCACGTTGAACCTAAAGTCAGCTTGCTCTGGTAATTTTTTTTTACACTTTCTGTGCAGTAATAATATACCTATGTGCCTAAAATACGCTTGATTTAATTAACTAGCTTCTATTTCACATAGGCCTACATGAGCACTTAGAAAACGTCGAGAAAAGGTGCACGGTTCGGGTTGGTCGTTTCCCATGGAGAAGAACCGGCAAGAAACTCCATGGTTACTCCTTTAAAATCATTTGGTTTGACAATGTTGGTGTTACAGCGTTAGTACCTACATAAGTATGAGAGGACAGTGTAGGCCCGAGACTGACATTTTAGACTGGAATTACTTGTGGTCATGATGTATTCCTTCAACAGTACCAGTCATGTCCGAGATACTCTTAGAAGCTTTTGTGTACTTGAATTATTATTGTTCGTAATAAATGTAATGATTTTTACAGAATACGAGAAAAATCTATACAAGAACGTTCTACGCTTGCATCGAGCATCATTCAGCAAGATTAGTGCGTGCAGCCTGTTCTACGTAGACGCTGCGTTACAATTCAATCTGATGTGTCTTATTACTAGCTACACTGTTGTATTTCTACAGTTTGCATTTTTGTAATACAGACTATAATAAATTGTTTGTGTGAAATGAAATTCTTTTTTATAAATTACTTTCTACATGTTGTACTATTTGTATTAAAATTAATATAAATGTCAAAAACACAAATTCACTGATATGATATAGTGGTAATATGTACATTGATTAGGATATCTTGTATGAAAAATCAAGTATCTTGACCTGGCTCGCAATGATGTCAATATGTGGAATGTGAACTCAGCGATCATTGTGTCAATAATCGTTTTAGCCAATGGCTTAATTGTCCTACTTAAGGAGGCTCTCGTTAGGCAGCTGGATCAAGAGTTTGATTCTGAAAGAAGATTAGTGCGTTAAAATCTCCGATATTTTTTACTCATGAACTCTTTTAAAGTTTTATCCGAGCACTTGGGAGACCTGTATAATGCTAGTAATGTTTTAATGAAGGACGTAGATTTTTGGACATGAGTTCATTAAGTCCTGGTTGATGAGATATAAGCTTCTAAAGTCGTGAACGTTGGTCGCCAGATGTTTGCCCGAGATGTTTCTAGCAATTACTTCAAATTGTTAAACTTACTTGACGCGACGTCGCCAGTGATTCTTGCACTCCGTCGCTAGTTCGACGTGAACACACACAAACAGCGTCACAGGTTTTGAACGTCCGCGGCAAATTGCCGCTCAGCGGACAGACCTCCGGTGCGATCTCATGGTGGCATGGAGAGAGCGACTGTCGCAACCCCGTGCAGGGCACGCCGCAATAGTGGCGGTAAGTCCCCTCTTTGAGGAGTGGCTGGAGAGGCGTCATGGCGTCCTCACCTACCGCCTGACGCAGGTCCTCACCGGACACGGAAGTTTCGGGAGGTTCCTGCACATCATCGGGCAGGAGGAAACGCCCGGGTGTCACCATTGTGACGATCGCCCGGAGGACACGGTGGAGCACATAGTGGTGGTCTGCCCAGCTTGAGCGGAGCACCGCCGTGCCCTCGTAGAGGCGATCGGCGGCGGCGATCTCTCGCGTCCGGCCCTGGTTCAGTCCATGGTCCGGAGCGAGAGGGAATGGGAAGCGGTCACCTCCTTCTGCGAAGCAGTCATGCTTGTGAAGGAGGAGGACGGGCGTTTGAGGGAGAGAACCTCAAACCAACCCAGCCGCCGCGGGAGACGCCCCGGGCGCCGGTCGCCGCGAGACGACTCCCGGCCACCGTAGATGCGGGCCTGTGGACGGTGAGCAATGGGTAGCTCACCGTCCGTCCGTCTATTGACGACAGGCCGTGTCGACGGCGCGTTCGTGTTTCACGCGCACCTCAAAGAGAGTCAGCAAAGCAGAGGGGCTTGCCAGGGCCTCCGCCTGCCGGGGTTACGGGTTGTTCGAAAGAGATACCGCGGCCCCGGAACGTAAAGGGCAATAGAAGGAACATGGGTGGGTTTTAGTCAGTAAAAGTCTGACACGCCCTACCGCTCCGCTTAGAGCGGGGGAACTTATTTGATGATTTCCCACCCCAAAAAAAAAAAAGGTTTTGAACGTGAACACTTGCACATTATGGTATGTGTTTGATATTTCGTAACCACGCCAGCCACCGCGCAAACGAGATCAAGCACTATATTGTGAGGATGGATGGATGGATGTATGAATGTAAGGATGTTTGTTACTTTTTCATGTCAAAACGGCTGAACGGTTCTTGATGTAATTTGGCACAGAGGTAGATTATAGACTGGAATAACACATAGGATACTTTTTTTCGATATCACGCGGGTAATGGCCGCGGGTGCCAGCTAGTCTTCATTATATTTCTATTTTCGCTGGTTGAATGGAGCAGACTTTCTGTCTCTTTATAAATTGTGGAGAAACGCGAGTAAATACTTAGAAAACAATTTCTCATTTCTATTAAGGAATGCATTAAAGGGGTTCCCTCTATCTGGCAGAATCTTGATGCTCCGAAATTTATTTGGCATAACACACTTAGCATGATTTTCTTTAAACGAACATTTTAAATGCATAAAAAATATTTGATAAAATTATCGTTTGGCATAATGTTTAGAACTTCGAATTTACAATGGCATACTTTTAAAATGGCAGAATTACATTTAGTATAATTAAGATTGGCAAAGTTCAAATTTTGCATAATATCGTTTAACATAATGTTCATTTAGAGCGATGATTATTTGGTAGAATTTGACTTGGCTTACTATGCAGATGGCAGAAATGGCTAGGTTAGGTTAGGTTAAAACTGTGACCTCCTACGCCAGCCAGAAACGACTTGCATTATTAGAAAAAAGAGATTGTTTTTAGTGGGTTACCCGGAACTGAACTATTTAGATTAGGATAATTACTTATTGTATTAAATTACATTATTTCAAATTCAATTAAATAATAACTAAAATAAATGACATTATTTTAAAGATTTAAATAATTAAAATAAATGACAACAAACAATGACAAAGATGATTCTAACTTTCTGCGATATGACAATTCTGCCGTTTAATGATTATTTATCGATATGAAATATATGCCAAAAGACGATTCTGATTGTGAACTTGATATGATGATTCTACATTTTATATTATGGATATGAAATTTATGTCTAGAGACGATTCTGACTTACAAAATTATAAGTTTTGAATGTATGATAAATGAGTGTCTGCTAAACAATTTTCTGCGAAATGAAGTTTATGCTATCCGTTGTTATGCAAAATGTGGACCCGCATTAAAGATGGACCTCTAAAGGTTACTTATAGGCCAGTTCCGAAAGATGTTGTTGCTAACTTTTTAGTTAATACCGTGATGTATGGGTCACAATGCTGGGCTGTAGAAAAGATGGATGAAAAACGATTGTATATGGCGGATATGAGAATGTTGAGATGGATGTGTGGAGTGGCAAGAATGGATTATGTAAAGATTAAGTATATGAGAGGAAGTTTGAAAGTTGCGAATGTTACAGCAAAATTGATAGTCGTTTGTCTGGTCAAGTTAGTTTCCACTTAAACAAAAATTAACTTTATACAACAACTAGCTTTTGCCCGCGGCGCGTTAAATTTGGGGTAACACAGTTCCCCTTTCCTGTTACCTTCAGTTTTTGCCCTTGCGCCTTATTGATTTGTAATGGCAAAGCGTATTTCTCCCACATATCCGACTTTAAAAAAAAATAGCCTTTGTCCGTCTTCTGGTTCCCAACTATCTTTGTACCAAAATTCATCAAAATCGGTTTAGCCATTAAGGTGTGAAGAGGTAACAAACAAACAAACTCGCTTTCGCTTTTATAATATTAGTAAGGAAAGGATTATGAGAAATTCTTGACAGTTTGTTGAGCCTAGTCAGAGACCGTTAGTCGGCATAAAAGCTCACAACAAAATATGTGTGGTAGCTATTCATAAGAGGTAAACTGACCCTTTTGGTGATGTAGATGGACCATAATCATGATGATGATGAGGGTCGGCTTCTAGTCTAACCGGAAGCAGCTGAATACCAGTATTTTACATGGAGCGACTGCCTATCTGACCTCCACAAACCAGTTAGTACTTGTAATAAGATAAGCCTTGAAAAGACTGGTGGTCAGACTTGCGGAACACTGACTATCTGTCACGACTGCCAAACATGTCTGATATTGTTGGACAATGTTAATGATTAATAGATTGTTATTAAAAATAATTTGCATAAATATTGCGTTCTTAATTCGCGACCACATCGCGTGCAACGTACAAAACTATGTAAGTACATGTATGCATATATTTAGACATGTCCGCGAAATCCACACGCTCGTCCATATCCATATCCGTCGAGGCACGTCATAGCGTATATGGTACACATATGCATTTAAAAAGAATTGTACAAAATCGTGGAAACTATGAAAACTACGTGTTAAGGCGAAATAAAAGACTGTGCTGTAATTGTAGGCGAGAAAGTAATTAATACCACCATTTATTTAACGTTTATTTTGCCGAAAATCCATAGTATTTATTTATTTTATGATTTATGTACACACAGGAGAAACAGGATAACATCATAAAAAAATAGAGTACAAAGGCACAGTTTATTTCTAAAGAAATTTCTACCAGCAGGCCTGCGAGAGGACATATAAAGAAAGAAACGTAGACAGTAGTGTGTGAGAACACTAAGAGAATAGTAACTAAAATATGAATGTAGTAGTGTTAATAACAAGAAAAACTAATTAATGAAGTTAGTAATTATACTGTTTGTGTGTGTTTGACGACACGGTTGGCGCAGTGGCTGAGCGAGCAATAACCTTGCCGCTTGCCTTTCATGTTGTGCCCGGATCTGACATTTCTTATAATTTATCTAAGTGCGACGGCGTTCCTATATTTTGTACAGACAATTTCATTTTAGTAACTTAATGATAACATTTACATTATCTATCATGACGTGTATTAACAGTTTATTAATTGTATGGTTCATTGCTTTTGTGTTTATTTTATCTATCGATTTGTATCACTCGTGTGTTGGAAAGTAACAGTTTGCGTTGAACAAAATGAAGGCATTTCGAAATATTCGAAATACAAATACTATCAAACTTATTTCAAACACTGCGGTGGACAAAGATGTACAGTCCATGCTCTTACCTTTGAACCTGATGCAGTATATCATGTTCTGTCCTAAATACCGAATCAAAGAAAACATTATTACTCCAAATAGTCTCATGTCAAACTGTGTTTCTATAATTGGAACATTAGCGTTCATGCTTGCATTTATTCACTGTGTATTTCAGTCAGTTACTAATTACAAATGTTTAGGATATAATTATTTCATGTGTTTTATATCCATAGTAAACTGCGTCTTCTATTGTCTCGGGTTCGCAATCAACTGCGTGAGTGGAGTCATTCAAACCAAAAATGATGTTCAGTTTGTTCTTACATTCCAAAATGTGCATAGATTTGTTAACAGTAAAGCAAGTTACAACAATAATATCTTTTGGAGTTGGGTTATGGTCATAGAAGTGCTGGGTTTTTATTCTATTGTAACAACCTATTTTAACCATCAGATGAGTGCGTCCTTCTACATGGTGTATGGTTTTTACCTCTTGATAGTTTTTGATTTTAATATTGTATATGCCATGCGAGTTATTAATGTATTAAAAGATAAAGTTGAATTATTGAATAGTCGAGATTTCAACTCCGAAAACTTCGTGTACGAAGAAAATCATTGCACAAGAATTTTCCAAACATATGTTGACATATTTAAATGTTACGATAATTTTAAGCATACCTTTCAGCCACTTGTAAGTAAAGTATGATTTTTATTTTAAAATACTGTACGAAACTTGTGTAATGTCATACATATATTTACCTTTCAGATACTTTATTATATTATAAAATCATTTTTCTGTAGTCTTGTTTATATCAAAGCTATGATTGACATGTCTCAAGTTGGCTTGGTAGTAAACAACATGGTACGTATAATTTTATAGATTTGACATTCGTTTATGTTAGACATGGTCCTGAAAACCAAGGGTGTCGTAGTACCCGAGACCTAACTGGGTTTTGGAGGTCAAACAGGCATTCACTCCTTGTAAAATACTGGTTTTCGGCATTCATCCTAACTAATATTATAAAAGCGAAAGTGAGTTTTTTTGTTTGTTACGACTTTACGCCTAAATGGCTAAACCGATTTTGATGATTTTTTGTACAGAGTTAGTTGGGACCCTGGAGACGGGCATAGGCTACAAAAAGTGAGAAAAGGGGGAGAAAGAGGGAAGAAAAGGGGAGAGAAAGAATTTTTTTTCGATCATCACGCGGGTTAAAGTTAGCGTTAAGTAACTATGCCACGCGAACAAAGTCGCGGGCGGAAGCTAGTTAAAAAAAAGGATGAAATCGTTTCATAAGTACTGGAAGACTAAAACAGCGATAGATAGAATGTATGAAAGATAAAATGCCTATGTATGAAAGAAGGAAACATGCTGCGTTTGGCGCATCATGTCTCCTTTTAAATTGGAATTAGGGCAGATCCATTGCCGGGGTTGCGGGTTGTTCGAAAGAGATACCGCGGCCCCGGAACGTAAAGGGCAATAGAAGGAACATGGGTGGGTTTTAGTCAGTACAAGTCTGACATGCCCCCCCGCTCCACCCAGAGCGGGGGAAGTCATTGGATGATTTCCCACCCGAAAAAAAAAGAAAAAAAAAAAAAGGGTAGATCCATATCTGCCCTAATTCCAATTGGCCATGTAATGACTCACGCGGAGAGGCCAGTAGCAGCTGGTCTTAAGTTGCCGAAAATGTGGATAGACCTATGTCACATCAAGTGAACTATTTAACTGTACTACAACTGTTTAGTTATACGTTAAAATTTTACCATCAAAAGCTTATTTTGTTACAGGATTTGACAATTTTGTTGATAATATTCGCGTTCACTACTGTGCTCCGCAATTTAATGTGGCAAACAATTTTTATCAAACAATGTGAGAACTTCTACTCAGCGATACAAAGTGTTCAAGATACTTGCACGTTGAACCTAAAGTCAGCTTGCTCTGGTTTTTTTTTTTTTACACTTTCTGTGCAGTAATAATATACCTATGTGCCTAAAATACGCTTGATTTATTTGACTAGCTTCTATTTCACATAGGCCTACATGAGCACTTAGAAAACGTCGAGAAAAGGTGCACGGTTCGGGTTGGTCGTTTCCCATGGAGAAGAACCGGCAAGAAACTCCATGGTTACTCCTTTAAAATCATTTGGTTTGACAATGTTGGTGTTACAGCGTTAGTACCTACATAAGTATGAGAGGACAGTGTAGGCCCGAGACTGACATTTTAGACTGGAATTACTTGTGGTCATGATGTATTCCTTCAACAGTACCAGTCATGTCCGAGATACTCTTAGAAGCTTTTGTGTACTTGAATTATTATTGTTCTTAATTAATGTTATGATTTTTACAGAATACGAGAAAAATCTATACAAGAACGTTCTACGCTTGCATCGAGCATCATTCAGCAAGATTAGTGCGTGCAGCCTGTTCTACGTAGACGCTGCGTTACAATTCAATCTGATGTGTCTTCTTACTAGCTACACTGTTGTATTTCTACAGTTTGCATTTTTGTAAAACAGACTTTAATAAATTGTTTGTGTGAAATGAAATTCTTTTTGATTTATTTTTATAAATTACTTTCTACATTTTGTACTATTTGTATTTAAATTAATATAAATGTCAAAAACACACATTCACTGATATGATCTAATGGTAATACATTGATTAGGATATCTTGTATGAAAAATCAAGTATCTTGACCTGGCTCGCAATGATTTCAATATGTGGAATGTGAACTCAGCGATCATTGTGTCAATAATCGTTTTAGCCAATGGCTTAATTGTCCTACTTAAGGAGGCTCTCGTTAGGCAGCTGGATCAAGAGTTTGATTCTGAAAGAAGATAAGTGCGTTAAAATCTCCGATATTTTTTGCTCATGAACTCTTTTAAAGTTTTATCCGAGTATTTGGGAGACCTGTATAATGCTAGTAATGTTTTAATGAAGGACGTAGGTTTTTGGACATGAGTTCATTAAGTCCTGGTTGATGAGATATAAGCTTCTAAAGTCGTGAACGTTGGTCGCCAGATGTTTGCCCGAGATTGTTTCTAGCAATTACTTCAAATTGTTAAACTTACTTTACGCGACGTCGCCAGTGATTCTTGCACTCCGTCGGCGTCGCTAGTTCGACGTGAACACACACAAACAGCGTCACAGGTTTTGAACGTCCGCGGCAAATTGCCGCTCAGCGGACAGACCTCCGGTGCGATCTCATGGTGGCATGGAGAGAGCGACTGTCGCAACCCCGTGCAGGGCACGCCACAGTAGTGGCGGTAAGTCCCCTCTTTGAGGAGTGGCTGGAGAGGCGTCATGGCGTCCTCACCTACCGCCTGACGCAGGTCCTCACCGGACACGGAAGTTTCGGGAGTTTCTTGCACATCATCGGGCGGGAGGAAACGCCCACCATTGTGACGATCGCCCGGAGGACACGGTGGAGCACACAGTGGCGGTCTGTCCAGCTTGGGCGGAGCACCGCAGTGCCCTCGTAGAGGCGATCGGCGGTCTCTCGCGTCCGGCCCTGGTTCAGTCCATGGTCCGGAGCGAGAGGGAATGGGAAGCGGTCACCGCCTTCTGCGAAGCAGTCATGCTAGTGAAGGAGGAGGCCGGGCGTTTGAGGGAGAGAACCTCATACCAACCCAGCCGCCGCGGGAGACGCCCCGGGCGCCGGGCGCCGCGAGACGACTCCCGGCCACCGTAGATGCGGGCCTGTGTACGGTGAGCAATGGGTAGCTCACCGTCCGTCCGTCTATTGACGACAGGCTGTGTCGACGGCGCGTTCGTGTTTCACGCGCGCCTCAAAGAGAGTCAGCAAAGCAGAGGGGCTTGCCAGGGCCTCCGCCTGCCGGGGTTGCGGGTTGTTCGAAAGAGATACCGCGGCCCCGGAACGTAAAGGGCAATAGAAGGAACATGGGTGGGTTTTAGTCGGTAAAAGTCTGACACGCACCCCCGCTCCGCCCAGAGCGGGGGAAGTTATTTGATGATTTCCCACCCCAAAAAAAAAAAAAGGTTTTGAACGTGAACACTTGCACATTATGGTATGTGTTTGATATTTCGTAACCACGCCAGCCACCGCGAAAACGAGATCAAGCACTAATGTGCGTTTCCGCACATCATCCTTCTAATATTGTGAGGATGGATGGATGGATGTATGAATGTATGGATGTTTGTTACTCTTTCATTTCAAAACGGCTGAACGGATCTTGATGTAATTTGGCACAGAGGTAGATTATAGACTGGAATAACACATAGGATACTTTTTTTCGATATCACGCAGGCAAAGCCGCGGGCGCCAGCTAGTCTTCATTATATTTCTATTTTCGCTGGTTGAATGGAGCAGACTTTCTGTCTCTTTGTAAATTGTGGCGAAACGCGAGTAAATCCTTAGGTAACAAATTCATTTCTATTAAGGAATGGATTAAAGATGGACCTCTTAGGGTTAATTTATATTGGGCAGTTCCGAAAGATGTTGCAGCTAACTTTTTAGTTAATACCGTAATGCTGGTCACAATGCTGGGCTGTAGAAAAGATGGATGAAAAACGATTGTATGTGGCGAAGGTGAGAATGTTGAGATGGATGTGTGGAGTGGCAAGAATGGATAATGTAAAGATTAAGTATATTAGAGGAAGTTTGAAAGTTGCGAATGTTACAGCAAAATTGATAGTCGTTTGTCTGGTCAAGTTAGTTTCCACTTAAACAAAAAATAACTTTATACAACAACTAGCTTTTGCCCGCGGCTTCGCTCGCGTTAAATTTGGGGTAACACAGTTCCCCTTTCCTGCTACCTGCAGTTTTTGCCCTTGCGCCTTATTGATTTGTAATGGCAAAGCTAAGTTTTCCCTTTACTTCCGTATTTCTCCCACATATCCGACTTTAAAAAAAAAATAGTCTTTGTCCGTCTTCTGGTTCCCAACTATCTCTGTACCAAAATTCATCAAAATCGGTTTAGCCATTAAGGTGTGAAGAGGTAACAAACAAACTCGCTTTCGCTTTTATAATATTAGTAAGGAAAGAATTATGAGAAATTCTTGACAGTTTGTTGAGCCTAGTCAGAGACCGTTGGTTGGCATAAAAGCTCACAACAATATATGTGTGGTAGCTATTCATAAGAGTTAAACTGACCCTTTTGGTGATGTAGATGGACCATAATCATGATGATGATGAGGGTCGGCTTCTAGTCTAACCGGATGCAGCTGAATACCAGTATTTTACATGGAGCGACTGCCTATCTGACCTCCACAAACCAGTTAGTACTTGTAATAAGATAAGCCTTGAAAAGACTGGTGGTCAGACTTGCGGAACACTGACTATCTGTCACGACTGCCAGCCAAACATGTCTGATATTGTTGGACAATGTTAATGATTAATTGATTGTTTTACTTAAAAATAATTTGCATAAATATTGCGTTCTTAATTCGCGGCCACATCGCGTGCAACGTACAAAACTATGCAAGTACATGTATGTATATTTAGACATGTCCGCGAAATCGACGCGCTCGTCCATATCCATATCCGTCGAGGCACGTCATAGCGTATATGGTACGCATATGCATTTAGAAAGAATTGTACAAAACCGTGGAAACTATGAGAACTACGTGTTAAGGCAAAATAAAAGACTGTGCAAAATTGTAGGCGAGAAAGTAATTAATACCACCATTTATTTATTTATTTATTCATTAAATGCACAATGTACAAAAAAGTTACACGCTAGGCTTATAACTAGTGAGTACATGACCCTGTTAGGGCGCAGCAAAATGACTTAAAACTAATGGTACGTAACGTATGGTAGGAACTTTCACATTATTATATTATTTAAACTTATATCTAGCCATAAACAAAATAAACAATATTCAGTAAACTTTTATCTAGCCTTAAACAACATAAACAATATTCAGTAAACTTATATCTAGCCATAAACAAAATTCATTAAACTTATATCTAACCATAAACATTTAGCACATACATAATTATATTTTAATATTCTATTTTAACTTTGGATCTTCTATAAATTCTTGGATACTATAGTAAGCTTTATCTAAGAGCAATGACTTTAAACGGGCTTTAAATATTATCAATGTTTTTGTGGACCGTATATTTTCAGGCAATTTATTATATATCTGTATACTTCGGTATTCTGGGCTATTTTTATACATTTGGAGTCTAGGTGCTGGTAAAATTAATGTAGTTTTATTGCCGAAAATCCATAGTATTTATTTTTTAATGATTTATGTACACACAGGAGAAAACACAGAAAAACATCATAAAAAACATAGAGTACAAAGGCACAGCTTATTTCTAAAGAAATTTCTACCAGCTGCAGGCCTGCGAGAGGACATATAAAGAAAGAAACGTAGACAGTAGTGTGTGAGAACACTAAGAGAATAGTAACTAAAATATGAATGTAGTAGTGTTAATAACAAGAAAAACTAATTAATGAAGTTAGTAATTATACTGTTTGTGTGTGTTTGACGACACGTTTGGCGCAGTGGCTGAGCGAGCAATAACCTTGCCGCTTGCCTTTCATGTTGTGCCCGGATCTGACATTTCTTATAATTTATCTAAGTGCGACGGCGTTCCTATATTTTGTACAGACAATTTCATTTTAGTAACTTAATGATAACATTTACATTATCTATCATGACGTGTATTAACAGTTTATTAATTGTATGGTTCATTGCTTTTGTGTTTATTTTATCTATCGATTTGTATCACTCGTGTGTTGGAAAGTAACAGTTTGCGTTGAACAAAATGAAGGCATTTCGAAATATTCGAAATACAAATACTATCAAACTTATTTCAAACACTACGGTGGACAAAGATGTACAGTCCATGCTCTTACCTTTGAACCTGATGCAGTATATCATGTTCTGTCCTAAATACCGCATCAAAGAAAACATTATTACTCCAAATAGTCTCATCTCAAACTGTGTTTCTATAATTGGAACATTAGCGTTCATGCTTGCATTTATTCACTGTGTATTTCAGTCAGTTACTAATTACAAATGTTTAGGATATAATTATTTCATGTGTTTTATATCCATAGTAAACTGCGTCTTCTATTGTCTCGGGTTCGCAATCAACTGCGTGAGTGGAGTCATTCAAACCAAAAATGATGTTCAGTTTGTTCTTACATTCCAAAATGTGCATAGATTTGTTAACAGTAAAGCAAGTTACAACAATAAGATTTTTTGGAGTTGGGTTATGGTCATAGAAGTGCTGGGTTTTTATTCTATTGTAACAACCTATTTTAACCATCAGATGAGTGCGTCCTTCTTCATGGTGTATGGTTTTTACCTCTTGATAGTTTTTGATTTTAATATTGTATATGCCATGCGAGTTATTAATGTATTAAAAGATAAAGTTGAATTATTGAATAGTCGAGATTTCAACTCCGAAAACTTCGTGTACGAAGAAAATCATTGCACAAGAATTTTCCAAACATATGTTGACATATTTAAATGTTACGATAATTTTAAGCATACCTTTCAGCCACTTGTAAGTAAAGTATGTTTTTTTTTTTAAATACTGTACGAAACTTGTATAATGTCATACATATATTTACCTTTCAGATACTTTATTATATTATAAAATCATTCTTCTGTAGTCTTGTTTATATCAAAGCTATGATTGACATGCCTCAAGTTGGCTTGGTAGTAAACAACATGGTACGTATAATTTTATAGATTTGACATTCGTTTATGTTAGACAAGGTCCTGAAAACCAAGGGTGTCGTAGTACCCGAGACCTAATTGGGTTTTGGAGGTCAAACAGGCACTCCTTGTAAAATACTGGTTTTCGGCATTCATCCTAACTAATATTATAAAAGCGAAAGTGAGTTTGTTTATTACGTCTTTACGCCTAAATAGCTACACCGATTTTGATGAATTTTGGTACAGAGTTAGTTGGGACCCTGGAGAATAGGCTACAAAAAGTGAGAAAAGGGGGAAAAAGAGGGAAGAGAAGGGAGAGAAAGATTTTTTTTTCGATCATCACGCGGTTAAAAGTTAGCGTTAGCCCAAAGTAACTATGCCACGCGAACTAAGTCGCGGGCGGAAGCTAGTAAAAAAAAGGATGAAATCGTTTCTTAAGTACTGGAAGACTAAAACAGCGATAGATAGAATGTATGAAAGATAAAATGCCTATGTATGAAAGAAGGAAACATGCTGCGTTTGGCGCATCATGTCTCCTTTTAAATTGGAATTAGGGCAGATCCATTGCCGGGGTTGCGGGTTGTTCGAAAGAGATACCGCGGCCCCGGAACGTAAAGGGCAATAGAAGGAACATGGGTGGGTTTTAGTCAGTACAAGTCTGACATGCCCCCCCGCTCCACCCAGAGCGGGGGAAGTCATTGGATGATTTCCCACCCGAAAAAAAAAAAAAAAAAAAAAGGGCAGATCCATATCTGCCCTAATTCCAATTGGCCATGTAATGACTCACGCGGAGAGGCCAGTAGCAGCTGGTCTTAAGTTGCCGAAAATGTGGATAGACCTATGTCACATCAAGTGAACTATTTAACTGTACTACAACTGTTTAGTTATACGTTAAAATTTTACCATCAAAAGCTTATTTTGTTACAGGATTTGACAATTTTGTTGATAATATTCGCGTTCACTACTGTGTTCCGCAATTTAATGTGGCAAACAATTTTTATCAAACAATGTGAGAACTTCTACTCAGCGATACAAAGTGTTCAAGATACTTGCACGTTGAACCTAAAGTCAGCTTGCTCTGGTTATTTTTTTTACACTTTCTGTGCAGTAATAATATACCTATGTGCCTAAAATACGCTTGATTTATTTAACTAGCTTTTATTTCACATAGGCCTACATGAGCACATAGAAAACGTCGAGAAAAGGTGCACGGTTCGGGTTGGTCGTTTCCCATGGAGAAGAACCGGCAAGAAACTCCATGGTTACTCCTTTAAAATCATTTGGTTTGACAATGTTGGTGTTACAGCGTTAGTACCTACATAAGTATGAGAGGACAGTGTAGGCCCGAGACTGACATTTTAGACTGGAATTACTTGTGGTCATGATGTATTCCTTCAACAGTACCAGTCATGTCCGAGATACTCTTAGAAGCTTTTGTGTACTTGAATTATTATTGTTCTTAATTAATGTTATGATTTTTACAGAATACGAGAAAAATCTATACAAGAACGTTCTACGCTTGCATCGAGCATCATTCAGCAAGATTAGTGCGTGCAGCCTGTTCTACGTAGACGCTGCGTTACAATTCAATCTGATGTGTCTTCTTACTAGCTACACTGTTGTATTTCTACAGTTTGCATTTTTGTAAAACAGACTTTAATAAATTGTTTGTGTGAAATGAAATTCTTTTTGATTTATTTTTATAAATTACTTTCTACATTTTGTACTATTTGTATTTAAATTAATATAAATGTCAAAAACACACATTCACTGATATGATCTAATGGTAATACATTGATTAGGATATCTTGTATGAAAAATCAAGTATCTTGACCTGGCTCGCAATGATTTCAATATGTGGAATGTGAACTCAGCGATCATTGTGTCAATAATCGTTTTAGCCAATGGCTTAATTGTCCTACTTAAGGAGGCTCTCGTTAGGCAGCTGGATCAAGAGTTTGATTCTGAAAGAAGATAAGTGCGTTAAAATCTCCGATATTTTTTGCTCATGAACTCTTTTAAAGTTTTATCCGAGTATTTGGGAGACCTGTATAATGCTAGTAATGTTTTAATGAAGGACGTAGGTTTTTGGACATGAGTTCATTAAGTCCTGGTTGATGAGATATAAGCTTCTAAAGTCGTGAACGTTGGTCGCCAGATGTTTGCCCGAGATTGTTTCTAGCAATTACTTCAAATTGTTAAACTTACTTTACGCGACGTCGCCAGTGATTCTTGCACTCCGTCGGCGTCGCTAGTTCGACGTGAACACACACAAACAGCGTCACAGGTTTTGAACGTCCGCGGCAAATTGCCGCTCAGCGGACAGACCTCCGGTGCGATCTCATGGTGGCATGGAGAGAGCGACTGTCGCAACCCCGTGCAGGGCACGCCACAGTAGTGGCGGTAAGTCCCCTCTTTGAGGAGTGGCTGGAGAGGCGTCATGGCGTCCTCACCTACCGCCTGACGCAGGTCCTCACCGGACACGGAAGTTTCGGGAGTTTCTTGCACATCATCGGGCGGGAGGAAACGCCCACCATTGTGACGATCGCCCGGAGGACACGGTGGAGCACACAGTGGCGGTCTGTCCAGCTTGGGCGGAGCACCGCAGTGCCCTCGTAGAGGCGATCGGCGGTCTCTCGCGTCCGGCCCTGGTTCAGTCCATGGTCCGGAGCGAGAGGGAATGGGAAGCGGTCACCGCCTTCTGCGAAGCAGTCATGCTAGTGAAGGAGGAGGCCGGGCGTTTGAGGGAGAGAACCTCATACCAACCCAGCCGCCGCGGGAGACGCCCCGGGCGCCGGGCGCCGCGAGACGACTCCCGGCCACCGTAGATGCGGGCCTGTGTACGGTGAGCAATGGGTAGCTCACCGTCCGTCCGTCTATTGACGACAGGCTGTGTCGACGGCGCGTTCGTGTTTCACGCGCGCCTCAAAGAGAGTCAGCAAAGCAGAGGGGCTTGCCAGGGCCTCCGCCTGCCGGGGTTGCGGGTTGTTCGAAAGAGATACCGCGGCCCCGGAACGTAAAGGGCAATAGAAGGAACATGGGTGGGTTTTAGTCGGTAAAAGTCTGACACGCACCCCCGCTCCGCCCAGAGCGGGGGAAGTTATTTGATGATTTCCCACCCCAAAAAAAAAAAAAGGTTTTGAACGTGAACACTTGCACATTATGGTATGTGTTTGATATTTCGTAACCACGCCAGCCACCGCGAAAACGAGATCAAGCACTAATGTGCGTTTCCGCACATCATCCTTCTAATATTGTGAGGATGGATGGATGGATGTATGAATGTATGGATGTTTGTTACTCTTTCATTTCAAAACGGCTGAACGGATCTTGATGTAATTTGGCACAGAGGTAGATTATAGACTGGAATAACACATAGGATACTTTTTTTCGATATCACGCAGGCAAAGCCGCGGGCGCCAGCTAGTCTTCATTATATTTCTATTTTCGCTGGTTGAATGGAGCAGACTTTCTGTCTCTTTGTAAATTGTGGCGAAACGCGAGTAAATCCTTAGGTAACAAATTCATTTCTATTAAGGAATGGATTAAAGATGGACCTCTTAGGGTTAATTTATATTGGGCAGTTCCGAAAGATGTTGCAGCTAACTTTTTAGTTAATACCGTAATGCTGGTCACAATGCTGGGCTGTAGAAAAGATGGATGAAAAACGATTGTATGTGGCGAAGGTGAGAATGTTGAGATGGATGTGTGGAGTGGCAAGAATGGATAATGTAAAGATTAAGTATATTAGAGGAAGTTTGAAAGTTGCGAATGTTACAGCAAAATTGATAGTCGTTTGTCTGGTCAAGTTAGTTTCCACTTAAACAAAAAATAACTTTATACAACAACTAGCTTTTGCCCGCGGCTTCGCTCGCGTTAAATTTGGGGTAACACAGTTCCCCTTTCCTGCTACCTGCAGTTTTTGCCCTTGCGCCTTATTGATTTGTAATGGCAAAGCTAAGTTTTCCCTTTACTTCCGTATTTCTCCCACATATCCGACTTTAAAAAAAAAATAGTCTTTGTCCGTCTTCTGGTTCCCAACTATCTCTGTACCAAAATTCATCAAAATCGGTTTAGCCATTAAGGTGTGAAGAGGTAACAAACAAACTCGCTTTCGCTTTTATAATATTAGTAAGGAAAGAATTATGAGAAATTCTTGACAGTTTGTTGAGCCTAGTCAGAGACCGTTGGTTGGCATAAAAGCTCACAACAATATATGTGTGGTAGCTATTCATAAGAGTTAAACTGACCCTTTTGGTGATGTAGATGGACCATAATCATGATGATGATGAGGGTCGGCTTCTAGTCTAACCGGATGCAGCTGAATACCAGTATTTTACATGGAGCGACTGCCTATCTGACCTCCACAAACCAGTTAGTACTTGTAATAAGATAAGCCTTGAAAAGACTGGTGGTCAGACTTGCGGAACACTGACTATCTGTCACGACTGCCAGCCAAACATGTCTGATATTGTTGGACAATGTTAATGATTAATTGATTGTTTTACTTAAAAATAATTTGCATAAATATTGCGTTCTTAATTCGCGGCCACATCGCGTGCAACGTACAAAACTATGCAAGTACATGTATGTATATTTAGACATGTCCGCGAAATCGACGCGCTCGTCCATATCCATATCCGTCGAGGCACGTCATAGCGTATATGGTACGCATATGCATTTAGAAAGAATTGTACAAAACCGTGGAAACTATGAGAACTACGTGTTAAGGCAAAATAAAAGACTGTGCAAAATTGTAGGCGAGAAAGTAATTAATACCACCATTTATTTATTTATTTATTCATTAAATGCACAATGTACAAAAAAGTTACACGCTAGGCTTATAACTAGTGAGTACATGACCCTGTTAGGGCGCAGCAAAATGACTTAAAACTAATGGTACGTAACGTATGGTAGGAACTTTCACATTATTATATTATTTAAACTTATATCTAGCCATAAACAAAATAAACAATATTCAGTAAACTTTTATCTAGCCTTAAACAACATAAACAATATTCAGTAAACTTATATCTAGCCATAAACAAAATTCATTAAACTTATATCTAACCATAAACATTTAGCACATACATAATTATATTTTAATATTCTATTTTAACTTTGGATCTTCTATAAATTCTTGGATACTATAGTAAGCTTTATCTAAGAGCAATGACTTTAAACGGGCTTTAAATATTATCAATGTTTTTGTGGACCGTATATTTTCAGGCAATTTATTATATATCTGTATACTTCGGTATTCTGGGCTATTTTTATACATTTGGAGTCTAGGTGCTGGTAAAATTAATGTAGTTTTATTGCCGAAAATCCATAGTATTTATTTTTTAATGATTTATGTACACACAGGAGAAAACACAGAAAAACATCATAAAAAACATAGAGTACAAAGGCACAGCTTATTTCTAAAGAAATTTCTACCAGCTGCAGGCCTGCGAGAGGACATATAAAGAAAGAAACGTAGACAGTAGTGTGTGAGAACACTAAGAGAATAGTAACTAAAATATGAATGTAGTAGTGTTAATAACAAGAAAAACTAATTAATGAAGTTAGTAATTATACTGTTTGTGTGTGTTTGACGACACGTTTGGCGCAGTGGCTGAGCGAGCAATAACCTTGCCGCTTGCCTTTCATGTTGTGCCCGGATCTGACATTTCTTATAATTTATCTAAGTGCGACGGCGTTCCTATATTTTGTACAGACAATTTCATTTTAGTAACTTAATGATAACATTTACATTATCTATCATGACGTGTATTAACAGTTTATTAATTGTATGGTTCATTGCTTTTGTGTTTATTTTATCTATCGATTTGTATCACTCGTGTGTTGGAAAGTAACAGTTTGCGTTGAACAAAATGAAGGCATTTCGAAATATTCGAAATACAAATACTATCAAACTTATTTCAAACACTACGGTGGACAAAGATGTACAGTCCATGCTCTTACCTTTGAACCTGATGCAGTATATCATGTTCTGTCCTAAATACCGCATCAAAGAAAACATTATTACTCCAAATAGTCTCATCTCAAACTGTGTTTCTATAATTGGAACATTAGCGTTCATGCTTGCATTTATTCACTGTGTATTTCAGTCAGTTACTAATTACAAATGTTTAGGATATAATTATTTCATGTGTTTTATATCCATAGTAAACTGCGTCTTCTATTGTCTCGGGTTCGCAATCAACTGCGTGAGTGGAGTCATTCAAACCAAAAATGATGTTCAGTTTGTTCTTACATTCCAAAATGTGCATAGATTTGTTAACAGTAAAGCAAGTTACAACAATAAGATTTTTTGGAGTTGGGTTATGGTCATAGAAGTGCTGGGTTTTTATTCTATTGTAACAACCTATTTTAACCATCAGATGAGTGCGTCCTTCTTCATGGTGTATGGTTTTTACCTCTTGATAGTTTTTGATTTTAATATTGTATATGCCATGCGAGTTATTAATGTATTAAAAGATAAAGTTGAATTATTGAATAGTCGAGATTTCAACTCCGAAAACTTCGTGTACGAAGAAAATCATTGCACAAGAATTTTCCAAACATATGTTGACATATTTAAATGTTACGATAATTTTAAGCATACCTTTCAGCCACTTGTAAGTAAAGTATGTTTTTTTTTTTAAATACTGTACGAAACTTGTATAATGTCATACATATATTTACCTTTCAGATACTTTATTATATTATAAAATCATTCTTCTGTAGTCTTGTTTATATCAAAGCTATGATTGACATGCCTCAAGTTGGCTTGGTAGTAAACAACATGGTACGTATAATTTTATAGATTTGACATTCGTTTATGTTAGACAAGGTCCTGAAAACCAAGGGTGTCGTAGTACCCGAGACCTAATTGGGTTTTGGAGGTCAAACAGGCACTCCTTGTAAAATACTGGTTTTCGGCATTCATCCTAACTAATATTATAAAAGCGAAAGTGAGTTTGTTTATTACGTCTTTACGCCTAAATAGCTACACCGATTTTGATGAATTTTGGTACAGAGTTAGTTGGGACCCTGGAGAATAGGCTACAAAAAGTGAGAAAAGGGGGAAAAAGAGGGAAGAGAAGGGAGAGAAAGATTTTTTTTTCGATCATCACGCGGTTAAAAGTTAGCGTTAGCCCAAAGTAACTATGCCACGCGAACTAAGTCGCGGGCGGAAGCTAGTAAAAAAAAGGATGAAATCGTTTCTTAAGTACTGGAAGACTAAAACAGCGATAGATAGAATGTATGAAAGATAAAATGCCTATGTATGAAAGAAGGAAACATGCTGCGTTTGGCGCATCATGTCTCCTTTTAAATTGGAATTAGGGCAGATCCATTGCCGGGGTTGCGGGTTGTTCGAAAGAGATACCGCGGCCCCGGAACGTAAAGGGCAATAGAAGGAACATGGGTGGGTTTTAGTCAGTACAAGTCTGACATGCCCCCCCGCTCCACCCAGAGCGGGGGAAGTCATTGGATGATTTCCCACCCAAAAAAAAAAAAAAAAAAAAAGGGCAGATCCATATCTGCCCTAATTCCAATTGGCCATGTAATGACTCACGCGGAGAGGCCAGTAGCAGCTGGTCTTAAGTTGCCGAAAATGTGGATAGACCTATGTCACATGAAGTGAACTATTTAACTGTACTACAACTGTTTAGTTATACGTTAAAATTTTACCATCAAAAGCTTATTTTGTTACAGGATTTGACAATTCTGTTGATAATATTCGCGTTCACTACTGTGTTCCGCAATTTAATGTGGCAAACAATTTTGATCAAACAATGCGAGAACTTCTACTCAGCGATACAAAGTGTTCAAGATACTTGCACGTTGAACCTAAAGTCAGCTTGCTCTGGTTATTTTTTTTTACACTTTCTGTGCAGTAATAATATACCTATGTGCCTAAAATACGCTTGATTTATTTGACTAGCTTCTATTTCACATAGGCCTACATGAGCACTTAGAAAACGTCGAGAAAAGGTGCACGGTTCGGGTTGGTCGTTTCCTATGGAGAAGAACCGGCAAGAAACTCCATGGTTACTCCTTTAAAATCATTTGGTTTGACAATGTTGGTGTTACAGCGTTAGTACCTACATAAGTATGAGAGGACAGTGTAGGCCCGAGACTGACATTTTAGACTGGAATTACTTGTGGTCATGATGCATTCCTTCAACAGTACCAGTCATGTCCGAGATACTCTTAGAAGCTTTTGTGTACTTGAATTATTATTGTTCTTAATTAATGTTATGATTTTTACAGAATACGAGAAAAATCTATACAAGAACGTTCTACGCTTGCATCGAGCATCATTCAGCAAGATTAGTGCGTGCAGCCTGTTCTACGTAGACGCTGCGTTACAATTCAATCTGATGTGTCTTCTTACTAGCTACACTGTTGTATTTCTACAGTTTGCATTTTTGTAAAACAGACTATAATAAATTGTTTGTGTGAAATGAAATTCTTTTTGATTTATTTTTATAAATTACTTTCTACATTTTGTACTATTTGTATTTAAATTAATATAAATGTCAAAAACACACATTCACTGATATGATCTAATGGTAATACATTGATTAGGATATCTTGTATGAAAAATCAAGTATCTTGACCTGGCTCGCAATGATTTCAATATGTGGAATGTGAACTCAGCGATCATTGTGTCAATAATCGTTTTAGCCAATGGCTTAATTGTCCTACTTAAGGAGGCTCTCGTTAGGCAGCTGGATCAAGAGTTTGATTCTGAAAGAAGATAAGTGCGTTAAAATCTCCGATATTTTTTGCTCATGAACTCTTTTAAAGTTTTATCCGAGTATTTGGGAGACCTGTATAATGCTAGTAATGTTTTAATGAAGGACGTAGGTTTTTGGACATGAGTTCATTAAGTCCTGGTTGATGAGATATAAGCTTCTAAAGTCGTGAACGTTGGTCGCCAGATGTTTGCCCGAGATTGTTTCTAGCAATTACTTCAAATTGTTAAACTTACTTTACGCGACGTCGCCAGTGATTCTTGCACTCCGTCGGCGTCGCTAGTTCGACGTGAACACACACAAACAGCGTCACAGGTTTTGAACGTCCGCGGCAAATTGCCGCTCAGCGGACAGACCTCCGGTGCGATCTCATGGTGGCATGGAGAGAGCGACTGTCGCAACCCCGTGCAGGGCACGCCACAGTAGTGGCGGTAAGTCCCCTCTTTGAGGAGTGGCTGGAGAGGCGTCATGGCGTCCTCACCTACCGCCTGACGCAGGTCCTCACCGGACACGGAAGTTTCGGGAGTTTCTTGCACATCATCGGGCGGGAGGAAACGCCCACCATTGTGACGATCGCCCGGAGGACACGGTGGAGTACACAGTGGCGGTCTGTCCAGCTTGGGCGGAGCACCGCAGTGCCCTCGTAGAGGCGATCGGCGGTCTCTCGCGTCCGGCCCTGGTTCAGTCCATGGTCCGGAGCGAGAGGGAATGGGAAGCGGTCACCGCCTTCTGCGAAGCAGTCATGCTAGTGAAGGAGGAGGCCGGGCGTTTGAGGG
This sequence comes from Ochropleura plecta, assembly GCA_905475445.1. Classification (NCBI taxonomy): domain Eukaryota; kingdom Metazoa; phylum Arthropoda; class Insecta; order Lepidoptera; family Noctuidae; genus Ochropleura; species Ochropleura plecta. The sequence continues at coordinate 4,196,178 of FR997738.1, read as the reverse complement.
AGAGAACCTCATACCAACCCAGCCGCCGCGGGAGACGCCCCGGGCGCCGGGCGCCGCGAGACGACTCCCGGCCACCGTAGATGCGGGCCTGTGTACGGTGAGCAATGGGTAGCTCACCGTCCGTCCGTCTATTGACGACAGGCCGTGTCGACGGCGCGTTCGTGTTTCACGCGCGCCTCAAAGAGAGTCAGCAAAGCAGAGGGGCTTGCCAGGGCCTCCGCCTGCCGGGGTTGCGGGTTGTTCGAAAGAGATACCGCGGCCCCGGAACGTAAAGGGCAATAGAAGGAACATGGGTGGGTTTTAGTCGGTAAAAGTCTGACACGCACCCCCGCTCCGCCCAGAGCGGGGGAAGTTATTTGATGATTTCCCACCCCAAAAAAAAAAAAAAAAAGGTTTTGAACGTGAACACTTGCACATTATGGTATGTGTTTGATATTTCGTAACCACGCCAGCCACCGCGAAAACGAGATCAAGCACTAATGTGCGTTTCCGCACATCATCCTTCTAATATTGTGAGGATGGATGGATGGATGTATGAATGTATGGATGTTTGTTACTCTTTCATTTCAAAACGGCTGAACGGATCTTGATGTAATTTGGCACAGAGGTAGATTATAGACTGGAATAACACATAGGATACTTTTTTTCGATATCACGCAGGCAAAGCCGCGGGCGCCAGCTAGTCTTCATTATATTTCTATTTTCGCTGGTTGAATGGAGCAGACTTTCTGTCTCTTTGTAAATTGTGGCGAAACGCGAGTAAATACTTAGAAAACAAATTCGTTTCTATTAAGGAATGGATTAAAGATGGACCTCTTAGGGTTAATTTATATTGGTCAGTTCCGAAAGATGTTGCAGCTAACTTTTTAGTTAATACCGTAATGGGTCACAATGCTGGGCTGTAGAAAAGATGGATGAAAAACGATTGTATGTGGCGGAGGTGAGAATGTTGAGATGGATGTGTGAAGTGTCAATAATGGATAATGTAAAGATTAAGTATATTAGAGGAAGTTTGAAAGTTGCGATTGTTACAGGAAAATTGAAAGTCGTTTGTCTTAATATGTACATGTAATCAGGAAGGACGAAGCGCATGTGACTAAAAGAGTGATAGATATGCATGTTTATGGCTATATGGTAAGAAATGAGATGAAAGTGAAATGAGTAAACGATGCCAGGGAAGAATGGAAGAAGTAAAAGTGTTACGTCGACCCCAATGTTTAATTCCCATGTTATAGGGTGTGAGCCTATTAGCAACAATCGGGCGCCATGACTGCTGCTGAGAAATTCATGGCAGAAAAACTCTATGACGCTTTTTCCGACCTAGGAATCGAACGAGGACGTCATGCTAAACGCTCGCTCTTACGATAACTAGACCAACGACATAGTATAAAGAGGGGAAGTACGATAACTTCATACAAACGCGTAGCGCGCGGCTTGTATGTGTGCGCCGTAGTATCTATGCGTCGCCGCACCCACACTAAACAAAATCTCGGCTCCTTTCGCGCTGCGCCAGTCGGGGCTAACACTGCACGAGGTTCGCGCGTCACGGCTTTTCGGCACCGCTAAACGAATAAAAAATGTCTGATAATCGCGGGAGAAAGTATTCCTGTGTGTTTGGGTGTCTTAATAATTCATCAATTCCAGAATTGTCTGTTCAGATTACCTATTGAACTTCGCTCGGTTTATTTTATCTTTTTTTTATCACTAGGTACATAGTATAAAACTAAGTCGCTATCCGCCGTCTGTCTGTCCCTATGTATGATTAGATCTTTAAAACTCCGCAACGGATTTTGATGCGGTTTTTTTTAATAGATAGAGTAATTCTTAAGGAAGGTTTTAGTAAATAATTTGTTAAGTTTTTGTATTTATTTCTGTGTACATTAACGATATTTGTTGAAGATGTCGGCAAAAAGTATGCTGTCTGGGAGCTTTCAACGAAAACGCTGCCTAAACCCTTTAAGATATAACTAAATAATGTATGGTGTAATTATGTATCTTATATAGGTCTACAGAAAAGTCAGCGGTGGCCGGTGACATATGTCTATATCTTAAGGATAACATACTATATCCATTTTAATACTTTAACAAATGGTCAATTATAAAGCGCTAACTTAGAAAGCTATTTACACAAATACAGTATTAATCCTTATCATTTTAAATAGGTTGGTTGGCATGAACATTTCATGAAGATTATTTTTTCCCTTTACATCATGCAGATTAAATAAATACTTTAGGAGATACAGCAAAATCAAAATAACGCGCCACAAAATTAATTTCGTGTCGCCCGTGACTAGGCTGGCCCGCGCGGGCGGGGTGAGGGAACAAGTCGCTCATCGCTCGAGTGCGCGACCCGAACACGGGTAGACGCGTGAGCACAGAGTAGGTACGTTGAGTTGACAGGTTCCTTACAAACTAAATTCAAATCCTTTATTTGTGAACATAGGTACAATAAGATTTAATTACATCAAATATAATAAAACATAGGTTTTATGAAGTTTTATAATACATACCTATTAGTTAGATCCGTACCATTACCTATGGACGGACGGACAGCGAAGACTTAGTAATAGGGTTTTTACCCATTGGGGACGTAACCTTAAAAATGAAACGTAGTTACCTAATTTTATTTATACTTCGATTTTGTTATTTTTGCTATAGGCTGCTTTTTATCAACACACCACGCGGGCGAAGCCGCGGGTGGAAGTTAGTTATAAATAATGCTGCTCTGTATCTTGAATACATTTCTATATTTGATAGGAAAACCATTGTTGAATTTTATTGACTATTATGAGATCTTTGACAGGGCTGGGCTTTAAACTAATGAATTTGTGATAGTACAAATTAGAGAGGCCTGACAAACCCTGTACCCAGAAAATAAAAGTAAAAAATACAACTTCTCGACCCTTGCCAATTTATAGGTACTGAATTAAAATTTAGCTAAAAGTGACAACCCTATGACAGTAGGCAATTATATCGCGAATTGGGCCGGAGATAACCTACTTCCCCTCTATTTACTTTGCCAACGATGAACGGTATAAACGCTGCAATATTTGAAAGTGTACTTATTATAAACTAGCTTTCACCCGCGGCTTCGCTCGCGTTAAATTCGGTATAACACACCAAGCAGACCTGTAGTTTTTGCTCTTGCGCCTGATTGATTTGTAATAGCAACGCAAAGTTTTCCCTTTTCTTCCCTCGTTCTTCCTCATATCCCACTTTTTTTAAATAAAAATTATGTCCGTCTCCTGGTTCCCAACTATCTCTGTACCAAAATTCATCAAAATCGGTTTAGCCATTAAAGCGTGAAGAGGTAACAAACAAACAAACAAACTCACTTTCGCTTTTATAATATTAGTAAGGAAGTAAGGATTAGTTCTTGTAAGTTAGACACCCATTCGACTTACAGTGAAGGAAAATAATATATAGAGAAACGTGGACGACTGATGATTTATTTGCGCAAGAACAAGATACTGTCAGAATGTTTGAAAAATTGACGCAAGTTTTGGTAATTGCGTTATATTGGAGTATTCATTTTATTTGGTACCTACTGTATTTCTGCGATATATAAAGCTTCACTATAATAATATATCTTTATTATCATGGCGAAACATTTCAACGAATCTTATAATATTAGATTATACGAATTATACAGGTCTGCGAGACAATTTTTTTTATAGTTTTATTTCCGAGTACTTACTCGGAAATAAAACTATAAAAAATTGTCTGCATGAGTTATATGACTTCATTAATTTTCGAAGATTACATAGCACGAATCTTCTTTCCGAATTTAAGGCTTGATGCCTAACAAGAGCCTCCTTAAGTAGGACGCTTAAGCCATCAATGGCTGAAACGACTATTGCTACAAGGATTGGTGAGTTCACATTCCACATGTCGACAATATCGCGAGCTAGGTCGGCTATATTTGATTTTGATATAAGATTCAAATATAAGATTTAAAATATTTCTGTCAGTGAATGTATGTAAAACTGAAAACCTCAAACGGCGCAATGTCATATTTTGATTGGTAGTTATGTTTTTGAGCCGTTTGGGGCTGAAACAATAGTGGGGTCCGAGTGCCCATGTAGTATTTCGAGAAATCGCCAAGCGGTTGGTCGACTCTTCTCGTGACCAGAGAGCTGGCCTGTTTTTTGGGCAAAAAGTTAACATTGTCATCCAACGAGGTAATGCTGCCAGCCTTCTGGGCACTTTTCCTGTTGACTGCGATGCGGACGAATTTTGTTGACGCCCTGTAATTTACCACCATTTTTACTTGCACATATTTTTATTATTAGTTTGTGTCTATTTATAGTTTTTAATTAGAAGTATTAAAAATATAGAAATAGTAAGTTTTACAAAGAAATAAAGAATAATGACATTCCACACAAACAATTTATTATAGTCTATATTACAAAAATGCAAACTGCAGAAATACAACAGTGTAGCTAGTAATAAGACACATCAGATTGAATTGTAACGCAGCGTCTACGTAGAACAGGCTGCACGCACTAATCTTACTGAATGATGCTCGATGCAAGCGTAGAACGTTCTTGCATAGATTTTTTTCGTATTCTGTAAAAATCATAAGATTAATTATAAACAATAATAATTCAAGTACGCAAAAACTTCTAAGTTTATCTTGAACATGACTGGTACTGTTGAAAAACTACATCATGACCACAAGTAATTCCAGTCTAAAATGGTCAAGCCAAATAAATCAAGCACATTTGAAGCTCATAAGTTTATTGTAACAGAAAGCGTGCAAAAAGAAATAACCAGAGCAAGCTGACTTTAGATTAAGTGTGCAAGTATCTTGAACACTTTGAATGGCTGAGTAGAAGTTCTCGCATTGTTTGATCAAAATTGTTTGCCACATTAAATTGCGAAACAGAGTAGTGAACGCGAACATCATCAACAAAATTGTCATATCCTGTAACAAGACAAGCATTTAATGGAACAAAACAAATGTAGTATTATAAAGTGGTCCACTTTAAGCGACATAGGTCTATCCAATTTCATAGCATTTTCGGCAACTTTAGACCACCTGCTACTAGCCTCTGCGTAAATCGTTACTCTTCACCAAATCTGCTCCAATCCCAAATTTGTATTCCATGTATCGTCATTTTATCTTTTATATACTTCATCTATCGTTGGTTTAGTCTTCCATTACTCATGAAATTATTCAAATAAATTAAATCTTTCGGGTCGGCTCCGAATGTCTCTTTCTTTAACACATAGTCATTTTAACTTTCATACAGTCTCACACATCAGTCGTTGTTTTAATCTTCTACTACTTTTGAGAAATCATTCAAGTGTTTCTATGAATCCTTTCTTTTTTATATTTATCCTTATTTGTATGAATGCTGAAAACTAGTATTTTAGATGGGGGGGATCTCCAAAACCCAGTTAGGCCTTGCGTACTACGACACCCTTGGCAAAACCTGTTGTAAAATTTTCAGGATCATGACAAACATTAAGGAAAATCCACAAAATTATACGTACCATGTTGTTTACAACCATGCCAGCTTTAGACATATCAATTATTGCTTTGATATAAGTAAGACTACGGAAGAATGCTTTTATAATATAATAAAGTATCTGAAAAGTAAATATATAAATGACATTATACCAGCTTTGTAATGTATTTTAAAATTGAAACGTTCCTATACTTACAAGTGGCTGAAAACTGCATTTAAAATTATCGTAACATTTAAATATGTTAACATAAGTTTGAAATACTCGTGTGCAATCATTTTCTTCGTGCACGAAGTTTTTGAAGTTGAAATCTCGACTATTCAATAATTCAACTTTATTTTGTAAAACATAAATAACTCGCATGGCATATACGATATTAAAATCAAAAACAATCAAAAGGTAAAAACCATACACCATGAAGAAGGACACGCCCATCTGTGTGTTAAAATAGGTTGTAACAATGGAATAAAAACCCAGCACTTCTAAGACCATAACCCAACTCCAAAAAATATTATTGTTGTAACTTGTTTTACTGTTAACAAATCTATGCACTTTTTGGAATGTAAGAACAAACTGAACATCATTTTTGGTTTGAATGAGTCCACTCACGCAGTTGATTGCGAACCCGAGACAATAGAAGACGCAGTTTACTATTGATATAAAACACATGAAATAATTAAATCCTAAACTTTTGTGGTTAGTAACTGACACAAATACACAGTGAATTAATGCAAGCATGAACGCTAATGTTCCAATTATAGATGCACACTTTGAGATGAGGCTAGTTGGAGTTATGATATTGTCTTTGATGCGGTATTTAGGACAGACCATGATATACTGCATCAGGTTCAAAGGTAAGAGCATGGACTGCACATCTTTGTCCACCGTGGTGTTTGAATTAAGTTTAATGGGATTTGTATTTCGAATATTTCGAAATGCCTTCATTTTGTTCAACGCAAACTGTTACTTTCCAACACACGAGTGATACAAATCGATAGATAAAATAAACACAAAACTAATAAACCATACAATTAATAAAATGTGAATACACGTCATGATAGATAACGTAAATATTATCATTAAATGACTAAAATGAAATTGTCTGTACAAAATATAGCCGTCGCACTTAAATAAATTATAAAAAATGTCGGATCCGGGCGTAACATGAAAGGCAAGCGGGTCTTTAGTTTGGGGACGGGCGAAGCGGGAGGAAATGTCAGACTTAAACCTAACTACTAATTAATCAATTTAAATTAAAAAAACATCAATTTTCCTTCCTTTGACCTTTGTGTTTCGGAGCCGCAGTACCTCTTTCGAACATCTCGCAACCCAAGCAGGCAGTGGCCCTGGCGCGTATTGCCATTGTGTATATCAGTACAGACACCCATAGTCTGTACTAGATCACTTTGTGCTCTTAAAAATAACAAATACTCTAAAGCAAACTACGTATAACTACAGACCAGTCTGTATAAGTATACAGTTTGCTTGCATATTTTTAAAGCAAACTACGTATGACTACAGACCTGTCTGTATAAGTATACGGTTTGTTCGCATATGTCTAAAGCAAAATGTGCTCTCACTGATTACTACCTATCAAAGTGGCTCGACGGAGCCCCGCTTCGCGGGGCTCCTACCTCTGCATTCAAGGTTTAAAGTAACCTAACACGAAGGGGATGGCGGGGTCTTTCAGACCCCGCCATCCCCTTCGAACCTAACCTGTCCATGTCGGGGTGCCTACTACGGCAGCCAAATTGTCTGTACTCGTATGTGTTTTGCTCTCACGAATTAGAGCAAAGTGTATTTTATTTCAGTCTGTCTCTGTACTGATATGCAGTATGCTCTCTAGCTACAAGAGCATATTGCGTGCGATTACAGAGCAACCCCTGTCTGTGCTAGTATACATTATGGCAATACGCGGCCCTGGCAGGTCCACCTGCTTTGCATCTCATCAGGTTGCGATGATAGTTTAATTGAGAAGGGCATAAAGTTTGTCTTGTCTCCATTTAAAGTGAACGTGTTTGTACATAGCCAAGACACGACAATACCTAGCGCTGATTTAGCTCGTTTATGGACATCCTCCAAGTCTTGGGTCATATTTTCCAGGTGTATGTTACTACTTGGGATGGACAAATTACGAACACTGTTAGCAAAGACTAAAAAAAAGAGTGAGCCCTAAAATTTTGCCCTGAGGAACTCCAACATATGCGAACTCTATCAACAGAACAGTGTCAGTAAGAACACTCATCAGATTTTTTTGTGACGCAGCGTCTACTTAGAACAAGCCATACCCCGGTATATTTCTCCATAATGCTAGCTAAATAAAAACCCGGTCAAGCGCGAGTCGTACTCGTATACCGAGGGTCCCATAGAAACTTGTGACATATACGGCCATATTTTTTGACTACGTAAACTTAGAGGATTGGTATTTTTACAGTTCTAAAGGACCGCGAACTTGAGTATATGGTTTTAATTTCAACTTGATATGTTTACGCGTTACTGAGATTAAGATACTGATAGACAGACAGACGGATGACAAAGTGATCCTACAATGGTTCCTTTTTTTCTCGTAACGAAGTATGATTTAGCATGTGTTAGTGATACGAATAAATAGGTAAGTTGTCGAGAAAAGGTCATACAAAGCATGTTCTATCTTTTAATCTATCTTAATGGCACGCTATTCCCATATTTTGTTTAGACTTAATACAAGTCATTAATGATAACTATACATTATTCATCATTAGAATTTCATAAAAAAAATAGTTAATATTTATAATGTCTATCGATCATTGTATCATTTGTGCGTCGGAAAACTGATGTTTTTGATGAAAAAATGAAGATATTTCAAAATAACAGCAAAACATATCCTGTTAAACTTATTTCTAACGACACCTTGGATAAAGATGTGGAGTCGATGATCTTTCCTTTGAATCTGATGCAACATATAATATTGTTTCCTAAATATCACATCAAAAATAGTGTTATCACTCCAAATAGCTCCATTTCAAAGTTTATTTCGATGATTGCGACACTTGTGTTTGTGTTTGTAGAAATTCATAGTACGTATGTGATAATGTCTAACTACAGAAGCCTCGGAAATATTACTTTTGTTTATTACATTTCTTTTTGCGATTGCATTTTCTTTTGTATTGGGTTCATTATGAATTTAGTGATTGAACTTGTCCGGACCAAAACTTATGTTCATTTTATCCTTAAGTTTCAAAATGTGCATAGATTTATTAACAATGAATCCGGTTTCAGATCTATTATTTTTTGGAATTGGATATTTTTTTTAGTAGTTCTAAGTTTTTATGTCGTTGTTGTAACATATCTTAATAGTAAGATGGGTACACCTTTCTATTCGTTATATGGTATTTATACTCTCATTATTTTCGATTTTAATATTATTTATGTTATACGAGTTATTCGATTTTTGGAAAATGAAGTATCTCTGTGGAGCATTCGAGATTTTAACTCGCTAGAAACAGAAAACATGCTTAGAGAAAAATACAGTAATAGAGCGTTTCAAGCGTACGCTGAAATATTAGAGTGTTATGATATTTTCAAACAAAATTTTCAGCAATTTGTAAGTACAAACCTTTTTGTTAGGGAAACATTTTCACTCGTTAAGACATTTACTATAAATTTACTGAGTTTTGTCGCATTTCAGATACTTTATTTTAATATGAAAGCATTCATTTACACTCTAATTAACATACAACACGTGATTGGCATGTTTCAAGTAGGCTTGATTATTGATAACGTGGTAAGTGTCATTGTTACATCTAATTCTCATGTTTTCATATTTTATCTAAAGGTTTATATTGCCACAGCCAGAACAAACTAACTTTTTGTTTAGGTTCGCGATTTTCTTAAAATAAGTTTTTAGTAAGGAGATTAGTAATTCCGTGTTTTGATTGCATTCGTTACCTGACATCTCCAGTGTTAATACTCTATGATGTGCATTTCGTTCCTGACGTCTCCACTATTATTACTCCTCTAATGCAACGTGCATGTCAGTTGTCAAACAGTTTAGGAATATGGACATAATACAATAGAGCTCCCCCCTCCTTGTTTTTATTATCGTGATAAAATAAAGCCTATGTCACTACCTATTTTACTCCTTGTCAAATTTCAAATCAGCCATTTAGTCGTGAAAAGGTACATACAAACAAACAAAATTACTTTCACATTTTTATAATATTAGTATGGATTCATCGAAATGGGTGTAGACACCCACTTTAAGGAAATCTGAGACCCACATATGGAATGATTACAGGCTGTCCAAGTTGCTTTATTAGAATTGTAGAGTAAAATACTCGTTTTGTTACAGAATAAGACATTTTTGGGGACAGTGGTCAAGGTCATTTTTTTGATAAAGAACATGACGTTGCAAACAATGTTGATCTATCAATGCGAAAAGTTCTACTCAGCTGTTCAAAGTGTTGAAGATACTTGTACACTTATAATGAAGTCAACATGCTCTGGTTATTTTTGTTTATCAAAAATCGCCGCGAGACGACTCCCGGTCACCGAAGACGCGGGTCTGTGGACAGTGTCAGCGGGGGGCGGTGTCAGACTTTTACTTACCCATCTATGTTTCTTCTTCTGCCCTTTCTGTTTCTGGGCCGCGGTATCTCTTTTGAACTACCCGCAACCCCGGCAGGCAGTGACCCTGGCAGGCCCCTGTTGCTGACATCTGTTACGAACGCGTCGTCAACACGGTCTTTCGTGAATAAACGGACGGACGGTGAGCTACCTATTGCTCACCGTCCACAGACCCACATCCACGGTCGTAGGGACTCCTCTCGCGAAAACGGGACCCTTATAGTATCACTTTGTTTTCCGTCTGTCTGTCTGCCTTTCAGGACACTTTATCTCAGGAACGCGTGGAGGTATCAAGTTAAAATTAAATCCATGTACTCAAGAGTCTTGTAGCGTGAAAAAATCAACCCTCCTAGTGTACACAGTCAAAAGATATAATATGGTCGTTTATGTCACAAATTTGTACGGAACCCGCGCTGATCGAGTCCGACTTGCAGTTGCCCGGTTTTTGTCTTGTATTGTTGACTATTGTCTTCTTTTTTGTAGAAAGAAAACCTAACACATCAAAGTCATGCAAAATTTTTCAAAACCGCTTGATTTGTGTTAAATTTTTCATTGATCTGTATTGGACATTGGACAACAAATTTTAAAATTCGAAATATTTTATTAGAAATCCGAACACTTTTTTATTTTAATCTTTTGTTTTAATATATTTATTGAAAATTCGTGATTTTTTTGCAGAGGTTGAGAAAATAATGTGCAAGAACGTCCTACGCTTACATCGAGTAAAATTCAGCAAGATACGTGCATGCGGCCTGTTCTACGTAGACGCTGGATTACAATTAAATCTTATGTGTCTTGTCACTAGCTACACCATTACATTGCTGCAGTTCTCCTTTTTGTAATTGTAAATTTAACCAACTTCAAAAAAAGAGGAGGTTCTATGTTCGATGGTTGACCGTTTTTTTTTAAGTATGTTCCCCGATTACTCCGCTAACTGAGGACCGATTTTCATAATTCTTTTTGTTCAAAAGGGTGCTTCCGAGGTGGTCTCATATTAATTTTATTTTAAATATGCTTGGGTAGTTTATGAGCCTATGATATTAATTTTTTCTTCTATTTCTATATGGATGATCTGCCAATCTTTTAGTAACAATGGAAAATGAAAACTCGATATAAATTATGTGATATATCACTAAGAATGCTGAGATAAGTTTTTTTTGCAAAAAAAAAACGACTTGGTGCCAACCACTTCCGGAAGTAAAGTTATTTTCCACTTTTTTTTTTTAAGTTGGTTATTTTTTTGCAAAAAAGGTTTTGTCTTCAATATGTCGGTTAATTGTTTTAAATAAATGAGCCTTAGTTTAAGCCAAATTAAAACACCTATCTCTTGAGTCATCAAAACACTCCCAGAATGTAATAATAATAGTGTTTTTTGTCTATCCATCGACAAATAATTCATTAACGATGTCAATATTATGATGATATTATATATTATCTGTTGTAAATAATTCGATCTGAAGCCTTTATAATATATTAAAGACAATTGATTGTTCTATAACTTGTTTCTAAGACAGCTAGTGTTGTTTGCTTCCTGATCATGCAGACACTTCGAAATACTGAAAGAAAATATGATGTGAACTTAATAATGAAAAATACAGTCGATAAAGATGTGCAGTCAATGCTTTTGCCTTTAAATCTTATGCAATATATCATGTTCTGTCCTAAGTACCGAATCAAGAACGACTTTATAATTCCAAATAGTCTCTTTTCCAAGTTTGTTTCAATGATAGTAACGTCAATATTTGTGTTTTTGTTCATACTCAGCACCTATGCGGTTGACGTGGACAGAAACAAGCAAGGATATACCGCTTTGATGATTATCACTTTTTACTGCGTCTGTCTCTTCTACTGTTTCGGTTTTGCTATGAATTTCGTGATCGGAATTATTCAAACCAAAAACAATGTCCATTTTGTACTAACTTTTCAAAATGTGCACAGATTTCTCAACAAAAAAGCCAGTGTGAATCATTTCATTATTTGGAATTGGATTTTCGGCAGCTTGGCCCTGGGTTTTTATATCTTTATTTCCATTTATTTACATACCCAATTAGGTATACCGTTCTATATTACCTTTATTAACTACTTTTTGATTATTTTCGATTTCAATATTGTTTATGCCACGCGAGTTATCAAATTGTTGGAAATTAAAGTGAACCAATGGATTTTGTATGTTTTAAACTCTCAAGAATTAACTATTCATGGTGAAGTGTCATACGAAAACATGTTTCAGGCTTTCGTTGATATTTTGGAATGTTATTATATTCACATAGTTGGTTTTCAACAATTCGTAAGTATCTTTGTAATTGATTATCATAGAGCACGGAGACTGCTTGGCAGACGCTTTTAAAATGTGGTGATTCCGTCATCATTATCTTCCTGATCTTGTAGCTTGAAACTTAATCTTTTTGCCGTTCATTAACATATCATACTAGCTTTTGCCCGCGGCTTCGCTCGCGTTAAATATGGGGTAACACAGTTCCCCTTTCCTAATTTGCAGGTACCTGCAACCTTGAGTTTTTGCCCTTGCGCCTTATTGATTGTAATAGCAATGCTAAGTTTTCCCTTTTCTTCCCTCTCAATAATTTTTTTTAAATAACCTATATCCATCTCCAAGGTCCCAACTATCTCTGTACCAAAATTCATCCAAATCGGTTTGGCCATTTAGGCGTAAAGACGTAACAAACAAACTCACTTTCGCTTTTATAATATTAGTAAGGATTTTTTTTAATGAATATGACTAACTTTTACAAATTTCAGATCCTATATCAGATTCTTGCGATAGTCATTCACTCCCTTAGTTACACTCAAGTGGCAATTGAAATGTTTAAAACAGAAATAATGAAAAATGACCACAATATCGTGAGTAGTTTTTCTTATCTGTCATCACGGTTATTGGAGACTACTCAATAATAAATTATCATTTACAGAATGACTCAATTTCAACAACGTTGGTTGTTTTTTGTTGGTTGATGAAGGATTTGATGTGGCAAACCCTGCTGGTTCAACAATGCGAGAAGTTCTACCTAGCTCTTCAAAATGTTCAAGATACTTGCGCAATTATTTTGAAGTCAACTTGTTCAGGTTATTTATTCTATACTCATAATCCAGTTAGTCTTTTTCCAAATAAGGTCGGCTCCCCGTTTAACAGAATGCATCGATAGGGTGACTGTTACTTTTATCTTCCGCTTGGTAAGGAGTATTATTTTTAACATTCGCATTTATTATTTTATCATATCGTGGATTCGGCGATCATTGTGCCGATAGTCGTTACAGCCATTGGCTTAATTGCCAAGAGCCTCGACCAACACCTGAGAAGGCTCTCGTTAGGCAGCTGGATCAAGGGCTTGATACAGAAAGCGGTACTCCTGGACACGGCTCGTATTGTTAGGAGGTTCCTTTCTCTGGAGCCCTGACCGCCGGTAGCTTGGATCCTGTTCCCGATACCGGTGGGCTACTATTTTTTTATTTTTAAATGTTTTTTTTATCCTTTTTGTTAAGAAATATTTAAAAATGTAACTATATGTAAGAAAAACCAATAAATGAACATACAATTTTAATTATAGTAGGAAGTAGGATATTAGTAGGATTAGTAAGATAGCTGTCGTCGGCGTGATATCGAAAAAAAAGTATCCTATGTGTTATTCCAGATCATAATCTACCTCTGTGCCAAATTTCATCAAGATCCGTTCAACCGTTTCGACGTGAAAGAGTTACAAACATCCATACATCCATCCATCCTCATATGTGTGTGGCGCCCTGGATGGTTTCGATTTACAAATCAGTCCGGCAGATGGCGCTGCAGTATCTAAGTTATTTATCTATACTGCAACTAAACGGCTGGATTGATTTGAATGAATTATGATTAAAGTATTCTAGTACTTTAATCATAATTCATTCAAATCAATCCAGCCGTACAGGTTAACAAGAACTTGCATGAACAGATAGTGCATGCAAGTTCTTGTTAACCAACTGCGTCGAGATAAAACTACTAGGATTGCATAAAATTCACAGTGGTATTCTTTCTAACAGTTTGGTCTGTATACACAGCTATCGGCTGTATAACATCACGCTACAATAGTTGGGGGCTGAGTAGTGAGTGAAATCACTGGGCACAGCTAGTTTTATATAAAGACTAGCTTTTGCCCGCGGCTTCGCTCGCGTTAAATTCAGGGTAACACTGTTCTCCTTTTCCTGATTTGCAGGTACCTGCTACCTGTAGTTTTTGCCCTTGCGCCTTATTTATTGTAATAGCAAAGCTAAGTTTCCCCTTGTCTTGCCTCTTCCTCCCCCTTATCCCACTTTTTTTAGCTTATACAAAATACAAATACAAAAAATCTTTATTCTTCCTCCACAAACAACACTTATAGAACTAAACACACTTTTAAAAGATAACAATATATGCAGTAAGCATCTAATGTTCATTTGTGGGAGACAGGTGCCTAAACTAAGCCGTGGCCTGTATTTTAGGACACCAGGGACTCCCCCCTACGGGGACAGATAGCGTCAAATATTAATTATGTCAGTCTACAGGGTCCCAACTATCAACAAACAAACTCATTTTAGCTTTTATAATATTAGTAAGGATTTTATTTGTGTATTCGGCAGATGCTAAGAAAAAACTATGCAAGAACGTTCTGCGTTTACATCGAGCATCCTTCAGCAAGATACGCGTGTGTGGTCTGTTCTACGTCGACGCTGCATTGCAATTAATCGTGATGAGTTTTCTTACTAATTACACTGTCGTGTTATTACAGTTTGCATTTTTGTAATCGTATATTATGCAATAAATTGGATTTTCATTGCACAGTATTATTATAAAACATCATACACCCAAAATTCGCCAATTATAGAAGGAAAGAAAGAAAAAATATTTATTAATGATATTCAGACATGATAGAACATGTAGCTTTAAGCCAGTTATAACGCTTGGTGGCACTCGGCTAAACATCGTTTCGAAATTTAAATATCTAGGTCATGTAATAAAAGACAATCTTAAAGATGATGACGATATGGAAAGACAAAACAGGTCCATAGCCGCAAAAAGTAATATGTTGGCACGTCGTTTCGCTCGGTGCAGTAACGCCGTGAAGATCACCCTGTTCGTGGCTTACTGTCAGGCGTTCTACACCTGCTACCTATGGAAGAACTACACACAGCGGACGTACCACGCGCTACGCGTGCAGTACAACAATGCCTTCAGAGCTATGCTCAACCTGCCGTGGAGGTGTAGTGCGTCTGGCATGTTCGCTGAGAACAGGGTGGACGATTTTTATGCAATAATGAGGAAGCGGGCCGCCTCCTTCATGTCCCGAATAAGAACTACTAAAAACGTAATTGTCAGGGCTGTGTATGACTGCTGCAAATTTGATATTTGTGATTTGTAATTGTCTAATTAATGTATTTAAAATTGAATAATAATATAATGTCTGAATCTTATCTATTTTCTCTTGTTTTTTTGTATTATGTAATTTGTATTTTTTTTTTTTATGTGTAATGTATAATTGTAATTATGGGTGTACTACCTGAAATAAATGAATTTTATTTATTTATTTATTAACATAATTAACAAACATTAAACATGCAAAGCATCGCAACCATTTATAATATAAATACGTATATGGAACAACTCGAACACTCGAGGAGCTCGTGGCTTAATAATAGCAGCCGCTCGGGTCGATCTTTAGGTTAAGTCACGCTTGCCTAGGTTGGTCTGTGGATGGGTGACCACCCGTTACATACCGAGTTTCCTCTGTGCCTCGGAAAGCACGTTAAGCCGTTGGTCTCGGCTGTCATTTGTAGATCTTTGGCAGTCGTTACCGGTAAGTCAGTGTTCCGAAAGTCTGACAACCAGTCTTACCAAGGGGTATCGCATTACCCAGTACTAACTGGGTTGTGGAGGTCAGATAGGCAGTCGCTCCATGTAAAATACTGATATTCAGCTGCATTCGCTTAGACTGGAAGCCGACCCCAACATAGTTGGGAAAAGGCTAGGCAGATGATGACATATATGGAACAAAATTAAAAAAAAAAATTGCTCGTCGTGATTGCGACAAGTAAGTCACCACTCATCATGATGCTGTGCTATGGAAGCCAAGTAAAGTTAAAGTATGAGATTAATTTTGAGGCGGCGCGGCGCCAGCAAACAATTATCGACGATCAATCAAGCTGTCAATATTTCCCGTTTTTAACCGACTTCTAAAAAAGGAGGAGGTTCTCAATTCGGATGTTTGTATGTTTTTTTTTTAGGTTTGTTCGCGCTTAACTCCGTCGCATGCCAACCGATTTCAAAAAATATTTTTTTGTTGGAAAGTTTATACTTCCCAAATGGTCCCATGAAAATTTTATCGAAATCGGACAAGCCGTTATTGAAAAATCAACAAAAAATAATTTAAAGCCTAGCCAAAGAAATCGAGGGAAGTTTTTTTAACCGACTTCTAATAATACTATAACTAAAAATGCTGAAATAAAAAACTTTTTTGCAAAAAATAAAACCGATTTCCAAAAAAAAAAACTAAAAAGTGGAAAATAACTTTATTTCCGGAAGTCGGTGGCTTTTGTTGGTTTCGTTGACTTTTTTGCCACCGACTTCCGGAAATAAAGTTATTTTCCACTTTTTAGTTTTTTTTTTGGAAGTCGGTTTTATTTTTTGCAAAAAAGTTTTTTTACTTTATTAATTTTCTTGTTTGTTTGGCGCCGACTTGAAATTAAGCTCATACTTTAATTTTGGAAGTTAGCTTTAGTCTAGCTAAGTTGCAAAGTTAAAGTATGAGGTTGTTTATTTTTCACTTTTCGTCGATTAATTTTTTTTGTTAAAAAGGTTTTATTTTAGATGAGTCCGTAAGTTTTGAAAATGAATGAATATTGTGCGTTGGACTAAATAAGGTGGTTCTTAAGAAAGATAAGCTCATCAAGTATATAAACTTGGCTCGCGAGGTTGTTGAAATGTGAGATATGGTTTCATGGATCACTGTGATGATAGTGGTAACAGCGAATGGCTTAATTGCCAAGAGACTCGAGCAACACCTCAAGTGGCTCTCGATAGGCAGCTCGATAGAAGTTTGATTCACCTGAGTTGGCTCAAATCGTTAGGAGGTGCCTCCCCTCTAGAGCCCTGACCGTAGGTAGCTTGGACCCTGTTCTCGATACCGTTGAGCTACTTTTCATCGTATTTTTAAGTGATTTTTCTAAGAAACGTGAAAAAATATTTTTCAAAATGTGTAAAATGAATAAACGAATAATAACGCAATAAATATAGCGACGGTTTCATCGCCAACACTTTGATAAATAGACATCAAAATCATATTATACGAGTACTCTGATTAAGGAAATACAGTAATTCCCTTATATTCCTCATTTGGTTTAAGAAACTGAGGTTTTATTTCTGGATTAAGGCATTTAATTAAAACGATGAAGACAGTCAAGAAAAAAAGTGTATTGAAAACAGAATTACACAAATGTGAACTGCAACAAGGCAATTGTGTAGTTAGTAAAAAGCAAGAATAAATTAAACTGTAACTCAGCGTCTACGTAGAACAGACCACAAGCACGAATCTTGCTAAATGATGCTCTATGCAAGCGCAGTAAGTTCTTGAACAGACTTTTCTTCTCATCTGCGAAAAAAAATACAATCCCATTTAAATAAATAAAAATAAAATAGCTTTTATTTATTTCAGGTAATACACCCATTATTTAAGATTCATCAGTAATAATATAGGTACATTAATTAAACAATTATAATTAACAAATGTCAAATTCGCAGCAGTCATACACAGCCTTGACAATTACATCTTTAGTGGTTTTTATTCGGGGCATGAAGGAGCTGGACCATTTCCTCATTACTGCATAAAAATCGTCCACCCTGTTCAATGTTGTTTGATTCTGTTATAGCATTATCTCGAAATTGGACGATAACATTTTTTCTAACGAGAATGTACACACGACTGCAGGTCAACCTATTCTAACTATTATAACGGATCGCACACCGTAGTAGAGAGATCAGGTTAAAATGGTTTTGTGTAGGTTGATGTGCCGTCGTGTGTACATAATCACTTATTGGCAAGAATGGTTTGTTAGAACCAATAACCTAATAGATGAACAGTGTATGCGTATCTACATATAGAAGGTATGTATAAAAAATAACCAGAGCATATTGACTTCAACATCACTGTGCAAGTATCTTGTGCACTTCGAACAGCTGAGTAGAATTTCTCACATTGATATATCAACATTGAGTGCAAAATTATGTTCTTTATCAACCAAATGCTTAAAACCTGGGTCATCAAAAACGTTTTATCCTGTAACAAAATACACATTTTACGTAACAATTTCTGTAAAAGTTTTTCATATTTCTATTGCTGAACCATAGACGTATTTTATTGAAAAAAGGTGTTCTCTACATTATTATCATTTCTTCCTCCTTTACAATTCAATATATCAACTTAACTTTGGTCTTCCGATACATAAAGCACTCACAGCCATAGTAAACATTTTAATCACTATCGTTTGTTTCTTATTCCTCCAAGATAGTAGTGTGCTGTATCGAACCCGCGACACGCAGCGCAGCAGTCGATCCCTCAACCACGGCGCCAACCGTGCCGTCACACATTAGACACGATGCAAGAAACAGGAAAATACTTGGTTGTGTCCACATCGTAATCTTTAATATAAGTTAACTAACTTTTGCCCGCGGCTTCGCTCGCGTTAAATTCGGGGTAACACGGTTCCCCTTTCCTGATTTGCAGGTACCTGCTACCTGTAGTTTTGCCCTTGCGCCTGATTTTTTGTAATAGCATAGCTTAGTTTTCCCTCTTTCTCCCTTTTATTTTAAAAAAATTGCCTATGTCCGTCTCCGGGGTTCCAACTATCTCTGTATAAAAATTCATCAAAATCGGTTTAGCCATTTAGGCGTGAAGAGGTAACAAACAAACTCACTTTCACTTTTATAATACACACATCAAAAGTATCTAGGGATCAACATATATTTTTGCAATAACTTTTCTCCTGATTGATATTAATTAAAATTTTCTTTAAGGATTCATCAAATAAAGTGTTTTCGTTTGTCACAGTAACGATAAACAAAGTCACCTTTGCATTAATAAAGAAATTTGCCATTTTCCTAATAAAGGGATTTTTGACATTTGAACCACCAACATTAAAGTTCGAAAAAAAGACTGAAATAACAGTTTTCTTTAAAATTTTATTGGGTAACTCAAACAATTAATAATCCGTGTTTCTATCGCGAACACTAACAACACAAGAACATCGGTTTGGCATACTCAAAATGAGTTCATCCAAATCACGCTGTGGAATGGCCGCCCATGTTCGTTGCAACAACAAAAAAAGGTCTTCTTGCGACTGGATACCCTCCATATTCGGCAGAGCTCTTCTCTGTAGCATATCCCATGCATGCTCAATCGGGTTCAAGTCTGGCGACTGAGCAGGCCAGGGCAGGACATTGATGTTAGCTGCGGCGAGAGTCTGTCTTACAACTCTTGCGGTGTGCGGTCGTGCATTATCATGCATTAACTGAAATAAGGGACCGATTTGCACTTGTAGAGGAACGATGACGTCTGATACAATCGTCTCAGCATAAATTTGAACGTTGAGGTTGCCTCTGATCCAAATCAACTCAGTTCTTCCGCCGATCCAAATACCCGCCCATACCATGATGGTTCCACCACTATAAGGATGGACTTCCTGGCAGGATTTTAATCGCTGTTGGCGTCCAGGGGTTCTCCAGTGTCGTATACGTCTTGTATCCGGTCTCATACCAAAACGAGACTCATCAGAAAAGCACACGAAACGCCATTGTTCTTCTGCCCAATTTCTGTGTTCAAGAGCCCATTGATATCGAATCCTACGATTGTGCTTTGCTATAGGTGGTACCCGTAGCGGTCTTCGGGAATGAAGGTTCACTTCATGCAAGCGGTTTCTGACTGTTTGGTCGCTAATTAAGTTCCCTGAAGAGTGATGAAGCCTCACGGCTAACATCATGGCGGTTATTGTTGGAGCTCTTCGAGTTAAGATTTGAATGTATCGGTCTTGTCTCCGTGTGGTGCAGCGATACCGTCCTCCATGGCGCTCAGCCACGGTACCAGTGCTTCGGTAACGTGTCCAAAGTCGACTGATAACACTCTGACTTGTATTCAGAGCTAAAGCTACAGTACGTTGCCGGGAACCAGCTTCTATCATTCCCACGGCTCTGAGCATTTCTTCCCTGCTTAAATGACGTCGCCGCTCCATAATAACGTTGGTTTTAATCAGTAGTAGGGAAACAGTAGCACTAATAATGTCTTCAATGCGTTGTATGTTTTTATAGGGAAAATATTGACAGCTTATTTTCATCTTTTACTCGAATTTGATTGAGAGTTCCTGATTCGAATTATGAAATGCACCAAAAAGGATCCATATAAATTTATAAAATCAAAAATTTATTACAAAGCCACATCTCAATCTCAAGAAATCCGCATAAAAATGCTTGATCCCTAGACACTTTTGATGTGTGTATTAGTAAGGAATTATAACAAATAAGAGTGTAAGAAAGTATACTTACCGTGGTATTTATGATTATACCTACTTTTAATATGTCAATTATATATTTGATGTTAGCTAAAGCAAAAATGAATGATTTGACAATAAAGTAAAGTATCTGAAAAAAACGTCAAAATTTAAATAGTTTTTTTTAGATCAATGAGTAGTACAAAATTTTCTTTCCTCTTATGGCGATACAATACTTACAAATTGTTGAAAACTATTTTTGAAAATATCATAACATTCCAATATTTCAACGTATGCCTTACACGCTCTGGTGTAATAACTATCTCCATACGTATTTTCTTCTTCATGTGGGTTGAAATCTAATATGCTCCACAGGACAACTTCATTTTCCAAAAATCGTATAACTCGTATGAAGTAAATAATATTGAAATCAAAAATAATCAAAATATAGGTAGCATAGGCTATATAGAAAGGTGTACCAATCTTAATGTAAAAATATGTAAAAACAATAGAATAAATACCCAGAATGACTATAACTATAATCCAATTCCAAATAATGATGCGATTTAAACCGGATTCATTGTTTATGAACCTGTGTACTTTTTGGAACTTAAGGACAAAACGGACATTACTTTTGCTCCAAATAAGATTATTCACTAAATTCATAACGATACCCAAACAATAGACGGTGCAGTTGTAAAAACACATGTAATGCTTAAAAGTAGTAAGTCCCAAAATTCTGTACGAAGACACTGCCGCATAAGTGCTCTGAATAAATGCAAACAAATACAAAAGTGTCGCAATCATTGAAACAATGTTCGAAAGGAGGCTATTTGGAGTTATAACACTATTTTTGGTGCGATATTTAGGAAATAATATGATTGTTTGTGTCAGGTTCAAAGGTAAGAACATCGACTGCACATTTTTGTCTACCGTGATATTTGAAAGAAATTGTACAGGATAAGCTTTTCGCATATTTCGAATTATCTTCATTTTTTTTCTAAATAAAATAGCAGCCATCTAAAGCAGAAGTGGTGGAATAATCGATGGATAATATATATAAAACGATTAATTATAAACTTGATGATGATAAAGAACCTAAATATGTATTACTAACAGCTTTCATGAATATTACTGGAGAACATTTAGATAAATTGGTAGATTAAACAAACTTAATGGTGAGTTTTCTTAGTGGTAATATTTAAGTCTCCAGTAAATAAAACAAACATACAGATAACTCATAAAATATTTTTTTTAAGCTAGGTATAAATGAACAGTCATATTATGTCAGTGCAACTTTCATGTTACGATGAGTTTTTTTGGTCAATCAATTATGTACACACGACGGCAGGTCAACCTATTCTAAACTATTATAACCTGATCTCTCTACTACGGATCGCACACCGTGGTAGAGATTATCAGGATTAAATGGTTTTGTGTAGGTTGATGTGCCGTCGTGTGTACCTACTTCACAAAATAATTTGAACAGTTTTTTTTTTATATAATGGTTGTCCATACCTGACGTCATCACCACAACGCAGAAAATGTTCCTGAATGTGTATGATGTCATTTAGCCATTATTTCTTATGGAGTTCACTAAGGTTTAGCTTATTCTAAAACATACATAAAAAATTAACATCTCACAATTTATATTCTCCCAAAACGACATTTGAACGACATATGGTAAGATTATATAAAGCATTTTTACTTATATCCCTGTGATAATTAAACGATTTTAAAACGAATTTGTTTTAATCAAAACACAAAAAATACTATCGTAAATAAAAGGTTTATCACCCCTGAGTCACGTGTTTTTTTTTGTTTACCTTTAGTTAATTAAAAAGAAAGAAAACCGATGGAGTATAACTACCTTATTCCGTAGCATAAAGTGACAATATACATGCTTCTTTTTCTGTCAACAGGGTTTAAAATAACCTAGCACGAAGGGGATGACGTAGGTAGTTTTCGTACGGTCGCTCTAAACCCCGCCCGCGCCATCACCTTACGAACCTAACCTGTCTAAATTGGGGTGCCCAATGTCCAAGATCGCTTTGCTCGCTTCTTAAAACGTTATTTTCGCATTATGTTAGTTTTGCAAAACATCTTGTCGCAGAATTTAAGTTCTTCTTCCTACTCCTCACGCGGTCCTTCTGAAGGCTGGCAGAGGTGTCCTTGAAAAATTTGCTTCTAGGAAACCGGTGCACATTTTTAAAAGACAGAACAAACTGTATTGCTTACTTTTCGTGTTCATAAAGGAAGTAAATTAAGGAAATTTAGAAGATCACCATTATTACACAGACCTGTCACACAAAAGCAACTTCATACTATTTAAGGATTATGATGTCAAAGCAAATTAACTTAAGTAGGTACCTAATACATTATTTGGAACATACGACATTTATTTTCATGTAGGTAAATGGTGTCATTGGTAAATGTGACACAGGTGTCTTTGGAAGCCTTACTAACAGTCAACTAAGAAATGAACATATTTAGAAATATCATAATGAAGTATCCTGTGAAGAGAATTTCGAATAATAACGTGGTGGATAAAGATGTGCAGTCGATGCTCTGGCCTTTAAACCTGATGCAAAATATCATGTTCTGTCCCAAATATTGCATTAAAAACGATTTGATAACTCCAAATTGCCTGATCTCCAATTTCATGTCAATGATTGTGGCTATATTTTTCATTTCTTCGTTCTTGTACTCCTCTTTTGTGGATGACCCGGAAGATCAAGGATTTCCCACATTCATGTACATTACGTCTTATAATGACTGTTTATTATTTATTAGTGGTTTCTTTATGAATTTCGTGATCGGAATCGTCCATACCAAAAAGAATGTCCACTTTGTCTTGACTTTTCAAAAAGTGCACAGATTTCTCAACGATGGAACCAATGTCAACCATTTTGTTATTTGGAATTGGATTCTTGGGATCATGGCTTTAAGTTATTATGCAATTATTCTTACTATCTGTTTCATACAAGGGGGAGTACGTTGGTCTTCCGTGTACATTGAATACTATTTGGTGTTTTTCGATTTTAACATCATCTATGCCACACGAATAATTAAAATGTTGGAAAACAAAGTTTGTCTTTGGAATTTTCAACTTTTAAATTTTCGAGGTTTGGACGACACGGAAAAACAAAATTATTACAAAAAAGCTTTACAAGCTTACGTTGACTTATTGGAGTGTTATGCTACATATAAAAATTGTTTTCAGCAAGTGGTAAGTTGTACGTAATATAGTTACGTTGTTAAAATTTATTGTCGTACCGGATATCGGAATCAAATTAATATCTCTTTATGCCAAGATTGTTCTTGAAAGACCCCTATTAATTCCGTTTCCAGGAAAATTATTTTATAGCTCAGACGAGTTAGCAAACAACACGCCATATATGATCTTTAGATTTTTTATCCAATCTTGACACTTTTCAGATACTCTTTAACATTTTAGCAATAACCAATCACTCTCTAATTTACACCCAATCAGCAATTGAAGTGTTTAAATATGAAAACATGGTGCAAGATAACTTTGTGAGTATTATTTACATATGTTGTGGCTTTGTCTTATGGATGGCACGCGTTATTTCTCAGTACCATCACCTGCCTAGCCTTTGCTGTAAAGCAGGCTGGCCTGCTTCCAATCTAACTAGATATAGCTAAATATCAGTTTCTTTTTAGGGTTCCGTAATTAAAAAAGAAAAAACGGATCCCTTATTGGAACCTTTGTTGTCCGTCTGTCTGTCAATCAAGACCATTTATCGCGGGAACGTGTAAAGGTATCGAGTTGAAATCCCTACTTAAAAGTGAGTTTGTTTGTTTGTTACCTCTTCACGCCTAAATGGCCGAACCGATTTTGATGAATGTTGGTACAGAGATAGTTGTGTCCCTGGAGACGGACATAGGATAAAAAAATAATAGGAAAAGGTTGAGACAAAGGCAAGAAAAGGGGAGAGAAAGAATTTTTTTTGTTCATAACGCGGGTTAAAGTTAGCGTTAGCCCAAAGTAACTATGCCACCCTGAGGAAGTCGTGGGCTGAAGCTAGTATGAATAATTCTTTCACTAATGGAAACCCACTAGTGAAAAAAAATCTTATGGAGATCTGAAATTTGAAAGGGGAGTCGTTTGTCTTTGTATGAATATTAATAAAGAGGGATGAAACGCACGTGACTAATAAGTGTGATGAATATGAATGTTGATAGAAGGAGAGGGAGAGGAAGGCCAAAAAACGATGGATGGATTGTTTAAGGATGATTTGAAAAAGAAAGGAATAAATGAGACGAAAATGAGATGAGCTGACCCGAAAATGGGACAAGCACAGGAAGATGTGAGATTCAAAGATTGCCTCTTACACTAAAACCTACAAACATTTGCAAATTGCTTAACTTACTGTCCGTGTAGAAGATATAATTACGAAAACCTGTATTTTGTTACAGAAAATCACATTTTACTTTTCGTTGAGCGTTTCATCTTGGATGTTAAAAGATTTAATATGGCAAACAATACTGATCCAACAATGTGAGAAATTCTACTTAGCAATGCGAAGAACTCAAGACACTTGCGCTATTATATGGAAGTCAAGTAGCTCAGGTTATTTCTTTATGAATATAAACATCATCATCCTAACTACATAACCATTTGATCCCATCGAAATAAATAAAGAATATAACTTTATTTTGCACATGCCACATGCCACAAGCGCACACAACATTTAACAAAGCAAGAACAAAACATAAAATAATAAAAACTTAAATAAAAACACAAAAGGGAGATAATTATTGTGTGTCGAGTTTAGCAAACTGCCGCGCAGCTAGTGCCTGACGCTGGATTTCAACTACATCGACAATACAATCTACGAATAATGTGGCTTGCCGAACTTAATACATTAAATATTAAAAACATTAGAAAGAGACGTTAGAAGAAGCTCTAGTAGACCAACAATTTAATGGTTGGATAGCATTTAGAAAATCGCGGGTAATATCTAGTTGAGACCGCGATGACCAATGAAGAATGGCACAAATGGAAAGAGCCTTATTTTCAACTGCAGCTGTAACAGGCTGCTAATGTTGACCCTTATTTGCGTATTGAGTATGTAGTAGGGGGTTAACAGAGAACAGTTTCTCAGAAAATGAATTCAAAAGAAAACTATGCATTTTTAAATCATTATGAGTAATGTTATGTTTGGCATTCTATTACAGACGATGAAAAAATGCTGTGCAAGAACGTACTGCGCTTACATCGAGCAACATTCAGCAAGATACGTGTGTGTGGTGTGTTCTACTTAGACGCTGCGTTACAATTATGTGTGATGAGCTTTCTAACTAACCACATTGTTTTGTTGCTACAGTTTGCGTTTTTATAATACATATGTTGTTAACAAGACAATCAGATAAAATAATAACAGCAATCAGATCTTTTATTTTCTTTTTAAGACTTGAAAAGTAATTTATATGAGTTTTTATTCTAGAATCTTAATCTAAAAGTAATAAGTAAGTGAATATTATTTCGGGTTGGCTTCGTCTGACTAACGGTGAGTTCTTGCTCAGGTATAACCAAGTAGCTAAGATTATTCACCAGCAACCTGCCTTGAAATATTAACTTGTGGGATCTGAGGTACCGTACTACAAGTATGTGCCCGACCCGGCTCTCGAGAAAGACCATGTCACGCTGTACTGGGATCAATCTATCATAACTGACAGGACCATTATCGCCATTAAGGTCGACATAGTGATAATAAACCGATCATCGTGCTGCGTAATGATAGTGACGTTACCATCCCGCATGACGAGAATCTCGTAAAAAGAAAGAGCAACAACTCAAATATCTTGACTTGGAATGAATTTAAACTTTGA
Source organism: Ochropleura plecta (assembly GCA_905475445.1). Taxonomy (NCBI): domain Eukaryota; kingdom Metazoa; phylum Arthropoda; class Insecta; order Lepidoptera; family Noctuidae; genus Ochropleura; species Ochropleura plecta. Next base: position 4,169,748 of record FR997738.1, on the reverse strand, counting down.
AACAATTCAGGGTCAGGTAGTTAACAGTACATGAACATTATTCTGAAGTGTCTAAACTAGCCGAATTCATTAAGATAGATAGATAGATAGAATATTCTTTATTATGTACACCATACAAATTACAAGGAAAACAGTAAACAACCTTTAAATAGGGTGACACAATGTACGGTCTTATCGCTAAAAGCGATCTTTTCAAGACAACCTTTGGATGAATTTAAAGGACAAAAGACAGTACTGTAGGTTCCGTGGTGTTTCATTTAACAAAACGAAGAGCTACATTTATTAAAACAAATACGCAAATATAAATACATATAACATACATATAATAATCATGAAGAGCAAATAAACATTTCATATTGTTGTTTAAGGAGAGAGGTACTGCTTTTTGACCATAGTTCTAAAGATAGACAAGGTTTGAGCGCTCCTTACAGATACGGCAGGGCATTCCATAGCCGAACAGAGAACCGTAAAGGCGTCATCATACCAGTCTCAAGTTTTCCGACGACCTCAGATATCTATTATGTGTGGCATGAAGGAACTTAAAACGTTCTTTAAGATAAGGCTAGGATTAAACAAAATATTGTACAGCTGAAAAAGATATGAGTATTCCGGCGAAGTCTTATGGGAAGCCACTTGAGCTGTACTTATACGAAATTCAGAGACATTATCATATTTTCGCAAGCCAAATATAAAACTTAAGCAGACTTTCTGAAATCGCTCAAGTTTATCTACTTGTGCCTCAGTGAGATCAAGATAACTGGCATCGGCGTAATCAAGGATGGGAAGTAATAGGGATTGAGGAAGCGCAGTAAGTACTTTTATTTATTGATTCCAAATATTTTAATTATAATGAGTTTACCAACACAAAATTTATCATTAATCAATGAGCTTGTAAGCTAAAAATGATTTCATTCCGTGCCACAGAACAAAAACATTCGGCGCACTTTCTTAGGAATAATTCTGTGGACGGAGATGTGCAGTTTATGCTTTGGCCTCGGCATTTGATGCAGTTATGAGCTCCCGATATTTTACTCTGTTGCAAGCGCTATAATCGCAGGATAACTGAAGAATGCAGGTGAGTGATAAAACCGAATGCTAGGTGTACCATCAGCCCGTGTTGCGAAAGAGATACTGCGGTCTCGGAACATAAAGGGCAAAAGGAGGAACATGGGTGGGTTTTAGTCAGTAAAATTCTGATACTTTCCTCCCCGGTCCACCCAGAGCGGGGGAAGTTATTTGATATTATATATTCATATCACTCTTTAACCGACTTAAGGAAAGGAAGAGGTTCTCAATTAGACTGTATTTTTTTTGGATGATTTTAGGCGATTTCTCCGTCGATTGTGGACCGATTATCAAAATCCTTACTATATATATGAAGAGGCAGGAGGGCCTTCATCAAAACTCATCTTGTGTGATGTATGTGGGTAGGTGGGTAAGCAGGTGGGCGTGAGCAGAGAAATCACAAGTCCTTATTTTAATCACACTTGTTTAATCAGCACAGGGTTTATAACCGAAATATACAGTCCAATCAATAGTGTACAACCTAAGTAGCACGACACCAACTTAATTATCACACTATATTAAATGATCACTCGGATGCACAGCGATTCGTCACAAGCGTGGTGCGCGGGCGCCGTCTCGAACAATACTGCCCCGCTGGCAGCCCTCACAACCATCGACAATGACGCTTCGCTAGGCTGACTTTGACAGCTAAAAGTCAACCTGATGTCTGATATTGACGGATGCGCCGTCATATATATATATGTATATATTATATATAAAATATATACATTATATATATATATATATATATATATATATATATATATATATATTTTATATATATATATTATTATTATAAATTATAAAAGCGAAAGTGAGTTTGTTTGTTACCTCTTCACGCTTTAATGGCTAAACCGATTTTGATGAATTTTGGGACAGAGATAGTTGGGAACCAGGAGACGGACATAGGCTAATTTTTATTTTAAAAAAGTGGGATATGAGGGAGAACGAGGGAAAAAGAGGGAAAACTTAGCGTTGCTATTACAAATCAATCAGGCGCAAAAGCAAAAACTGCAGGTCTGCTTGGTGTGTTATACCGAATTTAACGCGAGCGAAGCCGCGGGCGAAAGCTAGTTCTTTTTATAATCGAAAGGGTATACTCCCGAAAGGGTCTCATATGAATTTTATCTATATTGCTTGGATAATTTATAAGTTATTATCTCCAATACATTTTTTTTTTCTAAAATGTAGCAATGAAAAATTAATAATCGATAAGAATTTCTGTGAGATACCATCATACCACAACAGAACAGGCTGAAAAAAACTTTTTTGCAAAAAATAAAACCGACTTCCAAAAAAAAAACTAAAAAGTGGAAAATAACTTTATTTCCGGAAGTCGGTGGCAAAAAAGTCAACGAAACCAACAAAAGCCACCGACTTCCGGAAATAAAGTTATTTTCCACTTTTTAGTTTTTTTTTTGGAAGTCGGTTTTATTTTTTGCAAAAAAGTTTTTTATTTCAGCATTTTTAGTTATAGTATTATTAGAAGTCGGTTAAAAAAACTTCCCTCGATTTCGCCAAGATTCCATCATCAGATCCCGACTTGGTGACTATGGGAACAATTTGGAAAGTATAGGCTTTAAATTTTTTTTGTTGATTTTTCAATAACCGCTTGTCCGATTTCGATAAAATTTTCATCGGACCATTTGGGAAGTATAACCTTTCCAACAAAAAAAGAATTTTTGAAATCGGTTGGCAAGCGACGGAGTTAAGCGCGAACAAACCTAAAAAAAAAAAAACATACAAACATCCGAATTGAGAACCTCCTCCTTTTTTAGAAGTCGGTTAATAAAACAGGTTTTTTTCCAATTTAAAAACTCACTAAAAGGAGGCAAAAACAATCTATGAATTAAACAAAACTCAACACCTTTCAAACTTCTTCAATTTCTTAATTTTTTGAAGACGGTTTTATACTTGCAAAAGGAGTGAATGATGCCGTGACGTCTGATAGGGGAGAATGGAAGAAGAAAACGTGTTGCGCCGACCCCAAATAGAATGGGACAAGGGCAGGAAAATGATGATGGTTTTATACTTGCAAAATTTTTTTTTACTGGGTCTTTTAAAAAAAATACAAAATCATTTATTTCAATTAGACCATTACAGGCACTTTTGAATGTCAAAAAAATACTAAATGCTAAAGCTACAGTCCCGGTCACAAGACATAATAACTTGTGAAAGTACTGTAGTTGCCCATTCCAAAGCGTTGATCTCCATGGAGAAGAATGAGCAAGAAACTCCATGGACACTCTTTTAAATTAGAATATTAAAACAAAATCGTATTTACATCATTCGTGTTGAGATTATACAAATATGTGAGAACGATGCAGCAAGACTTTCAATCTATACAAGAGTAGTACGCAAATACTCGCGTATACTTTCATACTAACTACCTTATTCCATAGTTTAAGTGCCAATACACATGCTCCTTTTCTGTCTACAAGATTCAAAGTAACCTAACACGAAGGGGATGACGTGGTCCTCTTTCGCTAGACGCTAGTCTAAACCCCGCCATACCCTTTCGAACCTAATCTGTCCGACTCCAGGTTCCTTAATTCCAAGATCGCTTTACTCGCTTCATAAAACGTCATTTTCGCATCATGTTAGTTTTGTAGTCGCAGAATTTAAGAATTTTCCCACGCGGACCCAGTATGGATTGGCAGAGGTGAAATGTCTTTGAAACTTTTGCTCCAGAAAACCTGTGCACATTTTAAAGGATAGAACAAACTGTATAGAATTTTAGGTTTGAATGAGTTCCAGTATTAATCTTATATCAATACCGTGACAATGTAGAAAGTTCAGTTGAAATCTAAATACTTATCTACTTATATCGCAGTAAGATAATTATAACCGTGATATTTTAACATTTATAACATCAATTAACTTACTAGACAGACAATAGGCGTGACGAAAGGTTTTAAAATCCTCTTCCATAATGTGGGTACACTTTTACTATTTACAAAAAAGCCTTTATTTCGGTAATAAACTTAAGTTTAACAAAGTTTGAAGCCATTTTTCTCATAAATTTTCAATAGTGCCCGAAAACAGCTCGCATGTGTCATGGCGTCGGCATGACGTCACAGTTAAATAAAAATGACATTGTTTCTATAACAACGTCCCATAAATCACATAACCGTGACGTCATACGCTGTGATCGGTGTTTCAGTCAAAATGGCCGATTGCAGTATTTTAATGTTTTATTTTATTGAAAATCTTAATAATCTGTTATTTTTAAATAAAACTAAACCTGTGTTTACTTTTTTTTTAATATGACTTCTCCCTTGTCATCACTGAATCAGCGATTTTTTATACTGTCGTCATGCCTATTGATACGTATTATAATTGAAACAAGAGCAAGCCAAGCAAGTTCGGGACTTGGAACACTCCGACTCAGACAGGTTCCATTTGAAGGGGATGGCGGGGTCTAAAAAACGAAGTAAGATTCCTTTCAGAAACAAAGTAGAGCAAGGACATTAGGAAAAAAAACAATATTACACAGACCTGTAACACTAAAAGCCATTTCATACTATTTATGGATTGTTATATCAAAGCAAATTAACTTAAGTATCTAATAAATTACTTCGAACATTCGATATTTACTTTCATGTAGGTAAATGGTGTCATTGGTAAATGTGACACAGGTACCGTTGGAAGCTTTACTAACAGTCAACTAAGAAATGAACATATTTAGAAATATCATAATGAAGTATCCTGTGAAGAGAATTTCGAATAATAACGTGGTGGATAAAGATGTGCAGTCGATGCTCTGGCCTTTGAACCTGATGCAATATATCATGTTCTGTCCCAAATATTGCATTAAAAACGATTTGATATCCCCAAATAGCCTGATCTCCAATTTCATGTCTATGATTGTGGCTATATTTTTCATTTCTTCGTTCTTGTACTCCACTTTTGTGGATGACCCGGAAGATCAAGGATTTCCCACATTCATGTACATTACATCTTATAATAACTGTTTATTATTTATTAGTGGTTTCTTTATGACTTTCGTGATCCGAATCGTCCATACCAAAAAGAATGTCCACTTTGTCTTGACTTTTCAAAAAGTGCACAGATTTCTCAACGATGGAACCAATGTCAACCATTTTGTTATTTGGAATTGGATTCTTGGGATCATGGCTTTAAGTTATTATGCAATTATTTTTACTATCTGTTTCATACAAGTGGGAGCACGTTGGTCTACCGTGTACATTGAATACTATTTGGTGTTTTTCGATTTTAACATTGTCTATGCCACACGAGTAATTAAAATGTTGGAAAACAAAGTTTATCTATGGAATTTTCAACTTTTAAATTTTCGAGGTTTGGACGACACGCAAAGACAAAATTATTACAAAAAAGCTTTACAAGCTTACGTTGACTTATTGGAGTGTTATGCTACTTACAAAAATTGTTTTCAGCAAGTGGTAAGTTATACGTAATATAGTTACGTTGTTAAAATTTATTGTCGTATCGGATATCGAAATCAAATTAATATCCCTTTATGCCAAGATTGTTCTTGAAAGACCCCTATTAATTCCGTTTCCAGGAAAATTATTTTATAGCTCAGACGAGTTAGCAAACAACACGCCATATATGATCTTTATGTTTTTTATCCAATCTTGACACTTTTCAGATACTCTTTAACATTTTAGCAATAACCAATCACTCTCTAATTTACACCCAAACAGCAATTGAAGTGTTTAAATATGAAAACATGGTGCAAGATAACTTTGTGAGTATTATTTACATATGTTGTGGCTTTGTCTTATGGATGGCACGCGTTATTTCTCAGTACCATCATCTGCCTAGCCTTTGCTGTAGAGCAGGCCACAACACAGTAGTGTGTTGTGGCCAGCTTCCAATCTAACTAGATATAGTTTAACATCAGTTTCTTTTTAGGGTTCCGTAATTAAAAAAGAAAAAACGGATCCCTTATTGGAACCTTTGTTGTCCGTCTGTCTGTCAATCAAGACCATTTATCGCGGGAACGTGTAAAGGTATCGAGTTGAAATCCCTACTAAAATGTGAGTTTGTTTGTTTGTTACGTCTTCACGCCTAAATGGCCGAACCGATTTTGATGAATGTTGGTACAGAGATAGTTGGGTCCCTGGAGACGGACATAGGATAAAAAATAATAGGAAAAGGTTGAGACAAAGGCAAGAAAAGGGGAGAGAAAGATATTTTTTTCGTTCATAACGCGGGTTAAAGTTAGCGTTAGCCCAAAGTAACTATGCCACCCTGAGGAAGTCGTGGGCTGAAGCTAGTATGAATAATTCTTTCACTAATGGAAACCCACTAGTGAAAAAAAATCTTATGGAGATCTGAAATTTGAAAGGGGAGTCGTTTGTCTTTGTATGAATATTAATAAAGAGGGATGAAACGCACGTGACTAATAAGTGTGATGAATATGAATGTTGATAGAAGGAGAGGGAGAGGAAGGCCAAAACACGATGGATGGATTGTGTAAGGATGATTTGAAAAAGAAAGGAATAAATAAGACGAAAATGAGATGAGCTGACCCGAAAATGGGACAAGCGCAGGAAGATGTGAGATTCAAAGATTGCCTCTTACACTAAAACCTACAAACATTTGCATATAACTTAACTTGCTGTCCGTGTAGAAAAAATAATTACGAAAACCTGTATTTTGTTACAGAAAATCACATTTTACTTTTCGTTGAGCGTTTCATCTTGGATGTTAAAAGATTTAATATGGCAAACAATACTGATCCAACAATGTGAGAAATTCTACTTAGCAATGCGAAGAACTCAAGACACTTGCGCTATTATATGGGAGTCAAGTAGCTCAGGTTATTTCTTTATATATTTTTTACATAACCATTTGATCCCATCGAAATAAAGGAAAGAAAATAACTTTATTTTGCACATGCCACATGCCACAAGCGCACACAACATTTAACAAAGCAAGGACAAAACATAAAATAATAAAAACTTAAATATAAACACAAAAGGGAGATAATTATTGTGTGTCGAGTTCAGCAAACTGCCGCGCAGCTAGTGCCCGACGCTGGTTTTCATGCAGTCTACGAATAATGTGGCTTGCGGAACTAAATACATTAAATATTTAAAACATTTGAAAGAGGCGGAGAAGAAGCACTGGTAAACCAACAATTTAATGGTTGGATAGCATTTAAAAGATCATGGGTAAAATCTAATTGAGATCGCGATGACCAACTCAGAATGGCACAAAATGGAAAGAGGCCTATTTTCAGCTGCAGCTGTAACAGGCTGCTAATGTTGACCCTTATTTGCGTATTGAGTATGTAGTAGGGTTAACAAATAACAGTATCTCAGAAAACGAATTCAAAAGAAAACTATGCATATTTAAATCATTATGAGTGATGTTATGTTTGGCATTCTATTACAGATGATGAGAAAATGCTGTGCAAGAACGTACTGCGCTTACATCGAGCAACATTCAGCAAGATACGCGTGTGTGGTGTGTTCTACTTAGACGCTGCGTCACAATTAAGTCTGATGAGCTTTCTAACTAACCACATTGTTGTGTTGCTACAGTTTGCGTTTTTATAATATGTTGTTAACAAGATAATGAGATAAATCAGTTCTGTTATTTTCTTTTTGGGACTTGAAAGTAATTTATATGAGTTTTTATTGGTTTTAACGACTGATCTCCAATTTCATGTCTATGATTGTGGCTATATTTTTCTTTTCTTCGTTCTTGTACTCCACTTTTGTGGATGACCCGGAAGATCAAGGATTTCCCACATTCATGTACATTACATCTTATAATAACTGTTTATTATTTATTAGTGGTTTCTTTATGAATTTCGTAACCGGAATCGTCCAAACCAAAAAGAATGTCCACTTTGTCTTGACTTTTCAAAAAGTGCACAGATTTCTCAACGATGGAACCAATGTCAATCATTTTGTTATTTGTAATTGGATTCTTGGGATCATGGCTTTAAGTTATTATGCAATTATTTTTACTAACTGTTTCATACAAGTGGGAGCACGTTGGTCTACCGTGTCCATTGAATACTATTTGGTGTTTTTCGATTTTAACATTGTCTATGCCACACGAGTAATTCAAATGTTGGAAAACAAAGTTTATCTATGGAATTTTCAACTTTTCGAGGTTTGGCCAACACGTAAAGACAAAATTATTACAAAAAAGCTTTACAAGCTTAATGAGTTTACCCCTATGCTTGTGGAGCAGGACCAGCATTGAGCCAGGCATTTTTATCATCAATATAATCCCCCAACTTATAATATGCTTGCCTACATAGTGTGCGTTTAATACAAGATTTAAATTTCGTTTCATTCAGTTGAAGAATGTGGGGAGGTATTTTATTGTAGCATTTCAAACAGTACCCCATGAAAGATGAGTCTACTTTAGCTAACCTGAAACCTGGTCGAACTAATTGGTCCCTATTTCTAGTATTATAATTGTGTCTGTCACCTCTTTTACTAAAAAGATGCAAGTTTTTCCTGACATACATGATGTTTTCATAAATTTATTGACAAGGTACTGTCATTATGTTAATATCCTTAAACTGTACCCTTAAAGAATCTCGCCTACGTAGGTTATATATGGCTCTAATGGCTCTTTTCTGCAGAATAAATATAGACTCGATGTCTGCAGCCCGTCCCCAAAGTAAAATACCGTATGACATTATACTATGAAAATAACTAAAATAGACTAGTCTCGCGGTATCTACATCAGTAAACTGACGGATTTTTCTAACAGCATATGCTACTGAACTAAGGCGTCCTGCAAGAGATGTTATATGCGGACCCATTGTAGCTTTGAATCGAGTGTTATTCCCAAGAAAACAGTTTTTTCGACGAATTCTAGTTTCTCTTGATTTAATACTATTTCACACTCACTGTTTTTGACATTTGGTAGAGCAAATCTTATACACTTCGTTTTTTTTTCCATTTAATACTAAATTATTAGCGGTAAACCAATTATGTACCTGCATTAGGGCATTATTTACGTCGTCAAGATTTGTGGCACGTCTGTTTATCTTAAATATTAAAGAGGTATCGTCAGCAAACAACACCATTTGTGGTTGGTTTTTAAATAAATGGGGTAGATCATTAATATATACTAAAAAGAGGAAGGGACCTAATATCGATCCTTGTGGTACACCCATCTTTACATTTAAACCCATTGAATTGACACCATTTATTTGTACTTGCTGCTGTTTATCATTTAAATACGATTTTACTAAACTAAGCGCAAGTTTCCCTAGGCCGTAATGTTCAAGTTTTAAGAGAAGGGTTCCTGGTTCACGCAATCAAATGCTTTTCCCTATGGCATCCTGTGCTTCTTCCCACGCAGTAAATATGTGTTTTAATAGAGTGACACCGGCGTCAGTGGTACAACGTCCTTTGGTGAAACCATACTGTTTCTCATGTAAGATTTTATTGATGTTAAAATGGTTGAGCAGTTGGTTAAGCATTACCTTTTCAAACACCTTGCTGAAAACCGGCAAAACGGATACGGGTCTATAATTATTGGTGTCTTTACTGTCCCCAGATTTAAAAAGTGGTATTACCTTGCTGTATTTCATAAGGTCCGGGAAGAGTCCTTGGTCCACACACAAATTAAATATAAAGGCTAAGTACGGTGCTATAGTCTCAATGATAGCTTGACAAACTTTAATAGACAATCCCCAAAGGTCTTCGGTTAATTTGATTTTTATTTGTTTAAAAGCTTTAATGACTGCAGTGGGGTTAATATGCTTAAACTGAAACTCAACCGGGCATGGTAAAACGTAACGTAAAGCAAGCTCGGGACACACTTCCGACGTTTGGCTCCCAAACTCGAGCGGACGGGGGCTGCTTTCAAGCGGCTCCTGCCCAATCTGAGGGGGCCAAACGCCTCCTGCCGTAGGCTCTATGCCGGAGTCGTGCGGTCTATGGCCCTTTACGGGGCCCCGGTATGGGCGCGTTCTTTAGGGCGGCGCGCCGCCCACTACCTGAACGCGCCCCAAAAGGTGGTACCCATAAGGCTGATCCGGGGCTACCGCACGATCTCCGGCGAGGCAGCAAGCCTCCTTGCCGGACTGCCACCGTGGGATCTGGAGGCGATAGTCCTCGCGCGCCTGTTTGAGTGGCGCGCGGAGGCACTACACCGGGGGGAACACCCGCTGCCGCGGCAAGTTGCCGCTCGGCGGGCAGACCTCCGGTGCGATCTCATGGTGGCATGGAGAGAGCGACTGTCGCAACCCCGTGCAGGGCACGCCACAATAGTGGCGGTAAGTTCCCTCTTTGAGGAGTGGCTGGAGAGGCGTCATGGCGTCCTCACCTACCGCCTGACGCAGGTCCTCACCGGACACGGAAGTTTCGGGAGGTTCCTGCACATCATCGGGCGGGAGGAAGCGCCCGGGTGTCACCATTGTGACGATCGCCCGGAGGACACGGTGGAGCAAACAGTGGCGGTCTGCCCAGCTTGGGCGGAGCACCGCCGTGCCCTCGTGGAGGCGATTGGCGGCGGCGATCTCTCGCGTCCGGCCCTGGTTCAGGCCATGGTCCGGAGCGAGAGGGAATGGGAAGCGGTCACCACCACCACACACACACCACCGGCCGGGCGTTTGAGGGAGAGAACATCTGCCCAACCCAGCCGCCGCGGGAGACGCCCAGGGCGCCGGGCGCCGCGAGACGACTTCCGGCCACCGTAGATGCGGGCCTGTGGGCGGTGAGCAATGGGTAGTTCACCGTCCGTCCGTCGATTGACGACAGGCCGTGTCGACGGCGCGTTCGTGTTTCACGCGCGCCTCAAAGAGAGTCAGCAAAGCAGAGGGGCTTGCCAGAGCCTCCGCCTGCCGGGGTTGCGGGTTGTTCGAAAGAGATAACTCAAACTCAAACTCAAAGCATTTATTTCAATTAGACCATTACAGGCACTTTTGAATGTCATAAAAACAAGAACAAAAAAATGATGCTGCTACAATCCCGGTCACAAGGCATAATAACTTGTGAAAGTACTGTAGTTGCCCATTCCAAAGCGTTGATCTCTATGGAGAAGAATGGGCAAGAAACTCCATGGACACTCTTTTAAATTATAATATTTTTACAAAATCGTATTTACATCATTCGTGTTGAGATTATACAAATATGTGAGAACGATGTAGAAAGACGTGCACAGTAAGAGCGTCCAGAGTAAATAAAAAGCAAAATTCAATTTAAAATCTAAATAAGTTAAAAAAATGACCGTGGTAGTTAAAAAAATGACCAGTCCCAACTGACAGCGCCCGTTCACGAACATGACGTATGGATCAGCCCCATTCAGCTCGACCATTTTGAAGGGAGCTAAATGACCCGACACACCCGCCACCATCAGCGAGACATTTAAGTGAGCATGACACTATTAACCACCAGGGCTTCGTCAAGTCAATGACTACATAGCACTCACATATGGGCTTAATAATTATACAATACTAGAGAATTGATTCTATACATTGCAAAGATAGTCTTACAATCTTCTGCAGCTTCCACTATAGCTTCGGATACTTATCAATGAGTTTACCCCTATGCTTGAGGAGCAGGACCAGCATTGAGCCAAACATTTTTATCATCAATATAATCCCCCAACTTATAATATGCTTGCCTACATAGTGTGCGTTTAATACAAGATTTAAATTTCGTTTCATTCAGTTGAAGAATGTGGGGAGGTATTTTATTATAGCATTTCAAACAGTACCCCATGAAAGATGAGTCTACTTTAGCTAACCTGAAACCCGGCTGAACCAATTGGTCCCTGTTTCTAGTATTATACTTGTGTCTATCACCTCGTTTACCAAATAGATGCAATTTTTTTCTGACGTACATGATGTTTTCATAGATATATTGACAAGGTACTGTCATGATGTTAATTTCCTTAAACTGTTCTCTTAGAGAATCTCGCCTACGTAGATTATAAATGGCTCTAATGGCTCTTTTCTGCAGAATAAATACCCGTCCCCAAAGTAAAATACCGTATGACATTATACTATGAAAATAACTAAAATAGACTAGCCTCGCGGTATCTACATCAGTAAACTGACGGATTTTTCTGACAGCATATGCTGCTGAACTAAGCCGTCCTGCAAGAGATATTATATGCGGACCCCATTGTAGCCTTGAATCGAGCGTTATCCCCAGGAAAACAGTTTTATTGACGAATTCTAGTTTCTCTTGATTCAATACTATGTCACAATCACTACTTTTGACGTTTGGCAGAGCAAATCTTATGCACTTCGTTTTTTCCCATTTAATACCAAATTATTGGCGGTGAACCAATCATTTACCTGTAATAGGGCGTTATTTAAGTCGTCTAGATTTGTGGCACGTCTATTTATCTTAAATATTAAAGAAGTATCGTCAGCAAACAACACCATTTGTGGTTGGTTTTTAAATAAATGGGGTAGATCATTAATATATACTAAAACGAGGAAGGGACCTAATATCGATCCTTGTGTTACACCCATCTTTACATTTAAACCCATTGAATTGACACCATTTATTTGCACTTGCTGCTGTCTATCATTTAAATATGATTTTACTAAACTAAGCGCAAGTTTTCCTAGGCCGTAATGTTCAAGTTTCAAGAGTAGGGTTTCGTGGCTAACACAATCAAACGCTTTTGAAAGGTCACAAAAAATTCCTATGGCATCCTGTGCCTCTTCCCACGCAGTAAATATGTGTTTTAACAAGGTAACACCAGCGTCAGTCGTACAACGTCCTTTGGTGAAACCATACTGTTTTTCATGTAAGATCTTATTGGTGTTAAAGTGGTTGAGCATTTGATTAAGCATTACCTTTTCAAACACCTTGCTGAAAACCGGCAAAACGGATACGGGTCTATAGTTATTGGTGTCTTTACTATCCCCAGATTTGAAAAGGGGTATAACTTTACTGTATTTCATAAGGTCCGGAAAAACTCCTTGGTCCACACACAAATTGAATATTATGGCTAAGTACGGTGCTATTGTCTCAATAATAGCTTGACAAACTTTAATAGACATTCCCCAAAGATCTTCGGTTAATTTGATTTTGATTTGCTTGAAAGCTTTAATGACTGCAGTGGGGTTAATATGCTTAAATTGAAACTCAACCGGACATGGTGAAACGTTTGCTCTTAATAAATCAATGGAAAGCAAGGGTGAAGAATTTAATGTTTCAGTAGTTTTAAGTGGGATACTAGTAAAGAAATCTACAAATTCTTGAGCAACTTCGTTGATCGCGATACCGCGGCCCCGGACCGTAAAGGGCAATAGAAGGAACATGGGTGGGTTTTAGTCAGTACAAGTCTGACATACCCCCCCGCTCCACCCAGAGCGGGGGAAGTCATTGGATGATTTCCCAACCTAAAAAAAAAAAAAAACCAAGCTCGGGACTTGGAATACTCCGACTCAGACAGGTTAGATTTGAAGGGGAAAGTGGGGTCTAAAGAGCGAAGTAAGACCCCATTCAGAAAGAAAGCACATTAAGAAAAAAAAACAATATTACACAGACCTGTAATACTAAAAGCCATTTCATACTATTTATGGATTATGATGTCAAAGCAAATTAACTTAGGCATCTAATAAATTACTTCGAACATTCGATATTTACTTTCATGTAGGTAAATGGTGTCATTGGTAAATGCGACACAGGTGTCGTTGGAAACCTTTCTAACACTCAACTAAGAAATGAACATATTTAGATATATCAAAAGGAAGTATTCTGTGGGGAGAATTTCGAATAATGTGGTTGATAAAGATGTGCAGTCCATGCTCTGGCCTTTGAACCTGATGCAATATATCATGTTCTGTCCCAAATATTGCATTAAAAACGATTTGATATCTCCAAATAGCCTGATCTCCAATTTCATTTCGATGATTGTGGCTCTGTTTTTCATTTCTTCGTTCTTATACTCCATTTTTACGGAAGACCTCGAAAGTCAAGGATTTCCCACATTCATGTACATTACGTCTTATAATGACTGTGTATTATATATTAGTGGTTTCTTAATGAATTTTGTGATCGGAATCATCCATACCAAAAAGAATGTCCACTTTGTCTTGACTTTTCAAAAAGTGCACAGATTTCTCAACGATGAAACCAATGTCAATCATTTTGTTTTTTGGAATTGGATTCTTGAGATCATGGCTCTAAGTTATTATGCAATTATTTTTACTATCTGTTTCATACAAGTGGGAGTTCGTTTGTCTTCCGTGTACATTGAATACTATTTGATGTTTTTCGATTTTAACATAGTCTATGCCACACGAATAATTAAAATGTTGGAAAACAAAGTTTGTCTATGGAATTTTCAACTTTTAAATTTTCGAGGATTGGAGGGCACGCAAAGACAAAATTATTACAAAAAGGCCTTTCAAGCTTACGTTGAAATATTGGAGTGTTATGCCACTCATAAAATTTGTTTTCAGCAAGTGGTAAGTTAATAAGTTTATAGATACGTTGTTAAAATTTATTGACGTAACGGATATCGATATTGTTGTGACGTATAGCGATTTACGCTTACACCTAATTCTATAGTAAATAAATAATAAGGTTATAGATATGTTTATGTCACATAGATTTAATAATGTGAATTTCTTTTGGTCTAATTAGTCGCTCAATACACTTGAAGTAACACACACGTCTTTTTCTCATAAAAACCCCGGTCAAAGTAAAGTGAACCTTATCCCCTCAACATATGGTCGTATTCGAGCCGAACGTCGAAACTACGGAGCGGTCAACACCTGGACGCTTGAACAAAAGAACCGCATTCCACAGCGATAAGGACTAGCAAAAAACAAGTTTTTTCTAATACATTTGCAACCAAGTAATTAGTGCTATAACAGAAGTTTATCAAGTTTTACGAACAGTTTGAAGATTTGTTTACATAGTGATCTACAGTGAAATAATGAATACAACTAAAGAACAACAACAATATCTCGCAGTTTTGGAAGATGGTGCTAATTTACTTAAAAAAACTCAAACAAATCTGAAGAAATGCCCAAAGGCAAGACTGACAAAGGGTTATATTGAAGCACGTGTGAAAATTATTGACGAATACTGGACGTCATTCAAGATCGCACATGATGGGTTAGTAAAGATAACAGCCAAGGAACAAAAGGGAATATTACCATACTTTTTAAATGAAGAATTCTTTGTTTACGAAGAATTATACAGCTCATTAAAGGGTGATTTACAAGATATGATTACGTCATTAGCGGAATCGTCATTGATGGATACGACGAGAAATACTAGTGTGCACGTAACAGCATCGCAAAATGTAGTTCATTTACCAAAAATAGAATTACCCAAGTTTACTGGAAGTTATGAAGGATGGCCGACTTTCAAAGATTTATTTACTTCGTTGGTTCATGAAAATAATAACCTCAGTGATGTGCAGAGATTACATTATTTAAAAACAAGTGTGAGTGGAGAAGCTGAGGCGTTATTGACCCATATACAAGTGACATCCAGTAATTACGTAACTGCATGGAATGTTTTGAATAAGAGGTATGGTAACAGACGCATAATATTAAACTGTATCATGAAAAGATTATTTCACCAAAAAAAAATGACTTCGCAATCAGCCGTTCAGTTAAAGGGCTTGTTAGATACAACTACAGAATGCCTAAATAACATACAAAATTTAAAAATACCTACTGTCTCTTGGGATCATGTAATCATATTTCTACTAGTTCAGAAGTTTGACCCAGAGACACATAAAGGCTGGGAAGAATATGCCTATAAGGAAGATAGCGAAGCATTGCCTACTTGGAATGAGTTAAGGACCTTCATGGAGACCAAGTTCCGTACCCTGGAGTTGGTTACAGGTATTACAACTAACAATAATACAAGAGAGAAAGCTGTCAAGGAACGTTCTTATCATGTTGCCACAACAAATACAGAAAAGACATGCATCATGTGCAAAGAAAACCACACGTTATGTCACTGCAAGAAGTTTATTGATATGAAACTAGCTGAGCGAACCGAATATGTCAAGAACAAACATTTATGTTTTAACTGTCTAGGATTCGGACACTCCGTAAAGAGATGTAATCTACGAGTGTCCTGTCAGAAATGTCACCGACGTCATCATTCTCTACTACATGAGACTAAGAACACAGAACCAGCGGCTACACCGAGTACTTCACAACCGTTGGCTTCGCAGCATGTAGAAGAAGAGAAGGAAGCAGCTCAAGTGAACACAGTCATTGCGTCGCATCATACAACTAGACATGGAATAGCACTGTTAGCGACTGCTGTAGTGAAAGCAATAAATACAGAGGGTCAAATCATTTTACTACGCGCGCTGATAGACCAGGGTTCGCAAGCTACATTTATAAGCCAGAAAGCGACTCAAATATTGAAACTGAAACGACAACGATTCAAAGGAAGTGTTGTCGGAGTGGGATCTTCTAGAACAGAGATCAAACACGTGGTACAGCTTAATATAAGATCACAGTGGGACCATAATTATAGTTTACCGATCTAAGCCTACGTGATGTCGAAACAGCTGACCACTAAGATACCCACCAAAACAATAGTAAAACAATCATGGCCTCACATCGATGGGCTTAACTTGGCTGATCCAAGTTACTTAACACCTGTTTCTGTAGATCTGCTATTAGGAGTCAAAGAATACGCACAGATTATACAGCCAGATTTAATAAAGGGTCCACCAGGTACTCCAACTGCACAAAAAACAAACCTGGGTTGGATTATTTTCGGAGATATCTATGAAAAACCACAAAATGATACCTACCTTGTGATGCATCATCAAATTGACGTAGACGAAGTGTTGAAATCAATGTGGGAAATAGGCAACAACAAGGGCAGACATTTAACAAAGGAAGAAAAGATTTGTGAAGATATCTACGAGAAAACAACAACAAGGAATGAGGAAGGAAGGTACATAGTCAAATTACCTTTTATAACTTACAGTCCACAACTAAATGTAACGAGCACAAACACAGAGTTACAAACACCGGAAGGAAACACAAAGGAGATAGCTAAACAAAGATTCTTGCAACTCGAGTGAAAATTTAAGAAGTCACCATACCTGAAAACAGAATACACAAAGGTTATAAATGATTATATAGAACAAGGACACATGGAGAAAATACCTGAAAGAGAAAAAGAAATTAAATCAGTTTACTTACCTCACCACGCTGTAGTTCGTACTGACAAGGAGACCTCTCGAACACGCGTTGTCTTCGATGCTTCATGCAAAGGCACAAATAATATTTCACTAAATGAAGAATTATTGGTAGGTCCGCAGCTGCAAGATGATTTGAGAAAGCTTATTATGAAATTGAGAATGAAGCGAGTTTGCTTCATGGCTGATATCAAACAAATGTATCGCCAAATATTGGTACCTCGTTAAGACGCTGACTTCCAGCGAATTATCTGGAGATCCAATGAAGACGATGATTTCCACGAATACCGTTTGCTGAGGGTCACATTTGGCACATAATCTGCACCGTATTTAGCTGTTAGAACACTCCATCAAACAGCTGATGATGAAGGAAAGGAGCAACCACTCGCAGCTTGTGCTGCGAGTGGTTGCTCCTTTCCTAGTCATCCATATAAAAATTACCCTTGATAGATTGTTCTATCAAGGGTAATTTTTATATGGATGACTGGCTTGATGGAGCTGATGAAACCGAAACTGCCATTTCTCTAGCCAAAACTGTAACAAACATACTACAAAGAGGCGGTTTTCAACTCACAAAATGGTCATCAAACGATATTAATTTTATAAAATCTATAGATGAAGATAAAAGATCAACCAACTCGCAAAATATAGATATGAACCTTGATGGAACAATAAAGGCATTGGGCATTGTGTGGAACCCGAAAACAGACACATTCCAATACAAACTGACTTTACCAGCATCTGAAGGTACTTATGTGACAAAACGAAGTATTTTATCTGACTTACAAAGGCTCTTCGACCCACTTGGTTGGATTGCACCGAGTACAGTCATGACAAAAATACTATTACAGAAACTATGGCTCGAAAGAGTGAACTGGGATCAGAGCGTAAGTGAGAAATTACGTGAAGAATGGAATCGGATAAGATCAGATTTTGCTAATGTAAATGATGTACAAGTGAACAGATGGCTTGGTACAACTGAAATAAACAAAACAAATACACAAATACATGGATTCAGTGACGCTTCGATACAAGCTTACGCTGCAGCAGTATATATGAGAACCGAATTAAATGACAAGGTAGAAATCAACCTCATTGCTGCCAAAACAAGAGTAGCACCTCTGAAAACAATATCCTTACCAAGACTCGAGTTGTGTGGTGCATTGCTTCTCTCCAAGCTTATGAAGCAAATTGGGTTAGCTATGAAAATACCAACTTCACATATGTATGCATGGACAGACTCATCTATAGTTATAGCATGGTTATCTGGTGATCCCAATAGATAGAACACGTTTGTTGCCAACCGCGTCGTCGAAATTGTAGAAAACCTAAATAACAAACATTGGCATCATGTACAGTCACGTGATAATCCCGCAGACTTAGCATCTCGAGGAATGTTGCTGTCTGAACTGAAGAAAAGTGATTTGTGGTGGAGAGGTCCAAGTTGGTTATCTGAAAAGGAAATAAATATTAGTAAACAAGAAGTAATGACAACAGACATGGAAATCAAAACAAAGAAAATTATTACTCACCTTAGCACAGAAGAACAAATGAAATCTATAACTGCACAATTTGAAAATTTTAATAGCTTACCAGAATTACTCAAAGTTGTTTGTTACTGCAAAAGATTCTTGAACTACAAGGTCAATGAGAATACAAATAAACAAATAAGTACACAAGAATTAGAGGATGCACTGACAATTTGTATAAAAAGAGTTCAAGAAGAAGAATACACGGAAGAAATAGAAAGAATTAATAAATCTAAACAAGTAAAGGCAAAAAGTCCGTTGCGATCCCTCAACCCTTATCTTGATGATAAACATATCCTCAGGGTGGGCGGTCGCCTCAGACACGCAAACTTACCTGATGAAAGGAAAAATCCAATTATACTCGGAAATAAAAACACCCTGACGCCTCTGATTATAGCCGACGCACACATTAAGACACTTCACGGAGGAATTCAACTAATGTTATGTTATATACGCTCTAAGTACTGGATTTTAAAGGCGAAATCAATGGCGAAGAAACATGTCCACAAATGCCTCATTTGCGCTAGGCTTAGTGCTACTACTAGAGCTCAAATGATGGGAGATTTACCCTCTCATTGGGTAAATCTCCCATCATTTGAGCTTGACTTTGAGTAACTCCCTCCAGGCCATTTATAAATAGTGGTGTAGACTTCGCGGGACCCTTTCAGATATTGCTATCTAAGGGCCGAGGTAACAGGACAACAAAGGCCTACGTTTCTTTATTCATATGTATGTCTACGAAGGCAATCCATATCGAGCTTGTAAGTGATCTTACTTCGGAAGCGTTTATTGGCGCTTTTAGACGTTTCGTTGCTAGAAGAGGCAAGTGTAATCACATGTGGAGTGATCAAGGGCGTAATTTCGTGGGAGCTAACAAAGAGCTCCGAGATGCCTGGAACGAAGCTAGCTTAGAGTTTACTGGAGAAATTGCAGAAATACTAGCCACAGAAGGAACTCAATGGCATTTCATTCCCGCTTACAGTCCCTCTTTCGGTGGATTATGGGAGGCCGGTGTCAAGTCTATAAAGTACCACCTCAAAAGAATTATTACGACTCACCTGACATATGAAGAGATGACGACGATACTTTGCCAAGTGGAAGCCTGCTTGAATTCCCGTCCGTTATGTCCAATCAACGACACTGATCCAGACAACACGAACCCACTCACGCCAGGACATTTCTTAATTGGAGAGGTACCTATTGTTGTTCCCTCACCCGATTTGAAAGACATAAGACTGTCCAGCTTGTCAAGATGGCAACACACACAGAAACTAGTTCATGATTTCTGGCGACGATGGCAGGATGAGTATTTATCCCGATTGCAACAACGTCCTAAGTGGCATAAAAGGGTAGAAGAGTTCAAGATTGGAGATGTCGTCTTAATCAAAGGTGATAACTTGCCACCTGGAAAATGGTCCTTAGGACGAATCGTCGATAAACACCCTGGTCCAGACGGTCTAACGAGGGTGTATGGTGTTAAAACTGGTAGTTCAGTAACAAAAAGAACTGTAACAAAGTTATGTCCATTGCCTCTCAATGGATCCTAATGTAGATTTTAATGTTATAGTAACATTATTGTTTGTTGATTTTCACTGTTTAAAATTTGCTCTTTAGAAATGCAGTATTATTATGTTAGAAATTGTTATATGCATGTTTAGTGTTAATATCACAAACTCCCACCTACAGATTTATATAAAGTTATTTAGTGGTACCTAATCTCATAATTCTGTAATATTTTAAATCATTGTTTCTGAAAAGACCTACAGGCCTTTTGGTGGGCGGTATGTTGTGACGTATGGCGATTTACGCTTACACCTAATTCTATAGTAAATAAATAATAAGGTTATAGATATGTATATGTCACATAGATTTAATAATGTGAATTTCTTTTGGTCTAATTAGTCGCTCAATACACTTGAAGTAACACACACGTCTTTTTCTCATAAAACCCCGGTCAAAGTAAAGTGAACCTAATCCCCTCAACAGATATCAAATTAATATTATTTTATGCCAAGATGGTTATTAAAAAGAATTAAAGCTTTACACGCCAAACATAATCTTTAGTTTCTACAATGCAATTTTACCCAATCTTGACACTTTTCAGATACTCTTTTATCTTTTAGCAATAAGTAATCACTCTCTCTTTTACACTCAAGTGGCAATTGAAATATTTAAAAAAGAATACATGGTGCAAGATGACTTGGTGAGTATTATGCATATATCCTTATGGATGACACGTGTTATTTTTCAAAAAAAAAAAACAATATCAAAATATTTTTATTTCACATAGGCCTACATGGGCACAAGTATAAAACGTCGAGAAAAGGTGCACGGTTCGAGTTGGTCGTTTCCTATGGAGAAGAACCGGCAAGAAACTCCATGGTTACTCTTTTAAAATCATTTGGTTTTACAATGTTGTTGTTACAGCGTTAGCACTTAAGTACCATGGAGTGGCTTTCAGTACCATCATCCGCCTAGCGGTTGTCCTACAGTGTTGTCGTCAGATGTAGCTGAATACCCGTTTATTATCTCTAGAAATCTTAATCATTTTGTACTGCGTTCTGGGCATAAACTGTCGCATGGTAACGTCATATATATATGCTTTTGCTAGCGGTTTCGCTTGCATTAAATTCCAGGTAACACAGTTCCCCTTTCCTGATTTGCAGGTACCTGCTACCTGTAGTTCTTGCCCTTGCACCTTATTTATTGTAATAGCAAAGCTAAGTTTTCCCTTTTCCTTTCCTCTTTATCCCTCACGACTCATGTCTCCAGGATCTCAACTATATCGTTTATGTATCGTTTGTTTGTTACCTCTTCGCGCCTAAATGCCAAAAACTATGCCACGCGAACGAAGTCGCGAGCGGAAGCTAGTAATGAATAATTCTTTCACTAAGGGAAACCCACACATTAGGGTAAGAATTTTCTTATGCGGATCTGAAATCTGAAAGGTGAGTCGTTTATCTTGGTATGGACTTATAATGAAGAGGGATGAAACGCATGTGACTAGAAGTGAATATGAATGTTGATAGAAGGAAAGGGAGAGGAAGGGCAAAAACACGATGCATGGATTGTGTAAGGATGATTTGAAAGACAAAGGAATAAATGATTACGCAACGTCTGACAAACAAGAATGACAGACGAAAATGAGATGAGCTGACCCGAAAATGGGACTAGCGCAGGCAGTTGTGAGATTAAAAGATTGCCTTACATTACACCAAAACTTACAAACGTAAAAGTATGTTACTTAACTTGCTGTCCTTGTTAGTAGATATAGTCACAAAAAACTTTATTTTGTTACAGAATTTTACGGTTTACTTTTCGTTGAGCGTTCTATCTTGGATGTTAAAAGATTTAATATGGCAAACAATACTGATCCAACAATGTGAGAAATTCTACTTAGCAATGCGAAGAACTCAAGACACTTGCGCTATTATATGGAAGTCAAGTAGCTCAGGCTCTTTATGAATAGATATATACAATATAATCTTCACTACAGAACCTTTTCTCTCATCTAAAGAAAAGAAAGAAAGAAAATAAGTTTATTTGGCCCATGCCATAAGCGCACATAATATTAAACAAAAATAACTATTAAAAAAACATAAATTTGACAAAAATAAATAATAAATTAAATCTCGAGAACCTAGTGAAGGCAGAGAAAGATAAACAATTCAAGTATCTAGATCTGGCTCGCGAGGTTGTCGACATGTGGCACGTAAAACAGCAGTCATAGTGCCGATAGTCGTGTCGGCCAATGGCTTAATAACAAATAGCCTTGACCAACATCTGAGGAGGCTATCGCTTGGCAGCTGGATCAAGGGCTTGATTCAGAATGCAGTACTTCTGGACACGGCCCGTACTGTTAGGAGGTTCCTCTCTCAAGAGCCCTGACCACCGGTAGCTCGGACCCTGTTCCCGAGGCTGGTGGACTACTATTTTTAAATGTTTTGTTTTAAGAAATATGTAAAGAAATGAATAAACGAAAAAACTTAAATCTAAACACAAAAGAAGATAATTATTGTGTGACTCATGGCTGCGCCAAATAGGTCCAGTTCAGCAAAGTGCCGGGCAACTAGTGTCCGATGCTGGTTTTCAACTCCTTTATTTTGATTGTGATTGTGATTAGGGTAATCAGGGAACAGGATCTCAGAAAACGAATTTAAAAGAAATCTTTGCATATTTATGGGATCACTTCGTTGTCCGTCTGTCTGTCTATCAAGACCCTTTATCTCGAGACCGCATGGAGTTATCAAGTCGAAATTAGTATCAACCATATACTCAATAATTCCCTTTGTGCTGTCAAAATCAACCCTCTATGTCTACGCAATCAAAAGACATGGATGTCTATGTCGCAAGTTTGTACAGAAAACTCGGTGCGCGAGTCGGACTCGGTCTTGGCCAGTTATTTTTATATTTATGAGTGATGTTATGATTGGCAGATGATGAGAAAATGCTGTGCAAGAACGTACTGCGCTTACATCGAGCATCATTCAGCAAGATACGCGTGTGTGGTGTGTTCTACTTAGACGCTGCGTTACAATTAAGTCTGATGAGCTTTCTAACTAACCACATTGTTGTGTTGCTACAGTTTGCGTTTTTATAATGTGTTGTTAAAAAGTTGGCTTATACAATTTGACTTTGAAGTCAATCAGTTCTTTTATTTCTTTTTATTCTAGAATCTTAATCTTAAATAATAAGTACGTGAGTATTATTTCGGCTTGTCCTCGTCTGACTAACGGTGAGTACTTGCTCAGGCATAACCAAGTAGCTAGGATTATTCACCAGCAACTTGCCTTGATATATAAACTTGTGGAATCTCAGGTTTCGACCGCAAATATGTGCCCAACTAAGCTCTCGAGGAAGACCATGTCACGCTGAACTAGGATCAATCTATCATAACTGACAGGACCATTGTCGCCGAGAGTCGTCTCGCGGCGGCTGAGATGGTTTGATGTTTTCTTTCTCAAACGTCCGGCCACCTCCTTCGCTAGCATGACTGCCTCGCAGATGGAAGTTACTGCTTCCCATTCCCTCTCACTCCGGACCATGGACTCAACCAGAGCCGGACTCGAGAGATCGCCGATCGCCTTACGGTGGTGCTCAACTTTTGTAACCATATTTATTAGCAAATAAATGTTTGACTTTGACTTATGATTTTGTAAAAATATTATGATTTAAAAGAGTGTCCATGGAATTGCTTGCCCATTTTTCTCCATAGAGATCTACGCTTTGGAATGGGCAACTACAGTACTTTCGCAAGTTATTATGTCTTGTGACTGGGACTGTAGCAGCATCTTCTTTGTTTTTATGTCAAAATTTGAAATGATGACAAAATTTTGAAATGAAATGAAATTGAAATAAATGCTTTGAGTTTGACTTTGGTCCGCTGCACAAGCTGGGCAGACAGTAAAGTGATAATGGGTTTTCCCACTAGGAATTTCACAGTAGTAGCTCGTAGTTTGGAAGTCGGCGGTAAGATACCCCTGTGCCTCGGAAAGCACGTTAAGTCGTTTGTCCTGCGCCTGATCTCCAGTCGTGTCGGATTGCCGTCCCAGCGGACTATGAGTGAGAGAACAGAGAGTGCACCTGTGCCTGCTGCGCACACACGCCTGCACTATAACATCTCCCGCAACGATGACTCTATCTGATATCTCTGCTGAGATTGGCTGTCGCGGCCAAAAACGGTTAAGGAGGACTATAAACCCTTGTTCAGCAGATGGCTGCCATTTGCTGGGATAGAAGTATTCGGTCAAGTGTTTTTGTCGAAAGAAATGAGTTTGTACAAAATGTTTATGCCCTTAAAATTTCGATTAGTGTTGTCCAAATTCACTGTGTTAATTTTACTGTCTGTGTGTTGTTTAAATTTGTTAATATATCATATATGTAGTTAATCGATCACAAACGATAAAACAAAACATCAAGTTACTTATTTTCGTTCCTAAACGATTACTATTTCATAAATACTCGTCTTTGAACGGTTGCCGCTGCAGCATACATTTCATGACTCTTTTGATTATATTAGTATCGTACAATTGTCAGGTTGATGTGGATTCGTAACACATTTTTCCATCGATAATTATTGTGACGTCACTGTAGAGAGTATCCCTAGCAAGCAAGCAAAGTTATATATTTGAGAAAAATTAAGAATTTTCGATGTATCATAAAAACTTATCATATTTCAAACAAAACGTTGGACAAAGATGTGCAGTCGATGCTCTTGCCATTAAACTTGATGCAATAAATAATGTGCTGTCCTAAATATCACATCAAAGATAATGTTATCTTTTTCAGACGCTTCGCTCGGTCTAGACCCCGCCATCCCCCTTCGAACCTGATCAGTCCGAATTTTGGGGCCTAATTCAAAGATCGCTTTGCTCGCTTCTTAAAACGTCATTTTCGCATTATGTTAGTTTTGTAGTCGCAGAATTTAAGAATTTTCCCACGCAGACCCAGTGTAGCAGAGGTGAAATGTCTTTAAAACTTTTGCTTCCAGAAAACTTGTGCATATTTTAAAGGATAGAACAAACTGTATAGAATTTTAGGTTTGAATGAGTTCCAGTATTAATCTTATATCAATACCGTGACAATGCAGAACGTTCAGTTGAAATCTAAATACTTATTTTTATTCTAACATTTAAAACAGCAAGTATCTTACTAGACTAATGATAAGTATTATAATTGAAGCAAGAACAAGTCAAGCAAGCTCGGGACTTGGAACACTCCGACTCAGACAAGTTTGATTTGAAGGGGATGGCGGGGTCTAAAGAGCGAAGTAAGACCCCGTAATCCCTTTCAGCACTTACTTTTAGTGTTTGTAAACATTTATGAGTTAAAAAAATATTATTACACAGACCTGTAACACTAAAAGTCATTTCATACTACTTATGGATTATGATGTCAAAGCAAATTTACATAAGTACCTATCTAATAAATTACTTCGAACATTCGATATTTACTTTCATGTAGGTAAATGGTGTTATTGGTAAATGTGACACAGGTGTCGTTGGAAGCCTTACTAACAGTCAACTAAGAAATGAACATATTTAGAAATATCAAAATGGAGTATCCTGTAAAAAGAATTTCGAATAATTTGGTGGATAAAGATGTGCAGTCAATGCTCTGGCCTTTGAACCTCATGCAATATATCATGTTCTGTCCCAAATATCGCATCAAAAACGATTTGATAACTCCAAATAGCCTGATCTCCAATTTCATTTCGATGATTGTGGCTATACTTTTCATTTCTTCATACTTACTCTCCATTCTTACGGAAGTCCTGGAAAATCAAGGATTTTCCACATTCATGTACATTACGTCTTATAATGACTGCGTATTATATATAAGTGGTTTCTTAATAAATTTTGTGATCGGAATCATCCATACCAAAAAGAATGTCCACTTTGTCTTGACTTTTCAAAAAGTGCACAGATTTCTCAACGATGGAACCAATGTCAACCATTTTGTTATTTGGAATTTGATTCTTGGGATCATGGCTCTAAGTTATTATGCAATTATTCTTACTATATGTTTCATACAAGGGGGAGTACGTTGGTCTTCCGTGTACATTGAATACTATTTGATGTTTTTCGATTTTAACATCATCTATGCCACACGAATAATTAAAATGTTGGAAAACAAAGTTTGTCTTTGGAATTTTCAACTTTTAAATTTTCGAGGATTGGAGGGCACGCAAAGACAAAATTATTACAAAAAGGCCTTTCAAGCTTACGTTGAAATATTGGAGTGTTATGCCACTCATAAAATTTGTTTTCAGCAAGTGGTAAGTCAATAAGTTTATAGTTACGTTGTTAAAATTTATTGACGTAACAGATATCGATATCAAATTAATATTCTTTTATGCCAAGATGGTTCTTAAAAAGCCCCTATAAAAAAAAATAAAGCTTAGACGACTTAGCAAACTACACGCCAAACATAATATTTAGTTTCTACAATGCAATTTGACCAATCTTGACACTTTTCAGATACTCTTTTACATTTTAGCATTATGTAATCACTCTCTCGTTTACACTCAAGTGGCAATTGAAATATTTAAAAAAGAATACATGGTGCAAGATGACTTGGTGAGTATTATGCATATATCCTTATGGATGACACGATGATTATTTTAAATAAAAAAAAAACAAAATCAAAATATTTTTATTTCACATAGATACATGGGCAATTGGGCACTTATAAACGTCGAGAAAAGGTGCACGGTTTGGGTTGGTCGTTTCCTATGGAGAAGAACCGGCAAGAAACTCCATGGTTACTCTTTTAAAATCATTTGGTTTTACAATGTTGTTGTTACAGCGTTAGCACTTAAGTACCATGGAGTGGCTTTCAGTACCATCATCCGCCTAGCGGTTGTCCTACAGTGTTGTCGTCAGATGTAGCTGAATACCCGTTTATTATCTCTAGAAATCTTAATCATTTTGTACTGCGTTCTGGGCATAAACTGTCGCATGGTAACGTCATATATATATGCTTTTGCTAGCGGCTTCGCTTGCATTAAATTCCAGGTAACACAGTTCCCCTTTCCTGATTTGCAGGTACCTGCTACCTGTAGTTTTTGCCCTTGCACCTTATTTATTGTAATAGCAAAGCTAAGTTTTCCCTTTTCTTCCCTCTTTATCCCTCACGACTCATGTCTCCAGGGTCTCAACTATCTCGTTTATGTATCGTTTGTTTGTTTGTTACCTCTTCGCGCCTAAATGCCAAAAACTATGCCACGCGAACGAAGTCGCGAGCGGAAGCTAGTAATGAATAATTCTTTCACTTTAATATTTATTAAGTATTTTGGATTGTGACTATACATATATGTAAACATATATTTATTATTTTTATTAGTACCTATGTAAGTTTTTATATATTGATAACATTTTGTTTATTTAAGTTAGTGCTTAGTTGTTATTTTTACACACTGTGTCTACGTGTTTATTTTTTTCCATCTGTCCTATCGCAGGTTTGCTGGAAGAGATTTCTTTATGAAATAAGCAGTACCTTTGTGCTCTTTTTTCCTTATGTACTTTTTATATAATGTTTTGTGTGTACATAAATAAATAAATAAATAAGGGAAACCCACACATTAGGGTAAGAATTTTCTTATGCGTTTATCTTGGTATGGACTTATAATGAAGAGGGATGAAACGCATGTGACTAAAAGTGAATATGAATGTTGATAGAAGGAAAGGGAGAGGAAGGCCAAAAACACGATGCATGGATTGTGTAAGGATGATTTGAAAGACAAAGGAATAAATGATTACGCAACGTCTGACAAAGAAGAATGACAGACGAAAATGAGATGAGCTGACCCGAAAATGGGACAAGCGCAGGCAGTTGTGAGATTAAAAGATTGCCTTACATTACACCAAAACTTACAAACGTAAAAGTATGTTACTTAACTTGCTGTCCTTGTTAGTAGATATAGTCACAAAAAACTTTATTTTGTTACAGAATTTCACGGTTTACTTTTCGTTGAGCGTTCTATCTTGGATGTTAAAAGATTTAATATGGCAAACAATACTGATCCAACAATGTGAGAAATTCTACTTAGCAATGCGAAGAACTCAAGACACTTGCGCTATTATATGGAAGTCAAGTAGCTCAGGTTATTTCTTTATGAATTTATACAATATAATCTTCACTACAGAACCTTTTCTCTCGTCTAAAGAAAAGAAAGTATGAAAATAAGTTTATTTGGCACATGCCATAAGCGCACATAATATTAAACAAATAAAGAAACCATTAAAAAAACATAAATTTGACAAAAATAATAATAACTTAAATCTCGAGAACCTCGTGAAGGCAGAGAAAGATAAACAATTCAAGTACCTATCTAGATCTGGCTCGCGAGGTTGTTGACATGTGGCACGTAAATACAGCAGTCATTGTGCCGATAGTTGTGTCGGCCAATGGCTTAATAGCCAATAGCCTTGACCAATATCTGAGGAGGCTATCGCTTGGCAGCTGGATCAAGGGCTTGATTCAGAATGCAGTACTTCTGGACACGGCCCGTATTGTTAGGAGGTTCCTCTCTCAAGAGCCCTGACCACCGGTAGCTCGGACCCTGTTCCCGAGGCTGGTGGACTACTATTTTTAAATGTTTTTTTTTTAAGAAATATGTAAAGAAATGAATAAACGAAAAAACTTAAATCTAAACACAAAAGAAGATAATTATTGTGTGACTCATGGCTGCGCCAAATAGGTCCAGTTCAGCAAAGTGCCGGGCAACTAGTGTCCGATGCTGGTTTTCAACTCTTTTATTTTGATTGTGATTGTGATTAGGGTAATCAGGGAACACGATCTCAGAAAACGAATTTAAAAGAAATCTTTGCATATTTATGGGATCACTTCGTTGTCCGTCTGTCTGTCTATCAAGACCCTTTATCTCGAGACCGCATGGAGTTATCAAGTCGAAATTAGTATCAACCATATACTTAATAATTGCCTTTGTGCTGTCAAAATCAACCCTCTATGTCTACGCAATCAAAAGACATGGATGTCTATGTCGCAAGTTTGTACAGAAAACTCGGTGCGCGAGTCGGACTCGGTCTTGGCCATTTATTTTTATATTTATGAGTGATGTTATGATTGGCAGATGATGAGAAAATGCTGTGCAAGAACGTACTGCGCTTACATCGAGCATCATTCAGCAAGATACGCGTGTGTGGTGTGTTCTACTTAGACGCTGCGTTACAATTAAGTCTGATGAGCTTTCTAACTAACCACATTGTTGTGTTGCTACAGTTTGCGTTTTTATAATATGTTGTTAAAAAGTTGGCTTATACAATTTGAGTTTGAAGTCAATCAGTTCTTTTATTTCTTTTTATTCTAGAATCTTAATCTAAAAGTAATAAGAACATGAGTATTATTTCGGGTGGTCCTCGTCTGGCTAACTTCGAGTACTTGTTCAGGCATAACAAAATAGCTAGGATTATTCACCAGCAACTTGCCTTGAATTATAAACGTGTGGAATCTTAGGTTTTGACCGCAAATATGTGTCCGAATCAGCTCTCGAGGAAGACCATGTCACGCTGAACTAGGATCAATCTATCATAACTGACAGGACCATTGTCGCCGAGAGTAGTTTCGCGGCGGTTGAGATGGTTTAAAGTTTTCTTTCTCAAACGTCCGGCCACCTCCTTCGCTAGCATGACTGCCTCGCAGAAGGAACTGTCCGCTTCCCATTTCCTCTCGCTCCAGACCAGAGACTGAACCAGAGCCGGACGCGAGAGATCGCCGTCGCCGATCGCCGCACGGTGGTGCTCAACATGAATGATGTATCCATGATTTTGTAAAAATATTGTGATTTAAAAGAGTGTACAAGGAGTTGCTTGCCCATTCTTCTCCATAGAGATCTACGCATTGGAATGGGCAACTACAGTACTTTCGCAAGTTATTATGTCTTGTGACTGGGACTGTAGCAGCATCTTCTTTGTTTTTATGTCAAAATTTGAAATGATGACAAAATTTTGAAATGAATTGAAATTGAAATAAATGCTTTGAGTTTGACTTTGGTCCGCTGCACAAGCTGGGCAGACAGTAAAGTGATAATGGGTTTTTCCACTAGGAATTTCACAGTAGTAGCTCGTAGTTTGGAAGTCGGCGGTAAGATACCCCTGTGCCTCGGAAAGCACGTTAAGTCGTTTGTCCTGCGCCTGATCTCCAGTCGTGTCGGATTCCCGTCCCAGCGGACTATGAGTGAGAGAACAGAGAGTGCACCTGTGCCTTCGCACACACGCCTGCACTATAACATCTCCCGCAACGATGACTAATCTCTGCTGAGATTGGCTGTCGCGGCCGAAAACGGTTAAGGAGGACTATAAACCCTTGTTCAGCAGATGGCTGCCATTTGCTGGGATAGAAGTATTCGGTCAAGTGTTTTTGTCGAAGGAAATGAGTTTGTACAAAATGTTTATGCCCTTATAATTTCGATTACCGTTGTCCAAATTCACTGTGTTAATTTTACTGTCTGTGTGTTGTTTAAATTTGTTAACATATCATATATGTAGTTAATCGATCACAAACGATAAAACAAAACATCAAGTTACTTATTTTCGTTCCTAAACGATTACTATTTCATAAATACTCGTCTTTGAACTGTTGCCGCTGTAGCAAACAGTTTTTCGTTCATTTATTGTTTTGCAGTGGCTGAGCGATCGACTGCTGCGCTGCATGTCGCGGGTTCGATTCCCGCACGGAACAAATATTAGCCTACAGATAGTTGTTTCGGGTTTGGCTGTTTGTGTATGTGAGTTTATATGTTTGTAAACGCACCCACGATACAGGAGAAATTCCAAGTGTGTATGTGTGTATCGGGAACAGGGTCCACGCTACCGGCGGTCAGGGCTCCAGAGAAAGGAACCTCCTAACAATACGAGCCGTGTCCAGGAGTACCGCTTTCTGCATCAAGCCCTTGATCCAGCTGCCTAACGAGAGCCTCCTCAGGTATTGGTCGAGGCTCTTGGCAATTAAGGCATTGGCAGATAGTTTATTATTATAGCTGGTGTTTTTAAATCTGCGGAAACCTACATTTCGTCTAACATTCTAATAAAATTCGTAACACATTTTTCCATCGATAATATAATTATTGTGACGTTACTGTGGAAAGTATATATATAAGCAAGTAAGCTAGGGGCAAGCAAGCAAAGATGTATATTTGAGAAAAATGAAGAATTTTCGATGTATCAAAAAAACTTATCCTACGTTACATATTTCAAACAATACGGTGGACAAGGATGTGCAGTCGATGCTCTTGCCATTAAACTTGATGCAATATACAATGTGCTGTCCTAAATATCGCATCTATACTAATATTATAAAGCTGAAGAGTTTGTTTGTTTGAACGCGCTTATCTCAGGAACTTCTGCTTCGAATTGAAAAATTCTTTTTGTGTTGAATAGACCATTTATCGAGGAAGGCTTTAGGCTATATAACATCACGCTGCGACTAATAGGAGCGAAGAAACAATGGAAAATGTGAAAAAAACGGGGAAAATTATTCATCTTTGAGGGCTTCCGTTGCGTGCGCTGCGAAAACGGTTCAAGATATCAAAAAAATATGTAGAAAAGAATTATTCCTCTTGAAATGATCTAAAAAAATGTCCGTGACGGTATATGTCTATCTTTTAAGATTAAGTCACTAGAACCGTTTTTATGGTAATCAATTTTGGTCAAAATTAATGCATGATTACCAATTATTTGTTAGAGTTGTTTCAACATAATAATATTAATCTTTATCCAAATAAATGTGTTGTTGATTAACAGTATTTAATTGTGAACAAAATTGTCTTTGACATCACTTAATTTCAATGAATATCTTAGAAGATATTAAAATTTTAAAATAACTCCGATATAAAATTCACACGCGCCGCATGATGTGCAAAACATGACGCTGGGCATGGGCGAAGAGAGGCGTTGCTTGCGGGCGACGCGGAGGGGGGGTATAGCTCTACGATTGTCAAGGATAATATTTTGGTTCTAATAATTTCACAATTATTCATCATCTGCCTAGCCTTTTCCCAACTATGTTGGGGTCGGTTTCCAGTCTAACCGGATGCAGCTGAATATCAGTATTTTACATGGAGCGACTGCCTATCTGACCTCCACAACCAGTTAATACTGGGTAATACGATACCCCTTGGTAAGACTGGTTGTCAGACTTTTGGAACACTGACTACCTGTTACGACTGTCAAAGATCTACAAATGACAGCCGGGACCAACGGCTTAACGTGTTTTCCGAGGCACGGAGGAAACTCGGTATGTAACGGGTGGTCACTGGTCACCCATCCACAGACCAACCTAGACCCGAGCGGCTGCTATTATTTAGCTACGAGCTCCTCATGAGCTATTATAAATTTCACAATTATTAAAAAAAAATTGTAGATAATACCTGTAAATAGGTGTCATCTACATAATTATTCTCAGGGCTGTTTATTCAATAGTCAGATAACTTTTATCTGAGGAATAAAAATGGCGGTTTGACAGCTCATCTATAGAAAATATGTCAAACTGCTATTTTTATTCCTCAGATAAAAATTATCTGACTATTAAAAAATCAGCCCTTATTAGGTTAGGTTTTAGTTTAAGCACACAGTTAGTTAACCTTATATTTTACGTAAGTACCAAATACAGGTAACAATAATTAGGATCCTAATTATTAACCTTACGTTTGTTTTTTCTTGATTACGAGTTACGGTTTGGTTAAGTTTTCATTTCCTATTTTCTTTCTTCGTCACTATAATGCCTAGAAAAAGAACTCAGCTTTCTCGGCAGACTGTTACCGCAAAGCGGCTGCGAGCTTTGCGCAGCAATGAAACAGAGAATGAAAATATGCATAGGTTGGCTACTCAACGAGGAATCAGTGAACAAAACCGTGCTAATGAATCGATCGTTGAACGTTCGCAGTATCTAGCCTCACAAAATTTCCGAACTTCGGCAAACCGTCAACGGGAAGCAAGCGCTGAACGTTTATCCTTACAAAATTTCCGAACTTCGGCAAACCGTCAACGGGAATCAAGCGCTGAACGTTTATCCTTACAAAATTTCCGAACTTTGATAAACCGAGAACGGGAATCAAGCGCTGAACGTTCTCAACGATTAGCCTCACAGAGTTCTCGAACTTTGGTGAACCGACTACGGGAATCAAGCGGTGAAAGTTCTCAACGTTTAGCCTCACAGAGTTCTCGAACTTTGGTGAACCGACTACGGGAATCAAGCGCTGAACGTTCTCAACGTTTAGCCTCACAGAGTTCTCGAACTTTGGTGAACCGACTACGGGAATCAAGCGCTGAACGTTCTCAACGTTTAGCCTCACAGAGTTCTCGAACTTTGGTAAACCGACTACGGGAATCAAGCGCTGAACGTTCTCAACGTTTAGCCTCACAGAGTTCTCGAACTTTGGTGAACCGACTACGGGAATCAAGCGCTGAACGTTCTCAACGTTTATCCTCACAGAATCCCGGAACTTGGGCTAAGACGCGGACAAAGTCGTGGGTAACAGTTATAATTTATAATGCTGAGGAGGTTGTTTGCAAAAATAAATATGATGCCCAAAATACTATTCCACGCGGACGAAGTCGCGGGCACAGCTAGTTCAGTATATTTGGTGGAACACAGGTAAAATTAGGTAAATGAAATGGGAATAAATTGAAGTACTTTTAAATACCATCCTTAAAAATATCCTCATTTTTGTTGCACATTTGCCACTAACTTTGTAATTTTAAAAAAATACTACGTTTCGTTTTTTTAATATAGAGACAAAAATATTAACTTAGACATAACAATTTTGAAGTATGAACTTTATGAAGCTAGTCTGAAAATATTAATTGAATATATTTTGTGGTTAAACATGTACTTGATCCCTAGAAACTTTTGACGTATGTAAGTAAATTACTATACGAAGAAACCCTACTATTTTTTGGTGCTTAACATAAGTGATTCATTGATATCGGTTGCTTTTAGATACTTTATAACATAATGGAATTTTTCCGATTATTCCCAATGTCCACCACTTGTCTGGCCACCACTGGGGGACAGCGAGACAACTTAAAACATTATTCTCGTTGTCCACCACTGGGGGACAGCGTCACAACTTTGTAAATTATTTCCATTGGCCACCACTGGTGGACAACGACGCGGATTTTTTAACATTCCCTATGGCCGCCGTTGGGGGACAATGGCACAACTCTTTTGATACGATTCCCACTGGCCATCAATTTAAATTGTTTTATCTAGAGACCATTTGGTTTTATGCTGAAATTACTTTTATCCAATTCTAATGCTTACGTAATAATAATGACATAATATTTCTTTCCTTGTATAATATAGTTAATTTAATTAATTAGGTATAGGTAATTCATTCAAATTAAATTTTATTTTCTTGCTAATGCTTATTATTATTATCTATTGATACTATTCACTTCATCAAGATATTTACATAAAGTATTGCTATGAGGGAAAGTACAGACGCCAGATAACTTGATGTGCTGGCGTCTGTGCATAACGTTAAAAAGAGACAAAAAATATATCTATTCTACTCTGCTCCTTCTACTTGCGCAAACGCAGCATGCGTCATTATAACTACGTCATTAGTGCACTCGTCGCTCCCGTAACCAGCCATAAGCCCACCCTCGACCATACATAGAATATTTTAAGGTTTGGTTAAGTGCCATTTGAGTTAGGCTAGCTTCGCGGGGCTCCTACTTCTGGGTGGTTTATAAAAAATAACCACGAAGGGGATGGCGGGGTCTATTCGCTCGCTTCGCTCGCTCACACGACCCCGCCATCCCCTTCTAACCTAACCTATCCGAGTCGGGGTGCCCTAAAGTCCAGATTGCATAAGCAATCAAAGCTATATTACATATATAATACTAAGTAGTAGGATCATTTTTTAATATTTGAGTGAACCATTTAATAAAAGTTGATTCAAGAATATAGTTATATTCTTGAATCAACTTTTATTAAATGTTATTGTGTATTTACCTATCATATAATTTATAAATATTTAAATAATTCTTACCGTTAGCCCTGCTAAAAATCAAATCCGTAAGTATATTAAGCTATCCTTTACCGGTCTCAAGATAAAACAATTTAAATTGATGGCCAGTGGGAATCGTATCAAAAGAGTTGTGCCATTGTCCCCCAACGGCGGCCATAGGGAATGTTAAAAAATCCGTGCCGCTGTCCACCAGTGGTGGCGAATGGAAATAATTTACAAAGTTGTGACGCTGTCCCCCAGTGGTGGACAACGAGAATAATGTTTTAAGTTGTCTCGCTGTCCCCCAGTGGTGGCCAGACAAGTGGTGGACATCGGGAATAATCGAATTTTTCTCACACACTCTAGTTAACATTCAAGCAGTGATTGACTTGTTTAAAGCAATCGTCACTTTTGATTACACGGTAAGTATCATCCTTACTTCCTTACTATACTACCTTTATACTATAATATTATAAAAGCGAAAGTGAGTTTGTTTGTTACCTCTTCACGCCTAATTGGCTAAACCGATTTTGACGAATTTTGGTACAGAGATAGTTGGGACCCTGGAGACGGACATAGGCTATTTTTTTAAAAAGAGTGAAAATGAGGGAGAAAGATTGAAAAAGGGAAAACTGAGCATTGCTATTACAATAAATAAGGCGCTAGGGCAAAAACTACAGGTGGCAGGTACCTGCAAATCAGGAAAGGGGAACTGTCTTATCCCGAATTTAACGCGGGCGAAGCCGCGGGTAAATGCTAGTTTGATTATAAATTATAACTAACTGTTTTTTTTTATAAATGCATTTCAAATATAGTGTCACCTTTAATTTTGTTGCAGGATAAAACAATGTTGATACTGATGCTTGTATTTATTTGGTCCATAAAAAATTTAACGTTGCAAGCAATGGTGATCCAGAAATATGAGAAATTCTACTCAGCTATCCAAAATGTTCAAGACACTTGCATGTTTGTTTTGAAGTTAACATACTCTGGTTATTCCTTTATTATAAACAGTTTACACATACTTAGTTATTCTCCCTATCTGTCATAGTCCTGATGGCCAAGAATAGTCCTGATAGCCTAGAATAGTCGTGATGGCCCCAAAAATAGTCGTAATGGCCCAGAAAAGTCGTGATGTCCCAGAATAATCTGATGGCCCAGATAGTCGTGATGGGCCATAGGTTAAGGCTTAGCCTCTTATTTACGAGGTTGTGATTTGAAATCTAAGCAAGTGACCAATGTGACTTTTCCAATTCATATGTGCTGTTCTAAGTTAATCTTGGACATCACAGACATGGTTGAAGGAAAACATCGTTACGAAACGTGGACTTACAAGCTGGTGATCAATGCTCGTGTCTTCTTTCTCTTTATGAGAAGAGGTATTTGCCTAGCAGTGGGACAGTTACTGACTGGTATCATAAGCTTACGATGAATATGGAATGTTTTAATTTTCGCAGAAGACAAAAGAAAGCTCTGGAAGAACATACTGCGGTTACATCGAGCATCCTTTAGCAAGATACGTGTGTGTGGCCTGTTCTCCTTAGACGCTGCGTTACAATTAAGTCTGATAAGTCATATGACTAACTGTTACAATTAGCAATTCTGTAATCTTGGCTACCGTAAATGATTTTTGGGGGTACTATTTTTTTTTATTTCTCATCGACTTTTTTATACAGTTGGTTTCCAATCTGTTAGATTGAAACGTAAGGCAGGCGCATGACCGGGGTTGCGGGTTTTTCGAAAGATATACCGCAGCCCCGTAACATAAAGGCAATAGAAGAAACATGGGTGGGTTTCCCAAGAGAGCGGGGGAAGTTATTTGATGATTTTCCATCCGCAAAAAAAGGCAGGCACATATAGCCGGACGGTGAGCAATGGGCAGCTCATCGTCCGTCCGTCTAGTTACGACAGGCCGTATCGACGGCGCGTTTGTGTTCCACGCACGCCTAAAAGAGATGTCATCAAAGTAGAGGGGCTTGCCAAGGCCACCGCCTACAGGGGTTGCGGGTTGCTCAAAAGAGATACCGTGGCTCTGGAACACAAAGGGCAAAATAAGGAAGGTGGATTTTAGTCGGAAGTTATATGATGATTTCTATTGGCGAAAAAAAAAGCAAGCACATTCCTCTGAGTAATTTATATCTTCTTTACTGCTTTCAATACAATAACAATAATAAAACAGCCATTAGTTATACTATAAAAAAAACTGTAATGTGTCCTCCACCAACCCGTACTGGGCCCGCATGGTGCTTCGTTTTTTTTTTTTTTAATAAGTTGCCCCACATTAGGAACTTCTCCTGTATCGTGGTTGCGTTTACAAACATTTTAACTCACATACACAAACCATTTATAGGCCATACAAATATTAAGAAAAAACTATTTCTGGATTATAAGATACCATAGATAAGACTGGTTTTCAAAAAGACTCAATCGTAAAAATGTACGAAAAGAACAATTTCAGAATTAATGTAATTTGCTCAGAAAAAAGAAGTGAAAAGTTTCCCTTTGTAAAAAGGTGTTGAAGTATAATTAATTCATTAGTATTCAAATATGCGAACAATAATTTACCTTTCCGAGACTATTTTTAATTACTTTTTTTTATTTGGTTTTGCTATTTCAGTATTTTGAAAAATACCTGTGCTAATAAAAACTGATATTCTTCTTATTATTCAATATTTAAAAAAAAAAAAGCGTAACTGCTAAGTTACAAAATATTTTATACTTACAACCCGGTCACATTATCTCGACACCTCGCTAGAATGCGAACATCATCATTATAATATAGGGTAATAATATTACCCACATGAAATTAATTAACACATTTTTTTTTTTAGTTGCAAATCTTATTGTTTATATCCTACTAGAGGATGCTTGTTTTTTGCGCACCATATCAGAGCGCCGACGCGACCTGACGTCATCGACGCCAGGTCTCGAGTTATTGTGACCGAGTTGTACCTTCTTAAATAGGGTTCCTTCCTAAAAAACGGAGCCTTTTTAGGATCAAGGGTCTGTCTATCGACCCTTTATCTCGATAACGCGTTAAGGTATCTAGTAAAGTTAATATTAAAAATCTCTCTAAGTCTACAGAATCAAAGATATGGCCGTTTATGTCGCATTTCCCATACAAACGGAAAGAGAATTAAAATCTATTGGGTAGGTAATTTCCGTTGATCTAGATTCTAGAATAATGAAATTTGGAAAGATGCAATATTATAAAGCACACAAAGGGAAAAATGTTTTTTTTCCGAATGGCATCTCGCAGTTCAACCTAGGAGGTTGTAATGTTGTCTGCTTAACCGGACGATTCCTGTGGATGCCTTAAAAATAAAGACCTCCGGCCAGGGCAAAGAACTCACAAATTAAGCGACTACACGCTAAGGGCACCCCCTGTGGGGTACGAGCCTCGGCTTAGGGCGTCGCTGAGGGAGGACAGGCTGGATCTGAGTGATATTAATTGGGGACTGATTTGGACTTACAAGCTCAGCAGCGTGGACTGGCTCTAGCAAGGGACGGGTGGGAAAAACTGCAAAGTTTATGCATCACAAAAAAATGTGATTACTAGGAGTTGTTAAACCAACCGCGACCTATGTCATCATTGTAAGGGAACAACACTTTTCTAACGACAAAGATGTTTTTATCCTTCAATACCTACAGTTTACCTTATCAGCAATAAAATAATAAATAAA
This sequence comes from Ochropleura plecta, assembly GCA_905475445.1. Lineage (NCBI taxonomy): Eukaryota > Metazoa > Arthropoda > Insecta > Lepidoptera > Noctuidae > Ochropleura > Ochropleura plecta. Next base: position 4,130,875 of record FR997738.1, on the reverse strand, counting down.
TATAATATAAATCGGTTATTCATAAAAACGGGGCACAAAAACAATAAAATAAAGCATTTTAAGAAACAATAGAGCACAGTTTCTTAATTGGCTGAACTAGGTTGGACCTGTGTTTCAATGTTCGGTACTTTTATTAGTTATCTACCTACAAGATTTTAAATTTAATGTACCTACACACGATGGCAGGTCAACCTATTCTAAACTATTATAACCTGATCCCTCTACTACGGATCGTACACCGTAGTAGAGAGATCAAGTTAAATTGGTTTGTATAGGTTGATGTGCCGTCGTGTGTACCTAATACCTAATCCTCGGTACGCGAGTCTGACTCACACTTGACCGGTTTTTATTACTGAACTGAATTGCGTTTGGCCGCAACTCGCCTGATTTATATAACGATCGTGAAACAGAAGCCGATAGTAAATTTCACAGACTGGAGGATTAATGTGAAAGTACAACAGATTTGGTTTCTAGCAGGGCCAGCAGAGCTGATAACACTATATATCACTTATCACAGGCTCACCAGCACAAATAAGTCCCCGTTCCTGTGGTCCGCTTCACCTTACCACTTTCCCGCCAACTGTGATGACTAGGGTTGCCAACTTTTTTTACAAGAAATAAAGTATATTCAGGTCTGTGAATATTAAACAGTATTCTAAAAAATGAACAGTATTTTATTTATTTATTGTTTTAAATACATATTTTTAGAACTTTTCGCACAACTTACCAATTTATAATCTTTAAAACAAACCCTAGTGATGACTGACAGTTGACATTCGTGACAGCTACCCGACCACTTGTGCGTGTGTGAGACAGTGTTTACATATATATCTTTTAAATAGAAACACCACAGCAACGGCAGACTGTAGTGTCACCTTAGAGTATAGAGTGTCACTGACTACCCGTAATGACTGTCAAATATGACAATCGGGACCAACCGCGGTTTCACGTGCTTTTAGAGCTACGGAGGAAATTCGGTATCTATGTACGTAATGAGGAACAACCAAGTGAAGCGTCGCTTCACCAGAAGATCGATCCGAGCGCTAAATAATTATTTTTCAAACTCAAATAATTGTCTTACAACCTCTAATAATTGTGTTACTATCTCTAATAATTGTTTTTCAACCCCTAATAATTGCCTTACAACCTCTTATTATTGTCACTGAAGCTCTAATATTTCTCATTGAAGCTCTAATAATTGTCTTTCAACCTCTAAGCATTATCTTAAACCTCTTTAATAGGTAGGTACAATTACAACATTGATAGACAATCTTAATTTTATTATTTTGTAGCGACACAAATAAGAAGTGGCAAAAAGTACTACAGCGTCATCAATGCAACCACTGAAACACTAACGGAAAAAATTCCCACATGGCGCAAGCAAAGTTGTACGCGAAGTTAACATATATACGAGCACCCGACAAGCAACTGTCGGGCAGTGGCCCACCAGACACTACACCCGTCTGGTCGGAGGATCCTCCCTTTTCCATAGCATAGAGGATGGAGAACTTTACACCCTGTTCTTCATACCTCTAAAATCTATTTGGTCACCAGTTAGGTTAGACCTGTACCTACTGTTTGTATCAGAATACTGGACAGTAAAAAAAGATGAATGAAAATCGATTTCATGTAGCCGAGCTCAGAATACTGAGGATAAGGAGGACAAAAATTGATAAAGTAAGTTTGAAAGTTGCGCCTGTTACAAAAACACAAAGTCAGTCGTTTGTTTTGGTATAGACATGTAGGTAATGTGGAGGTTTAAAACGCATGTGACATTTTAGTCACATGCGTTTTACAATCTTTAAAAGTGATAGACCTGAATTTTGATGGATGGAAAGGATGAAGAAGGCCAAAGAAAAGATGGATGGATTGTGTAAGGAATGATATGAAAGGGAAAGGAGTAAATGATGGCGTGACTCAGCCATAAACAAAATGTGGTTAATAGAAACAAAACATCTTCAGGAACCTGCGCGTAATAAATTGCAACTAGGCACACTAAGAAGGTAGGTAGTTACATCATGGACATTTAGATTATTCTAAATGTCCATGACGTAACTACCTACCTTATAATATGTTATCATAATATTATTATCCCTTTTTTAGCTATGTAAGACTCAAAGACCGAAAACGCGTTGGGGCAATTTCAACACGATCTTAAAGGAAATCGTAAAACAATCAAAATTTTCGTTTTTCATTTAGATTTAAAACACTTTGCTCTGACTAGGGGTCGGCCAACGTGACAGTTTTATTGTATCGTGTTTCTATTGCCTGCCCAGCCTCCGTTAAAATATCTGACTGATATTTTGTATGAATCTGGACACTGTGGTTCTAGGCATCTACTTGACTTCCTAATCTTACAGGACTGTAGTCTCCATTTTTTCGGCTGGTAACTCATCTTATAACGTTTCCCGCTCTTGGCCGAGTAGAAGGGATAGCTAGACTTTTACTGACTAAAACCCATTCATGTTTCTTCTTTTCCCCTTTGTATTCTTTCTTGGGTTGCGGTATCTCTTTCGCTCCGTCCAGAGTGGGAGCAGTTATTTGATGAAATTGAAAAAAAAAAAGTTTTGTCAGAAAAATAAAATATTAAAGGGTGGACACGCTTTTATGTGTGGATTTACTACACTATGACCTAATGTTCTGCTGACATAGCTATAGGCGAGCAGTAGGTACTTTTGTAGGTAGGTATTTGTTGCATCCTGCATCCGTTGGACATGCAAACGATACAAATTCAAAACCTTGTGTTTACTAAATCTATTTGAAAGTCGTTATTGCTGAAAAGGCATTATTACAAAACAAGCTTTTAAAACTAAAGAAACGCAGCTGTCATAAATTCTCACAATAATACCATAGAAGAAAATAGTTGTGAGCAGTGTAAAATATCTATGATTGTTAACTAGGTTGATGAGCAAAAACACAAACATAATCAAAAGATGGGTTCTTCTAGGCAACTAAAACAGCGCCCTAGTTTTTAACTAAAAACGAAACGTTTTTGGGAAATTTACGAAATATTTCCTAGCAACACTGCAGTTGTCATTTTACAATAAAAGCTGTGTAGATGCCGCGTTCTTAATTCTTCTATTTACGCTAATTTTGGCGTTTTATCTATCAAAATTTGTTTGTTTTCGTATTTAAAATAACCAGTGCAAGATGTCGGACCTAGAAATATGCCGGATATGTCTCTCCACTGATGTGAAAATGTATGAATTCGATCAGTTTCAACTGAAGAGTTTTTATGAAGAGATTATGGCTACAAAAGTAAGAATGTTTGGTATATTTTCGGCCTGTTTTGTTGTATTTGGGCTACTTTGTTATTGTTACTACTCATTTTGGCTTATTGTTGTGTTATTTATGCTCAGAATACAGTAGAAACAAGGTCTTATCGGATTCATATGTCTATACATAGACGCGACATGTATGTACACCTACGATCTGTAAAGCGTTTATTAGATTTTCAGTTGGTGTGTAAGTAATATTATGATGGTAGTAATACATAAGAAATTTTATTTTATAATTAATAATTTGATCATTCTTTTTTGGGATCTAGCAAACAATACAATATTTATGTACATTGTGGGTGCTTCTTGTAAGATAACTGATTGATGATTATCTAGAGTAAAAATTAAGTCCTTGATATTCTAATAAATTGGAACAGTAAAATCAAGTACCAACAAGCAATTTTACATTAAATTCTAAGTTGCTATTCTTTTTTTTAATAAAATGTTGCGCCACACTAGGAATTTCTCCTGTATTGTGGGTGGGTTTGCAAACATTTAAACTCACATACACAAACAGCCAGACCCGGAACAACTATCTGTACTCCAAATATTTGTTCCCTGCAGGTTTCGAACACGCGGCACATAGCGCAGCAGTCAATTGTTCAGCTACTGTGCCAATTGTGTTGTATTGAATTCTCAAACTTACTATTATAACAGTATTAACTTATTATTATCATCATTCTCTTGCCCTTATCCCAAGTTATTTTCGGTCAGCACAGCATGTCTTCTTCTTCCATCCTCCTCTATCATTTGTTATTTAATGGGACACCTCCTTTCTTACTATATCATCCTTCACACCGTAAAACAGTATTGACTAAAATAACAATTATAGATCATCATCAAATTGTTAGGAGATTCCTTTCTCTGGAGGCCTGACCACCAGTAGCTTTGATCCTATTCCCGATATCAGTATTTCAATAAAGGAATCAAAATAGATAATCAAAAACATTATGGATTTTATTCAACACAAATTCAATTAGTTGAAAACAAAACTAAATTTTATTAATTAAAGTCTGATTTCAAAGTAGTGTCCTTAGAGTTACTTCCACAGGATTCATGATCAAAACCAACAACACTTTGGAATGGGCTCAAGCTGTTACAATAGGGTATTTTACTCTATATGAAAGAAATTCTAAAAATATACAATTAAGATAGCTTAGGCAATAAGCAGTCGGAAAATGTTAGATTTAGTTAATAAAATAACTAACTACATTTTAAAATTGATTTCAAAGTTTTCACTTTTTTTAGTCTGTTGTTTTACTAAGCGAAACAGTGTCCGCCATGATTATTACGTCATACGGTCATGTAAACAAAAAGTGTCAACTGAGCAACGTCTGTTATTTTTGTATTAAAAAACTTTACATTTTAATTTTTATTGAAATAATAGTAATAATACCTTGGAAGACAGTTTCGTACAAGGAGACAGTACAAATTTACCAAGAATAAAATATACAACTAAACAGAAAGACTAATAACAGCGCATTTGTTTACATGACCAACTGACGTCATGACCACAGAGTAACATGGCGTCAAGCGTTTTTGTGATTTTACCCGCGAAAATAGAAATTGTAAAATTGAAATGCAGTTTTATGGCACTTATCAATTGAATATTTTTTTTGTTTTTTTTTGGTGGTTTACTAGGACCCTAGAATCAAAATAAGATACTTTTTAAAAATGGGTGTAATACCGTATTCCTTGATAATTAAAAAATATCTCTGGTTTCATCATCATATCCAATAAACAACGACAGAAACCAACTGCTGGGTAAAGGCCTAACCTTTTTTCTGCCACACTTCCCAATTTGGTGTATCCCTTATCTAAGTGTTTCCCACGGTTTTAATTATATAGTGGAACAAACAAAACAAGTTTTAAGACAGCCCTGTATCTTCAGACTAACCTTGCCAACCACTCGGTCAAACCCTGGTCTACCAATCATCTCCGCAACTGGTTTATTTTTTTAAAACTCAGTGTTTTCAGTCTTAAACTAGAATAATCAAATAAGTTTTTATTCACAGGTAAATACAAGATCAGGTCTGCCCAAATATTTCTGCTATCAATGTGCAGCTTTACTGCATAAGTACCACAAGTTCAAGGAGAAGTGTTACACTGGCCAGAAAGCTCTTAAGGAAATCATTTGTAAAGGACGAGTAAGTACCAAAATACAGCCTCTAGCATCTGCCTAGCCATTCGGTCTAACCCAATGTAGATGCGTACCCGTACTTGACATGGAGCTACTGCTAGAGTACTAACTGGGTAGAGGAGGTGAGATAACCTCCTCTACCCAGTTTATACTGGGTAATATGACCCTTAGTGTAGTAGGTCCCTGTGTTAAAAACGAATTTAAGTTTATCAAAAAAAAATCTTGCTGTAGCAATTTCTCATTCACTGTCAGTAACTCTACAGAGTTATTATAAACTGTTCTAATGTCATCAGTCCTTCTCACATAATCTCTCATGACATTGAGAGGTTGCCATAATAATCAAAGAGTTCAGGGTCAAAATATTGTGAAAATGAATAAACAAAAGAACTGATGTAATAAATCTTCAATTACAGTTAACCAAAAGAGCTGTCCGGAACATTGACAGAAACAGCAAAAAGATCCGTGAACCGATAAGCATTATAACTGTGAACAAAAGAGTACGGACCTGCATTGTCAAAACTGCAGCCAAACTAAAACTTCATGAAAGAAAACCTGAAGAAGTAGACGTAGGCTCTTTAAGCGACGATGGGGACTTTTTCGACGCTGACAATACTAACGAAGATAGCAAAGAGCATTTAATTGAACCAGTAGAAATAGAAAAAATAGACATTAAGGAAAAAAAAGAAGATGAGGACCTAGAACCTGAAAAAATTGAGCAAGATCTAGATATTAATGTTGTAGATGACATAGAACCCAAAATACAGCCAACAGAAAGCATAACTTTAGATGCAGACAAAGAGTTCTCCGATGATGATATGCCAAGTGATAGTGAAAAAGTTTTCGTTGATGACATTAAAATTGTCTCAGACGACGATGAAGACTCTGAACCAAAAGAACCGGTTAGAAAGAAAAGAACGAGAAATGGTGGTAATAGTAAAAAGAAAAAAGCTAAAGAAACTATACCAAAAGAAAAGAAATTTGCAGTTAAAACTACTAAAAAGGCCGAAATGGATCCTAATAATTGGTTAAAGATTAATTTGACAGAAGAGGAGGCTGATGCTGAGTTTAAATCGAGAGGAACACATAAGAGGTACTTGAATGCTCAGTATAAATGTACTGATTGTCTCAAAGGATTTTCAAAGGAGGATATGTTGAAGAGGCATGCCAAATTAAGACACAGTGAGGTAAGGTTTATTTTTTTTGCAATAACAAAGCACTATACTGCTATAAAATATTATAAATGCGAATGTTTGTGAGGATGTATGGATATTTGTTACTCTTTCACGTCTTTATTTTTTTTCGTAATCACACGCTGGTACTTCCATATTTATTATTTGCGAACCGCCAATCTCAGAACAGTGAAACCGGTGTTTGCTGATCAATAAAATCTCGGTCTCTTCAAAGTTCGAGTGAATTTGTTTCTTCTAGGCAAGCATACTCCACCCTAGGCCGCATCATTGCTTCACATCAGGTTTTTTGCGGCTAACCGCAAGCCGATATAGTAAAAAACGAAAGAAATTCTACCTTTAAATTCAGCTTTTACCCAATGAATGTGAATAGTCCGACGCGGTGTCAATTGGCTTTGCCCGAAGTGGGATGAGGGCGAATGATGCCTATTTAGGTCTTGTTATAGTTACCGGCACGGTTCTTGAGCGCTGACCTTCACTTGCGCAGAAGTGAGTTATTGGGTCCCTTTGGTGGTATGAAGTGAGGCGCGGGGGCGGGGAAAGTGCAGTGATTGGCCCGTAGCGCATCGCGTCATAGACGGGATCACTCGGGATTCGTTCTTTTCCTGCTGCTTGTATCTCACGACGACGAGTACAATTCCGGCCAATTTAATAGACAACATTTTTAAATTATGTTTTCAAATATTTTATGTGATTTTTTACTAAATATACCGTTGGAATTATAATCAAAGGTGATATTTATCGAAAGCAAAACGGGGAAAAAAAATAATGTCAGTTTGTAATTAGCAAAACTATTTTTCATTCAATTATTTTATTTGTACTTGTATCGAAATGTACTATATTCAATAGATAAAGTTTTTATCTACAACAAATAAAATTCGAAGTCAAAAATGCTAACAAAAAAAATACGTAGTAGTTTTTTTTAGTAATTTTTGACAAACTACAAGAACTAAGTTATAATATTAATTTAGAAATACTTGTTAATTACCTACTTCTTTGATCTCAATTTCCATTTCTCAATTTAATGAATCATTATTTAATCTTTCTTTCAACCATAGAACCAGTAAGAAATTATGTAGGTAACTTAGAAAAAATAAATAATCAACGGGCGTGCGTTTTATTTGCCATATGTGTACGATGCGCAAAGCGATCCCCACCCTTCCGCCGAGCGCTCAAGATCCGTGCCGGTATCTGTACGTAGATTAATATCATCATTCACTTCGTAATTATTGATAATCAAATTGACACATTTGTTCAGTTTGCCATAAAACAGCCATTTCATAAAGTTCTGTACAACCCTCACTCCCTCCGGTTAACTTTTAAACTGAGGTGTGTGAATGATTTATAGGAATATTACTCATCAAGTTGTTGTATCGGTTTTCAGTCTAACGGCCCAATAGAGTGTCGCTTCTGCCACATGCGGTTTAAATGGAAGTGTTTCCTGAACAAACACATGAGACAGCACTATACTAAGTACAAATGTCTACGCTGTGACCTCGTCTGTCCTTTAGAGTAAGTATTTATAAGCCATTATATAGTTTAAAGATTTTTTTGTTGGATAGGTAATCAAAAAACAACTTCCCACCGCTCTGGCTGGAGCAAACGAGTGTCAGACTTTCATTGAATAAATCTACCCATGTTCTTTTGCCCTTTGTGTTCCGGAGCCGCGGTATCTCTTTCGAACAACCCGCAACCCCGGTAGGAGAATTTTAAGCCTTATAATAATGGAAGTAAAAGCGATAGTTTTAGTAACGACAGCAAAGAGTTGCATAAAATTGGTTTTGTAACCGAACAGACAGATGTGTTGCTGGCTAGCTGTCTGCCCCGGTAAAACAATAGAAAGTCGCTATTTGGGGTCAAGACTTTTGCAATGAAATTTAAAAAAAATTAAAAATTAAATTTAAAAAGTGCTACAACCATATTTGGAATCTTAACTTAAGAACATAACCAATACTGTTTTTTAATAACTTTCTTCCCCAATGTCGGCGGCTCAAATGGGTACAACGGAAAGGGCGCGAGCTGCGCGGTACCTAACCCGGCTGCGCGCCTGACATTTCTTTGTACGGTCTTCAGATATTGTAAACAAAGTGCCAACCGAACATATTCAATGATCCTTCGAGCCTATTCAATGGTTCTTCAAGCCTATCTTATCGGTCCTTTTTACACGACTGCCCCAAAAAAGGAGTGTTATGTTTTTAGGGTTCATGTATGTTTGTATGTATGTGAGTTTCTTTATTCCATCATAACTTCTAAACGCCTGAACCGATTTACATGTATGGGCTATCGTTAGAATCCTTGCATCGTCCCGAGTAACATAGGCTATTAAAAAAGAATAGAATTCCAATGTGGCGGGTATGATCAATAATTGAACATCCACATTTTTTTTTATTATTTATTCTGTTAATGCATGTGATTATCGTCTAGGATTTGACGAGTAGATTCCAAAAACATAAATATGTTACATTGTTAATCAAAACTGTCGATAAAAAAAAATGTCGTATGTATCCCATAGTGGATTCGTTGAAAACAAGCAAGGTGCGCCATCTAGTGGCAATTAGAAGAACTAGTGACGAGTAGATTTTTAAATAATCTATCTATCCCAGTAAATCATAATAATGTGTGCCAAACTTAAACTTAATTTGCTCAGTAGCTAGGTTCGAACTTCGAAGCAGATATAGGCAGTTAAATACAGATAACATTTAAAACACGACATCCTTTAAAAGTTCCATTTTTCTTACTTAATGCTTACAAACTATATTGTGTTTTATGATATATTTTTTATATAACACTTATCACTAAAAGGTTAAAATAAAAATTAATAATTAAAAAATACGACTGCCGTGTCAAAAAAATGAACTAAAAAGAAAAAAAAATATTTTTAAAGAAAAAAACTTTTTATGCAAGAAAGTATTCTACAGATTGGTCCCCCGACTGCGATGAAATTTTTTGTTGAAACTAACATCTTGTTTTTTTCTGTTTAGTTCATTTTTTTGACACGGCAGTCGTGTTTTTTAATTTTTTTAATTATTAATTTTTTACGTATGGGAAATTATCAAATAACTTTCCACGCTCTGGGCGGAGCGGGGGGAGTGTCAGACTTGTACTGACTAAAACCCACCCATGTTCATTCTATTGCCCTATACGTTCTGGGGCCGCCCGGGGTTGTGGGTATTTCGAAAGAGATATCTTTCGAACTACCCGCAACCCCGGTGGACGGTGGCCCTGGCAGCGCCCTAACGCGCCGTCGACACGGCCTGTCGTCAATAGACGGACGGACGGTGAGCTACCCAATGCTTACCGTCTACAGGCCCGCATCTACGGTTGCCATCTATTGGTCCTTCGAGCCGGATATACAAACCAAACAAAAATTGTCACCTGCTGATAAGAGGGAGATCCCTCTTATCAGCTGACTGAGCTGAGACTGCAATACTGATGAGATAGACTAGAGAAAAATTAATTCAGATTTAATATGAATAGTATTCCATTTCAGAACAACAGCACTTTTCCATGAAGAATATCATAATGGTGTCACAAGAAAATGCGACCATTGTGGTGAAGTGTTCAAGTAAGTAGACTTTTGTATTCAAGTTAAATACGCATGCAATTAATCTCGATACCTATATCCAGTCCCGATCATCACGTAATAAATCCATGGCAGAACAGAGATAACTTAGTGGAGTGGCCGTTAGCCTTCCAAGTCGTAGGTCTCGAGTTAAAACCTAAAGGTGCTCCCTCACCGGGAGCATTCACGTGTATTGTAACATTATAGATTCGACTTTGAGCATTACATTACAATAATACCTCCCTGACTAACGAACATTTGCGTGTAATGTAACATATAGATTCGACTTTGAGCATTACATTACAATAATACTTCCCTGACTAACAAGCATTTGCGTGTAATGTAACATATTGATTCGACTTTGAGCATTTCAAGCAAGATGTCAGACGAAGCGGTCGTTGTGCTGAGTGCGGCAATATTAATTCGACATTGTTATTTACGTAAAAATAAAACACAGAAGAAACGATATTGGTGTCATGAATTATTTCAAAACCGGGAAAAATACAGGTGGTTTGGATATTTTAGAAAGAATCAACCGACCCATAAGTAAGCTTAAAATGTTTTTAAGAATCTCTTCTTCGGATTTTGAACACTTAATAAATCTCATTGGACCATAATTATGTTAAAAAAGAAGATACTAATTATAGACAAGCAATAACAGTGCAAGAAAGATTGGCTGTTACATTACGATTTTACGCATCTGGTGATTCTCGCATTGATGTTACAAGTTGTATCAAGATATTACACATTGTATCATTACAAGGTGCGCATTGTAATGCTCGGTTCTTCTCCTTCACTGATGTATGCTCGTTTTGCATCATTACAAGGTGGGCATTGTAATGCTCGGTTCTCCTCCTTCACTGATGTAATGCTCAAATCTGTAACGTTACATTACACGCGAATGCTCCCGGTGAGGGAGCACCTTAAGGGTCAATTCACACGTACCATAACCACGCCACAGCCACAACGACGCCATGTGGTCGGGCGTATATTTTGTATTGAAAATGAATATTATAATTTACACGTACCTACCAAATTTGGCCGTTGTTATCGCCCACCTGTGTAATACGACCACATCGCAACCACATCGCGACGGAAACGCCACCACCGGCGGCGGATCCGCGGCCACATCGCCACGACATGAAGTCATGAACAGCGACAAATCTATCCTCCATGACTACGTTCAGTCAAGCCGTGTTTCCTATACGAAAGCCGGAGTATAACTGCACATGACCACGTGGTTACCACATCGCAACGACAGCGACAACGCAACCACATCGACATTTTGTCGGTACCACAACGCAACTGCAAAAAGCCGCTGCGACACTATTCACACGTTACCACAGCTTGACCACATTTTGTCGCTGCGACGTGGTGTGGTTGTGGTACGTGTGAATTGACCCTAAGGAACGCAACTCTGACTATTCAGATTCATATGCATTGTAAACTTAATCACTTGCTTCGGTGAAGGAATCAGCGTGTCTGGGAGAAATTTCTGCAAAATACCTAGCAACCTGCTACTTACAAAGATACTTGAGGTTTAAAAAAGAGAAGGAAGTTTCAACTGCGACGACGTCACGGTTGTTGCAGTTTCTGAGCGATCGACTGTTGCGCTGCGTGTCGGTTCGATCCCCACACGGAACAAATATTTGTATGACCTACAGGTATTTGTTTCGGGTCTGGCTGTTTGTGTATATGAGTTTAAATGTTTGTAAACGCACCTACGATACAAGAGAAATTCCTAGTGTGGGGCCACGTTTTATTTTAAAAAAATACAATCATGATTTTCATGTTATAACTTTACTTTAAATACCACTACGACTCCTGTACTATTAAATACATCCATGTGCTCAATGTTTGGAATGCGTCACATGAATTCTACCTTAAAACATAGTTTTCCACTCCCAAAAATCTTTTCATGGCAATTTATTATAGCGTAGAGGTACTTAGTTAAATTAACAAAATGCTTTTTTTTGCGGATGGGAAATCCTTACTAATATTATAAAAGCGAAAGTGAGTTTGTTTGTTTGTTACCTCTTCACGCTTTAATGGCTAAACCGATTTTGATGAATTTTGGTACAGAGATAGTTGGGAACCAGGAGACGGACATAGGCTATTTTTTTTTTTAAAAAAAAAGAGTGGGATATAAGGGAGAAAGAGGGAAGAAACGGGAAAACTTAGCGTTGCTATTACAAATCAATAAGGCGCTACCGAATTTAACGCGAGCGAAGCCGCGGGGAAAAACTAGTCATCAAATAACTTCGCTCGCTCTGGGCGGAGTAGGGGAAGTCAGGCTTTTAATGACTAAAACCCATCCATGCTCTTTCTTTTCCCCTTTGTGTGGGCAACGGTATCTTTTTCGAACCACCCGCAACCCCGGCAAGATGTACAAAATGCTCGGTTGCCAGAATCCTAAACGTTCCATTCATATCTTTCAGACATCTGACAACATACTACACTCACTTACGCACACATCGAAGTGAGCATGTGTGCACGTTATGCGGCGCGTCCTTCGTCAGCGTTACGGGCCTCGGTATACACAAGAAGATAAAACACGTCAATGCTGATACTGTAAGTACTTAACCCTTTAAAAGTTGCTGTACAAGGTGTGAGGGATACCGATCATCATTTTCCTGCCCTTGTCCTATTCTATTTGAGGTCAGCACACCACGTTTTCTTCTTCCATTCTCCCCTATCAGACGTCACGCCATCATTTACTCCTTTCTCCTTCATATCATTCCTCACACAATCCCTCCATCTTTGGGCTTCCTCTCGCTCTCCGTCCAACAACATTCTCAGATCCATCACTCTTTTAGTCACATGTGCATCATCCGTCCTCATTACATGTTCATACCAAGACAAACGACTCCCTTTAATTTTTTCTGTAACAGGCGCAACTTTCTAACTTCCCTAATATACTCATTCCTTACTTTATCCATTCTTGTCACTTCACACATCCATCTCAACATTCTCATGTCCGCTACATGCAATCGTTTTTCATCGATGCTAATATTAATACGTGCCACTAAGATGGTGTCGTAGCGATTCCCTTGCTTGTGGAGAGGGCCCCTGAAACGATTACCAGTACATCATTCCACATAGAAATTGTTCATCGTTAATTTAAAAAGGGCTTCCGCACATTATGACCGTGTAGGTATTGCAGTTTTGTGGGTAACGACTATTTTTATAGTTTCATACCTCAAAAGGATGGTGTCTGTCTGTCAAGAATTATTTCGATAACGCGTGGAGGAATCGCGTTAAAATTAAAACGATGTACTCAAATCTGTGACCCTTAGGAGCCGTTAAAAATCAACCTAAAAATTCAAAAGAAATAGTAGTTTATGTCGCAAGTTTGTACGGAACCGTCGGTGCGCGAGTCTGACTCGCACTTGCCCTGGGGGGGGGGGGCAAACAACGATGTACTATAAACGTGGTATCCGGTTTACCATCAAGATATCCCTTCTAGCAGCACCTTCTGTGTTAGGATGGCTCAATTCTACTCGCAAATTTTACATATGTCCTTACCAGGGCCAGAAAATTTTACCCATATAAAGGAGTAAATCGGGTTATTTTTATAGTTAGGTGAAAAATCGTTAAGTACAGGGTAACCTATTATAAAAAATTAATCAGCCAATCATAATGTTCTTATATTTATTTAAACCTCATGTACAATAGAGGTACATAGGCTGACTTAATGCCATAAGGCATTCTCTACCAGTCAATCATGTTATGCCGCAAATCATATTTTGATCAAAAAACACAATGACACTGACTTGCTAAAAACGAAACGACGTTTGAATTTCACCGGCAATCTCTAACGAATGAATACCGTGTAGATGGCGCTGTGTGTTTGTTAATGCTGCACGGTTCTATAAGCGCGTGTCCATAGGCGGAGCTAAGGCCGCCATCTTGTTTTTTCGATACAATTTCCATAGACAACTTCAGAAGTGTTTACCAACAGCGCACTCCTGTCAGTGTCATTTAAGCACCAAAACAAAAGCAGCGCTTGCTGTCATTTAGCTTATGTCACGGTGAAAACTATACCGCGACGTGGCGCTGCTGCTGCATTAGCTTGTATCTGATTGGTCGTATTTCATCGATGACTTTGACAAGTGACAAACATAAATCGCTTGGGGCTTAGCTTCTAGGTACCCTATCCTCCATGGTAATTAAAGGCTATTTAATATTCGTTTTCGAACCTTTTCGCAATTTATACCTAACCTGTAATTCTATAGTAGATATACCTACATTTCTTATGCTTGCTTCCTTATTTATCTAAAAAGCTGTTTATTGCATGCCCTGGTAATTAATTGTCGTGACTTCGAAGGGCGTACCCTATAACTCAAGTGGGTGCACGAAGCGGGTTTTTGTAGCGAACTTCCAGTTAAATAATATTTTTTTGAAAACCTTATAGCACGGTCCCGCTTGCACTTTTTGGCTCTGTTCATACTATTTTTCAAACAGACATTTTAGCGTGATACCCGCAAGAGTTTCAACGTACACTCTTATTACTGATTAAATGTTTTTAGCGATCAAAACGGAAAGCAAGTAGTAGTTCAAAATCTGGTCAGATATTTGAGAAAACGTTGCACGTTTTAAAACTGGATCTTACAGAAAAGTGGAAGATACGGGATCACACTTCTTCTTTTTGTATGTAACATAACAAGGGATAAAGCAGGAATATGGGTTCCACATCGTCAGTTATGTAATTGGATGTAGACCAGCCACATGGTGGACTGAAGTCCTGCTGAAGTTCGCAGGCATTCGCTGAGTGACAGCAGCGAAGGACCCGGCGTTGTGGCGATCGTTCGGGGAAGCCTATGTCCAGCAGTGGAGGTCTTTTGGCTGAAATTTTGCATTATGGACGACCCAATTGCCATCAAATAGGCACTAATCCTAATTTCCTATTGAGTAATTTCTACTTATATTCATACAGGATATACCTCAAGGCGAGGAGCAATACTGTCAGCGATGCGATGTCAAGTTCGAGACGCGGAAGGCTTACGAGGAACATCTCATTCATTCAGCCAACCACGTCGACGGGCTAGAGTGAGTTCTTGACAACCTCTTTGTATTTTATGGTCCCCTGCTACTTTGGTAGTCAATACTGCCCTTAATAGCAAATGTAGTACTTGCAAAATGTTGGTTCGTATGTGTCATAATATAAAAAAAAACACAAATGCTGGATATTAACGTATTATTTGACAAAGTTCCAAAAGGTTTTATCGTCTTCCACGTACTAAAGGCTCTTCTGATACAATTATTAATAATAAAAGGACGCAATAGTTCCCAAAACTACAATGTATTTTGGATAGACACAAGAAATTTTCAGTTTCCAAAACTAAGAAGTCTCAAAACTATCATACCGATACCGTGGCCCCGGAACATAAAGGGCAAAAAAAACATGGGTGGGTTTTGATGTACCGTCCGTAAAAAAGACGTCTCAAAATCCCTCAGCACTCAAAGAAAAAAGAATTACTTACCTCTTTTGTGATTACAGACTATCTCATGTCTATGGTCTCAGATACCCGCCCCGGGGCCACGGGGTGACCCTCTCTAAGATGTATGTATATTTTTATATTTTGCAGAGACTTAGAAATAAATGCACCTATAACTTCTAACCCCAGGAAACGGCGGCAGAATCTCAAGAGGCTGACGAGAATACCCACCGACTGTCATATCGTGAGTTTAGTTTACTTTTTAATTTTAGTTGAGGAAAGTTACAAGTGTTGGGGTATGAGACTTTTTAGATCTCTTTATTTAGTATAGAATTTTGCGAGATAGGAATTGTTATCCAATAAATAAGGTGGATATTACTACAACGAACCACATAGAAATTTTTCTTCGATAATTAAAAAAAACTGGCATTTTTCCAGCTGTGGGATGACAATAACAGTAATTAGCGTTAGTAGTTAGACGTGGGAACGGGTTGTGAGTCGATGTATCTTCCAGCCTTAAGGTTGAGCGGAACCCATATAAGATCACCTGCCGTGCCGGCCATCTGTCTGCCTTTCTATGAAGACTCTTTATAAGGTGCTAATAATACTTCTTTAACAATGATTTCCTTGTGCATAGTGCGGCAAACACTTCGCGACGCAGGCGGCGTGTCGCAAGCACCACCTGGCGGAACATCCGCGCACTTCGTTCTTCGCGCCCAACGAGAGGCACATCTGTGAGATCTGTGGCATGTCTCTAGCGGTGAGTCCTGATTTAAATTTGCCTATTATCTGCCTAGCCTTTTCCAACTATGTTGGGGTCGGTTTCCAGTCTATAGGAGAATACCAGTATTTTACATGGAGCGACTGTCATCTGCCCAGTTAGTACTCAGTCAAAATCAAAATATTTTTATTTCACCTATTCCTACATGACATCCAGAAAAGGTGCACGGTTCGGGTTGGTCGTTTCCTATGGAGAAGAACCGGCAAGAAACTCCATGGTTACTCTTTTACTGGGTAATATTTTAGACTTTCGGGAGACTGACTACCTGTAAAGACCTATAAATGGCAGCTGGGACAAACAGGTTAACGTGCTTTCCGAGGCAACCGTTCTACAGGATCGTTTAAACGCTACTGGATGCAATGTTCGCGTGCACCGCGCTTCTTCGATCCGATAAATCGGATCAGTGAACTCCGTCTTACAACTACGTCCACCATCGCTGAATAAAAACGGGCTAAATGCCCGTTTTTATAAAACGGAACGCTCTGTAAACGTACCGGAATCATATAACGAAAATTTGGCTGTATTGTTGTTACTCTTTCACGCTAAAACTACCGAGAAAACACGCCATGGTCTGTATTAATTTACAATGATATACATAATTTTAAAAAAGGGGGAGGTTTTATGTTCGACCGTAATTTTTTTACGTATGATCGTTGATCACCGATAACTCCGCCAACTGTGGAACGTTTTTTTGTGATGTTCTGTATGTTAATTTTTTTTTATTCTTTTCTGTGCTCGTCGTCACAGCGACTTATGAATATTTTTCTTTTTTTCCTCTTTCAAACGGAATTTAATAAAATTACGACGCACAGATAACTTATTCTTTTCAAACAAACCAATTGCAAAACTAAAGCTTATATACGACGGCGAGCTTAACCCAGAATTGGGTTTTCTTACAGCATAAACACTTACCTACAACCCAAATTAACATAGAATACTTTTTATCCCAGAGGAGCTCATGGCTAAATAATAGCAGCCGCTCAGGTCGATCTTGAGGTTAAGCCGCGTTTGCCTAGATTGGTCTGTGGATGGGTGACCACCCGTTACATACCGAGTTTCTTCCGTGACTCGTAAAGCACGTTAAGCTGTTGGTCCCGGCTGTCATTAGTAAATCTTTGACAGTCGTTGCAGGTAGTCAGTGTCCCGAAAGTCTGACAACCAGTCTTACCAAGAGGTATCGTATTACCCAGTACTAACTGGGTTATGGAGGTCAGATAGCAGTCGCTCCATGTAAAATACTGGTATTCAGCTGCATCCGGTAAGACTGGAAGCCGACCCCAACATAGTTGGGAAAAGGCTAGGCAGATGATGACTTTTTATCCCAGTACTAAGATTCTATGGGACAAAAATCTCGCCGCCTTAACTAAATAACCCGTCATTCTGTCATTACAGCCTGGCAGTGTATCCAGTCACTTGAACACTCACACTCGAGAGAAGTTACACACTTGCAATACTTGCGGACGACAGTTCAGCAGCAAAGGGGGCATGACAACACATCAGCTGGTAAGATTGTGAACCAAGAAAATTTATATATACTTGCAAAGTAGAAGGCAAAATATATTTTTAAAAACAAATAACCTAAAACTACAGCATTAATAATTGAAAAAAGGAGTGTGTGGTTTTATGAAACCACGGTAATAGTGAAACTTTTTTCACATTATTGACATTTAGACGTCCTTACTCCGCGGCCGACCGTCACGCGACATGCAACACACAGACGAAAAGGTTTGAGCCGATGTCATAAAAGTTTCACTTCAAATAAATCAAGCAAAAACACATGAGATGCACATTTTGAGAGAAGGAAATAATGTCAGTCGCTACAAACGTGTTGACGGTCTGGAGGCTCTCGAACAAAAAGAGGTGCGCTGTTTTTTTTTTATAGAGCCACATTCAGGAGTTGTTTTTCTGCTCAACCAGAGTATCCTGGGCCAGGGCTCAAAGCTACTATAATGTCGAAAGACTTGAGTACATGGTTTTAATTTAAACTCGATACCTCTACGCGATCTTGAGAAAAAACGAGTGTTGTGACATTTGTGTGAAAAAAAAAAATTAAATGTGCTATGTTTATTTTTTTACCAATAATGTAGTGAGAACGATAGCAAACGATTTTGTGTCCAAGAAAGTGATAGTAAAAAAAACTTACCAAAACAACCTCTACACCTATCTGATATTTTTAATTAAAAATAAATACTTGTAATGCTGGGAAGGGGGTCGCAAAGGGGGTGGGTTGTAGTCAGTAGAAGTCTGACACTCCCCCCGCTCCGACCAAAGCGGGGGAAGTTATTTGATGATTTCTCATCCGAAAAAAAAAGTTGGAAGGGAGAGCGATAGGGGGCGGGGGTACAAAACTGGCCTAAATCCTCACGTGACTAAATGATAAACCCATACCGATTCAAGATTATTTTAGGGGATCATAAGTTATTATTAACTCCCTCTGTTTGTATTTCAGACGCACACCAATGAAAAGCCAGTGGCGTGCACTCTATGCGACAAACGGTTCAAGCAAGTCAGCAGCATGAAGCTACACTACCGCACCTACCATCTCAAGGAGCCGTATCCTAAGAGGTAATGAACCACAGATATAGATTGACATAGATAACCCTAGTATCACGATCTGTCATGCTGGACCAGATGTTGTCTCATTTTATTTTAAACGGGATTATGCATAGTCAGTTTGGTTTCACGAAGGGCAGGTCGACAACAGACATCATCATCTGCCTAGCCTTTTCCCAACTATGTTGGAGTCGGCTTCCAGTCTTACCGGATGCAGCTGAATACCAGTATTTTACATGGAGCGACTGCTATCTGACCTCCATAACCCAGTTAGTACTGGGTAATACTGATACGTATGCGTACTGAGGACAAGTGAAACGACAGGTAGCTGGTAGCACACTGAGTTTATTGGTCAAGCGTCACAACTTATATAGGAGTGGATGCAACCACCCTCACATTGTTACACATATACAACATTCCTCCCCATAGCTTGACAACATAAATTTAACTAGTAAAATTGTTTATAATTGACCCTTGGTACAGCTCTCAGTTGTTTCCCATCGCTCATTTGCCGCTCTGACTGTGGGGCCTGATCTGACCTTGCTTCCACGAGGGGTTGATCCTGAGCTACTTCCGTTGCTTCATAAAATTCTTCGTCTTCCTCTCGTGATGTGCCAGCTGGCGTCTCCGTATCCATCATCCCCTTTCTCTTACTACTTCCCTCCTCTCCCGTATCTGACTCCATTGGGAAAGTTGGGTTTGATGGTATCGATTTTTCTGGAATGATGTCTTCGACTTCAATAGGGCAATCCCATGACCGGTGGGAAACTGTTGGTGTACCTTTGTATGCTATTAATTGATTTTTATGTTTTTTTACATTACTTGACGTTATACAGTCCTTTACAATATATATCACTTTACCTATTTTCTTTATAACAACCCCTTTATTCCATGACCCTTGCCTGTTTATATTTTTTTTTTTATACAAAACATAGTCTCCGATCTTGAAATATTTGCAAGCTTTGTCATTTATCACATTAGACTGCAAACACTGTTTGTTTGTGACGTTTCGGGTGAGAGTGACAGACGCCGGTGGAGGTGAGTTTGGATTGATTAAATCTAATCGCGATCGCAGTTTGTGTCCGAACACTAACTGGGCAGGCGAACAGCCGGTTGCCGAATGCACGGAATTGCGATAGTCAAATAGATATTTACACAACTTGTTGTTTAATGTTTTAGAGTTGTTATTGCTCAACATACACGACTTAATTCCCTTTTTTACTACCTTCACGTAGCTTTCCGCCTGCCCATTACTGGCCGGATGATAAGCCGGTGACGTCACATGCGATATTCCGTTAGATGTGCAAAACGTTTTGAACTCTGCTGAGGTAAACTGTGGGCCATTATCACTAACTATAGTGTGCGGTAAGCCAAATCTGGCCATATATTCATAAAATTTACTAATCAGCGAACATGATGACGTACTTGACCCCATATCATACGCTTCTACCCACTTAGAGTAAGCGTCTACAATAACTAAATAAGAACGATTATGTATTGGGCCGAGGAAATCAATATGAATGCGATAGAACGCCTGCGGTGGGTGTGGCCATGGTGCTGGCGGCGCACGCGCTGGTAACTGCCTTAATTGTAAACAAATCTCACAATCCGCAATCATTTTTTCTACCGCATTATCTATTCCCGGAAACCAAAACCTACTGCGCGCTTCAGCTTTCGTTTTTACAATTCCTAAATGTGATTTATGTAGTTCTGTTAATAATTTAGCTCTAAGTGATTCTGGTATTACTACTTTATGTCCTCGCATAATACAACCGCCTTCATACGACAGCTGGGCTTTACATAAAAAATAAGGTTTGATTGCAATGTTTTGTACACGCTCTGGCCACCCCTTGATAATATACGATGCCACTTTATTCAATATTGCATCTTTAATAGTTTCACTATGAATTTCGCTGCACGTTACCGGTAAACTACCATCGAGCACGAAATTAACATACGACGCGCGATCTTCTACCGGCACTAAGCTCCCGTCGGTTTCGTAGCCGCACCCCCCTCTTAGCGGCGTTGACTCATAGTCCGGCAGACTCGCGCGCGAAAGATAATCCGCGCTGTTATCAGCGCTGCGAATGTACTCAATAGTGTAGTTATAACCACTAAGAAACATCGCATACCGCTGCAGTCTATTAGCAGAAACCTCTGGTATTCCACGATATGGACCGAAAATAGATAAAAGAGGCTTGTGGTCTGTGCGTAGTACAAACGGAACCGCCCTGCCGTATAAATATTGGTGGAATCGTCGCACCCCGAATATAATTGCCGTAGCCTCTTTTTGGAGTTGCGAATATCTTTTCTCTGCTGAATTTAGTGTGCGAGAGGCGAACGATACTGGCCGTTCCACACCATCAGTACCTATCTGTGATAATATAGCACCTAAACCACTGGGCGACGCGTCTACTGTTAAAATAATTTTGGCATTTTGATCGAAATGTGCTAGAACCTGATTTGAAGCTAGACATTGCTTAATTGCCTTGAATGCCTGTTCATGTTTGACCTCCCATTCCCATGTATTGCCTTTTTGCAATAATGAATAAAGCGGGGTCAATATTGACGACGCGTTAGGGACGAAGTTCCTATAATAATTGACTAACCCTAAAAATGACTGCAATTTATTCACGTTTGTCGGTGTTGGCGCCTCAACGATTGCTTGGACCTTTTGTTTAGATTTACTTAAACCGTTCTTATCTATAATATATCCCAGATATTCTATTTGGTCCTCAAAGAATACACACTTATCTTTTCGCAGTGTTAAACCTGCGTCCTGCAGTCTCTGTAACACAGCGCTCAACCGCTCTAAATGTTGCTCTTTAGTGTGACCCGTTACACAAATATCGTCGAGCATACACATAACACCGTCCAGCCCTGATAATAAACACTCCATTGCTCGCTAAAAATAGCCGGAGCGCTAGCGAGACCGAACACTAAACGCGTATATACAAACAACCCACGATGGGTATTAATACAAGTTAATTTCTGTGATGCCTCATCTAGAACAAACTGTGAATACGCTTGCGTCAAGTCTAATTTGCTAAACTGCTGTCCCCCGTGTAGTTTTGTGAAAAGTTCTTGTGCTGTTGGCAAAGGATATTGTTCTACAACTAACTGTTTATTCACGCTTACTGAATAATCTACGCACAACCTAATTGAGCCATCGCGCTTCAATATTGGAACAATAGGCGATGCGTAATCAGAGTGTTGAACCGGTTTTAATACACCTATTCGTACCAAACGATCCAGCTCGTCATTTACTTTATCTTTAAGTGCGAATGCTATTGGCCGTGCTTTGAAAAAAACTGGTTTCGCGTCATCTTTTAATTGTAGTTTTACCCGATACTTTGTAAATAATCCAAGCTCGTCTGAGAATACAGATGGATATTGTTGTTTGAACTGTGCGGCGACATTGTTTGAATTACAATAATTTATTTGCAACATTTGTAATTTAAACAGACAAATAAAGTCTCTGCCTAAAATTGAGGGCCCACCATCACGTATCACTCGTACATTAACTATGTGTGTTTTGTTTAAATACGTAATCGGTAGTTGCACGATTCCTAGACAGTTAATAATATGGCCTGTATACGTAAATAGTCGATCCGAGGTTGATAGTAGTGGAAACAATTTAAAATAACTTTTGTACACCTTATCGGAGATCGCTGTGACTGCCGACCCGGTATCGA
The DNA here is from genome assembly GCA_905475445.1 of Ochropleura plecta. Classification (NCBI taxonomy): domain Eukaryota; kingdom Metazoa; phylum Arthropoda; class Insecta; order Lepidoptera; family Noctuidae; genus Ochropleura; species Ochropleura plecta. Next base: position 4,108,241 of record FR997738.1, on the reverse strand, counting down.
CTTCAAACTTTTGTTTAATATTTTGTATCAAAACTGTAATAGTCATCGGCTCGCCGTTACGCGTACATATTTTTTTAAACCTACCGTCATCATCACTCTCGCTCGACCCGCCAGTTCCAACGAAATTAATTTTTTTACACATTCTACGCAGATGGCCTTTTACGTTACACTTTTTACATTTGTAATTAGCAAACCGACACTGTGACGTTTTATGATTTTTGTAGCCGCACACGGAACACTTTTCTTTGTTAGCACTGGGTTCATTTGTGGTGGCGATCTTGAACACAGCTTCGCTCGACGATGGCGCCTGCGCGGACGCCGACGATGACGCTGCTGCTGCTCCTTTCCGTGCATTGCGCACGCTCTCTGCCACATCCACCGCTTTTGCCAATGTCAACTCCTGAAGGTCACATGCGAAAAGTTTGTCCTTCTCCGGTCCCGGCAGCATTCCCATCACGAACCGATCACGCAGCGCCTCTTCTACATTCAGGAATCTGCAATGTGCTGTGAGGCCTCGTAGCCTCGCTGCCCACTGCGAGAATGTTTCTTCTTGACCTTGAGTAGCGGCATAGAAATTATACCGCTCACCAAATCCGCATTTCCTTGGTGTGAAATGACTGTCGAGAAGCGTGAGAATGTCTTCGTATGGTGTCTGCGTCAGCTTCGGTAACGCCAAATCGGCTGCCAGCTTGTAAGTGCTGTCGGTGAGTGCACTCAGCAATATCGCCCGTCTTTTCACTCCCTTGGGGTCCTTTTCGCTGTCGACATCGTTCGCAATGAACCATTGTGAAATGCGTTGCTTATAGTTTTGCCATGTATGGATATTATGGTCAAAACTCGACAAAATTCCAAAATTCGACATTTTAACGTATTTTTTTTACTTTTTGCCAATCGCGGGTAATTACTCGTCGCCACTGATACGTATGCGTACTGAGGACAAGTGAAACGACAGGTAGCTGGTAGCACACTGAGTTTATTGGTCAAGCGTCACAACTTATATAGGAGTGGATGCAACCACCCTCACATTGTTACACATATACAACAAATACGATACCCCTTGGTAAGACTGGTTGTCAGACTTTCGGAACACTGACTACCTGTAACGACTGTCAAAGATATACAAATGACAGCCGGGACCAACGGCTTAACGTGCTTTCCGAGGCACGGAGGAAACTCGGTATGTAACGGGGGTCACCCATCCACAGACCAACCTAGACAAGCGCGGCTTAACCAAAAGATCGACCCGAGCGGCTGCTATTATTTAGCCACGAGCTCCTCGTCGACGAGCTTCTGCTACCCTACCATGACGTCTTAAAGCAGAACTTATTCCACTGAGGGAAAGAGACAGAGCTATACAGGGTGTCTAGCACCATCTCTTTCCCTCAGTGGAATAAGTTCTGCTTTAAGACGTCATGGTAGGCCTACTGATCTTGTTTTTTTCATATTTATCAAACAACTGACGTCCGACGACTGGCACATCGATAAAAACTGAGCGCGAAAGTAGCAGCTTGCGATTTTTGATCATAAGCTGGGCACGCGAAGTAGTTGCTCTTGCGTTATCTATGGCTATCTAGATCTGTGTTATAAGATGACCGCTTTCCTAAGAGCGAGCGTGCGGGATGCGCATGCGCATGACGTGACGTCACCCGTCCCGCAGCCCACAGCTATCTCACGAGCAGCTTATAAATATTTTTTGGACTGATAAGGGGAGGTGCCACGTTGAAGTTGAAGGTGCTGCCCTATGCAAAAAGATTTTTAACGAAGTCGTATGTCGCTTTTCTCTCCGTCATTGCGATCTGTTTTTTTTGGTTCTAGATACCTAGTAATCTTGCAGTTTCGGAGAAATTGTAGGTCAAAGTTACAACTTTATCATTTTTCTTTTTTAAATAAATAAATTTATTTTATAAAACTTATCTTTTAACACTTCCACGATCCCGTACTGTGCAATGCAACCTGCACAATGTTTCACATTGAGTACTGCCTCAAAAATCAGCCAGCATTTTTTTCTTCTAAATACTCAATGACTCAAACGAAAGCTATTGTCTTGTTTTTAGATTAGTAGGTATTTTTTTTTTCAAAAAAGTTTTTATTACGTAGTATTTTACTTTAATTTCAGGAACAGAAAGAAGAAAAACGACGAAATGTCAAAAGACGAATACGGACACGAAGACTCAGACGACAACATGACACTTGACAACTTTTACGCGCGAAAATATTGAATGATCTCGTCTTCAGCATCTGCCTAGCATTTCCTCATTTAGGTCGGCTCCCAGTCTAACTGGATGCAGTATTCTGCCTTCATAATAGCAAATGCAGTAATCTCCATTTTGACGAATTTTGTGTTTATCGAAAATTACGTCATAAGACCCATAACGCGGGCCCGGAACATGTAGGGCAAAAGTAGGAACATCAATGGGTTTTAATTACAGTAAAAATCTTGCAGTAGGTTAAGTTGTTTGTTAATTACACCTCAAAAAAGAGCCATACCTACACATTACACATATTATTATGTAAAAAAAAGAAGTCAAACAATAAAAATTAAAAAGTTGAAAATTTTCTTTCATTCAAGATAGGCTAGTTTAAATTTATTAAAAATTATAAAAATATTTAAAAAATATAAATGGAAAAATTTGGGACTCTATTTATAAGCGATAAGTACTTAGAGTATCGATTATAATTAGAGTAATAAAATATATGCTCTAGTTTTATTTTCAAGAGAGCTAACGGGAAAATATTTGTATGAGCTAAACGCTAAAAATAATGCATTTAAGTAATAAAAAAAAGTTGCTGGTAAAACTGCATTTGCTATTAAGAAGGTTTTACTTGGAGCCACTGGTGATCTGGCCTCTATTACTAATTATGTAATATACTCTGTTATAGGCTATGGTTTTAAAAAAAAAATAGTACAATAGTTACGTTGCTCGTGTTGGGACGAGTTTTACGAGAGTATCTTCGTATCTTCGTTAATAAAACATTTAGAATGAGATTTATGTACAGAAATTAGACTTAACTCTAGAAGTCAGTCGCTCTACATCCGAAAATAAACCTTATTGTTATTAGGCTTATGACTGTTTTTCGAAGATACAATGTCGTAGCTAAAATCGAGATAATATCGTGGATATTTTGGGAATGTTTTCTTTAATGTCAACTGTATGTAACTAGAGAAATGTGCCAGAGGTAATAACATTAGGCTTGTTTAAAGGCCAACCGCAAGTTTATTTAAAATTAAAAAAAATACTAGCAAAAAAAACGTTTTCAAAAAGTACCCATTGAAATAATACCTGTAGATATATTTTAAGTAATAAAGTAAATCCTACTGATAACGCAGTTTTCTAATTTTAAAAATTTGAATAATATTTTTTCGGACACCGAGGGTTCCATACAAAATTGCGACATAATGGCCATATATTTTGACTGTGTAGACTTAGAGGGTTGAATTCACAACTCCAAGGGACTACAGGCTTGGGTATATGGTTTTAATTTCAACTTAATTCCTGCAGGTATTCTTGAGATAGACGACAAAGTAAGTTTGAGGTACGGAAAAACATTCAATTCATTTTTGTAGCAGCAGTACTTATTGCAATTTCAGGTATTACGCATTTATTCATACTTCGACGATATTAAATTGCATATTAACCGGACTATATGCAACTTTAAATCGACGAAATACGCATCTATTCTCATTACTATAAGCATGCATATTTCTGCAGTGTCACCGTCACTTGTCAAACGTATCATACAATTATAAACTTAATCTCATCCATATTATATTCAATATTGGTTGAAGTGCTAAGGAACTAGGTCTAAATTCCCTCAATACATGTCTGCCCGAGAGCAATTAGAAGAAAAGACATTACTCATCTTGGCCTACATATAAGAGCATTTTTGTCTCAACAAAAATAATCGTCGTGACATCACACTGTTCAATGCGAAATAGAAAGACGAAGCTAAAATAACTGGCTTGCTTTCTATGAGAGAGAGAGAGAGAGAGAGAGACAAAGAGAAACACGCACACGCCGCACGGCTTACAACTATAGCAAAAGGTGTCGTTACAACTTTTGGTCTTAATTTTTACGTCTAGGTCCCTTTAGCAACGCGCGATAAAGAACTTCATTCCAATAATCCTCCTATTTAAAATAATCACCCTATAATAATGTTCCAGATTGATGAGGAATGTTACATTTAACTAATATCACCTGTACCATGATACAGTGAAAACTGTAAAGCTGAATTTGTAATGGAAACAGATAGCGAATGTTCAATAAAGTTATTTTGAGTAAATGCTTTGAAAAATTAAATCAAATGTCATGTATTTATTTTATCATACACTAAAAAAAGGATTGTTTGGTTTTATGAAACCACGGTAAAACGTGAAACTTTTTTTCATATTTAATAGACATTTAGACATCCCTACTCCACGGCCGACCGTCACGCGACATGCAACATACAGACGAAAAAGTTTGAGACGATGTAATAAAAGTTTCACTTTAATAATGTACTTTATTATTGTAATCGGTACTTATCCTACGTAACATCACGCTAGTAATGTCGCAAGGTTTGGCAGAGGTGTGCCTAAAATTGTAATATTCTATTAGCTTCCGAAATCATGCACTGCCGATCATAACTTAGTGCTTAACAAATCCTTACTAATATTTTAAAAGCGGAAGTGAGTTTGTTTGTTTGTTATGTCTTCACGCCTAAATGGCTAAGCCGATTTTAATGAATTTTGGAATAATTTAGGCAATTGTGTGAAAAATGGGAAATGAGGGAGAAAGAGGGAAGAAAAGGGAAAACTTAGCTTTGCTATTACAATCAATAAGACGCAAGGGCAAAAACTACAGGTAACAGGTACATGCAAATAAGGAAAGGGGAACAGTGTTACCCCGAATTTTGCGAGAGCGTAGCCGCGGGCAAAAGCTAGTATTTACATAATTTAAATCATAATGTATTTAATATTAACTGTAGATCTCTAAATACTAAAATATTTTACAATTTTAGTAATTATATTATTATTTGTATGTGAGTGAATGTTAAATGATCGTGTAGCTACGTAATTAATTATTATAATAAACTAATGCAATTAATTTAAGTGTACATTTTATAAGAATGTTTATTTTATTTCTATAGTAGTAAAGTATTATTTCTACTATTTTGTGTTTAATTTATGAAATTTAAAGTTTGTCTGTTACCCTTTTAAATTCTAAACAGCTTTACCGAATAAGATGAGATTTGGAACAAGTATACAAGGTGTAAAGTTATAAACGCAAAATTTCCCATTAGTCTATTGTATGTATGTACCAAGAAACTGAACAACTTTTAAAATTCGAAAAATAAAATGGACTTAGTAAATGAATTGACGCGATCAGCTCAGCAATATGTATGGCGAAATTTAAAAAGTCTTGCATTTCCAAAAGACTTACGATCTGAGGCACCACACCAGAGGTCTTGCGTTTTATTATTATACTAGCTGTGCCCCGGCATGCGTTGCAATGCAATTTTCTACCTACCCTACCTGCCCTACCTACCCTACCCTACCTACCCTACACTACCCTACCCTACACTACACTACACTACACTACCCTACCCTACCCTACCCTACCCTACCCTACCTACCACCACTACCCTACACTACACTACACTACACTACCCTACCCTACCCTACCCTACCCTACCCTACCCTACCCTACCCTACCTACCCTATCTTTCAAGTTGGATCAAACTGCACACGGTGTGCAAATTTAATTTAAATCGGTTAAGTAGTTTAGGAGTCCATTGAGGACAAACATTGTGACACGAGATTTATATATATTAAGATTATATACCGTCAAGACGAGCGTAGTGGTTAAGACTTGATTTTATCCCTTAAGCAATTTACTGTGGATTAAGTTTAGACCTCCAAGCGGGCAAAAGCAGTTTGGCGAGAAGCCAGCTAGCCGACATGTTGATAAGGGGTAAGGTGCCAAAACGTGCCCACGGACACTAAAACTGCCGACGGCAACGCACCCATACTACGATGTGTGCACACACGATCGCCTACCCCCGTGCTGTGACGGTAGGGATTACAGATTGATAAAAGTTGAGATGAAATAGAATGGTCAAGCCGTTCTCAATCAAATAAAACAAACTTACGGATGGGCAGACCATGATTAGCTATTGATGATAGATTGATTGATTGGGTATTTTTCGCTGCTAAGGAGTTTGCGGTTTCTCTAATTATTGGATCAAAATTTTAAAACTTCTTATATTTATATAAAATGATTTATTAAGGGGACTTCTCCTTGGGACTAAAAAGCCTATGTTCTATTACAGATGCAAAAACCACCAAATGTCATTGTCACTATCTGATAGCAGTGTTGCCACCTTAGCCTTTTGGGTAAAGATCTAGCAGTTTTTACTATACAGAGTGTTAGGTTAAACGAGGGACTTATTGAAGGAGGGTATTCAGTATTCGATTCTCGTCCCAAATATGTAAAAAACCTATAACCTTAATTTCTGACGTAATTGTCCAATAAAATACATTATTCATGAACACTGAGCGCGAGAGAAGTAAACTTGTAAACAGTAAAGTAAATCACGCGGCAAAATACCTACGCGCCGATTCTACCGAAAAGGCGCCCTAAGCCAGGTTTAAAGTATGAAGGGAAAATGGATTATACCTAAAGGTCATTGACATGCACACATGTTCTGCGATAGTATTAAATCGCTAGCGCAAGGGTATATACACGTTGCGAGACTTACGCGAAATTTTTGGTATGGTTCTGTCTTTTATTTATTAGTGTTTTTTTTTTGTTCATATTTTTATTAGTATGCACTATTGTGGGTTTGAATATGTCCCTCGTTTAAACTAACATACTGTATAGGTGAACTCTATTGAACCCGGAAAGGGAACCCTTTTCATTTTCTTAAAAATATTCCACCAAAGTCTGAAGTTTCCGCCATACTAATAACGTGATTACTTTCTCGATTTGTATCACATATATTGATTCGTATATATTTGTGATAATACCTACCTAGAGATCTACACGTTACCCGTGACGAGTCAGTTTGCATCTTGTGACTGTCACAAAACGGTTAAGTGGCCGATAGTGTTATGACGAGACGGTCACAAAACCCTGCCATCTAGCGGAATTCATTTTAATCAGGACTAATATATATACATCTTTAGGTTCATTTCAGCATTTTTTATACAGAAAGTCTTTTCTTGGATAGTGAAGCTCCATCTAGCCCGATGTTTTATCTTCTCCAACTGCCCCATTACTAAACCTAAGGTGGCAACACTGTCTAATTGTTGTTGTTTGTTTGTTGGCGTTGTTGCTCAGAGACAGGGAACTTAAAATAATGTACTCTGTGGACAGGGACATCCGACATCGCCATTTTTTTTGCTAAAGTTTTCATTTAGGAGTAAAATATTGTTAATTTAAAACGTTTTAAACTTTTAAAAAGACAGCAAAATGTCTGATCTCAAAGTTTGTCGTATATGTCTGTGCAAAGGCGTAAAAGTGTACAACTATGACAGTTTTCACCTTAAACAATATTATGAAGAAATAATGGCCAAAAAAGTAAGTATTTTTAATAATTAATTTCTGTGCCCTCTATAGCACAACTTTTTTTTCACAGTTTTTAGTTTTTTGCCACATTAATGCATTTTGCACTTTGGATTTATCATAATTAATTACATGAATGAGAATTTGTCAATAATCCTTTTGGACGCCATTGTCATTGTCACATAGTTGTGACACAAGAGCGTGCCCTGGACGCCAACGACACAAATATGTGACAAAAATTGAGGTAAAATGAGAGGCACGCGCATGCATTTATGCTCTGGCGTTCAAAAGGTTAACCCATTAACTGATCATTATTTGGACCTTTGCCATTTAATAAACCTTTAGTAGACGACGAAATATTTGATGGCCTTAGCTACTAAACAGACCCCAATTACAAACATTAGTGTGTAAGTGACTCCGCCTCCGCCCCTACACACTGACCGGTGTATGTCTTTACTAACAATAATAGATTGTACAGATCTGACAAATTAGGAAATAATATTAATGTTACACTATTCTCTCAGAACAATCAAAACAGTAAATACTTGACTAGTTGTGCCCGGCATGCATTGCAATGCCCTTTTTCCTATATATTATACTACTTGTCTACCTACCCAAACTATTGGGTAGGTAGGTAGACCGTTTAAACGTTCTTTGATCTTCCACAAATATTTCAAAATCAAAATTAGCCAAAACAGTCCAGTCTTTCTTGAGTTTTAATGAGACAAACATACAGCAGTTAATTTTTATACACTAACTAGCTTTTGCCCATGGCTTTCCTCGCATTTAATTTTGGTAGCAAAGCTAAGTTTTCCCTTTTCTTCCCTCTTTCTCCCCCTTTTCTCACTGTTTTTAGCATATGTCTGTCTCCAGGGTCCCAACTATCTCTGTACCAAAATTCATCAAAATAGGTTTAGCCATGTAGGCATGAAGATGTAACAAACAAACAAACTCACTTATGCTTTTATAATACTCGTAAGGATGTCTTTCTAAACACTCACATCTATATAACATATCTCAGAACAATCTCTCTGAAGATAGCACATGTAAAAGAAGTATATTATTATCATCACAGGTGAATCAAAAAGATGGCTTACCAACCTACTTCTGTTATGAATGTGCTGCTATTCTATACAAGTTTCATAAATTCAAGGAGAAATGCTGGTCCGGAGAGAATACTCTCAAAGAGTTGCTTTGCAGTGGTTCTGTAAGTGAAATTCTTTACATCTAACAATAAATTACTTATATTGTATACTACTACTAATGCTATAACGACAACATTGTAAAACCAAATGATTTTAAAAGAGTAGCCATGGAGTTTTTTTTGCTGGTTCTTCCCCTTAGGAAACCACCAACCTGAACCTAGGACCATTTCTCGACATTTTTGAAGTGCCCATGTGTGCATATGTGATTTTTTATTAAACACAAGTCATAAAGCAACCAGATGGCAGACGTCTGTAAGTCTTACAACCAATCTTAATGGGTATTGTGTTACACAGTTATTAGAATGTGGAGGTCAGATAAGCAACAGTTTGACCAGAAATGAATGCCAAAATTTGGAAAAATATTAAATACAAAATGTTTTATCATCCAACATCTATCAACCAACACGAAAAATAATAACATGATATAGAATAAATCAGTATATATTTCAGATCACCTTATCGGCAATATCCCAAATAGACCGTCAGGATAAAAATCTACAATCACCAATAGGTATTATAACAGTAAACAAAAGAGTTAGAACACACATCATTAAATACAAAACATTATCAGAGGGTCCAGTAAAAGAAATAAAAAATATAGAAATACCAGAAATAGAAGAATGTGAAATAGACAATGAAAGTGACAATTCATTGGATGATAAGAATCTAGCTGAAAAAAAAAACGAATTGATTAATGAAATGGACTGCTTCAAAGAAGATGTAAAGACAAATATTGATAATGAAGAAAGTACTGAAGAAAAAGCAATGCCTGATTTAGAAGATGACAGAATGTTCAGTGACAATGAAGATGTAATGCCAGAAAACACTGAAGATGTTGATAAACCAGCCATAAAACTAGGAAGTTCCAATGAAACTACTGTTGAAGAAAGAACTAACATAAATACTGAATTTGAGAACAGTGACAACATAATAGTATGTAATAAAAATCTCAAAGGAAAGAAGAGAAAGTGTACTAAATCAAATAAAGATTCAGCCAGTAAAAAGGGCAGAAAATTCGAAGGTAATAGAACTAAAAGTAATTACTTAGATCCTAAGCATTGGTTGAAGATCAATTTGACGGAAGAGGAGGCTATGGAGGAGTTCAGAGCGAGAGCACAAAGTCGAAAGTACATCTCAGCGGCTTTTCAATGTGCGGATTGCATTAAAGGTTTCTCAAAAGAAGATATCCTGAATAGACATGTTAAATTAAGACATAGTGAGGTAAGATCTTTTTTTCTTTAGATACATAATATTATAATATTCTTAAATATGTACACCATTTTTTATAAATTATGTTTATTTTGTAAGGATTATTTTTTCGAACACTTAAATACAAGTCGTTTTTTAAAAAAACTAATTTATCGCTAAAAGCAATATTTTCAAAACAGCCTTTGTAGATCTTTTAATTTTGTCCCTTATCCACTGTTTTCGTGCACCTATAGTGATCGGTTTTATATCATTAAATAACTTTTCCGCTTTGGGTGAATTTGAAGGGAGTGTCAGACTTTTACTGATTAAAACCCGTCTATGTTCTTTCTTTTGCCTTTTGTATTTCGGGACCGCGGCATCTTTTTCGAACAACCCGCAACCAATGTTTAGCATCAAGAATTTAGTCTCAGTGTCTGGACTTTAGCCTGGTTGATAATAGGCTCGCCCTCTATTACTTGGAAAATTACTGCAAATACAAAATTATGTACTTTTCGACAATTACAAGCGTGATATATATACAGGGTGTGGCGTAAATAATGGATAACCCTGAAACTGTCGATTGGCCAGATTATCATCTATCATTTACCCCACTTACATCACCATATGCCCATGGATGGCCAAATTATTGATATTTTTGATATTTTAAATAAAAATCCTACTTACTCATACTAAATCAGCTGTCATTTCTACAATATGTAACTTTTTCTCGTTCTGTTTTTTTTTTGGCACCCCTGAATTGTTGTATTATCAGACCAGTAGCAAGATTTATTATCAAAATCTAAGATAACATTGCAAAAAATACTTATTCTCAATTTTTTTAATTTTTTCCAAGGAATAATGCAACTTTGAGCCCCTGTATCTTAAAAAAAATGTACTAAACTGCAGTGGCCCATTATTTTAAAAAAATACCTATTTAATGCAGATTCTAAAGTGGTATAATAGTAACCAGTATCTTGGTAAAATACAAAGTTATTGCTGTTCGAATTGATATGGATCTTAATTTTGAAAATAACGACCAAGTCCTAAATTATTTTCTTACTTCTGTTAATACAAAAAAGCAGTAACGTCACTGTCTAATAAATCATATTATCGGTGTTATGGGAGTGCAGAAACTTGATTCAGGTAAAAAAAAAATTACCTCACCAGCTTTTTTGGACGACTGCCTGGAATCCTAGTCCTGTACGATAAACAAAAGAGTTGTTAGTAAAGGACAGACTTTTGAGAAAAAAAGAGAAGGCCTATGATTTTTTGCAAATAGCATTCATCCGAACAAGAGAAAGCGACCTACAGTGCACTAATGTTCTCGTACTTAGTCGCACGCATCCGTATCTCGTCGTTCTCCCTGTTTTTATCGTTTATTCGTGACTTACTGCTTTTCTTACCGGACTCCGGTAAATGCTATTTGCAAAAAATCATAGGCCTTCTCTTTCTTTCTCAAAAGTCTGTCCTTTACTAACAACTCTTTTGTTTATCGTACAGGACTAGGATTCCAGGCAGTCGTCCAAAAAAGCTGGTGAGGTAATTTTTTTTTTTACCTGAATCAAGTTTCTGCACTCCCATAACACCGATAATATGATTATTAGACAGTGACGTTACTGTTTTTTGTATTAACAGAAGTAAGAAAATAATTTAGGACTTGGTCGTTATTTTCAAAATTAAGATCCATATCAATTCGAACAGCAATAACTTTGTACTTTACCAAGATACTGGTTACTATTATACTATTTTAGAATCTAAATTAAATAGGTAATTTTTTAAAATAATGGGCCACTGCAGTTTAGTACATTTTTTTTAAGATACAGGGGCTCAAAGTTGCATTATTCCTTAGAAAAAATTAAAAAAATTGAGAATAAGTATTTTTTGCAATGTTGTCTTAGATTTTGATAATAAATCTTGCTACTGGTCTGATAATACAACTATTCAGGGGTGCCAAAAAAAAAACAGAACGAGAAAAAGTTACATATTGTAGAAATGGCAGCTGATTTAGTATGAGTAAGTAGGATTTTTATTTAAAATATCAAAAATATCAATAATTTGGCCATCCATGGGCATATGGTGATGTAAGTGGGGTAAATGATAGATGATAGTCTGGCCAATCGACAGTTTCAGGGTTATCCATTATTTACGCCACACCCTGTATATATTTTCCATGGCTTTTACTCTCTACCATGAATTAATTACTCTGAAATTTTCTAGACTCTTGGGCCAGTGGAGTGTCGTTTCTGCAAGATGCGTTTCAAATTAAACGGTTACCTAAATCGGCATATAGCGCAACACTATACTAAGTTCAAATGCTTGAGATGTGACCTCATGTGCCCATTGGAGTGAGTATGTATTGTATTCAAAATTAAGCCTCAACCACGTCCAAGGATGAGCCTGTTAACTTTGACGACAAGGTTGCGCAGTGGCTAAGCAATTGACTGCTGCACTGCGTATCGCGGGTTCGATCCCCGCACGAAACAAATATTTATATATTCTACAGATAGTTGTTTCGGGTCGGGCTATTTGTGTTTGTGAGTTTAAATGTTGGTAAGCACACCCACGATACAGGAGAAATTCCTAGTGTAGAACAAAGTTTTTGAAAAAAAGAATAAGGGTGAAATTAAATTTTCACGCGCAGATTAGCATTTATCTCGTTTCCCTTGTATCACTTAGAATTGTAACTCACTAAACTGAGAGAATTGCACGTTAAAGTGCTTCTAATGCATATGAATGCGGTAGCTTGAACCGGGTTTAACCCGCAGATCCATGCTATTTTGCCTGCACGGTTGGCGCAGTGACTGCATGTCTCCGATTCGATCCCCCGCACGGAGAAATATTAGAATGACCTAAAGGTAATTGTTCCAGGGATGGCTGTTTTTGTTTGTAAGTTCAAATGTTTGTAAACGATGAAATTCCTTGTGTGGGGCAACGAAACTAAAACAAAGCAATAAAAATACAAAATAACTATAAGGCTAAACCATAGTTATTTAGTGTTTTAATCAACATACTAATCATCTTAATTTCCACCATCGTAAAGTTGATATTTTCTGGTCTACTCTTTATTCTTCATATCTATAATTGTTTCAGCATGATACAATTCTTTTTCAGGACTACAGCTCTATTTCACAATGATTATCACAACGGAGTAGTAAGAAAGTGCATACATTGCGGAGAAGAATACAGGTATACTTTGCCAATACTTCAACCAATTAGACATTTTATCATCAAATAGGTAGATACTCTTCATATCTCCTATCTTCAAGTTGTATTGTCAATTGACAATACAACTCTCAACAACAACAACTGACAATACAATTCTCTTTTTTCACATATACAATTGAATATTAGAAGGGCAAAGTGCCTAAGTCCTGGAGTAAAACTAGGATAGTTTAACCCAGATTTTTTATTTTGTTAGAAAATACACCTAAAAGAGAAACTGCTTTGGGCGAGTTACAGAACTGTTTTTTCTAAGATTTATAACTTTAAATGTCCTTTTAGACTTATTTTGTCTTCTGTGTCTGTTGGTGTCTCTTGGTATCGATCTCTATATTTCAGCAAAACTTATATAAACAATCATATTTCTTTCTCTTCCAGACATCTATCATCATACTACACACACTTACGCTCGCATCGAAGCGAGTATTTGTGCACTTTATGCGGCGCATCGTTCGTCAGTACGATGGGACTTAACATGCATAAGAAGACTATGCACATTATTAATACCGTTGTTGTAAATGTTGTAAGTAAATACATACCTAAGTTAGGCAAATTGTTGATGATCGTACACCATTTTGAATCTGCAAATCCCTGTAAGCATTACTTATATTTTTGATTTAGATATAGCATTTGATAGAGTCGAACATGTAGTACTTATAAGTAAATATGCTTGAAATACGGTTTATTCTAAATTACTACACTGGTTTCTTTCTAATTTCTTCAGCTTGTTATTTATCCATCATACCTCGTATGTAAACAAGTATTATACCTCGACACAATTTTTCGGAGTGCCTCCAGGATCGATACTCTGCCCGTCCTTATTGTTGAGCTGTATGACTTACAATGGACAATTAATTGCAACACAGGTATGATGAGAGGAGAGAGAAAAAGAGTTAACATTTTGAAAATAATCATAGAAACAACAAAGTTTTCGTAAAGAATATATTCTTATAGATAGTTAAATCAACAGACAGATAGACATCTTGATTCTGTTTTCCTTCTAGAACCCTGAAGAAGAAGTGAACACATACTGCGAACGATGTGAAGTCAAGTTTGAGACACGGAAAGCGTATGATGAACATGTGTTTCATTCAGCTAAGCATACGGAAGGACTTGGGTAAGTGACTTTTCGATCGGTATTTCTTATCCGCCTTATCTGAGAAGAGTCACTTTCTAATGGATCACACCAATGATCCATGTCAATAAAACGAGCAAAATCACCAACTTCAGAATTTAAAGTGATTTTACACATTGATTAGTGTTATTTTTGTTAAATTGGTTGTTGATAAATATATAGCGGGGGGGGGGGGGGGGGGGGGTACTTCGATCGTTCGGAATGAAATCAAACAAAGTTTTAATAGCACAACGTACTTTCGCGGAATGGATTGCATAGACAGCATAGAACTGCTACCCTACCATGACGTCTTAAAGCAGAACCTATTTCACTGAGGGAAAGAGACAGCTATACAGGGTGTCTAGCACCATCTCTTTCCCTCAGTGGAATAAGTTCTGCTTTAAGACGTCATGGTAGGCCTACTGAATATAACTAGGTACCCACTTAACCTTATTATAAAACTACATACACCACAGTTATGTTAAAATCCAGGCATGGTCTTAGTCAGTCAGGCACTATTTCTTATAGACTGTATTTTTATTTCAAGAGGCCTGCCATACGAGGAACTCGGACCATCAATGCCGAAGCGAAGAAAGAAATTTACCCAAAGAAACCTTCCACAAATCACTCCTTGTACAATAGTATGTATCATTAAATATTTCAGTACGTACTACTTTTTTTTCCTTCAACTCATAATGTCTTATATCAAACGGCGTTGATTATCTAGTAATAATATAGTTTTGGCTAGAGATGAAACGGATAGTTGTTTGGCCGGATACTGGATTCTGGATATTCGTTTGTTTACCTAGCAGTAGCGTTTACAGCGAAAGGCTATTTTCAGCAGTTGGTCTGGTATACGAAACCAAGCGGAGTCGCGTCTTACCAACAAATGCAGACATTTGGTATTTTTTCACAACAATTTGAATTTTTTGACGCTATTTTTTAATTTATTTGTTAGTTACTTAGTATGTTTAATGTAAATACCTATGAATAATTAAAGTATAGTTTGTCAAGTGATCAAATTAAAATAAATTTGCCACTTGTTAAATTTGAGTACCTAACTAATTAATAAATCATCGATTATAAAATAAACGGAGTCCTATTATTATGGTATGATTCGCTTAGTGTAATCAGTTTTTTTTTAATATTACTTTTCGGAATCCATTTGGATACTGAATTACTATCCTAGTAATTATCCAGTATCCAGCCTTTTTTCACTAGTAGTAATATACTAGTGAAAAAAGGCTGGATACTGGATAGTTACCGGAAATCCGTTTCATCTCTAGTTTGGCCTATAATCCACTTATCACCCATGAGCGTCGCCATTCTCGTTCTAATATACACTTCTCATCAAAAAAATCGAAACACCTCGCAGTTTATGATTTGATAAGGATTATCAGAAAAATGTGTATATTTAGGAATAAATGTAAAATGTCATTTAATAGTAAGTAGTATGAGGTTTTTAAATCCTAATGTTAATGTTCTAAATTCAAATTAAGTCTTCATAGGTTTCGTATTTTGTATAATGAGTAATTTTTACCCTGTATGGAATATGAAGGAAATGGGTAAAACAACACGCGTAAATGAAAAAAAAATGTAAGAAACGTTTATTTAATAACTTGTATTCCCTCCGCGAGCTCTTATTACTGCTTCCATACGGTTCTTCATCGATCGGATGAGAGTCACGATCACATGTTGTGGTATATTATCCCATTCCTCTTGGATTGCATTTTGCAGCTGGCTAAGTGTTTCTGGGGCTGGATCTCTTGCTCGAATTCGTCTCTTTAATTCATCCCATAGATGTTCAATGGGATTCATGTCCGGGCTTCTTGCTGGCCATACCATAATGGAGATACCGACTTCGGTAAGATAATCTCGTACGACGCCCGCGGTGTGAGCTCTAGCATTGTCGTGCATGAATATGAAGTCGTTGCCAATAAAATGTGCATAGGGCATCACATGAGGTTCAAGACACTGTTCGATGTATCGATGAGAGTTTAGTGCAGGCAGCCGTGGCCCAGACACAAAGGCAAGTTCTGTCTTACCGTCGGCGCTGATTCCTCCCCAAACCGTCCACGAACCGCCACCATAGCTGACCTTTTCTTCAATGCAGCATTGTGCAAAACGTTCTCCATCTCTTCTGTAGACCTTGTTCCTTCCGTCGTTACCATACAGCATAATTTTACACTCATCAGAAAACAGTACTTTACTCCACTGAAGGTATGACCAAGTTAGGTGCTCGCGTGCAAAGTTAAGGCGCGCTCTTCGATGGTCTGCAGTTAATTTCGGCCCATTCGCTGGCTTATGCGGTGCCAATCCGCGTTCCTTCAACCTTCTTCTTATTGTAGAGTCACTTACAGCTACTCTTCGTACAACGCGAAGCTGCTGCTGCAGTTGAAAAGCGTTAAGGCGTCGATTTCGTAAAGAAGTTGTTACAATAAATCGATCATCTCGCTCAGAAGTGACCCGATTCCTGCCAGATCCTGAACGGCGCGGGAACGAACCAGTCTCCCGATAGCGTTTGTAGACTCTATGAACAGATGATAAGCTTAGATGCAATCTTGCAGCCACAACACGCTGACTAAGTCCAGAATCCAGCAATGCCACCACTTGGGCGGCTTCTGCGGGCGAAGTATCCATATGTTTTAGAAAAAAAAGTTTTTTCAGACGTCCCAAAGTCACAGTAAATGAAATAAGAAACAAAAAGTTTAAAGACAAGCGCTAATTTTTAGTTTTTAAACGAGAAACGTACTCCAACCCTAAATACACATTTGTCTTAAAACAGTGATTTCATTTATAGGATAAACAAAATAATGAAATTCTAATTTCGAATTTTGATTTTTTTCTTCTTACTGTAATGACCAAACTGCCAGCTACACAATAATGTTTTTTTTTTCATGGAATTAATTCTCTTTTGTAAAAAATTAGGAAAAAACAATAAAAACGAAAGTGTTTCGAATTTTTTGATGAGAAGTGTATATTTAACTAGCTGTGCCCCGGCATGAGTTGCTATGCAATTTTCCACCTTTCTACCTTACTACATACCTTACCTACCAAATAGATTTTTTTCATTTTTGTTGATTGTTTTTTCATTTTTTTTTTTTCGAAAATTTTAATACTTATTCTGCTATTCGGCACGGAGACAAATTTAAAAAAAAATCAAGAATCATGAAAATCGGCCCAGCCGTTCTCGACTTAAAGTGTTCGAACAAACCCGACTTTGCTTTATATATTAAGATTAGTAACTGTTTTTATTATATCACTGATATTATTTCCAGTGCAACCGAAACTTCCCAAGTCAGACGGCCTTCATAAAACATCACACAGCGGAGCATAAAAACGTTCCTCCACCTTGGAAAGATGAGCAGAGACACATCTGCGAAATTTGTGGAGTTTCCCTAGCGGTATGTTAACAGTTTTTTTTGTAAACTTTGCCCCACACTAGGTATTTCCCTTGTATCGTGGGTGCGTTTACGTGCGTGATTTAAACTCTGTAGACCATACAAATATTGTGACTGGAAGTCGTTTCGCGGCTCCGGCGTGAAAAATGTATATGCATAATACAATGCCAGTATGAAAGTATGAGCTTACTAGCTTCCGCCCGCGACTTCGTCCTCGTGGCATAGTTACTTTGGGCTAACGCTAACTTTAACCCGCGTGATGAACGAAAAAAATACCTTTCTCTCCCCTTTTCTTCCCCCTTTCGCCCCCTTAATCCCGCTTTTTAACACCAGTTCCCCTTTCCTGATTTGCAGGTACCTACTACCTGTAGTTTTTGCCCTTGCGCCTTATTTATTCTAATAGCAAAGCTAAGTTTTCCCTTTCCTTCCCTCTTTCTCCGTCATTTCTCACTTTAAAGATAAAAAATAGCCTATGTCCGTCTCCAGGGTCCCAACTATCTCTGTACCAAAATTCATCAATATCGGTTGGTCTATTTAGGCGTGAAGACGTAACAAAGAAACTCACTTTCGCTTTTATAATATTAGTAACGATGTTATTTCTTCGCAGGCCAATAGCGTGGCAAGTCATCTGAACACACATACCCGGGAGAAACTGTACAACTGTTCTACATGTGACACGCAGTTCAACAGTAAAAGCAGCATGACAAGACATCAATTGGTATGATATAAGTTTTTAAACTGTCAGTCACAATATTTTTTTTTTTATTGTGAACATGGCGGGTGCAACTGCGTCGAAATATTGGAAACTCTAAATAAATAGTAAACAAAAACATGGTAAATATCTCAAATAACTTTACTTTCCGAAGTCGGTGACTTTTGTTTGATTTTTTCCACCGACTTCCGGAAGCAAAGTTATTTTCCACTTTTTAACCTACTTTAAAAAAGGAGGGGGTTCTCAATTCGTCGAAATCTTGTGTTCCCAGATTACTCAAAGACGCCTGGACCGATTTGCAAAATTCTTCCAATTTTCCATATCAATTTTATTTTTAATGAGTTATTGTTTATAATACATTTTTTTTTCTCTATGAACGACGCCTTACACCTTATTTTATTATTAAATTTCAGACACACACCGGTGGGAAGCCATTCGAGTGTTCAATGTGCGAGAAACGGTTCACTCAAAAATACAATATGCAGCTACACTATCGCACGTTCCATCTTAAAGAGCCGTATCCTAAGAGGTAAGATCAATGTGTTGTGTCTTTTATTGTTTTAACTTTGCCCCACACTAGTAATTTCTCCTGTATCGTAGGTGCGTTTACAAACATTTAACCTCTAGAGCCCCAGCGGCACAAAAACGTGCCAACAAAAAAGTATTACCGTTGAGCCCCGCTGGCACAAATTTGTGCCACCAAACCCCGACCGATTTCAAACTGTATTTGTAGTAATGATAAGCCTTAAAATCAGATTACGCTTACGATAAGGGCCCGCCCGGCGGTGCTTAACGGATAGTTGACGTAAATAATGGCGGTCCTTGAGAGGTTAAACTCACATACACAAACTGTATAAACGGTGTATTATTTGTATGTATGTTTATTTTATGATTATCACTGGGTACTAACTGGGTATCTAAATATCTTATCAAACTTTCCTCTTGCAGGTCTGCTGGAAGAAATTTCTTATTAAATGAGCTGTACCTTTGTGCTGTCTTAATGTATTGTATATTATGTAATGTCCTGTCAAGTATTTCATGTGTACTTAAATAAATAAATGAATTGGTACTGGAATAGGCTTAAAAGCCGTGAAAGCTTTCTTGGGTGCGTGGGACCAGCTTATAAAAACGCAGTGGACGTGCCTCCAGCGTGTTATCCTTACTAATATTATAAAAGCGAAAGTGAGTTAGTTTGTTTGTATGTCGACGACGTCTTCACGCCTAAATGGCTAAACCGATTTTGATGAATTTTGGTACAGGGATAGTTGGGACCCTGAAGACGGACATAGGATAATTTTAAAAAAGTGAGAAAAGAGGGAAAAAGAGGCAAGAAAAGAAAGATATTTTTTATCATTACGCAGATTAAACTTAGCGTTAGCCCAAAGTAACTATGCCACGCGGATGAAGTCGCGGGCGAAAGCTAGTAATATTATAATATAAAAGAGTAACCATGGAGTTTCTTGCCCATTCTTCTCCGTAGAGATCAACGCTTTGGAATGGGCAACTACAGTACTTTCACAAGTTATTATGCCTTGTGACCGGGACTGTATATAGCCTCATCATTTTCTTTCTAGACATTCAAAAATTCAATTTCTTCTTTCAGAAACAGAAGAAAGAAGGCTGGTATCCAGCAGGAAATAGAGGAGTACAGAATAAGAGAAGATTCAGAGTGAAACCAAAAGTGTATAGTTAGATAAGTTGTAAAAAGAACAATAAATAAATTAAGCATAAATAAAATGTAGTACTGATGTTATTTTCCTGTTTTGGCCCATGTGTAAATAAGTTGCCTTAATCTAATTATTAGTAAGAAAAATGCTCTAAAATCGTATTAAGAAAAAAAAGTGGCCTACGTCCTACACGGCTTAACTAATCGATCTGAGCAGCTGGCTCAGATCGATTAGTTAAGCCGCGCTTGCTTAGGTTGGTCCGTAGATGGGTGACCTATTACATGCCAAGTTTCCCTACGTGCCTCGACGAGAGTCTTACCAAAAGGCATTGTATTACCCAGTACTAACTTGGTTGTGCAAGTAAATAGTTGATCGCTCCAAAATACCTGGTATTGCGCTACTTCCGATTAAACTGGAAGCCGGCAGCAAACAACATAAACAACAGACATTTACAGACAAGAATACTTAACAACTTCTTTCTTTCCCGAAAACAATCTCATCCGAGCTACCATTTTAGAGATATAAATCGTTATATATAAAATAAAAAGTTAAAGGCCCATAACTCGGAAACGGTGCGTCGTAGGGCCATACTTCTCAGTTCCTAAATGGTTTCTATGGCCAACCTTAATCAGTTGCTGCAATAAAAATGATCGGATTCTAAAAAAAAAAAAAACTCCGAAAATTTGACTGTCCTTTGCCCCTAAGAATACTCTAGCTGAAACGACGACCGATACTTAAAAAAATTGTGATGTTTTTTTTTTTCGAAGTTTTTGCTAATTTTTTTTTTTTCCTAAATTTTTAATTTTGGTCCTACAATTTTGCAAGTTGGGAGTTTTTTTTAGGAAATTTTCTCCTCTTTTTGAATCTTTTTTCAAAATCAAAATATATCAAATAGTTTTCGAGATATACCAAAAAAACTAAACCCTTTTTTTTTGTTTACTAATTTGTTAATAACTTTTGCAATTTTTTCGAGCGGGTCTTGAATTTTTTCAAAACCTTTCTAGATTCGATCCCGAATCGAATGAACCCTCAACCATATTTTTCCGAGACTTAAAAAATTTTGACTAAAAAAGCACTTGTTGACTAGACTATTCCACATCTTCGTCAAGTAAAGTACCTACAGACTAATAAGAAGAGATTACCTCGAAAACTATTTTAAGATTTAGGAAGTAAAAGAGGAGGACTGAAAGTCATAAAGACTGTGAGTCGAGTGAGCTTGCATACGCTGCTGTGCAAAAGATGAGACAAGAAGGTTTGGAAAACATGGCTTCTGTTATTGAGTTTATGATGAAACACTCAGAAGCTGCTGAAAAGTTAAACGCGATTACCAAAAAATCATGTCCCAAGCATGTTTTTACATCAGAAAAAGCACTTGGTATATTTTTTATCGTTAAAATTGTCGAAGTGGCAATATATAACTTTAAGAGAAACAGCAGTTCGGGCAGGTGTGGGTGGGTGACTTGTTGTACCCATTTTTATATGACCGCTATGCTATGATTTTTAGAGATATATGATTAAAATTTGTTAATAAAGCCAATGTAGATGGACACAAAAATATATTTTTTTAAATTATTTTTTTCTCAGAAATCGCACTTTTGCGAGGGTGGTGCTATACATCAAAAATTTATAATTTATATAAGTACAATATTAAAACGATTTCTATTAAATAAATAATAATTATCCTTACTAATATTATAAAAGCGAAAGTGAGTTTGTTTGTTCGTTTGTTACCTCTTCACGCTTTAATGGCTAAACCGATTTTGATGAATTTTGGTACAGAGATAGTTGGGAACCAGGAGACGGACATAGGCTAATATTTAAAAAAAAAGTGGGATGTGAGGGAGAAAGAGGGAAGAAAAGGGAAAACTTAGCGTTGCTATTACAAATCAATAAGGCGCAAGGGGAACTGTGTTACCCCGAATTTAACGCGAGCGAAGCCGCGGGCAAAAGCTAGTCTATATATATAAAAGAAAGTCGTGTTAGTTACACTATTTATAACTCGAGAACGGCTGAACCGATTTGGCTGAAAATTGTTGGGGAGGTAGCTTAGAGCCAGGAGACGGACATAGGATACTTATCTACATGCTTTTCATCCCGGTAAGAGAAGTAGGGTAGGTAGGGTGGGTAGGTTAATCCTTATCTACTAATATTATAAAAGCGAAAGTACTAGGCTTGCATGAATTCACGGTGAAATTAATTCCAACAGTTTGATCTGTGGATTCAAGTTCTTGGTAGAACCAACTGCGTTGAGATAAAACTACTAGGATCGCATGAAATTTACAGTGGTATTCTTTTTAACAGTTCGATCTGTATACAGCTATCGGCTGTATAACGTCACGCTACAATAGTTGGGAGCTGACTGGTGGGTGAAACCGCTGGGCACTGCTAGCCAGGAGACGCTATATATATAAAAGAAAGTCGTGTTAGTTACACTATTTATAACTCGAGAACGGCTGAACCGATTTGGCTGAAAATTGTTGGGGAGGTAGCTTAGAGCCAGGAGACGGACATAGGATACTTATCTACATGCTTTTCATCCCGGTAAGAGAAGTAGGGTAGGTAGGGTGGGTAGGGTGGGTAGGTTAATCCTTATCTACTAATATTATAAAAGCGAAAGTACTAGGCTTGCATGAATTCACGGTGAAATTAATTCCAACAGTTTGATCTGTGGATTCAAGTTCTTGGTAGAACCAACTGCGTTGAGATAAAACTACTAGGATCGCATGAAATTTACAGTGGTATTCTTTTTAACAGTTCGATCTGTATACAGCTATCGGCTGTATAACGTCACGCTACAATAGTTGGGAGCTGACTGGTGGGTGAAACCGCTGGGCACTGCTAGCCAGGAGACGGACATAGGATACTATTATTCCGTTCGACAGTGTTCCCGTGTGACTTGACATAAAACATCATCAGTCACTATAAAACTTGATATAACAAAAAAGAATCAAACTTGGAATAACAAAACACAAATGACAGCTATGTAATGGACGTATGGATGACAATTAGATTACCAAAAAATCATGTCCCAAGCATGTTTTTACATCAGAAAAAGCACTTGGTATATTTTTTATCGTTAAAATTGTCGAAGTGGCAATATATAACTTTAAGAGAAACAGCAGTTCGGGCAGGTGTGGGTGGGTGACTTGTTGTACCCATTTTTATATGACCGCTATGCTATGATTTTTAGAGATATATGATTAAAATTTGTTAATAAAGCCAATGTAGATGGACACAAAAATATATTTTTTTAAATTATTTTTTTCTCAGAAATCGCACTTTTGCGAGGGTGGTGCTATACATCAAAAATTTATAATTTATATAAGTACTAGCTTTTGCCCGCGGCTTCGCTCGCGTTAAATTCGGGGTAACACAGTTCCCCTTGCGCCTTATTGATTTGTAATAGCAACGCTAAGTTTTCCCTTTTCTTCCCTCTTTCTCCCTCACATCCCACTTTTTTTTTAAATATTAGCCTATGTCCGTCTCCTGGTTCCCAACTATCTCTGTACCAAAATTCATCAAAATCGGTTTAGCCATTAAAGCGTGAAGAGGTAACAAACGAACAAACAAACTCACTTTCGCTTTTATAATATTAGTAAGGATAATTATTATTTATTTAATAGAAATCGTTTTAATATTGATTTCTTATAAAAATCTAATTGTCATCCATACGTCCATTACATAGCTGTCATTTGTGTTTTGTTATTCCAAGTTTGATTCTTTTTTGTTATATCAAGTTTTATAGTGACTGATGATGTTTTATGTCAAGTCACACGGGAACACTGTCGAACGGAATAATAGTATCCTATGTCCGTCTCCTGGCTAGCAGTGCCCAGCGGTTTCACCCACCAGTCAGCTCCCAACTATTGTAGCGTGACGTTATACAGCCGATAGCTGTATACAGATCGAACTGTTAAAAAGAATACCACTGTAAATTTCATGCGATCCTAGTAGTTTTATCTCAACGCAGTTGGTTCTACCAAGAACTTGAATCCACAGATCAAACTGTTGGAATTAATTTCACCGTGAATTCATGCAAGCCTAGTACTTTCGCTTTTATAATATTAGTAGATAAGGATTAACCTACCCCCCCCACCCACCCTACCTACCCTACTTCTCTTACCGGGATGAAAAGCATGTAGATAAGTATCCTATGTCCGTCTCCTGGCTCTAAGCTACCTCCCCAACAATTTTCAGCCAAATCGGTTCAGCCGTTCTCGAGTTATAAATAGTGTAACTAACACGACTTTCTTTTATATATATAGCGTCTCCTGGCTAGCAGTGCCCAGCGGTTTCACCCACCAGTCAGCTCCCAACTATTGTAGCGTGACGTTATACAGCCGATAGCTGTATACAGATCGAACTGTTAAAAAGAATACCACTGTAAATTTCATGCGATCCTAGTAGTTTTATCTCAACGCAGTTGGTTCTACCAAGAACTTGAATCCACAGATCAAACTGTTGGAATTAATTTCACCGTGAATTCATGCAAGCCTAGTACTTTCGCTTTTATAATATTAGTAGATAAGGATTAACCTACCCACCCTACCCACCCTACCTACCCTACTTCTCTTACCCGGGTGAAAAGCAAGTAGATAAGTATCCTATGTCCGTCTCCTGGCTCTAAGCTACCTCCCCAACAATTTTCAGCCAAATCGGTTCAGCCGTTCTCGAGTTATAAATAGTGTAACTAACACGACTTTCTTTTATATATATAGATATACTTATATTTTTATAATAATGCTTCTATGTATGAGCAGTATAAAAGTTTTTACCGGCAGAAAACAGTATAATGATTCCAGGGCAGATAACAATGCTTTTCTTGTTAAAAAATATTCTCAGAGTACCTACATTCGCAATTTTATAAACTTTTCTCTGACTTGGTTAACTTATTAAAACATGTAATTTGGCCTAAAATAACATGCAATTACTTCTGTTAAAAATACATTTTGGTATTTTCGGTCTTGTCTGGGGGTAGTGATGCGACTTGGCCCCAGGTGCCTCTCCGCTACTTCACCTGTGGCACGATAGCGTGTCCACAATCTTGAAATTACATTTTGGTGGGTCCCTATGGCCTCAGCAACATTACGCTGAACAGACCCAGCTTCCAGCATTCCCACAGCTCGTAACATCTCCGCCCTCGTCAAATGTCGGCGTTGCATGGCTACAATACCTCAATTTTAACTTTATCTTTCGTTTAAAAATGAAAAAAAAAACTGTAACTAATCGTAATTCGTATTGTTTTCTAAATTTCGCACAAATGAAAATTCCCTCTCCTACACTACACTACACATCAAGACATTTTTATGCCACCGAAACAAAAGAATTAAAAAAAAATTGAATTTGGAATTAGTCAGAGATAAATTACAAACAAATCGGTGTATAAAAGATTCCAATGCGGCCAGTGCTTTTCGAGTTATTTAATTGAGTATGAAATATCCCTAGACCGTGTTGCTGTGTGTATTTATATAAAATAACTAGCTGACCCGGCGAACTACGTACCGCCTTAGCGTACTTTGATGCACTACTTTATTTTGTAAAGCTGATAGTTGTCCTATCTTAAGTATGAGTACCTATTCAATTTGAACTGGAATCTACAATATCCTCCTTAAAAAAATGAATTCCTATTTCCCTGGTCTCGCCATAACTGGGAAGGACTTCATAATTTTATTAAATAAAAAAAAAATAATGTTCCATTCCATTTTCCGTACAAACGATGCTCTTTTAATATAGTCTATGGCTGTGAATGACGTTGACTACCCGTTAGATTATTATACTCTTTGACGTTGACATTCGTTACGCGCGTTTTTTATAAAATGCAAAAGTAAATGTATTTTTTTCAATCTTTCTGAGACATTTTCTTAATATTTTTTCCGTAAGAACCTTCTACAGAGAATTAGAAAACTACAAAAAAAAAACATCAGCCAAATCGGTCTAGCCGTTCTCAAGTTGTGGCGTGACAACGGGAAACTGGTTTCATTTTTATATAGGTACTAGCTTTTGCCCGCGGCTTCGCTCGCGTTAAATTCGGGGTAACCAAAATGTGAATCTAAACCATTCCCAGATCCCCTTGAACACACACAAAAAATGTCATCAAAATCGGTCCAGTCGTTTGAGAGAAGTTCAGTGACACACAGAAAAATTATATATTAAAGATTTAAAAGATTTGTTAAGGGGACTTCTCCGTGGTACTAAAAAGCCTATGTTCTATAAATTACAGATGCAAAAACCACCAAATGTCATTGTCAAATCTTTGACATTGTCACTATCTGATAGCAGTGTTGCCACCTTAGCCTTTTGGGGCAAAGATCAGGCACTTTTTACTATCGGTGAACTCCTTTTTTAACTATTTAACCTTGAAAGGGCTATCTAGCCCTTTTCATTTTCTTAAAAATATTCTACCAAAGTCTGAAGTTTTTGCCATGCCAACAACGCGATTACTTTCTCGATTTGTATCACAGATAGGTATTGATTCGTATCTTTGTGATAGATAGATACCTAGAGATCTACGATCTACGTTACCCGTAACGAGTCATTTTGCAATTTGTGACTGTCACAAAACGGTTAAGTGACCGATAGTGTTATGACGAGACCAGGACTAATAATGTATTTTCAGTTTTAACGGTACATCTTTAGGTTCATTTCAGCATTTTTAACACGCTTTTATTAGCTTCACCTGTATGTATGTATGTTTGTAATTTGTACAGAAAGTCTTTTCTGCTAAACTGCTAAAACTAAGGTGGCAACACTCAACACTGTGTGATTGTTGTTGCTCAGCAGAGGGACATCGCATTGTTTTGCTAAAGTTTTCATTTAGGAATAATGTAAAATATTGAATGAATATTAATTTAAAACGTTTTAAAAAGACAGCAAAATGTCTGATCTAAAAGTTTGTCGTATATGTCTGTGCAAAGGCGTAAAAGTGTACAACTATGACAGTTTTCACCTTAAACAATATTATGAAGAAATAATGGCCAAAAAAGCAAGTATTTTTATTGAATTAATTTCTGTGCCCTCTATAGCACAACTTTTCTTTCAAAGTATTTAGATTTTACCACGTTAAAGCATTTTGCAGTTTCGATTTATCATAATTAAATTATTTATGAATGAAAATTTGTCATTATTAAACCCATTATCCGACCTAACCATTTTTTGGACTGTTGCCATTTAATATACCTACAATAGACAACGAAATATTTGATGGCCTTAGCTACTAAATAGACCCCAATGATAAATTTGTGTAGGTCAGTCTGTCCAAGGAGTATGTCATATTATGTGTTACCCACTAATAGGTTGTAGAAGTCAGATAGGCAGTACTAGTAGTAATGATATCAACTGAAAGTCTTTCGCGCCTGGTCAGACTTTTTTGACGTGATAATGTCTTTAAAATCGTTTTAGTCGGGTGACATGTTCAGAAACTTATGCCAAAACCTCACGAGATATAAAGATGGTAGCGCCATCTGTTACTTGGCTCGAAAAACTTATATCACCAATAAGACGTTATCACGTAAACATCTCGATCGTAAACCTACTTTACAAACAACCAATTTTTTTTAGTCCAAATAAGCCTAAATTTGGCCTTAATTCACCTTATGGGAAGTGATGTGGCCAAGGGTAGAGCTGCTAGCCTAGCGTAATCAATTCACTCAATTTTGGTGGGCATCCAGATTAAAATGATCCGGAAACAGAAAAGCCAGCAGTGATTTCCTATACAGAAAGCAGAACCTGATTAAAATAATTGAGATAGATCAGATATAGATATTGTTATTTCTGGATGATGATGGCCGATGGCTTTACTTGTAAACACTGGACAACGCCGTTAGTGTTGCCTTCAAACCATAGCCAGAAGTAATATGTGCTTTGTTATTTTGTATGTGTTTGTATTATTTTACTTTGACATGTTACAAATTGACCAAAGTATATTTATTTATGTTCTAACATTAGTGTGTAAGAGGTGTATGTCTTTACTAACAATAATAGATTGTACAGATCTGACAAATTAAGAAATAATAATAACTAGCTTTTGCCCGCGGCTTCGCTCGCGTTAAATTCGGGGTAACACAGTTCCCCTTGCGCCATATTGATTTGTAATAGCAACGCTAAGTTTTCCCTTTTCTTCCCTCTTTCTCCCTCACATCCCACTTTTTTTTAAAAAAATAGCCTAAGTCCGTCTCCTGGTTCCCAACTATCTCTGTATCAAAATTCATCAAAATCGGTTCAGCCATTAAAGTGTGAAAACAAACAAACTCACTTTCGCTTTTATAATATTAGTAAGGATGTTACACTATTCTCTCAGAACAATCAAAACAGTACGTAATAACTTGACTAGTTCTGTCCGGCATGCATTGCAATGCCCTTTTTTCTAAATACTACTTGTCTACCTACCCAACCTATTTGGTAGGTAGGTAGAGTGTTTAAACCTTCCTTGATCTTCCACAAATATTTCAAAATCAAAATTAGCCAAAACGGTCCAGTCATCCTTGAGTTTTAACAAGACAAACATACAGCAGTTAATTTTTATGTACTAACTAGCTTTTGCCCGCGGCTTCTCTCGCGTTTAATTCGGGGTAACACAGTTCCCCTTTCCTGATTGGCAGGTACCTGCTACTTGTAGTATTTGCCCTAGCGCCTTATTTATTGTAATAGCTAAGGAAGGATGTCTTCCTAAAGGCGGGTACAGACTGCTGTAACGTAACATGCAATGTAATATGAAAGAAGCATTTCATAAGTGTGGACGCAGCGCGCGCACAAACTGAGCATGTACGTACTCGCATCTTTTCCGGCATGCCGCGCCCCTTTGTGTTCGGCGAAAAAACCGACAAATGGCGGATCGCGGCGCTCACGTGTTGAAATGCTCTGTTCGTGCGCGTAGTGTGCACGGTTCGTGCGCGCAAGGCGTCTACACTAAGGGAATTCAGTTACATTGCATGATACATTGCGACAATATGGACGGCAAATTCTTTCATTGCGTGTTACATTGCATGTTACGTTACAGCAGTCTGTACCCGCCTTAAACACTCACATCCATATAATATATCTCAGAACAAACTCTCTGAAGATAGCACATGTAAAAGAAGTATATTATTATCATCACAGGTGAATCAAAAAGATGGCTTACCAACCTACTTCTGTTATGAATGTGCTGCTATTCTATACAAGTTTCATAAATTCAAGGAGAAATGCTGGTCCGGAGAGAATGCTCTCAAAGAGTTGCTTTGCAGTGGTTCTGTAAGTGAAATTCTTAACATCTAACAATAAATTACTTAGATTGTATACTACTACTAATGCTATAACAACAACATTATAAAACCAAATGATTTTAAAATAATAGCCATGGAGTTTCTTGCTGGTTCTTCTCCATAGGAAACCAGCAACCTGACATTTCTTGACATTTTTAAGTGCCCATGTGCGCCTATGTGATTTTTTTTTAACCACAAGTCATAAAGCAACCAGATGGCAGAAGTCTGTAAGTCTAACAACCAATCTTACCATTGGGTATTGTGTTACACAGTTATTAGAATGTGGAGGTACCTATGGATAAGCAACAGTTTGACCAGAAGTGAATGCCAAAATTTAACAAAGTTGGGAAAATCAACCAACACGAAAAATAACAACATGATATAGAATAAATCAGTATATATTTCAGATCACCTTATCGTCAATATCCCAAATAGACCGTCAGGATAAAAATCTACAATCACCAATAGGTATTATAAAAGTAAACAAAAGAGTTAGAACACGCATCATTAAACACAAAACATTATCAAAAGGTTCAATAAATGAAATAAAAAATATAGATATACCAGAAATAGAAGAATGTAAAATAGATGATGAAAGTGACAATTCATTGGATGATAAGAATCTAGCTGAGATAAAAAACGAAATGATTAATGAAATAGACTGCTTCAAAGAAGATGTAAAGACATATATTGATAATGAAGAAAGTACTGAAGAAAAAGCAATGCCTGATTTAGAAGATGACAGAATGTTCAGTGATGATGAAGATGTATTGCCAGAAAACACAGACGATGTTGATAAACCAACCATAAAACTAGAAAGTTCCAATGAAACTACTGTTGAAGAAAGAACTAACATAAATACTGAATTTGAGAACAGTGACAACATAATAGTACGTAATAAAAATCTCAAAGGAAAGAAGAGAAAGAGTACTAAATCAAATAAAGATTTAGCCAGTAAAAAGGGCAGAAAATTCGAAAGTAGTAGAAAATTCGAAGGTGGTAGAACTAAAAGTAATTACTTAGATCCTAAGCATTGGTTGAAGATCAATTTGACGGAAGAGGAGGCTATGGAGGAGTTCCGAGCGAGAGCGCAAAGTCG
Source organism: Ochropleura plecta (assembly GCA_905475445.1). Classification (NCBI taxonomy): domain Eukaryota; kingdom Metazoa; phylum Arthropoda; class Insecta; order Lepidoptera; family Noctuidae; genus Ochropleura; species Ochropleura plecta. The sequence continues at coordinate 4,077,853 of FR997738.1, read as the reverse complement.
AAAGTACATCTCAGCGGCTTTTCAATGTGCGGATTGCATTAAAGGTTTCTCAAAAGAAGATATGCTGAATAGACATGTTAAATTAAGACATAGTGAGGTAAGATCTTTTTTTCTTTAGATACATAATATTATAATATTCTTAAATATGTACACCATTTTTTATAAATTATGTTTATTTTGTAAGGATTTTTGTTTTCGAACACTTAAATACAAGTCGTTTTTTAAAAAACGCTATCGCTAAAAGCAATATTTTCAAAACAGCCTTTGTAGATCTTTTATTTTTGTCCCTTATCCACTGTTTTCGTCCACCTATAGTGATCGGTTTTATATCATTAAATAACTTTTCCCGCTTTGGGCGAATTTGAAGGGAGTGTCAGACTTTTACTGATTAAAACCCGTCTATGTTTTTTCTTTTGCCTTTTTTGTTTTTTTTTCGAACAACCCGCAACCAATGTTTAGCATCAGGAATTTGGTCTCGGTGGCTGGACTTTTGCCTGGTTGAGAATAGGCTGGCCCTCTATTACAATTACTGCACATACAAAATTATGTACCTTTCGACAATTACAAGCATGATATATATTTTTTCCATGGCTTTTACTCTCTACCATGAATTAATTACTCTGAAATTTTCTAGACTCTTGGGCCAGTGGAGTGTCGCTTCTGCAAGATGCGTTTCAAATTGAACTGTTACCTAAATCGGCATATAACGCAACACTATACTAAGTTCAAATGCTTGAGATGTGACCTCATGTGCCCATTGGAGTGAGTATGTATTGCATTCAAAATTAAGCCTCAATCATGTCCAAGGATGAGCCTGTTAACTTTGACGACAAGGTTGGCGCAGTGGCTAAGCGATTGACTGCTGCACCACGTATCGCGGGTTCGATCCCCGCACGGAACAAATATTTGTATGATCTACACCTACAGGTAATTGTTTCGGGTCCGGCTGTTTGTGAGTTTAAATGTTGGTAAGCACACCCACGATACAGGAGAAATTCCTAGTGTAGCGCCAAGTTTTTGAAAAAAAACAATAAGGGTGAAATCAAATTTTCACGCGCAGATTAGCATTTATCTTTCTTCCCTTTGTGTTAGGTACTTAAAATTGCAACTCACTAAACTTAGAGAATTGCACGTTAAAGTGCTTCTAATGCATATGAATGCGGTAGCTTGAACCGGGTTTAACCTGCAGATCCATGCTATTTTGCCTGCACGGTTGGCGCAGTGACTGCATGTCGCGGGTTCGATCCCCGCACGGAGAAATATTTGAATGACCTATAGGTAATTGTTCCAGGGATGGCTGTTTTTATATGTAAGTTCAAATGTTTGTAAACGAAGAAATTCCTTGTGTGGGGCAACAAAACTAAATCAAAGCAAAAACAAACAAATAACTATAAGGCTAAACCGTAGTTATTTAGTTTTTTAATCGACATACTAATCATCTTAATTTCCACTCATCGTAAAGTTGATATTTTCTGGTCTACTCTGTATTCTTCTTATCGATAATTGTTTCAGCATTCTACAATTCTTTTTCAGGAATACAGCTCTATTTCACAATGATTATCACAACGGAGTAGTAAGAAAGTGCATACATTGCGGAGAAGAATTCAGGTATACTTTGACAATACTTCAACCACTTACACATTTTATTATCAAATAGATACTCTTCATATCTCCTATCTTCTTCAAGGTGTATTGTCAATTCATCATCTGCCTAGCCTTTTCCCAACTATGTTGGGGTCGGCTTCCAGTCTAACCGAATGCAGCTGAATATCAAGGTGTATTGTCAATTGTATATGTGAAAAAAGAGAATATTAGAAGGGCAAAGTGCCTAAGTCCTGGAACTAACCTAGGATAGTTTAACCCAGATTTTTATTTTGTTCGAAAATACACTTAAAAGAAAAACTGCTTTGGGCGAGTTACAGAACTGTTTTTTTCTAAGATTAATTACTTTAAATGTCTTTTTTAGACTTATTGTCTTCTGTTTTTGTTTCCGTTCTTTTTGTTTTCTGCCTGTTAGAACTGGAAAAAGGACTCGCAATTTCGCGAAAAAAACAGACGAGAAAACAAAAAATAACTCTTGCTATCGATCTCTATATTTTAGCAAAACTTATATGAACAATCATATTTCTTTCTCTTCCAGACATCTATCAACATACTACACACACTTACGCTCGCATCGAAGCGAGTATTTGTGCACTTTATGCGGCGCATCGTTCGTCAGTACGATAGGACTTAACATGCATAAGAGGACTATGCACATTATTAATAACGTTGTTGTAAGTAAATACATACCTAAGTTAGGCAATTTGTTGATGATCGTACACCATTTTGAATCTGCAAATCCCTGTAAGCATTACTTTATTTTTGATTTAGATATAGCATTTGATAGAGTCGAGCATGTAGTACTTATAAGTAAATATGCTTGAAATACGGTTTATTCTAAATTATTACACTGGTTTCTTTCTACTTTCTTCAGCTTGTTATTTATCTATCATACCTCGTATATAAACAAGTATTATACCTCGACACAATTTTTCGGAGTTCCTCCAGGATCGATACTCTGCCCCCTTATTGTTGAGATGTATTACTTATAATGGAGAATTAATTGGAAAACAGGTGTGATGGGAGAAGAGAGAAAAAGAGTTAACATTTTGAAAATAATCATAGAAACGTTTTCGTAAAGAATATATTCTTATAGATAGGTAAAACAGTGTACGTTACTCCAGCAAGAAAGTATCTCCTAGAGTTATATGAGTAGAACGTATAGTTTGTGCCTTATCTGCTGTAAATGTGCCCCTACATAAAAAATGTGTGCCCCCTGTCGTTTTGAAAAAAAAAACGGAAAAACGATTCTTGCTGGGGTAACGTTTTTCTAGCAGGAAAATTCTAAACGAGTGATCGGAGAGAGAAAAATTGTGCATGGCCAGAGAGCTTATATGTGTGCCAAAATGTGCCCCAAAAAATAAAATCTGTGCCCCTTCAGGTTTTCGAGTTATTGCGTTTCCTGCTGGAGTAACGTTTTGATGAATCGTATATCTCTAAAACCTTTGCATGTGCCCCTGTAGAATAAACATACACGAGTAGCTCTTAATATGTGCCCCTTTGTGCCCCAATTAGATTTAAGGAAAAATTTATAGTTTTCAAGTTATCGTGGTTTTATCAAAACCCGAAAAAACATCGCAGCGCCTAAATGAGGCAAGGCATAAGTTCACTGAAAACTGTATTCGGTCCTTCTTGGCGCTAATAATAACCATAGAAAGTTTCAAAACTGTTCATGCATGCGTTTTTGAGTAATCTTGCTAAAAGTCAAAACGATGGTGCCACAACTTTGAACGCAAAATTCAAGGAACTGGCTTAATCTCAGATGTGTAGATGTAAACCAAAATCATGTGCCTTTAGTCAAAAATATATGGTGAAAATATTAAGCTTGGAATGTTTCGCATTAAGTAAATATAAACAAAAAACCAAATTAAGTAAACAACGGCTGGTTATCCGACCAAATTAAAATGACTACTAAAAAGCGACGGATTCATACATATCGATGACCTTCTTTATTCGACGTATTATACCTAAGCTGTTGTCCGTACAGTTGCGTTCAAAAGTTTTGGGGGCTAATTAAAAAATATATTAAATGCACCTTGTGACTATATTAATAAAACAGCTTGTTTATGTGGAAATTTTTATTTACTTCCCTTTATTTTAATTCTTAAAGTAATTATTGCATCAAATCACAGATCAAATTTCCTACGTATAAATATTAGAAATAATTTGCACGTTGTGTGGTCATCATATCATCATTATATTTAAATCACAGATCAGTTCCTCATCCAAGTCTAACTTATAATTAGTAAATTCGCATCACAGATCAGTATTAAGTATTTTATAGTTTAGTATTGTGTAAAAAAAAATGTTAAATTTGAAATCACAGATAAATAATTCTCTTACGAGTAATTTGCTTATACATAGATTCAGATAAAGTGTGTTATTATAGTAAACCGCATAAAGATATAACTGTAAACATCGAATGTGTACAAATTGTCTGATGGTATTTGGCTATAAATAAACATATTTATTTTATCCCATATACGTAACAACATTATCACCTGACTGTGGAATGACACTTATATAATTATCTAAAACGCCATCAAATCAAAATTATGTGACACTACATCAGCTTTAATATAATCGTTGGTTAATAATTATAAATCCCTCATAGGCACGTAATACGACATACAAAAAGATCATTGTGCGGTTGACTAATGTGGGTTAATGGGTATACACGAATTACAACACAAAATACATTTGGTCAAGGTGAAAGCTCCAACCTACCCGCGAAATTCAAATTTCCTTACGTTTCTTGCAATTTGCACGCCAGTGCTAGGTTGTACGTTGATTAAAATGTTATTAAGAGGTATAATCATCAATATCATCAATCAACCCTCCAAGTTCATGAAGGTGTAGGAATGACTTTTTCTGTTTTTTTTTGGTTCCTACACCTTTATGAACTTGGAAGATTGTATTGATGATGATTATAATTCTGTAACTACATACGTCTTACAGCTGCGAATAATATTTAAATCAACATACAACCTAGCCTAGCTAGCACTGGCCTGCAAATTGCAGAAAACGCAAGAGATTTTGAATTTCGCGGGCCGGTTGGGGCATTCCCCTTAATGATGAAAAACTTACTGTTAATTTACCTAATCTACGGCTTATCAATAAATATATATATTTAGAGACAAATACGGGCTTTTTATTTATATACAAAAAAGAGCTACCTCTTTTTAGTAGCAGGTATTCATCATACATTTCATGAACTACATGTTTTTTAAACATTGGGACCTATCAAATTTTGGGACAAATATCTAGATGTATTTCTTTCGCTTTATTATTTATTACTTTTCTACTTCAGTGTACTCAGGCACAACACGTGTGAACCGGTTAGTGAGATTTGTAAAGAAGGTCATCGATATGTATGAATCCGTCGCTTTTTAGTAGTCATTTTAATTTGGTCGGATAACCAGCCGTTGTTTACTAATTTGTTTTTTTGTTTATATTTACTTAATGCGAAACATTCCAAGCTTAATATTTTTACCATATATTTTTGACTAAAGGCACATGATTTTGGTTTACACCTACACATCTGAGATTGAGCCAGTTCCTTGTATTTTGCCGTCAAAGTTGTGACACCATCGTTTTGACTTTTAGCAAGATTATTCAAAAACGCATGCATGAACAGTTTTGAAACTTTCTATGGTTATTATTAGCGCCAAGAAGGACCGAATACAGTTTTCAGTGAACTTATGCCTTGCCTCATTTAGGCGCTGCGATGTTTTTTCGGATTTTGATAAAACCGCGATAACTTGAAAACTATAAATTATTCCTTAAATCTAATTGGGGCACAAAGGGGCACATATTAAGAGCTACTCGAGTATGTTTATTCTACAGAGGCACATGCAATGGTTTTAGAGATATACGATTCATCAAAACGTTACTCCAGCAGGAAACGCAATAACTCGAAAACCTGAAGAGGCACAGATTTTATTTTTTGGGGCACATTTTGGCACACATATAAGCTCTCTGGCCATGCACAATTTTTCTCTCTCCAATCACTCGTTTGGAATTTTCCTGCTAGAAAAACGTTACCCCAGCAAGAATCGTTTTTCCGTTTTTTTTTCAAAACGACAGGGGGCACACATTTTTTATGTAGGGGCACATTTACAGCAGATAAGGCACAAACTATACGTTCTACTCATATAACTCTAGGAGATACTTTCTTGCTGGAGTAACGCACACGGTAAAACAACAGACAGATAGACAACTTTATTCTGTGTTTTCGTCCTAGAACCCTGAAGAAGAAGTGAACACTTACTGCGAACGATGTGACGTCAAGTTTGAGACGCGGAAAGCTTATGATGAACATGTGTTTCATTCAGCTAAGCATACGGAAGGACTTGGGTAAGTGACTTTCCGATCGGTATTTCTTATCCACCTTATCTGAGAAGAGTCGCTTTCTAATGGATCACACCAATGATCCATGTTTACTGGGCTGATTTATGCGAATTATATATATTTTTTTATTTGAAAAAAGAAGCCTGCGCTGAGCTTGCCATAATCTTTTGTTAACTTTGTTTGAGCTGTTTACGAGTTAGCTCTTGTAATATGTACCTATTTTCGTTGCCTATACTGATATCGTAATAATTACAATATTATAGTTGATATATCACAAGACTTTGTGTGAGATATTTAAACAAAAAAGGCTATGGGTTGTTTAAGTTAAAAAAACTAAATTCCTACAAAAACGGCGACCGCTGCCAAAACAGTCAATGAAACGAGCAAAATCACCAAATTCAGAATTTAAAGTGATTTTGCACATTGATTAATGTTCTTTTTTAAAATTGAATATTGATAAATATATTGCGGGGGTACTTCGATCGTTCGGAATTAAATCAAAAAAAGTTTTAATAGCACAACGTACTTTCGCGGACTGGCTTGCATAGACAACATAGAACTAAATATAACCAAGTACCCACTTAACCTAATTATAAAACTACATACATCATCTAAGAAATAGTGCCTAACTGTTTAGACCATGCCTGGATTTTAACATAACTGATGTTAAAATCCAGGCATGGTCTTAGTCAGTTAGGCACTATTTCTTATAGTCAGTATTTTTATTTCAAGAGGCCTGCCATACGAGGCACTCGCACCATCAATGCCGAAGCGAAGAAAGAAACTTCCCCGAAGAAAACCTCGACAAATCACTCCTTGTACAATAGTATGTATCATTAAATATTTCAGAACGTACTACTTTTTTTTTCCTTCAACTCATAAGGTCTCATATCAAACGGTTGATTATCTAGTAATAATATAGTTTTGGCTAGAGATGAAACGGATAGTTGTTTGGCCGGATACTGGATAGCGGATATTCGTTTGTTTACCTAGCAGTAGCGTTTACAGCGAAAGTCTATTTTCAGCAGTTGGTCTGGTATACGAAACCAAGCGGAGTCGCGTCTTACCATCAAATGCAGACATTTGGTATTTTTTCACCACAATTTGCCACTTGTTAAATTTAAGTACTTAACTAATTAATAAATCATCGATTATAAAATAAACGGGGTCCATAACTTACTGTGGTATGATTCGCTAGGTGTAAAGTAATAAGATTTTTTTAAAAATTACTTTTCGGAATCCATCCGGATACTGAATTACTATCCGGTTTCCGGCCGGATAGTGAAAATAAGGCTGGATACTGGATAGTTACCGGAAATCCCTTTCATCTCTAGTTTGGCCTATATTAATCCACTTAAATATCTCCCATGAGCGTCGCCATTCTCGTTCATCATAAATAAATAGCTGTTTTTATTATATCACTGATATTATTTCCAGTGCAACCGAATCTTCCCAAGTCAGGCGGCCTTCATAAAACATCACACAGCGGAGCATAAAAACGATCCACCACCTTGGAAAGATGAGCAAAGACACATCTGCGAGATTTGTGGAGTTTCCCTAGCGGTATGTTAACAGTTTTTTTTTGTAAACTTTGCCCCACACTAGGTATTTCTGTTGTATCGTGGGTACGTTTACAAACATTTAAACTCACATACACAAACAGTCTGACCCGTACCTGTAGACCATACAAATATTTGTTCGGCGTGCTCACGGTTCACAGAACCGCATCCACGTTGACTGGAAGTCGTTTCGCGACTCCGGCGTGAAAAATGTATAGACATACTACAATACCAGTATGAAAATATGAGTTACTAGCTTCCGCCCGCGACTTCGTCCTCGTGGCATAGTTACTAACGCTAACTTTAACCCGTGTGATGAACGAAAAAAAAATACCTTTCTCTCCCCTTTTCTTCCCTCTTTTTCCCCCTTAATCCCGCTTCTTTAACACAATTCCCTTTCCTGATTTGCAGGTACCTGCTTCTTGTAGTTTTTGCCCTTGCGCCTTCTTTATTGTAATAGCAAAGCTAAGTTTTTCCTTTTCTTCCCTCTTTCTCACTTAAAAAAATATGTCCGTCTCCAGGGTCCTAACTATCTCTGTACCAAAATTAATCAAAATCGGTTTAGCTATTTAGGCGTGAAGATGTAACAAACAAACTCACTTTCGCTTTTATAATATTAGTATGGATTTTGTTCCTTCGTAGGCCAGCAGCGTTGCAAGTCATCTGAACACACATACCAGAGAGAAGCTGTACACTTGTTCTACGTGTGACATGCAGTTCAACAGTAAAAGCAGCATGACAAGACATCAATTGGTATGATATAAGTTTTTAAACTGCCATAGTCACAATTTTCTTTTTATTGTGAACATGGCGTGTGTAACTGCGATGAAATATCGGAGACTCAAAATAAATAGTAAACATGGTAAATATCTCAAATAACTTTACTTTCCGAAGTCGGTGACTTTTGTTGGTTTTGTTGATTTTTTTTCCACCGACTTCCGGAAGCAAAATTATTTTCCACTTTTTAAGCGATTTTAAAAACGGAGGAGGTTCTCAATTCGTCGGAATCTTGTGTTCACAGATTACTCAAAGACGCCTGGACCGATTTGCAAAATTCTGCCAATTTTCCATATGAATTTTATTTATAATGAGCTATTGTTTATAATACATATTTTGTTCTCTATGAACGATGCCTTAAACGCCTTATTTTATTATTAAATTTCAGACACACACCGGTGAGAAGCCATTCGAGTGCTCAATGTGCGAGAAACGGTTCACTCAAAAATGTAGTATGAAGCTACACTATCGCACGTTCCATCTTAAAGAGCCGTATCCAAAGAGGTAAGATCAATGTGTTGTTTCTTTTTTTTTACTTTGCCCCACGCCAGTAATTTCTCTTGTATCGTAGGTGCGTTTACAAACATTTAACCTCTAGAGCCCCACTGGCACAAAAACGTGCCAGTAAACAAGTATTACCGTTGAGCCCCGCTGGCACAAATTTGTGCCACCAAACCCCGACCGATTTAAATCTGTATTTGTAGTAAAGATAAGTCTTAAAATCAGATTACGCTTACGATACGGGCCCGCCCGGCGGTGCTTGACGGATAGTTGACGTAAATATAATGGCGGTCCTTGAGAGGTTAAACTCACATACACAACCTGTATAAACAGTGTATTATTTGTATATATGTTATTTTATGATCCTTTCTTTCTTCTTTTTTTAAAAATTAAAAACGTTGCCCCACACTAGGAATTTCTCCTGTATCGTGGGTGCGTTTACAAACATTTAAACTCACACACACAAACAGCCAGACCCGAAACAACTATCTGTAGTTCAAACAAATATTTGTTCCGTGCGGGTATCGAACCCGCGACACGTAGCGCAGCAGTCAAACGCTTAGCCACTGCGCCAAACGTGGCGTCAAATCACTGGATTATCACTGGGTACTAACTGGGTATCTAAATATCTTATCCAACTTTCCTCTTGCTGGTCTGCTGGAAGAAATTTCTAATTAAATAAGATGTACCTTTGTGCTGTCTTAATGTATTGTATATTATGTAATATCCTGTCAAGTATTTTATGTGTATATAATAATAATATGATATATTTTTGGGATGCCTAAAGAAGCCTCCTCGTGTAGCGCAAGCTGTTCCAGCAGTCTCCAAACCGAACCAAGCGCTCGGCGCATCCTGGACAGTCACACCCAACACCTTCTGTGACTGACCAATTCTTTCTCTGCGGTGGTAGGGATCACACCCGCCTGGCTCGCGACCACCCTCCCACCGGAGCTCGGCGTCAAGCAGGTAACTGTGTTTCGTCGATGCGTGGGAGTACCAGTGCCTTTGGGAATGGGGAGTTAGTAGATGCGTTGTCCGAAACTGGTCGCAGCCTAGGAGCGAACTTCGTCATGGTAACTCATTCTGGAGGGTAGCGGGATCCGAAGCACGGTCTTGCCGTTGGCCGACCGCAGGAAGTTGGGGGCCCAAGTAGCACACTAGCCACGTGCGAAAGGCTGCCCCGCCACCTCGCGAAAAATCCCGATTTGCACCACCGTGCCAGTCGGCGACTGGATGGGAGGACCCGGTGGACATTTTCGGGGGGGTTCGGGCGTCCCCGCAGTCTCCAGGTGAGTTTCCCTCTATGTCGAACTAAGCTCCAGGGAAATGTATAGTCAATCGCCTCCGCCTCACTTTCCCTTTATTCCCAAAAAAAAACAAAACTCCAAAAAAAACCCATGAAGCGCAAAATAAAAAGAAGTAAGTGTAACCAACGGCAGCACTTCCTCCCTCTTAAAGTTCAATTCACTAACATCCGTGGATTGCACTCAAATATCGATCCGGTCCATCACCATCTTGAGACCGAAAAGCCTCACTTACTCTTTTTAACGGAGACAAAGATAGCAAACCCCTCAGACGTGGCGTACCTCAACTACCCAGGATACTCACTTGAACATAAGTTTAAGAAGCAGGCTGGGGTCTGTGCGTACGTCCGCGATGACATTTGCTGTCAGCGTCTCCGCTGCTGCGAGGTTGCGGGTTTTTCTACTTTGTGGCTGATGGTGAACACTGGCATTTCTAAGTCCATCTATGTCGGTGTATATCGGTCGCATAGTGGTGATCCGGAGACGACTGGACTCTTTGACCATCTTACGGAGGCAGCCGAGTTGGCCCAACTTAAATACCCGATGGCGGAGCTTGTTTTTCTGGGGGATTTTAATGCCCATCATAAAGAATGGTTGTTCCCGTACCAGAAATCAGACCATGCTGGAAGAGAGGCGCGCAAGTTTGCGTTATCGCTAGATCTCGACCAGCTGGTTGATCAAGCTACCCGCGTCCCGGATGTTGATGGCCACACACCAAATTGTTTAGACCTTCTGCTGACAACTGATCCGGACAGGCACTCTGTATCGGTCTGAGCCCCGCTCGGATCGTCAGACCACTGTCTGGTGAAAACTGTATCTACCTGCTCTCCTCCGGATACAACCTCCAGGGGCATGAGGCGAGTGTGGAAGTACGGGTCAGCAGACTGGGATGAGATGCGGCATTTCTTTGCATCCTACCCATGGCGGCGGACCTGCTTCTCTTCGAGCAACCCGTCCATCTGTGCTGACGCAATTGTCGACGTGATACGTCAGGGAATGGAGTACTATATTCCATTCTCTGACGTCCCACTTGGCTACGAGGCTCGGCCTTGGTATAATACAGCTTGCGCTCAAGCAGATTTGCGTAAAGAGCAAGCATACCAGGCCTGGGCCTCGGCCCGTAGTGTCGGGTGCGCCAGTCTCGGTGTTCGCAACATGAAGAGAGCCTTTAACTCTGCCGCCAAGGACTGCAAACGGGTGTTACAGAAGGCTCGGTTCGACCATATTGGAAGAATTGGGGCTAAATTGGTGACCTACCCTTCAGGTAGCAAGCAGTTTTGGTCCCTTTCCAAATCGGTCGAATCGAACTTCTGTCGTCCTTCGCTGCCTCCGATGCTGAAACCGGATGGAACACTGGCTCACACCGCGCAAGAGAAGGCAAATTTGTTTGCTACTCTCTTTGCTGAAAACTCGCGTCTAGACTCAGCATCTAATTCACCACCTAACATACCTCCTTGTAACTCCGTAATGCCGGAGATTGCAGTTCACCTTAAGGAGGTCCGTAAAGCCCTATGCAGTTTAGACGTGAACAAAGCCAGTGGACCGGACGGTATACCTGCTCGAGTCCTTAGGAGCTGTGCTCCAGAGTTGTCTCCTGTACTGACTCGCCTGTACCGCCTCTCTCTTAAAACCGGAGTGGTGCCCAAGTCCTGGAAGCTTGCTAATGTGCAACCGGTACCCAAAAAGGGAAGCCGTGCTGATCCTGTCAACTATAGACCAATCGCCATCACCTCCATTCTCTGCAAAGTGATGGAAAGGGTTCTTAACAATAAGCTGCTAACATACCTTGAAGACAATGAGCTCCTCAGCGACCACCAGTATGGTTTCCGCCGTGGTCGGTCGACCGGAGATCTTCTCGCGTATGTTACGCATCGCTGGGGTGAGGCCATCGAGAAACACGGCGAAGCTCTTGCTGTGTCTCTTGATATATCAAAGGCCTTTGACAGGGTCTGGCATGCTAGTCTGCTTGGCAAGCTTCCCGCATTTGGTATCCCTGCTGACTTTTGCAACTGGTTATCGGACTTTTTGAGTGAACGATCGATCCGAGTGGTCATTGACGGCTGCGCATCGGATCTCATGGCAATCAATGCCGGTGTTCCTCAAGGGTCAGTTCTCTCTGCTACTCTTTTTTTGCTGCACATTAACGACCTGCTTCAGCTAGGAGCTGTTGGGTACGCTGACGACAGCACAGTCTCAGAGAGATACATTTCCAGTGCAAAAGCCGGTAGGGATGAGATAGCTACTCTTAGAGAGGCCATGGTTGAGCGGATGAATTTGACCTTAAACCTTGTTTCCCAATGGGGTGATGACAATCTGGTCAAGTTCAACGCTCAGAAAACACAGGCTTGTCTTTTCTCAGCCAAAAGGAGCCCATTTAATTTATCCCCTACTTTCCGAAGTACATCTGTACCCATTACGGACCGTCTGGAGCTCTTGGGCATGGAGTTGACGTCAGATCTCAACTTCGGTCCAACCATCGAGTCAAAAGCACAGACTGCAGCTAAAAAGCTGGGCATCCTAAATAAGGTGAGGCGATGCTTCACGCCGGGACAGCTTTGTAACTTGTATAAAGCACAGGTCCGTTCCTGTATGGAGTATTGCAGCCACCTATGGGATGGTTCGGCAAAATACCAGCTCGCTGCACTCGACTCGGTGGAACGCAGGGCCAAAAGGCTCATAGGCGATGAGATGCTTGTGTCCAAGCTTCACGGCCTGGCGCATAGGCGTAACGTTGCCAGCTTGTCGGTTTTCTACAGATTGTACTTCGGAGAGTGTGCGCTGGAGCTCCATGACCTGATCCCACCATCTCCGTTTTACTACCGGGCTACCAGACGAACGGCAGGGTACCACCCGCACTTGGTCGATATACCGTCTTGTCGTACTAAGCGCTTTTCCTCAACTTTTATTGTGCGCACGGCCAAGGTGTGGAACTCTCTGCCAGCTTCTGTGTTCCCTACCACATACGACCCGTCTGCCTTCAAAACAAGAATTAATAGGCATCTTCTGGGCTCGCTCGCTCCATCGTAGACCTCATCTGTCGCTTACCATCAGGCGAGATCGAGGTCAAGAGTGAGTTCATTATAAATAAAAAAAAAAAAAAAAAAATTAGTACTGGAATAGGCTTAAAAGCCGTGAAAGCTTTCTTGGGTGCGTGGGACCAGCTTATAAAAACGCAGTGGACGCACCTCCAGCGTGTTATCCTTACTAATATTATAAAAGCGAAGGTGAGTTAGTTTGTTTGTTTGTTACGTCTTCACGCCTCAATAGCTAAACCGATTTTGATGAATTTTGGTACAGAGATAGTTGGGACCCTGGAGACGGACATAGGATAATTTAGAAAAAAAGTGAGAAAAGACGGATAAAAACGTTTAAGTTTTTTTTTATCATTACGCAGATTAAACTTAGCGTTAGCCCAAAGTAATTATGCCACGCGGACGAAGTCGCGGGCGAAAGCTAGTAATATTATAATATAAAAGAGTGTCCATGGAGTTTCTTGATCATTCTTCTCCATAGAGATGAACACTTTGGAATGGGCAACTACAGTACTTTCACAAGTTATTATGCTTTGTGACCGGAACTATAGCTTCATCATTTTGTATCTTGACATTCAAAGTGCAATTCAATTTCTTCTTCCAGAAACAGAAGAAAGAATGCTGGTATCCAGCAGGAAATAGAGGAGTACAGAATAAGAGAAGATTCAGAGTGAAACCAGAAAGTGTATAGATAAGTTGTAAAAAGAACAATAAATAAATTAAGCATAAATAAAATTGCCGCCTAAAATAAGTTTATTAGTACTGATTTTATTTTCCTGTTTTGGCCCATGTGTAAATAAGTTACCTTAATCTAACTATTAGTGAGAAAAATGCTCTAAAATCGTATTTAGACAAAAAAAGTGGCCTACGCCCTACACTGGCCATAACCGGCATCGGAGGAAAGACTTGTGGCTAACAGCTGCTCAGATCAATTAGTTAAGCCGCGCTTGCTTAGGTTGGTCCGTAGTTGGGTGACCTATTACATGCAAAGTTTCCTTACGTGCCCCGATGAGAGTCTTACCAAAAGGCATTGTATTACCAAAAACTAATGTGGTTATGGAAGTAAATAGGAGATCGCTCCAAAATACTGATATGCTACTTCCGATTAAACTGGAAGCCAAGAATACTTAACAACTTCCTTCTCGTCTGGGACCAAAGTTCAATGGCTTATGGAGTTTCAAGCACCTCTGATATTCATCATCACTTGAAAGTATTGTATTGTATAACGGGCTGATGTCACTTGAAAGTAAGAATAACGCAGATGAGGCCATTGCTTCCTTTGTAATGTAAAGGATTAAAAGGCCACTGTTTGGCTGAGGCTCTAAAGCCTAGTTTTCAAATGCAAACAAAACGCCCTTACTTTTCACCGTTCGGTTCGGTTCAACGTTCCTGCCAGTGGTTCCTGCGTGATGCGGAATGAATCTGACAGTTACTTGTTTATGACTTGACTTTGACAGGTAAACAAATATGGCGGTAGTCGGTACTCGAACTGAATTTGTGCGTTTTCTGTTTATAAAAGTAAATATATGAGTTAGGAATAGAGTTAATAGAATATGTCGGACTTAAAAGTGTGTAGAATATGTCTCCGAACGGAGGCAAAGATGTACCATTTCAACATGTACCAACTCAGATTTTATTATGAAGAAGTAATGGCTTTACAGGCAAGTTATTAAATTGATTACTTAACTATAAGATATTTGCGTACCTATCTATACTGACTTTGTAAATATACTATCGCATAGAAAACAATAGAGATCCATATGAAAAGTTTGCAGCGTATAAATTTAAAGAAAAGATAAAAAGTATTTTACTTTTTTCAGTTTAATATTTTAATTTCTAACACACTAGTTAGAATACTGACCACGAAATTCAATATACATAAGTTATCTGATGTAATTATAATATGTCATAATTTTTACATAACAATGCAATGTTCAGTGTTGTTGAACACTGTACATTGCACATAGAACAGTAGGTTGTACAATCAAGTCAAAATTGTCGTCGAGTTTCCGGACTCTTTAAACTAAGTATGCAATACCTATATCTCAGGAGTTGTAGATCCGAAATCTCCGATTCCTTTTATATAATACAACCATGACATATCACACTTAATACTCTCACAGATTGCAATGAAAACCAAGTCCACTTAAACAGGATATCATACTCTTATTAAACCGGGGTTGCAGGTTGTTCTAACAAGACACTGCGGCCCGGGAACATAAAGGGCAATAGAAGAAACATGGGTGGGTTTAGTTAGTACAAATCTGACATTCCCTCGTGCTCCAGAGTGGAGGAAGTTATTTGATGATTTCCCATCTGCAAAATAAAAACACTTATTAAAGGATTAAATAGTTAAATGTGTTGTAACAGTAGATTCAAGAATAAGGATGCTTGTACAAAAAATAGTGTAGAAGGGAGTTCCCTTCTACACTATGAAAATGAGTTAATTTTCTTAATTAAACTATAGATGACTTTTAGGTGATGAGTGTGTGATACAATCCTGTTCAAATGTCATTGTCAACTAAACAGTTTAAATATAATAAAAAAAACAAGTGCTATTCTTCCATTCATCCCTGTCAATCAACTCTATCATTTACTCCTTATACTTTCATGAAGACCTATACAACAATTTTTGCAATAAAATACTAAATTTTATTTTCATCTTGGCAATACAGTACTTTCACAAGTTATTATGCCTTATGCCTGGGACTAAAACTTCATTATTTTGTTTCTTGACATTCAAAAATGCCTGTCTAATTGAAATAAATGCTTTGAGTTCAAGTTTGAATAATCTTTACTACCCCATTGTAAAAGAATAGAAAAGCATCGGAACCAATTGGCAAGAAGTTTAGTGGAGGAATAACCTAAACACACATTTAAAAGACTTAAAAGACATGCACTCCCTGATCTTCTCTAACCCAACATATATTTTAGGGTTGTCGCAAGGAGTTCTTGCAAAAAAAAGTAAAATGTTTGTTCTCTAAAAGTATAATATTTGGGAACTCGGGAACATTCACAAGGACTGCTTATCACCTTAGCTGTATGCCCCTTAAATGTTATGCCCTTTCTACATGTTGTATAGGAAAAGGAGATTTAAAAAATATTTGTGTTTTTCAGTTGAATGAACAAGATGGTCTACCGCAGTACTTCTGTTATGAGTGTGCGACAATACTACACAAGTTTCATAGGTTTAAGGAGAAATGTTTTAGCGGTCAGAAGATCCTTAGAGAGTTGGCATGGCGAGGACCTGTAAGTATTTTAGATAAGTAGTGCGGAGTTGCTTACGGATTACGGATTATTTAGAATGAGTAGTATTTCAGCATATTTTCGATATTTTGCAAACACCATGATTGTGGATTTTTTTTGGGGTGGGAAATCATCAAATAACGGAGCGGGGGGGGCGTGTCAGACTTTTACTGACTAAAACCCACCAATGTTCCTTCTATTGCCCTTTACGTTCCAGGGCCGCGGTATCATCAAATAGCTTCCCCCGCTTTGGTCGGAACGGGGGGGCGGGGCGTGTCAGACTTTTACTGACTAAAACCCACCAATGTTCCTTCTATTGCCCTTTACGTTCCGGGGCCGCGGTATTTCTTTCGAACAACCCGCAACAAAATGATCATGGATTAACTGAAGTTTTTGTAGGTTTGCTTTTATATTGCTTAATCGTTTTTTTTTTTACAATAGTTGTTAAATCACATATTTAATACAACCTTTGTTCTGAATAGTTACAGTACTGATGGCAATATCTGTGTCACTTATTTCTTATAGTTTTTTTTTTTGCAATATTTTTGCTATTTCTTGTATAGATTCTTCTTACCTATTCTTTGTGAATGAGAGGGCATTGTTGGCCTTGTAGATTCTTAGACGCTTGTTAACTTTAGTTAATATTTTATCTTATTTTACGTATTGTAAAGTAAGCAATGACTTACTGTCGGGCCTACGCTGTCCTCTAATTTTAAGTCCAAACCCTGTACCAACATTGTAAAACCAAATGATTTTAAAAGAGTAACCATGGAGTTTCTTGCCGGTTCCTCTCCATAGGAAACGACCAACCCGAACCGTGCACCTTTTCTCGACGTAAAACGTCGACGTAAGAGGCCATGTAGGCCTATGTGAAATAAAAATATTTGATTTTGATATACAGACACAACGTCTATACCCTTTTAACGATTTTTGCGTTCTGTATCGCTAGCAATGCCTTGCACAACTCGATTCAGTTCTCGACACACGATTCAGTACTCGACAATGGCGTTTGTGGAAAGAGACACCACAATTTTGCCAATAGCACGTAGGTACTATGGTAGACAATCACACTCTGGAGATTATATCAGTAACTAGCTTTTGCCCGCGGCTTCGCTCGCGTTAGATTCGGGGTAACACAGTTCCCCTTGCGCCTTATTGATTTGTAATAGCAACGCTAAGTTTTCCCTTTTCTTCCCTCTTTTTCCCTCACATCCCTTTTTTTTTTTAAATTAGCCTATGTCCGTCTCCTGGTTCCGTACCAAAATTCACCAAAACGGTTTAACTATTAAAGCGTGAAGAGGTAACAAACAAACTCACTTTCGCTTTTATAATATTAGTAAGGATGTTAACAGATTTTTAGAAGCTTCGTATTAAGAGCCATTTCACATTTTCGCCCAAATTTTTAAGACTTTGAGCGTCTCTATTACCATCTAAGTAATATCTAGGATTTATTGAATGAATACAAAATATAGATTAATCGTTTATAGTGTCGTTTAATGTAACACATTTACTAAAATCGGTTTGTTTAATTTATAATGACACATCTCCCACAACCATTTTACTGAAAAATTGCCGCAGAGTCTACTTCTGAGTCCTAAATCTATCAATAATACTTACAAATGAAACTAAACAAAATACATACAGGTTCAGACATATATTTAAATCGTCGTTTAATGAAATAGATTCCTGAATTATATTACCATTAATTAGTAAAAAAATAAATTCTTAGACCAATTTTTAACTTTTATTTTGTTTTTTTTACGTGTTTTTTGGTTCAAATACATAGTAATTATAAAAATAAAATTATTCAGAAATAATCTATGTTCTTTGGGAAATCGAACCCTATAGTTATTTTGAAAATATTTGCATATAATTTGTCAAAATATCAATTTGAACATCAGTCTAAATTACAATAACATATAAATACTAATACAATACTAAAATAAAATTTACCAAATCATATTACGATTACGGCTCAAGATTGCTCTCGTGTTACACTGTTTATATTGCACGTGTGTGGCTCGCTACACACACATAAACAATGACGCACTCTTTTGCCTAAACTCGAGCGCAATCATTTTGTGAAATGGCTCTTAAGTTACGACACGATTGGCGCAGTGGCCAAGCGTTTGTCTGCTGCTACGTGCGGTTCTGCTGGTTCGATGCCCACACGGAACAAATATTTGTATGAACTACAGGTAGTTGTTCCGGGTCTGGTTGAGGGTGTATATGAGTGAAAATGTCTGTAAACGCACCCACGATAGAGGGGAAATTACTAGATTGGGGCAAAAAATATGTACCTTCCTAATTTTTGTTAACAATACATAATGCAGTTTTTTTTCTTCATACCCTCCAGATCACTTACGAAACAATATACAAAGTAGACCGCTTAAACACAATGCTCATATCACCACTAACAATAGTTAGCTTCACTGACAAAATAAAGACTTACATTGCAAAGGATAGCGTAGAATCAGAAGAAATCTATGATACCGAAAAGAAAGTGGAAAAGATAGAAAATATTGAACTAGATTACTTTAGTGACACATCTATGGCAGAAGACAATGATCCAATGTTAGATTTTGTCAAAGAAAAGATCATTGAAGACTTAGAAGTCACTTTTGAAGAAGAAAAGATAAAAGTTGATAATGAAAAGATGATTATGGAACCATTCAGTCCTACAACAGTTTACGTTGGCGGTGAAAAAGGTATGGTTATGATTTTTTTTACATGTACTGCTACATTTTATATTAATCTATTTTGCATTGGTCTGACTAATCTAGCACTTTATTTAAAACAAATTCTCTGAATTGATTATGACTCTTCATTTTGCAAGGGTATTATTATATATATATATTTTAATTTATAATTTCCATGTGACTATAGTATGTCAAATTGACATAGAATTATATATTAATGTTGAATATAATTTTGCAAAAGGTATTATGAAAATTGAATGTGAAGAAATAAATGATAAAAACAATGGCAAAGACACATGGATAAGAAGTAAAGTTCTAGACAAAATGCATTGGAAGAGGTTTACACTGAGTGAAGAAGAAGCAGTGAAGAACTTCAGGGCTCGAGCCGAGGATAAGAAGTATAAAGATGCCGCTTATAAGTGTACGGATTGTTTTAAAGGTTTTTCGAAGAAGGATATGCTAGCCAGGCACACACAGTTGAGGCATGTAAAGGTAACTTATATTCAACTTATACTACACTATCAGCATTGCCACCTAACTTGATAGTGTTGCCAGCCTTCTGTGCAATGTTCTTATTGACATCATCATTTTCCTGCCCTTGTCCCATTCTATTTGGGGTCGGCGCATCACGTTTTCTTCTTCCATTCTCCCCTATCAGACGTCACGGCATCATTTACTCATTTCTCCTTCATATCATTCCTTACACAATCCATCCATCTTTTCGTTGGCCTTCCTCTCGCTGTTCTTATTGACAGCGATGAAATCGTCAAATAACTTATTTTACTGACCCATCCATCTTTTGCCCTTTGTGTTTCGAGGCCGCGGTATATCTTTCTAACAATCCGAAACCCTAGCAAGCCCCTCTGCTTTGCTGACATCTCTTTTAGGCGCGCGTGGAACACTAACGCGCCGTCAACATGCCTTTTCGTCACTGGAGGGACGGACTGTGAGCTACCCATTGCTTACCGTCCACAAGCCTGCCTGGACAAAGTCTCCCGCAGTGGCTGAGTTGTTGCTTCCACCCTTCTGTGCACTGTTCTTATTGACAGCGATGAACATTATGACGACCATTTCTTCGGATGGGTAATCGCCAAATAACGTCTTTTACTGACCCATCCATGTTCCTTCTCTTGCCCGTTGTGTTTCGGAGCCGCGGTATCTCTTTCGAACAAACCACAACCCCGAACTGCATAGCAATAGATCCTGGCTTCGATTCTCGGGTAAAACAAAGTGTCCTTTGGGCTCTTTCTTTAGGATTTTTTCCGTACTCCACGGAGTCGTTTGTCTTGGAATGGACATGTAATGTGGAGGGACGAAGCACATGTGACTAAAAGAGTGATGGATCTGAATGTTGATGGACGGAGAGCGAGAGGAAGGCCAAAGAAAAGATAGATGGATTGTGTAAGGAATGATATGAAGGAGAAAGGAGTAAATGATGCCGTGACGTCTGATAGGGGAGAATGGAAAAAGGAAACGTGTTGCGCCGACCCCAAATAGAATGGGACAAGGGCAGGAAAATTATGACTCCACGGACTCTAAACTTAGGCCCGGTTGATGGCAATAGGTTCGTCCCTTATTACATGGTGGTTACATAAACCTTTGGAGATTACAGCCGTGATCATAAGCGTATTTTTTCACAGATGCTGGGTCCATACGAGTGTCGCTTTTGTCGTATGCGCTACAAACTGAACTGTTATTTGCGCAAACATATCAGACAGCATTATTACAAGTATGAGTGCTTGCGCTGTCATCTCATTTGTCCGTTAGAGTAAGTATATCTGAATTACTTCTTTCTTTTTCTTTTAAATAAAACGTTGCCCCACACTAGGGATTTCTTCTGTATCGTGGGTGCGTTTACAAACATTTAAACTCACAAACAGCCAGACCCGGAACAATCAGTGTCAATGACAGTCAATCGCTCAACCACTGCGCCAACCGTGTCGATAAACTTATTACTTATTTATTACTTACTAGCTGTGTTGCGCGGTTTTACCCGTGTCTTTAGTTGCTGCACCGCTCCGTGGGTAGTAGCGTGGCGTGTATAACCTGTGTTACTTTCTGATAATGTAGCTTCCTATTAGTGAAAAAATGGTTAAAATCGGTTTTGTAGTTTTGGAGCCTATTCGATACAAACAAACACATCTTTTTTCTCTTTATAATATTAAGTATAGATTCGCGTCGATGGGAATCTAAACTTATTATACATTTTTAGTTTCAACTCGATACTTCTAAGTACTCAAGTCTGTAGTTTGTTGGAGCTGTAGAAAAGTCAACCATTTAAACTACGGATTCGAACAATATGGATAAAGTACCCAAAATATGTATACAAATCTCTATGAGGTTCACGTATTGTGTTGGATATTTTTATTAAGTTAAAGCATTTTGTCAACAAATGTCACTTAGGAGTTCCTGGTGGTTGATCGTAGATATATAATACACAAAATATTAGTGATAGTGATAAGAGTACAATAATAAACGAACGCATATTGGAACCATCTAAAATTATTAACTACGTTTGGTAGGCGACGTATTGCGCAATAATCGCCATTATCGTCTAAATACTAAGCGTTGCTTCGATAAATTGTCCTCGTGTAAATGAGTCTTGACTTCCATTTTTGCCTTTGGTTTTCCTATTCTTGGTAGAAAAGCAAAATAAAAATGTAATATAAATAATTTATTAATAAATTATTTGATGATCTCTTCTTCTATCTAATCTTACGATTACGATGTTTTTTTTTTGCGTTTTATATTTATCCAATTCCATTAATTAATACATTATTTACCAACTACAAATTATGATAATTAATAATTAATTTATATATTTCAGAAGCTCAGCTCTTCTTCACGACGAGTACCACAGTGGAATCACAAGAAAATGTGCTTATTGTGATGAAGAATTTAGGTAAGAAATAAGACTACTTTGTTATTCCAAATAAGATCCTAAACGAAATACTTACCATACACTCACACTATTACACACACTCACGCAATTACCCACACTCATGATCACACTCGCATACGTCACACAAGTGCGCTACTTTTTGTTTTAAATTTGTTTGCTTTGTTTTCAATTGCGTACACTGCTTAATGTGAAGTGGAAGAGCGGTAATCGATTAATATATTTATTTAATAGAAGTCTTGAGTCACCTAGCACAAGCATCTCCTTGCTTAAAAGGTGATCTCTGAAACATGTATGTTAAAGTACTATGTAATTGAAATGAACCTTTTTTTTGCGGTAAAAAAAAATACATGTGAAAAAGTTAAATGCAATGATTAATTGGAGAACACGTGCCTATCGGCTTCTTTCAGAATAATTTAACACCCTTTATGGACATTTATTCGCAAAAAAATAATTACCATATTCAAATCCATTTTACTTTGTATGTGTGGTGTCTGTGAAGGAGGTGGCCGGATGTTTGAGAGAGAGAACCTCAAACCAACCCAGCCACTGCGGGAGACTGTCCAGGCAGGCTTGTGGTCGGTGAGCAATGGGTAGCTCACCGTCCATCCCTTCAGTGACGACAGGCCGTGTTGATAACGCGTTAGTATTCCACGCGCGCCTCAAAGAGATGTCAGCAAAGCAGAGGGCCACTGTCTAGCCCCGGAACATAAAGGGCCAAAGAAGGAAAACATGGTTTTAGTCAGCACAAGTCTAACTGAGGAGCTCGTGGCTAAACAATAGCAGCCGCTCGGGTCGATCTTTAGGTTAAGCCGCGCTTGCCTAGGTTGGTCTGTGGATGGGTGACCACCCGTTACATACCGAGTTTCCTCCGTGCCTCGGAAAGCACGTTAAGCCGTTGGTCCCGGCTGTCATTTGTAGATCTTTGACAGTCGTTACAGGTAGTCAGTGTTCCGATAATCTGACAACCAGTCTTACCAAGGGGTATCGCATTACCCAGTACTAACTGGGTTGTGGAGGTCAGATAGGCAGTCGCTCCATGTAAAATACTGATATTCAGCTGCATCTGGTTAGACTGGAAGCCGACCCCAACATAGTTGGGAAAAGGCTAAGGCAAATGAAATGAAGTCTAACACTCTCCCCCCCCCCCCCCTCCCGCTCCGCCCAAAGCGGGGGAAGTTATTTGGTGTCTATAACCCTCGCATTTTGAAGAAAGAAGAAACTATTTGGTTCCAGACATTCGTCAACCTACTACACACACTTACGCACACACCGCAGCTCACACGTTTGTACCGTCTGTGGCGCCTCATTCGTCAGCACGGCCGGGCTACATCAACACAAGAGGGTGAAACATGTCATCGTGGACATCGTAAGTGTAAAGTTTCATGCCTTTTCTCCAGAGAGCTAAGCAGCAGTATATGACACACAGTAACGGATAAAATGCCTTTAAATATAACTTCAGTATTTATAACATTTGAAACGGGATGTTTACCATCCTTAGTAATATAAAAGCGAAAGTGAGTTTGTTTGTTTGTTGACGCCTAAATTGCTAAACCGATTTTGATTAATTTTGGTACAGAGATAGTTTTATTATTTTTTTTATTTATAATGAACTCACTCTTGACCTCGATCTCGCCTGATGGTAAGAGACAGATGAGGTCTACGATGGAGCGAGTGAGCCCAGAAGATGCCTATTAACTCTTGTTTTGAAGGCAGACGGGTCGTATGTGGTAGGGAACACAGAAGCTGGCAGTGAGTTCCACACCTTGGCCGTGCGCACAATAAAAGTTGAGGAAAAGCGCTTAGTACGACAAGACGGTATATCGACCAAGATAAGTTGAGAGCCTGGAGACGGACATAGGCTATTTTTTAAAAAAAAAAGATTGAGATATGAGGGAGAAAAAGGGAAAACTTAGCTTTGCTATTACAATAAATAAGGCGTAAGGCCAAAAACTACAGGTAGCAGGTACCTGCAAATCAGGAAAGGGGAACTGTGTTATCCCGAATTTAACGCGAGTGAAGCCGCGGGCAAAAGCTAGTTTATTATAATTTAAAAGAGTGTCCATGGAGTTTCTTGCCCATTCTTTTCCATAGAGATCAACGCTTTGGAATGGGTACCTACAGTTGTTATGTCTTGTGACCGGGGCTGAACTTCAACATTTTGTTTCTTGACATTCAAAAGTGCCTGTAACGGTCTAATTGAAATAAATGCTTTGAGTTTTGAGTATTGTGAGTTTCCGATATTCAACACATTCCAATATAAAATGAACTTGCTTTGTACAGATTTCCAATACAATGAGAGATCGAAACTGGTTTTGTATACTTGATTTAACGCCATGCGTACATTACAAACACTTCTCTACGCACATAACTTTAAAGATCATTTTCCCTTACCAGGAGAGTCCAGACGACGATGAAGAAGTGAACACTTATTGCCAGCGATGCGACATCACATTTGAGACGAGGAAGGCGTACGAAGAACACCTGTTTCATTCAGCACTACATAGTGAAGGAGAGAGGTAAGAAATAGTATAAATGCGAATGTTTGTGAGGATGGATGGGTGTATGGATGTTTGTTACTCTTTCACGTCAAAACGGCTGAACGGATCTTGATGAAATTTGGCACAGACGTAGATTATAGTCTGGAATAACACATAGGATATTTTTTTTTAGATATCATGCGAGCGTAGCCGCGGGCGTCAGCTAGTAATGAATATAACGCAAGATCGTCAAGCGTCATAATATTTTTATTAATTAAAAATACGGTCGGGCCATATTAGCTGTAGATCCAAGGACTGTTTTCGCCTTGCCTCGGAAAGCACATTAAACCGTTGCACTATCATTTGTAGATCTGACAGTCAATACAGGTAGTCAGTCAGCGCAAAAGTTTGACAACCAGTCTTACCAAGAGGATTGTCAATCATCCCCCGAAAACTAGCTCTTATTGCACTACTGTTAGGATCAACATGCAGTTGTAGTTGTATTTCACGCGCGTAATTTTTTCTTATTTATTGCAACAAGGGCTTTTATTTTTAAGGCCTTCATATTTATTCAAAAAAAATAATTGGGCTATCAACAGAATGTCACAAATAAACATGATCATGAAGAAAACATTTTAAATTAAGAAATATATTTTTATGTTTCAGTGAATATAAACAGACAGTGAGCAGAAAAGTTTTAGGGAAAAAGCAACAAGCCAAAGTAAGTACTTACAACTTCCATACAATATTGTCAATCGGAGTTCAGTTTTTTACTTTTCTCATATTTAAGGCCGAACGGGGTTCAATCAAATTTGAGTTAGGATATAGGATGCTTTTTATCCTAGTGGTATGTTGACGTGAGGATATGCAGCGGACAAAAAATTAGCAAATCAAAAATAATTTATTTATATACATTGTCAATTTAATTTTGTTTCAGGTTACAAGGCGTTTAAGAAAACGGTATGTATTCTTATTTTTAACCGACTCCAGTTGGTGTTGCCCATTTGACTTTGTTATTATTTTGTATGTTTGTTACTCGATTTTTCGGCAATTATGAGCCGAAATCAAAATTGTTTTAATAATCGAAAGGGTACACTTCCGAGGTATTTCATATCATTTTTTATTTAAATTGCTTGTAAATCTATATGGATGATTTGCTAATAACAAAAATAATATCGAGAATTTCTTAGTCAGTAATAATTAAGTAGGTTTTTAAAAAATGGTTGAATAAACATTTCTTTCTCATATTATTTCCAGAAATCATGAAGAAGATTTATTTAAGTTCACAAAAAAAGGAAAAACTAAATATAGAAGAGAACATCGGAAACCAACGACATGTCACCAGGTAAGGGAAATATTATAAACATAAACATCTCGCCTGTTATCACCTATGGGTAGGGTTGCCACCTTTAAAAAGTAAGAACCTCATTTATTTTTAAGTATTTTCTTTTGTTTATTAAAAAAAAAAACGTTGGCCTACACTAGGAATTTCTCCTGTATCGTGGGCGCGTTTACCAACATTTAAACTCACATACACAAACAGCCAGACCCGGAACAACTATCTGTAGGTCATACAAATATTTGTTCCGAGCGGGGATCGAACCCGCAACACGCAGCGCAGAAGTCGAACTTTTGTTCTTACTATGATTCATGCTGGGTATACCTATAACAGGCAAACATACCAGCACTTTTATATTATTGTATAGTTCTTATTAAGTTTTAGTATGTACTACTGTTGATATACCAAATAAATAAATGTCGCATTAAAATCCGGTAAAGTAAATAAAAAATGGTGCAAATTCATGCACGATAGCTCCCATTGATTTATTTCTGTTACAATTCTAGTGCGGCAAACATTTCGATACTCAAGCGGCGTGTTGGAAGCATCACATATCGGAACACCCACGTACTTCGTTCTACGCGCCCACCGAGAGATACATCTGTGAGATATGTGGCTCTTCACTAGCTGTGAGTTTTAATCTGTTTATACATAACTAACTATAGACTCTGTAAGGTTGATTAAAGGTAGCAAATTGGACGATGACCAATGGGTAGCTCACCGCCCGTCTCTCCTGTGACGACAGGTCATGTTGACTTCGCGTTAGTGTTTCACGCGCGCCTCAATGAGATGTCAGCAACGCAGAGGGGCGTCAGGGACGCCGCCTGCCCGGTCGCGGGTTGTTCGACAGATACCGCGGCGCCGGAACGTAAAGAGCAAAAGAAGGAACATGAATGGGTTTTAGTCACCACAAGTCGCTCCGCTCCGCCCAGAGCAGGGGTAGTAATTTGATAATTTCCCATCCACCAAAAAAAAGGTGGCAAATCTTCCTGTCGGGGTTGCGGGTTGTTCGAAACAGTTACTGCTGCCCCGGAACACAAAGGGCAAAAGAAGGAACTTGGATGAGTTTTAGTCAGTACAAGTCTGACACTCCCATCCGCTCCGCTCAGAGCGGAGAAGTTATTTGTCGATATCCCATCCAAGAGGTCCCTTGGAGCTGTGATAAAATCAACCCTCGAACTCTAAACAGACAAAAGATATGGTCATTTACGTCGTAAATTTGTACGGAATCCTCGGTACGCGAGTCCGATTCGCATTTGACCGGTTTTTTTTCATATATTTTGTTTTAAGTACATACATAGAATATTCTTTATTATGTACACCATACAAATTACAAGCATAACGACGAAGATTTACTATTGTAACATATATATTTTTTTACACCATGGGAAAGTAGAGATTTCAACGAACAGAAAACATACTAACTTTTTGAAAAAAGCTGATATTTTGACGTCAGAATTTTCGATTGAAAATGAGGCTGCTTTTTCGATATTAATTCAATATAAGGTGAAAAAATAAATATTTTTAACCAAATAAATTACAGCGTATTTGGGACATAAAAAAGTAAGTTTTCACCAAATTTCGTTATAAAAAAAAAAATTTGTAAAAGATAAAAATAAAAAACCAAAAACTTGGTTTTTTTTAATTTTTCACATAAATTTTAAGGTTATGTGAAAAAAGTGTGAATGCAAAAGTTTTAGATCTTTTTATTACCTACAACTTTGCTATTTGACTTTTTTCGATAGGACTTTTAGTTTTGCCGGAAATCGAGAAAAACCGTTTTTTACCCCTAAACACCCCCCCCCTACCCCTTCCCGACCTCAGATCGCCCGTAATTTATTTTTCCTTTCATTTTTATAATATTCCCCTCCTTTTCTAATGGGTTTCATCCTACTATTTTTTTTTTCACTTTGTATTCTTTTTAAAGGCTTCTACCCCGGTCTAAAATACTTGTATATAAATACATATAATATACATATAAAATAATAATCATGAAGAGCAAAGAAATCCTTACTAATATTATAAAAGCGAAAGTGAGTTTGTTACCTCTTCACGCTTTAATGGCTAAACCGATTTTGAAGAATTTTGGTACAGAGATAGTTGGGAACCAGGAGACGGACATGAGGGAAGAAAAGGGAAAACTTAGCGTTGCTATTACAAATCAATAAGGCGCAAGGGGAACTGTGTTACCCCGAATTTAACGCGAGCGAAGCCGCGGGCAAAAGCTAGTATTTAATATTGTTGTTTAAGGAGAAGTAGTGCTCTTTGACCAAAATTCTAAAAGTGGACAGGGTTTTAGTGCTCTTTACAGACATGAACAGGGCATTCCATAGCCGTACAGCTTGAACTGTAAAGTATTTATCGTAGGAACTGTTTTGTCTTGTGCAAGTCTAATAAATACTTTTTCTTTCTTCCTCTCTGCTACAACAGAGTGAAATAAATACTTTTTCTTTCTGTTACAACAGCCAGGCAGCATTCGCACACACAAGAACATGCATACAAGAGAAAAACTTCACACTTGTGACACCTGTGGTCGACAGTTCCACGCTACTGTTGGCTTAAAGCGACATCTACTGGTAAGTTTAACCTCTAGAGCCTCAGCGGCACAAAAACGTGCCAGTAAACAAGTATTACCGTTGAGCCCCGCAGGCACAAATTTGTGCCACCAAACCCCGACCGATTTAAAACTGTATTTGTAGTAAAGATAAGTCTTAAAATCAGATTACGCTTACAATAAGAGCCCGCCCGGCGGTGCTTGGCGGATAGTTGACGTAAATAATGGCGGTCCTTGAGAGATTAACAAGATCCATAGTTTTAGAAGAGAACGGTATAAAAAAAAAAATTGGGTGTCTGACAGACACCCAATTTTTTTTTTATACCGTACCATAAAATTAACAGACACTGTCTGTTAATTTTACGTGGTAACGTCATACTGCTTGATCCTACTAATATTATAAATGAGAATGTTTGTGAGGATGTATGGATGTTTGTTACTCTTTCACGTCAAAACGGCTGAACGGATCTTGATGAAATTTGGCACAGATTATAGTCTGGAATAACAAAAAGCGATCATAACATCTCTCTGTCTGTCATGACCTTTACGGTTTCGAGTTCAAATTAAAATATACTCAAGTCCCTTTGTGCTAATTTAAATAAATGGCTTTTGATTTTGAAAACGTAGGCGGCATGAAATAATAAAATGTTACTTTGTTTTTTTTTCAGACGCACACTGGAGAAAAGCCTTATTCATGTTCGTTATGCGACAAGAAGTTCACACAGAGCAACAGTATGAAGTTACATTACCGCACTTTTCATCTTAAAGAGCCCTATCCTAAGAGGTACGTACAGTTTTATCCGACTAATATTATAAATGCGAATGTTTGTGAGGATGGATGGATGTATGGATGTTTGTTACTCTTTCACGTCAAAACGGCTGATCGGAACTTAATAAAATTTGGCACAGAGGTAGATTATGGTCTGGAATAATACATAGGATACTTTTTTGATATCACGCGGGCGAAGCCGCGGGTGCCAGCTAGTAAAAAATAACTGACACTTAAAAGAGAAATACTAAATTCATTATTTTAAATCGTTGTCAAAATACTTATGACTTTTGTGCTCTTATCTTTAAGGTTGCTTTGCTACTATCTTAATTAAAATAACCAAATATACATCTTTATAGAAACCGAAGAAAAAACAAAGACGAGCCGAAGACAGCTGATGCTGAGGAGTCCAACAGCGAGTCCGATTCAGACAGCAACAGTCTGCCGGACATGGAACCGGAATTGCCTGACGTCGACGTGGTCAAACCTGTGCTAAACGTCATGCTCGATAAACCTAGCGATGAGAACATGCATTATTTGACATTGACGTAACTGACATTGTCAAAAACCGGTCAAGTGCGAGTCGGACTCGAAAAATATACCAAGGAAGATAAAGTTTTTAATTGTTTATAGCTGGCGGGTGTTGCGAGAATTGTCCTTACACACAGATAAATTTTTAGAGTTTAAAAGCAAAAATCAACACTTATAGAATCACTTTGCTGTCCGTCTGTCTGTCTGTGAAGACTCTTTATCTCGGGAACTTGTGGAGGTATCGAGTTGAAATTAAGTATTCTTAAGACTGTACTGCCATGGAGCTGTGAAAAAAATCAACCCTCTAAGTCTTCTCGCAAGTTTGCAAGGAAACCTCGGTGCGCAAGTCCAGCTCGCACTTGGCCGATTTTTAATTTTAGCTGAAAAGAAAAACATCATCTGTGATCAACTGTATAACTATCACGGTTCATGAGATACAACCTTGGGACTGACGGAACGCGGAGTCTTGGTAATCCCCCAAATTAGGCTACCGTTTAACCCGTTGGGTAGGGAAACCTAAAACACGTATTGGGATTTTCTATCAGAAATTTTCCAAGGAGGCTTCCTTGGAAAATCCCTATTCCCTATTTTATAGGACTTAAAAAATACTGTTCTGGCAAAACGTGAATGTACACACGACGGCATATAATGGAGGAGCTCGTGGCTAAATAATAACAGCCGATTAGGTCGATCTTTAGGTTAAGCCGCGCTTGCCTAGGTTGGTCTGTGGATGGGTGACCAGCCGTTACATACCGAGTTTCCTCCATGCCTCGGAAAGCACGTTAAGTAGATCTTTGACAGTCGTTACAGTTGAGTGCCTCGAAAAGTCTGACAACCAGTCTTACCAAGGGGTATCGTATTACCAAGTACTAACTGGGTTGTGGAGGTCAGATAGGCAGTCGCTCCATGTAAAATACTGGTATTCAGCTGCATCCGGTAAGACTGGAAGCCGACCCCAACATAGTTGAGAAAAGGCTAGGCAGATGATGACACTTGACGGCACATCAACCTACACAAAACCATTTTTAGCAGTGTACTATTAAGTATATCTCTGCCTTACCCCTCGGGGATTCAAATCAAATCAAAATCATTTATTTTAATTAGACCATAACAGGCACTTTTGAATGTCAAAAAAAAAATGTTAAGCTACAGTCCCGGTCACAAGACATAATAACTTGTGAAAGTACTGTAGTTGCCCATTCCAAAGCGTTGATCTCTATGGGAAGAATGGCAAGAAACTCCATGGACACTCTTTTAAATTAGAATATTGTTACAAATTCGTATTTACATCATTCGTGTTGAGATTATACAAATATATGAGAACGATGTAGAAAGACGTGCACAGTAAGAGCGTCCAGAGTAAAAACAAAATTCAATATAAAAATCTAAATAAATTAAAAATGACCGTGGTAGCCAACTGACAGCTCCCGTTCACGAACATGACGTATGGTATGGATCAGCCCCATTCAGCTCGACCATTTTGAAGGGAGCTAAATGACCCGACACACTCGCCACTATCAGCGAGACATTTAAGTGAGCATGACACTATTAACCACCAGGGCTTCGTCAAGTCAATGATAATACATAGCACTCACATATGGGCTTAATAATTATACAATACTAGGGAATTGATTCTATACATTACAGGCATGATGTTTTATGTATAGTCGTACCATGATAGAAGTTGAGTAAAATGGATCTCGTTACGTTATAGAAACGTGTTTCTCGATAGTATACCATAAAGCTAGAGTTTAAGATTCATTATCCTTTTAAACGCCAGAGCATAAACGAACTCGCGTGCTCTCCATGCTAAGTCTCATTTTACTAATGATAAATGATGTTTATTTAGCAAGTAGATTTTTACAAACACTTTAACTCATCGTTTTTTTTTAATTAGATAGAGACTACACTGAGAAGAAACAGCAAACTCAGAGGTCAGTGACCCGGGGTTGCGGGTTGTTTGAAAGAGATACCGCAGGCCCGGATATAAACGGCAAAAGAAGGTACATGGATGGGTTTTAATCAGTAAAAATCTGACATTCTTCTCCGCTCCGTCCAGAGCAGAGCGGGGGAAGTTATTTAATGATTTCCCATTCGCAAAAAAAAGATGAGTCGCTTTTAAGGTCTAGAAAAATCGTAGTAAACTTAGATGAGGACTGTGCAGATTAAGGCCTACATTTTTGTGTCGTTGGTGTCCGGGCCCACGCTTGCTTGTCACATATATGTGACAATATAGTTCAAAAGGTTAAGGGGCATGTTTCCTTAAGTAATTTGCAGGTCTGTGTCACGTTGTATGTTGATTAAAATATTATCGCAATCCTGTACTGAGTTATTATCACAAAATCATCAATACAACAGTTTATGTAATACCATTAAATGACGTTTGCTTCAACTTTTCTTCTGTTTAAGCACGATACAGTCTGACTGATCTGCAAATTGCAAAAAATACTGTAAGAAAATTTTATTTTCGCTGGCTAGTAATATTTTGCCTGTAAATATTGCTGTATGAGTCTCACTTTGTTATAGTTTTAATGTATAAACATGTATACATATACAGTAAAACCCGCTTAAGACGATTTGTCAGGGACCCCACCAAAAACGCGTCTTAAGCGAGAAAGCGTATTATGCGGGATAGGGAAAATAATAATTTAAAAAAATTAAAAAACTTGACTGCCATGTCAAAAAAAAAGAACTAAAAAGAAAAAAACAAGATGTGTGCTAGGAACAAAGATGAAAGGGAATCGAAAACGAAACCAAAATTTTCGTCGCGGTCGGGGGACCAATCTGTAGAATACTTTCTTGTATAAAAGTCCCCCGACTGCGATGAAATTTTTGTTTAGCCTATGTTACTCGTGACGATGCAAGGATTCTAATGATACCCCATACATGTAAATCCGTTCAGGCGTTTAGAAGTTATGATGGAATAAAGAAACTCACATACATACAAACATACATGAACCCTAAAAACATAACACTCCTTTTTTGGGGCAGTCGTGTAATAAAACGAACGTACTACATATTATTATGTATTTTGTTCTTATTATTTTAAATTATGTACATTCAATACATTATTTAAAATAATCACTTATTTTCATCACTTACAGAAAGATTTTGATGCATTAGCAATTAAAAGATTTTCAACATATGTATATAAATATATATATCTTACCTTTACCAGTCAATGCCAGTGTGTATTTAAGTATAATTTAATTGTGTCGATTATATTATTGTCATTAATCTATTGATGTGACCATTAAATTGTAAGATCATAATTATTGTTTGTTTTATTTTTACTGTAGTCCGAAATAAATTACTTTTAATATAAACTTGAAAAGATTGACTTTCTTAAAGACGGTCATGACTAAAGAAAATCAGAGACAGCTTTGCAAACTGCCTATCACAGCACTGTTTACACTCCTACAAGTGTGGTACAATTTAAACACATACTTTCCAATTCGTACAACACTTTTAATAAAGTGAAATATTGTGACGCTTAGATATAAAAATAAAAAAAAAAACGATGCCTGTATCATCATAATTTTCCTGCTCTTATCCCATTCTATTTGGGGTCGGCGTTTTCTTCTTCCATTCTCCCCTGTCAGACGTCACGGCATCATTCACTCCTTTCTCCTTCATATCATTCCTTACACAATCCATCCATCTTTTCTTTAGCCTCCATCCATCAACATTCAGATCCATCACTCTTTTAGTCATATCTGCTTCGTGCTTTGTACATGTCCATACCAAAACAAACGACTCCCTTTAATTTTTTCTGTAACAGGCGCAACTTACAAACTTCCTCTAATATAGTCATTCTTGTCACTCCACACATCCATCTCAACAATCTCATCTTCGCTACATGCAATCGTTTTTCATCCACCTTTTTTAATTTTTTAAAGCCCAGCATTCTGACCTGATTCTGATATTTTCCCCTTTGAGCTGCATCCGTGGGTCACAAATTGTTCCATTTCATCCATCCTGCGTTGATCCTGGGATTTTTCCTTTTGAGGTACACAATCCTAGAAACAACCTATATAAAGACAAGGACAGGTTTTGATCAGTTCTCAACCTTTTGTCAAATCAATTCAATTCAATCAATTCTCTAGTATTGTATAATTATTAAGCCCATATGTGAGTGCTATGTATTATCATTGACTTGACGAAGCCTTGGTGGTTGATAGTGTCATGCTCACTTAAATGTCTCGCTGATGGTGGCGGGTGTGTCGGGTCATTTAGCTCCCTTCAAAAT
Source organism: Ochropleura plecta (assembly GCA_905475445.1). NCBI lineage: Eukaryota > Metazoa > Arthropoda > Insecta > Lepidoptera > Noctuidae > Ochropleura > Ochropleura plecta. Next base: position 4,043,962 of record FR997738.1, on the reverse strand, counting down.
GGTCGAGCTGTATGGGGCTGATCCATACGTCATGTTCGTGAACGGGCGCTGTCAGTTGGGACTGGTCATTTTTTAACTACCACGGTAATTTTTTAACTTATTTAGATTTTAAATTGAATTTTGCTTTTTATTTACTCTGGACGCTCTTACTGTGCACGTCTTTCTGTATCGTTCTCACATATTTGTATAATCTCAACACGAATGATGTAAATACGATTTTGTAAAAATATTATAATTTAAAAGAGTGTCCATGGAGTTTCTTGCCCATTCTTCTCCATAGAGATCAACGCTTTGGAATGGGCAACTACAGTACTTTCACAAGTTATTATGCCTTGTGACCGGGACTGTAGCAGCATCATTTTTTTGTTCTTGTTTTTATGACATTCAAAAGTGCCTGTAATGGTCTAATTGAAATAAATGCTTTGAGTTTTGAGTTTTGAACGGCATTGTCACAATGTGATAACCGAGCGCATGCTGCGGACGCCAACGACACAAATATGTGACAAAAAATTAGGTAAATTGAGTTTCTCGGCGTGGAGCGCACGTGCGAACGTCTATGCTCTCACGTTCAAAAGGTTAACTTGGATAAAATGTATGTATTTCCTGAAATTTTCTGTCACATTCCACCTACTATGTTTTTGTCTCTGCATCACCCTAAGGTTGACTGGTAGAAAATGCCCAAGGCATTAAGTCCGTCTTTGTACAATGTTTTTTTTACTTGTGCATGAAGTTTTAAAATAAAACGCCAACTCTAAATTTTAAAATTATATGTACTATCGATAACTTAGATTAGATCACATAATATAGTTTAGCAAAGAGTCTACGGGCAACAAGCGGTCGTTTCTAACTTTTATCGTTATCTTTCCGCGACTTCTCCTCGTGCGTGCGACCTAACATGTCCCGCTTCGCGCAGCATTTGTGGTTCTGGAAAATTAAATTATCGTTTATTTATTTATATACACATTTTTAAATCCTTACTAATATTATAAAAGCGAAAGTGAGTTTGTTTGTTTGATACGTCTTTACGCCTAAATGGCCAAACCGATTTTGATGAATTTTGGTACAGAGATAGCTGGGACCCTGGAGACGGACATAGGCTATACAACGTGAGATAATGGGGAGAAAGACCGGGGTTGCGGGTTGTTCGAAAGAGATACCGCGGCCCCGGAACGTAAAGGGCAATAGAAGGCACATGGGTGGGTTTTAGTCAGTACAAGTCGCCCAGAGCGGGGGAAGTTACTTATATGATGATTTCCCACCCAAAAAATAGGGTGAGAAAATGGGAAGAAAAGGGGAAACTTAGCATAGCTATTACAATAAATAAGGCGCAAGGGCAAAAACTACAGGTAGCAGGTACCTGCAAATCAGGGAAGCTATTTCATAAAATTTCATTAAGATATAAAAAGTAGTCCACCGGTATCGGGAACAGGGTCCAAGCTACCGGTGGTTAAGGCTTAATTTTGGTTTAAATTAAACTTATTATTTTGATAAATCGGCCAACATCATTTATTAATTGCAAAGGCAATAAAAATACAATCAATAATCATAATTTAGTGTAACCAACTAAAAATGTACAAGTAAAAAAGGGCGTCAAAAAACTCGTCTACAAGTGCCAGAAGGCTGTGGCAGCATTGCCACGTTGGATGGGTGATTATTTGTCCAAAATAAAGGCCAGCCCACGTGAAGAGTCGACCAACCGCTTTGCGATATCCTGAAACACTAGGTAAGCACTAAGACCCCATGGCCCTAGTGTTTCAAAGTGTTGCAAACATTTTTTAAGTTAATACTAGAAAAACAGGAGGGGGAACGCCTTTGAAAAGAAGTCGAACAGAGCAGGTAAAAACAGATCAAGGAGTTGATAGACTTCGAACATTTACTTGTAATAAGCATCCTGCGAATGTAACATCACAGAAAAATATACGAGAGCGTTTTAGCGAGCATTGTTTTTTTTTTTAAGAAAACGTTGCCCCTTTCTAGGAATTTCTCCTGAATCGTGGGTTATTTTGAAGCCGAGTTTTGAAATTCTCAAGCTCGTTAGTCGAGTGGTCACAAGACTCGCAGGGCAACTGCTGAGCTTGAGGTACTGGGTTCGATTCCTAGAAGTAGGGCAGTGCTATTGGGTTTTTCTGGATTCGTGTACAGTTGATGGAATTAGGGTCGCCCCTATTACAAAGGACTTATAACTGGCGAAATGTCGATGTACCATTTGTTTTCGTTTTTTTTTTAAAGTTGCCCCACACTAGGAATTTCTCCTGTATCGTGAGTGTGTTTATAAACATTTAAACTCACATACACAAACAACTACCTGTAGGTCTTACAAATATTTGTTCCGTCCGGGACGCATGTGGTGTGGACTATCAGTATCGGAAGACTAACGAAAAGATGGATGAACTGTCTGAAGAATGATATGGCTAGAAAATAGGTGTTTGATGAGAAAATAAGTTAGTTATAAAAAAAGTATGGAAGAACATGCTGGGCCAACTCTAAACAAATTGGGATAACAGTGATTTCCGATTAGCGTATTTTCAGCGCGTATAAACTTATTGAGCTTGTTTGCAAAAAAATAAAAATATTAGTCCGTCTCTAGGGACACGTATTTTTAAATTAGACCAATAATGACAAAGATATGCCCATTAAAGTTACTTGTGACGTCACGCGTTGCTGCATTTATTTTAACGAGTGACGTCATACGTAACTTTATACGACTACTTTAGACGGACTAAATAGAATGTAATTACTTTGACCCTGGAAACTACCCTATTTTGGAAGCGCGTATCGCCTCTTGCCACACTTGGTACAAGCGAGAGACCCCCCCAAACCCGCGGGCCTCTCACTTCGCGCGAACACGCCGGACGTTTTTTTTAAGTGGGAAATGAGACACGCGTGTAAGCGCGAAAGCCAATTCGAGTATATTAAATACGCGCCACAAAATACGCTTGTCTGAAAATGTTTAAAATAGAAGAATTATATGAATTCGTTATTCATATTATTCTACTGTTTTTTTTTTAAAGTGACAAATGAGGCACGCGTGTAAGCGCGTATGCCAAATCAAGGTAATTAAATACGCGCCACAAAATACGCTAGTCTGAAAAGGTTAAAAACAGAAGAATGATATGAATACGATGTTAGTCTAGCATTCCATAGGTAAACTAATAAACTTACAACACTCAGCTACTCACAGAATCATGGTCACTGGAGTCGTCGGTGTCGGACGTGGAGTCGGTGTCGTAGTGGCCGAGGCCGGGCAGTACGCCGACGCAGCGTAGTACGCTGTCCTCTGGCGCAGCGGTGTTGCCGTTCTGTGGGGTACTGGGGGGAAAGAATATTTGTTTTAGGTTACATCGACCTTAGGTTTCGGTGCAAGAAAAAGTGTAACGATAATAGATAAATCAACAAAATTTTATTGTATTTTTCAACAATAAAAGTAAAAATTATAGCAAAACTAGCTGGCGCCCGCGGATTCCCAGTGTTATTCCAGACTATAATCTACCTCTGTGCCAAATTTCATCAAGATCCGTTCAGCTGTTTTGATGTGAAACAGTAACAAACATCCATACTCCATCTTCACAAACATTCGCATTTATAAACGTGACGTTTGTATGGATGGATGTATGTATGTTTGTTACTCTTTCACGCAAAAACGACTGAATGGATTTTAATGAAACTTTACAAGAATATAGCTTATACATCAGGATAACACATAGGCTACAATTCTTAATTAATATATTGCATATTCTATCACCACGCGATCGAAACCGCGGGGCGCAGCTAGTTTTAAATAAATTTTGATTAAAAAATAAATTATCAATTAATACAAAGTATTTGAATAACAATAAAACTGTTAATAAACGTTTGTGAACGCACCCACGATACAGGAGAAAATCCTAATGTGGGGCAACGTTTTTTCTAAAAGAAAGTTTCGTTAAAAAATATGAAAGTACTTACTTGTTAGGGGTGCTAGGAACAATTCCGTTAGTCTTCGGTGGTGGGGAGCCCTTGTCAGGCTTGTCACCTTCCATCTCACTGGCCTTGCGCTTCCTTACCACCACCTGTGAGGAAAAGAATCATAAACAAATGGCTTTGAATGATTGACGAGACGAGATGACGACTCCCGGCCACCGTAGATGCGGGTCTGTAGACGGTGAGCTATGGGTAGCTCACCGACCGTCCGTCTAGTGCGACAGGCCGGGGAACCGGCGCGTGAGTGTACCACGCACGCCTCAAAGAGATGTTAGCAAAGCAGAGGCGGCATGGTTAGCGCAGTGGCTGAGCGATCGACTGCTGCGCTGCGTGTCACGGGTTCGATCCCCGCACGGAACAAATATTTCCGGGTTTGGCTGCTTGTATGTGAGTTTAAATGTTTGTAAACGTACCCACGATACAGGAGAATTTCCTAGTGTGGGGCAAAGTTTTTTTTATTAAAAGTGTTAGGATCTTACCCCCTGTAGTTTGTTCTTCTGTGTCTGCGCTTGCGACGTGGTCTGTGTCTGACGGGCTGGCGCCAGCTGAGCCCGCAGACGAGTCAACTCCTCGCTCTCAGCTAGGTTCGATACCCGCTCTCTGGAAACAGGAACTGTCTGGTTAGAGCCTTTACCAAACACCATAGTTACATTAGGAAGAACATGGGCTATTTAAGTCGATGGACTGAATGAAAAAAGTGAATGAACAGGCTTAGTTCCTCGATTCCTGGATGCATTTGGGATGCTCCATCAGGAATTTCTCAGTGAAAGCCAAGACAGCCAATGAATCTGTATTTCCGGGGTTGAGGGTTGAACGAAAGAGATACCGCGGCCCCAGAACATAAAAGGAAGGAACATGGGGTGGTTTAATACAGTTAAAGTCTGACACTCCCCCCCCCCGCTCCGCCCAGAGCGAGGGAAGTTATTTGAAGAATTACCATCCGCAAAAAAAGGAATCTGTATTTGTGATGATGTTGATAGCAATAAGCTCGTCCTCTATTAAAAGTGACTTCATAAACAACTGGCGATTTGTGGCTGTAGGTACACCTCTGCCTAGATATTTTTTTTGTACACAAAAGTTGACGAGCAGGGTGTCTAAAATGACCGCGAATGGTAAAGTAGTAATTTTACTTTACCATTCGCGGTCATTTTAGACCATCCATATTATCAACCTATTATGATTCAGCTGAAACGGCCATTTTAGACCCACAGATAATAAAATATAGCATCTTACCTGAACTCTCTCATTTCCCTCTGCTCTTCAATGGAGATCTGTTGGGCAGCATTGGCCTTTGAGCGCTCCACCAGGTCCAAGAAACCCACCTCATCGTCATCTAGACCGCGAATCATGTTTTCTGAAGAGAAAAAACTTTTGTTCAAAAGAGATTGTGGTGTGTTAAACTATCCTTACTAATATTATAAAAGCGAAAGTGAGTTTGGTTGTGTGTTACCTTTTCACGCCTTAATGGCTAAACCGTTTTTGATGAATTTTAGTACAGAGATAGTTGGGCCCTGGAGACGGACATACACGAAAAAGAAAAAAAAATTGAGATATGAGGGAGAAAGAGAGAAGAAAAGGGAAAACGGAGCTTTTCTATTACAATAAATTAGGCGCATGGGCAAAAACTGCAGGTAGCCCCAAATTTAACGCAAGCGAAGCCGCGGGCATAAGCTAGTAAGTCATAAGGATGAAAATTAGATGCTGGTATGCTTTGGGGATTGTAAAATATCGACTAACCATCTTCTCAATCTAATATACCTATAAAATTCTCGTGTCACAATGTTCGTTCTTATACTCCTTCGAAACGGCTGGACCGATTTCAACGAAATTTTGTGTGCATATCGGGTAGGTCTGATAATCGGCCAACATCTATTTTTCATACCCCTAAGTGAGCAGCGGGTGAAACCGCTGCGCACAGCCAGTACATCACTAAAAATGTATGACATCTAATGTCACGAAATGTCACTCAAACGATGCTTCAGCGAAATCAGCATAGTGCTGCAAGTTTGGAATAAGTAATACTCACTGAGCTTATGAGCCTCTTCATAATCTGCCTCCTTCTGGATCCTCTGCTCCTCCAAGCGCTGGTATAGCGGCCGAGTGTCGTAAGGCTCCTCTGGCGCCTCTGTAATTCACCATTATTCTTTTTGTGATTAATGTGCTTAATGGAAGTGTATAGAGGAAAGTCATTACAAATTTTGTCTGGATCTCAATAGAGACTATGACCTCTCTCAGTTTGTTTCGGCTGTTTCTTTTTCAGCCTTATTTTGTTTAAAACTACGTGTTTGTAAAGACCTACATACTTGCAAAAATAAACATTATTTAATTAAAATCCTTTTTTTAAGCTTGTACATATTTTGATTTCTCTAAATTATTATAGATTGTATATAAACTTTTTGATATTATTTATCGGAGTTCATCATAAACTGGCCATAGTTACAGGTGAAACTGTATGTACCACCGACCCACGTTGGTTTCTTTTGGGACAGGTCTCTTTCTTATGATAGTTTGTTTAATAAATATCCTAATAAGAGGAGTCAATAGTGTGTATCACTTTTTTTCTCTTGTTTATCTTTCAATCTGTTGTACACCTTAAGCAGTTTGTTTAATAATATAAAATAATGTTTATTTCTCACCACAAGCCAAAAAAATACAGACAGTATTTACACAGAGAACCACCAGTGAAAAATTACTATGGCAAACAAACTAACAAGTATTTGACTTTACAATAACCTTGACTGGCTATGAAAGGATAACAGGAGAATGAGTAAACAAACATTGAAAACCAAATTAAAAGCTGTTCTCCTTAAAGAATTTGTCACAGGTTGGGGTAATACAATTTTTTTTTTGTTTATAAGTTTTTGTATTGTTTTTTTAAAATAAGTTTTAATAGTGAATCAATATAAAAAATCAAGCGCTAATAATGCCGACAAACTGTTATGCTGTTTGGCGGGTATACTAAATGTGCAACAATTTTGGTCCAAAATAAATGATTTATTTATTATTATAACTGACAAATGCTTGCACTGACTGGACAGGTCCACTCAATCTGTGTGGTGCTTTCTTAAAAAGACAGACACTATCTGCATAGTCCTCATGTAAGTTGACCAAGATTTTTTTTGTCTGGACCTTAAAAGAGACTATGACCTCTGAATTTTTTTCAGCTGTTTCTTCTCAGAGTACTCGGGTTTTAAACACCGGCCTCATCTAGTTTAAAAAAAAATGATGTGTACAAGTGTTTGTGAAAACCTACTTTCAAAATAAACATCATTTATTATTATTACCAGCACCTGTAGTGCAGGTCACTAGGTCCCCACCTGTTCCGAGTTGCATAATTAGTAGCTTACATGTAAACAGCAAGTAAGAAAAGTTTGTGCGGCTATTGACAATTGAGAATTTTTCACAAAATTCTGTCTCTCATTTACATTTCTTTACTCTTTAAACTCCAATTTTATATGCTACTGGATCACGTTGTCACTTTTCCATATTGTGTAACTACATTTTCAATTTTCTTTCAATCAAACAATCATCATCATCATTTGACGGGCCTGTTGGTCTAGTCTAGTGGTTAGTGGCCCTGACTGCTAAGCCGGAGGTTGTGGGTTCGATTCCCACTCAGGACAAACTTTTTGTGATGAGAATGATTGTTTGTTCTGTGTCTGGGTGATTTATCTATAATATGTATGTATTTATAAATTATATAAGTATGTATATCAGCTGTCTGGTTACCATAACACAAGCTCTGCTTAGCTTGGGATCAGATAGCCGTGTGTGAGTTGTCCCAAGATATTTATTTTATTTATTTATCATCTTCCTGCTTTTGTCCCACGTTATTTGGGGTTTGACACAACTTTTTTTTTGTCATTCTCTTATAAAGCACATAGCATACTTCTTCATCAAACAAGATTTTATATTCATCACTCTTTCTTCTCTCCTCATCACATACTACATATTTTAGTATTCAAATACACATTCAATACTTAAATTAATTTTGTCTTGTAACACAAATGTTCATTGTAGTTTATTCTTTGGTTATTTTTTTCTGACTAAGATATGAGAGGCATTAGGCATGAGACATCCTAGAACTCATATCCGTTCTCGAGGCTAGGTTGAGATCAATATGTACTTAAAAGAAACGAATATTTACCAAATTCGTGTAAAGTGCTTGTAGCCAGCTTTATTGTCCAACAAATACTGCTGAAACGAATGTTTCTATCCACGTAAGTGTGTACCATACTACAACCCTACAGTTAAAAATACCGTTTCCTGATGGTACCGACAAATAACACGGCCTTACACGATCAGTGTGACAATTATTTAATACATGCAACAACTGTAAATATCTGCAACCCAACAATTTTCTAATATAGCTGTTTTATACGATCTCGTCAAACAAACCGCAGTCTTATCAAGTGCTTCTAATTAAAATTATAAATGTACGGGAAAAGATATCGTTTGATAGCAAAATAATACGTTTTTATCAATGCCATAATGATGTATGAGAGCGATCATAACAAATTCCTATCCGTACCTTCAGGCTGATCTGCAGTGCGTACTTTATCCCATTCCTCCTGTCGGCGTCGCCTTGCTTCCAATATTTCAGATTCCGATATGAATCCCGAACTCATCTTCGATGAAAATATTATTTTTTTGACGAAAAACACTGGACTTCCTTTTCACCTGTCTAATAACCTAACTTTTTTTGTTGAGAATTTGATTGGCCGCTTTAGGGCAAAGGCAGTTTTAACGTTATTCCTTAATTGGCACGGAAATAATATTTTGATTCTTTCACAAGAAATTGTAGACAACTTTTCTTTGAAGTAACTTCCCTGATTTTTATTAGAATATAATTAATAAACATAAATAAGTGCTAAACACAAGACAAAATACATTAACTGCGGAATCTTAACAAAATCATATTTTCATTGTGGTCATCAAAATACAATGATATGAAAAGGAACGTAACTGTTTTGATAGACAATGGATCCGTGTTTACGAAGTTTGTTTGATTTGAGTCTTAATTATTTAGCTGAAAATAAAAAATATGTAATTACCTTCAAAAATTCATACTAAAAGCAAAACAAATAATAATACTTGTTATTGTAGTACTTATGGGACTCATTGATTTGATTGTGATGTTTATTTCAGGACATAATTTTAGAATTTTTCGACCAGTTCAAGCTCCATAAACAGCGGCTGAATAAAAATTTGGAAATGTCACAATTTGAGATTTCAGCCAAGCGAGCCGGTTGGTCGGTTGGTTTTCGCATAAAATTATAATTTCAAATGAACTTTCTTCACAACTACTAGTTGAAATAGAAAGATAAATATCGGTGCAACATGTCTGAAGTAGAAAGTAACGAATTATCGGTGGAAAATGACCAGAAAGACTATGTCGAAGATGGGAAAAATAAGTTGGTTGTAAAGTGCAAATTTTGCGGTTCAAAGATATTAGATAAGAAATCGGCGAAGTATATCATATTAGAGGTAATATTCCAAACACTTAACTTTCATTTGACGCTATCTTACATCCGTTGTTGCTTACTCAGCCTTACAATTTTCAAGATTCATTACATCGTTACCTAAATTGATGTAAGTAGTTATATTATAGTATGTTTTCTAGCTATGTACTCACAGAATTCAACCTAATAGTTACTTCTCAAGAACGTTTCTAGTCAAATAAGGAAACCAGTACCTTGTACAGAAATAATTGAACCTCAATTTATTTAATTTGCAGAAAGACTTACCACTAATGCAGCAAGATAACAACAGAAAAGAAGGAGAAATCCAAAATGAGCCCGTAACGGAATTCTATCATGTTGAAAACATGTACACGTTTGAAAACATTGGTTTCACACACACAGTAGCTAACTGTAAATACCTAAGTTGTGCTGACTGCGACGCTGGGCCAGTTGGGTTTTATGATATGGACACCAAACATAGTTACGTTGCTATATCGAGGATTATACATGCTTAATTTAAAGAGAGTTGTATGTCTGGCAAAGGCATTCTTAACCTTTTGAATGGGGGAATGTGGCTCCGCAAAGGAAAGATTGCGCCAATCTACGTTCTAGCTAGCAAATATTAAACTCACATCACTTCTGAAAGTGACTTCAATTACAAACCACACTGGCCAGTACAACCCATTTTAAAAATTCAAAGACAAACTTTGACTTGCCTTTTATGTTCTGTGGCAAAACAGCCAATGCCTGAGCTAATATTTGAAACAGAACAATATTATGAATGCCTTTGCCAAACTAACAGTAATTCAAAAAGTTGTGTATGAGTACATTTTACCAATTCAATACCATTTATGCTTCAATAGTACATAGTAAACAGATAGACATTACAGTAATCACATAAATTTATCTCTGAAAGCAGCGGGTAAGCAAGACACAGCCTTCTTGTCTACATCATAAGATACAAATTAAACTATTTAAACTATCTTACTCACCTTAATAAAGATGACTGACACAAACGGTTACTACGTATTTAGTAAATTATTCTGAAACACTAAAATGAAAAAGTAGAATTAGCTGGCGGCTTCTCCGTTCCCTGGTCATTATTATGTGAATCTCTCCAAGTAAATCTGTCAAGCGTGCTCCATCCTAGGCCTCATCATCACTTCACGTCAGACCAGTTGCGGTCAGACACAAGCCTATTTTGTATCAAAGAAAACACGATCATTTTTCTGTTTCCTACAAAACTACCTACAGTGTACCTAGTGTTTTTATAATTAAAAAAAAATACTTCTCCGTACATTATGTATGTTCAGTTTTTTTTTAATTACTGATGGGTTCAGTTCAGAATGATTTATTCGTAATGTGGCAACTGTTAGTGCATTGGTGTCTCATTCACCCCATATTTTATTTATGTAGTAATAGTTAAAGATAGATTTAACTGGATCTCTAGATCAGCTACACAAAATAAGAGATAAAATAACTGAAATCTTTGAAATATTTAAAATATTCCACAGTATTTTTAATACAATTAGATTCACCTAAATATATACAAATTCTCAATTAAAACCTATAAAATCCTTATTCTAAAATTATAAATGATATTCCAATGTGAAACTACAGGACTACAGCTAAATCGAGATTGTGCCTTTTTTTAGTTTTCTTGTGGAAGGGAAATAATCAAATAAATTTCTTGTAATTTCTTTTGTGTCAGACTTGTTCTGACTAAAACCCACCCATGTCTCTTTTATTGCCTTTTACATTCTGGGGCCGCAGTATCTCTTTCAAACAACCCGCAACCCCGGGGATGGTGCATTCTGTAGCTACCCTGTCCGAGAAGGGTTGGGATGTGTCACTATATTCTGTAATTTGTGACCTGGCAGATGTCAACCGCTCTCCAGCCAGCGCAGCTACACAATACACTATTTGAATTAAATGGTGGGCCTGCAACATAGAAAAACATATTAAAAAGATTTTTGATTTAGCGTAATAGTAACTACCTCGTAGGGCTAGTGGTAGCAATCGCTACAACTAAACGTGAGGTCTCAGGTTCAATTTTCGAGTTGGGAAAAATTGTTGTCAGGTGTTTTTTTTCAAGAATTACTCAGTCTGAATATGGATTTGTGCCCGGAATAAGGGATTTAAAAATAACTGAAGAAATGTAGGTGTAATATTACAATACATCTCTACCTATACTCTCGGGAATTACAAGCGTGAAGGTATGTTTTTCATTATAGGTAAAAATGTGATCAGGTATTTCCATAATCTGTTCAAAAATAAGATTTCTAGTAGATAGAAAAAGCTGTGTTCCAAAAAGTATCATATCAATTTGCTCATTACAAAAATCATTCCTTTTCTTTCTTTTTTATGAAATTAAAATAAATATTTTATTGTTATGTATGTATGTAAAACTGCTATAGGTAATATTAATGTGAGCTTATAAAATATGAGATGTGTTAAGTGAAATCTATAATTTACATTTTGTAACGATTTTTTTTATTTAATAAAAGCTTTATTGTGAAATTATTTCGTATTATTTTACTGCCTTGTAAGTGTGACTGATGAGCAACGAGGTCCTGGATTCTTTTCTAAGGTCAGGAAAAGTGTAATAGATTTTTATAACTAGGAATTTCTTAGTTGCCAAAGAGTATATTTAAGCCTGGTTGATGACAATAGCCCTACTATACCCACCTTCCCCGCCCCGCGATATCATATGGTACTTAAACATACCTGGCGAAATGTGGTTGTCCTATTAGAGATGTCCCTTTTTTTTGACGGGCCTGTTGGTCTAGTGGTTAGTGGCCCTGACTGCTAAGCCGGAGGTCGTGGGTTCGATTCCCACTCAGGACAAACTTTGTGTGATGAGCATGATTGTTTGTTCTGTGTCTGGGTGTAATTTATCTATAATATGTATGTATTTATAAATTATGTAAGTATGTATATCAGTTATCTGGTTACCATAACACAAGCTCTGCTTAGCTTGGGATCAGATAGCCGTGTGTGAGTTGTCCCAAGATATTTATTTATTTAACGTTTGGAAATCCTCTATGGATGTCCTCCCATGGCGGAGGGGTCTGTCAGACTCCTACAGACTAAAACCACACGGTGTTCCTTCTCGTCACTTCTGGCTGGGGTGCGGGGACACAATCGCATTCTACACAATGACCTCAGCAGTGACGGTTTCCTTGCGGCAAACCCCGTAAAGGGGAGCAGTAAGCTACTCTCTCCCTGTTTTTCTATAGAAGAGGCGCGCGGAAACCCCACACGACGCCAGCTCAGTTCTTGCCTTATCCTTCCTGATTTAAAAGGTGTGATATTGTTTGTGTTTTATTAATAGTAGGTAAGCTTAAAACAGATTACCAAGTCATTGCTTTGGGTCATTTTTATTGTAACACAGTTTTAGAGTTATTATCGTGCTGTCATGCTATGGAGAAAGCCAACGAATGCTGCATAATTAAAATCTAGTATTTATTACGTCAGCAACAAAATAACACACATTCTTTTACTATTCAATAATTTCGCCACCTCATTCATCGTTTCCGTGGTGTAGCGGTTATCACATCTGCCTAACACGCAGAAGGCCCCCGGTTCGATCCCGGGCGGAAACATAGCTTTTTGTGTTCGTGATTTTTCAACAGATATATTTTTTTCAATAATATTGCATTAATAAATGATATTGTTATAATAATGATTTTAATTAGCAGCGGTTAACTACAGAAAAAAAACAACGTCAGTCAGTCAGCCAATGAAACGCCTTTAAAAAAATTAATAGGTAGGTAACTACCAATTGTAAATTGCTAAGACATTTTCGACATGGCGGGTGATGAAAACGTATTTATATACCTACCTGATGTAAATCGCAACCGTAATCAATGGACCACCCCACAAGAAGATGCTCTGAAGGTTTATAACTTGCACTAGCTGTGCCTAGCGGCTTCACCCGCTGCTCAGGTCCTCAGTGTCGTAACGTGAAGTTCTCCGTATGAACGGGAGAACGCAATTAGGTACCTACCAAAAATAAAATAAGTTTACAAACTTTGTCCCATATTTATCTATATCCTATACTATATTATTTTTTTAGTTATTAGTTCGTAAGTTTGTTTTTAATATTAGTGTTAAGATTTTAGAATCTTCTTAGGAGTCGAATTTTGAAAAATCCCGTCTGTTTGAGCACCTACCTACGTCCTAAAAGGATCCCATGCGAAATTTGAGATTCTACTAGTAGTTTCTGAGATTTCGTGATATTTTAACTGACTCTTTTAAATATATAGATTTAAACTTTGATTAGGTAAACTCCATATTGCATGCAACATTCAGATTACAAAAGAATCCTTACTAATATTATTTTCAATATTGTCTTCGTCGTCGTCCAAATGGCAAAACCGATTTGATGAATTTTTGTACAGAGATAGTTGAGACCCTGGAGACGGACATAGGCTATTTTTTTTAGGTGAGAAATGAGGGAGAAAGAGGGAAGAAAAGAGAGTTTTCCTTTTCCAAAACAAAATTCTAACCCAAGAGAAAAAAATCGGACCAGAGAGAAGAGCCTATAAACTGATTCCCAGTTCAAAAGCCATGACCATAAAGTTGCATGTTATTTTCTAGAGATCAGATGTTTGCATTGTGCGGCCATGGGCACAGCGTCAAGATTTGCATTTAATATTAGAAGCTAGCGATTACGAAAAATAAGTAAGTAAATAAGCGTATATCAATGATACTTAGTGACTGTTTACTAGTAAAATCAATAAAAACATGTGAGTTTTTCAGGGTTACCTACTACGAATATTCTCTTGGTTTTCAAACTTCGGCAGTCGAGATGGATTTGAGACGCTTAAGTTATTTTAAGCCTAAATGTTGATGGACGGAGAGCGAGAGGAAACCAAAGAAAAGATGGATGGATTGTGTAAGGAATGATATGAAGGAGAAAGGAGTAAATGATGCCGTGACGTCTGATAGCGGAGAATGGAAGAAGAAAACGTGTTGCGCCTACCCCAAATAGAATGGGGCAAGGGCAGGAAAATGATGATGAAGTCATTTAAAGCATAGCACGGTTCACAGCCAGATGTAGGGCTCACTAAAGTTGCGCCACCACACCTTGTCTTCCACAACCTCTCCCGAATAGGCTCCCTGTTTTCAGAGGGGGCCATATCAGGGCCACTGCCTGCGGAAAGCGCTAGGGTAGACCGCGAAATCATTTTTTTTTGTTTGTAGGTATTTAGTAGCTCAGTGTCAAGTAGTATCTTAATTAAAATATGAATTGCGATCGCTTAAAATATAGTTTTATTGTATAATACCCATTTAAATCATAAATACAATCTTCTGTGAGTTTTGCATGAACTGCTACCCTACCATGACGTCTTAAAGCAGAACTTATTCCACTGAGGGAAAGAGACAGAGCTATACAGGGTGTCTAGCACCATCTTTTTCTCACACAGGAATAAGAACTGCTATAAGATGTCATGGTAACCCTTCTGGTCATTTGTTGGGGTAAAATGAATGTACATAATCTGTCTCTCCGTTTTTTCACCTGTGACCTGTAGGTTATACTCACCTACTAAAGCTAAAAGAATTGACCAACAACCTTATAACAAAGCTACTTCAGTTACGTAAAAGATATTACCAGATCGGTAAGTATAGAGTAAATAAATAGCCCATTGTAATGTAACAGATTTGTGAAAAACACGTTGATACCTACAATCAAGGTCAGCGATATACACCTACTTACACAAAGTTTTTAACAGATTATTATCATGTACATGGGAACAATGAATAGCAATCAAAGTTCTGTAACTGACCCTCGTGTTCGAAGGTTTCAACATCCTCCGATTGATTATAAAATTAGTAGGTACTTAATTTCTTTTTAATTTCACGGTTATCATAAGTGAATTAGATTTGCCTTTAATCAATTACACGACTTTATTTCCTTGTTTCCTTTACCTTTTTGGGATGTTGTTTGACCGAGATCAAAGCTTAATATTTAGTACTAGCTTTTGCCCTTTTTTCTTTCGGGGTACCCCTTTTCTGATTTGCAGGTACCTGCTACCTGTAGTTTTGGCCCTTGCGCCTTATTGATTGTAATAGCAAAGCTCAGTTTCCCTTTTCTTCCCTCTTTCTCCCTCATTTCCCAATTAAAAAAAACAAAATTTGCCTATGTCCGTCTCCAGGGTTCTAACTATCTCTGTAGCTTGTATTCATCAAAATCGGTTTGGCCATTTAAACGTGAAGACCTAACAAATAAACAAACAAACAAACTCACTATCGCTTTTATAATATTAGTAAGCCTATGTGTTCATTCAGGGTATACGCTCCAGGGTTGTTCGAAAGAGATACTGCAGCCCCGGAACATAAAGAGCAAAAGATGGCACATGGACGATTTCAAAATTTGTCTTAAATTGATACAGGAAAGTAGCAAAGTATGTGAAAAAGTATGTTGCCGTAAAAAAAATTCTACTAATCCTTAAAAACTGACTATCAAAATATCGAAACAAATAACTAGCGAAATCGATTACCAAATCTGGCTTTGTCGGCACGGCTGAGCGATCGACTGCTGCGCTGCGTGTCGCGGATTCGATCCCCGCATTGAACAAATATTTGTATGTCCTACAGATAGTTGTGTCGGGTCTGGCTGTTTGTGTATGTTTGTAAACGCACCCACGATGCAGGAGAAATTCCTAGTGTGGGGCAACGTTTTATTTTTTTTAAAAAGAGGGAACATGCATGATTTCAAAAATTATCTTAAATTGATACAGGAAAGTGGCAGAGTATGTTGCCGTAAAACTAATTCTACCCTCTCTACCCTTAGTTCATGAAAATCCTTTAAAACTCATTATTAAAATATCGAATCAAATGACTAGCAAAATCGATTACCAAATTCACATCGAAATCTTTCCATTACTCGCTGATTCAACAGCCCAACCGAGAGCTTTCACTCTCTGCCTATTACGATGTTAGCAGCGTACAGGCAGACGTATATAATATAATCGTTAACAATTATGTCCAAAGCTAACACTATTAACTGGATACACCGGTCTGGTCTGAGACTGAAGTCATTATCAAGGTTCGGCGAAAGTGATCTTCAAGGTGGAAACAATTATCGAATTGTGATGTCTGCATTTTGCATTTTGATGAAATGGTGAATGTTTGTGAATTCATGTTTTTAGGGTTTTGTTCCTCAGGCCTGTGGATGGTGAGCAATGGGTAGCTCACCGTCCGTCCATCTATTGACGACAGGCCGTGTCGACGGCGCGTTAGTGTTCCACGCGCACTTCAAAAAGATGTCAGCAAAGCAGAGCGGCCTGCCAAGGCCACCGCCTGTCGGGGTTGCGGGTTGTTCGAAAGAGATAGGGGGGGAACATGGGTGGGTTTTAGTCAGTACAAGTCTGACACTCCCCCCCGCTCCGTCCAGAGTGGGGGAAGTTATTTGAAGGTTTACCATCAGCAAAAAAAGGGTTTCGTACCTCAAAAGATAAAAACAGAACCCTTATTGGACCACTATGTTGTCCATCTGTCTGTCAAGACCCTTTATCTCGGGAACTCGTAGAGGAATCAAGTTGAAATTAAAACCATGTACTCAACGCTGTTGTCCCTTTGTGTAAATCAACACTCTAAGTCTACGAAGTCAAAAGATATGGCTGTTTATGTCTCAATTTTGTACGGAACCCTCTTTACGGGAGTCCGACTCACTCCTAGGCGGTTTTTTTTTGTGGTCCAGGATTTCCTAAAGCCTTCCATTTCCTACGTAACTTCTTTAGGGAACAATTTACAGAAATCTTTCAATCCACAAACGTTATGAAAGGATTTCTTGATTTCTAGTCTAAGCAGCTCTACGTCGTCTCTTGACTAACATTGAATTTAGGTTTTACGACGAAGTTTTTAATCGTTCTTAGACAGGGAGTATCGTATTGCCCCAAACTAACTGGGTTGTGGAGGCAGTTATTCCATGTAAAGTAGTACTCAACTGATTCCAGGTAGACTGGAAGCCGACCCCAATGTAGTTGGAAAAAAGCAGGGTTCAGAAGTTCGCGAAAAAGTAAATATTTCCGCATTGGATTAGCAAACAAGATAAAATTAGTTAAAACAGAAATCATGAAGAGTAGGCAGCAAAATCTGTGTATCTGTCAAAGATATTAGGACTTCGGGGGGTAAGGCAGAGAAAAAGTTTAATAGTTAGTTTGATTTGTAACGAGCACTGTACACCTAAAGAAGGCATACAGAACCAGAAAGTATAGCACTATTATTATTTTTTTATGAATGACATCTCGCAGTTCAACCTAGCAGGTTGTCCGATTAACCGGGTGAATCCTGTGGATGCCTTAAAAATAAGACCTCCAGCCAGGGTAAAAACTTACAAACTAAGCGACTACACGCTAAGGGCACCCCCTGTGGGGTACGAGCCTCGGCTTAGGGCGTCGCTGAGGGAGGACAGCAAGGAACAGGCTGGATGTGAGTGATATTATTTATGGACTGATTTAAACTTACTGGCTCAGCGGCGCGGGCTAGCTCTTGCAAGGGACGGGTTGGAAGTATGGTACAAGAAAGGCGAGGGTTTTATATACTCAGGGCACGAAAGTCTGACTACCAGTCTTACCAAATGTAAACCTAGTACTAACTTGATAGGTTGTGGAGGTTAGGTAGGATGATGACTTATGATATTGACTGAGTATTTGATCTCATTCAATTCAGTGGGCGATTCCAGACTGATATTATGATGTTGAATGTAGACTGTTGATGAGTATCTTAACATTATAAGTAGGTATGATAGGTGTGACCTAACTAATGACAGACGCATCATCTTTGCTAATGTCAAAGGTTCAAGCTTTTGAAATGGAGAAATAAAAACGCATAATGACTTTTTTCTCATTATATACGACCTTGCAAATGCTGTAGTTTTAAAGAGACAAAACGTTCTCACCTTTGACAAATAAGATTTATTGTTGATCGATGATTGCTTTTACGCATTTTCGTCATCATTGCGCTTTTTAAGTAAGTTCAAATCATTTTGGGGCCAGATTTTAATAATGCCAAATCAAATCAAATCAAAAGCATTTATTTCAATTAGACCAATTCAGGCACTTTTGAATGTCAAAAAAAAGAAAATGTTAAAGCTACAGTCCCTGTCACAAGACATAATAACTTGTGAAAGTACTGTAGTTGCCCATTCCAAAGCGTTGACACTCTTTTAAATTAAAATATTATTACAAAATCGTATTTACATCATTCGTGTTGAGATTATACAAATATGTGAGGACAGTTTGTAGGTCATCTTACACTCCTGCCCCTACCTTCTTCCTTGTCTTCTTCTTCCATGCTTCACTTTCACTGGCCATCTGATTAGACTCCTCCTTTCTAACCATATCATCTTTCACACAGTCCATCCATAGCTTTTAGGGTACCGTAACTGAAAAGGAAAAAACATAACCCTTATTTTATCACTTTGTTGTCCGTCTACCTGTATGTCTGTCAGGACTCTTTATCTCGAGAACGCGTGAAGGTATTGAGTTCAAATCCTTACTAATATTATAAATATACTATATTTTTTTTAAAATTGGGATATGAGCGAGAAAGAGGGAAGAAAAGAGAAAACTTTTCTTAGCTATTACGATCAATAAGGCGCAAGTGCAAAAACTACTGGTAGCTGGTACCTGCAAATCAAGAAAGGGAACTGTGTTACTCCAAATTTAGCGCGAGCGAAGCCGCAGGCAAAAGCTAGTTTAAACAATATACTCAAGTCTGTGTGGTCCCTTTGTGTTGTGGAAAAATCATTTCTCTAAGTTTACGCAGTCAAAAGATATATATGGCCATTTATGTCGCAAGTTTGTAAGGAACAGTGTCTCGGTCAGTGAGTCCGACTTGCAATTGCTCGGTTTTTGGGTCTTAATCTACTCTCATACCTATCTACATTCCTCCGCATCACATGCCCATCACAGAATAATTCGTAGGTGTAGTTCAAGCTTCTTGTCATCGTTAAGATACATAAGACATCCTTACTAATATTATAAAAGCGAAAGTGAGTTTGTTGGTTTGTTACGTCTTGACGCTTAAATGGCTAAACTGATTTTGATGAATTTTGGTACAGAGATAGTTAGGACCCTGGAGACGGACATTGGCTATTTTTTTGAAAGTGAGAAATGAGGGAGAAAGAGGGAAGAAAAGGGAAAACTTAGCTTCGCTATAACAATAAATAAGGCGCAAGGGCAAACACTACAGGTAGCTGCAAATCAGGAAAGAGGAACTGTGATACCCCAAATTTAACGCGAGCGAAGCCGCGGGCAAAAGCTAGTACATCATAAAGGTTAATTATTACAACTAGTATAACATTTATAGGCAACACCAATGTGCTATTTACGCAACCATTTCTATCTATTGGCCAATCGTAGAGAGATTGCATTGAGTAAGCATTCATCAATACTTCGAATATTTGTTTAATATTAGTACCGTTTTGTTCTCCAGTGTCACTTGGTTTTTCTATCAGAAATTTCTCGGTAGCGTTTGAGCCCGGTTGTTGGCAATTGGGTCAATCCCATGGGACACAAATGGCGTAATGTGAGTGTACTAATCCCCACCCGTCCTTGCTAGAGCCAGCCCGCGATGCTGAGCCAGTAAGTTCAAACTAGTCCCCAAATAATATCACTTAGATCCAGCCTGTCCTTTTGCTCTTCTCCCCCAGCGACGGCCTAAACCGAGGGTCGTACCCCACAGGGGTTGCCCTTAGCGTGTAGTCGCTTAATTTGTAAGTTTATTGCCCTGGCTAGAGGCCTTAAATTCAAAGCCACAGGAATTACCCGGTTAAACAGAGACAACTTCCTAGGTTGAACTGCGAGATGTCATTTATAAAAAAAAGTGAGCTATTGGGTACACTTTAAAGAAGCCTTCGCATAGTGGGCGCGATGTTAAGTTATGATATGCACCGATTCGAAGACAGGTGTCATTCATCAACCTGAACTAGGCTTCCGGGATGGGTCACAGCCCACTGCCTCAAAGAGCTTAATTTTAGCTTTGCAATGGGCAACTGCAGTATTTCCACAAGTTATTATGTCTTGTCACTAGGACTGTAGCAGATTTTTTTTGTTTTTTTTTGATTTTATGACATTCACAGTTTCCAGGGTCAAAGTTATTACGTTCTATTTAGTCCGTCTTTTAGATTATTTAAAAATAAGGGACACGTATTTTTTTATTTGTAAATTAGACCAAAAAATATCAAAGATTTAGCCCATTAAAGTTTACGTGTGACGTCACTTATTGCGAAAAACTGCAGCAACACGTGACGTTTTACGTAACTTTAATAGGCTATATCTTTGTAAGTTTTGGCCCAATTTACAAATAAAAAAACATGTGTCCCTTATTTTTAAATACTCTAAAAGACGGACTAATAAAAAAAGGAAACTACCCTATTTTAATTATCAGCAAGGAACAGAGGACGTATCGTCTTGACTGTATAATGCATAGACCGTCACTTGCCACTAACTTCCAAGCCGTCATAAACTTTGAACAGAACTATACCCTTGTCATCGTCATTTGGATGGCAGAGCATCGCTTCTTCTTTCATGCTTCTATTATCAGCCATTTCAGAACTCATCCCGTTTATAGCTAGATCATCTTTCAGAATTATCCATGCATCATTTCTTTGCCAACCTTTTTAGGACATTTCTTTATGAATCTTACATCCATCATTCAAAAACTTTTCTAAGCCAAGGTGAATTGGTTACGTCGATGCAACAAAAAGTTGTTCAAAACATTGATGATTTGTGTCCAACAATATATAAAAGCGATTAATTTCCATAAAGGGCGTGCTTTTAGAACTTGCACACGCAGTTCTATTATAAAAATAAATTTAAAGAAGGTTCATCAATAGTAATCGCTGAACTACTAATTAATAATAATCTTACGTAAGAGCTCTAGGCATCCTGTTCATCATAGTTTCTTTTTTGTTAAAAGAAACCTTGTCCCACACTAGGAATTTCTCATGCATCGTGGGTGCCTTTCTTACAAACATTTAAACTCAAATACACAAACAGGCACACTCGGAATAACTATCATACAAGTATTTGTTCCGTGCGAGGATCGAACCAGCGACACGCGGCCAATCGCTTAACCACTGTGCCAATCATGTCGTCGGTTTTCATTCTAATCAGATGAATCTGAGAACTAATAATTTACATGAAGCAACTGTGGAGGTCGGATAGGCTTCCGCAACTTAGACACTAAATCAAACTTTTACTGACCACCATGTTCCTTCTTTTGCCCTCTACGATCCGGAACCGCGGTATCTCTTAGGTACGAACAATCCGAAATCGCGGAGAACAAATGCCTTTCGGATAATTCATTTGTCACCTATTAGATGCTACTACAAAGTATTCTAATTGAAGATAAAAGTTCTGCTATAAACTGTGTTACTATCTGAAACAAAGATTAATATAATATGAAAATAAATTCGCATATCCTGTCAACATTGACATTGAAAACTTTGCTTGTGCAAATCAGCTTTTAATGAAAGCCAATTACTTTAATAGAGTTTACAGTTAGTGTCGCTTAGAGATAGCACGCAGGACAGGTGATTGATGAGGCTTAAAGTTTCTGGAGGGGTGACCTTGCACTGGAAGCGGGGTAGGCTTTCCAAAAGGTTAAACGAAGGCCGCTGAAATTAGCTGGGCACTAGAAACCCGTGAAGGTTGTACAGGTCAATACGCGTAACGACAACTAAGGGTGGTCTTGATTCCGTCCGTCCAGTGACGACATGACGAGGTGACGGCGTGTTAGTGTTCCACGCGCCCCTCAAAGAGATGTTAGTTAAGCAGAGGGGCCTGCCAGGGTCACCGCCTGCCGGGGTTGCGTGTTGTTCGAAAGTGGTACCGCGGCCGCTAAACATAAAGGGCAAAAGAAGGAACATGGGTGGGTTTTAGTTAGTACAAGTCTGACACTCCCTCGCTCCGCCCAGAACGGGGGAAGTTATTTGATGATTTCCCATCCGCAAAAAAAGGGTGGTCTTGATGTCATGTTAAGGTTATCTTTCAAACGACAATTTTGTCTGCCAGTATTTTGTCTATAGTCAAATTGCATTGGATGTGAACTTGTACCAAAGTCTTGCAATTGTAAATGTAAGCTGTCGCTGGCCGTATTAACTGTCGCTAAAATCATATCGAACGCGTATCATAATACACAGGGCCTGTATTTCAGATAAGCTTGACTGCGAAGAATGATGTTCTGCGTTAGATTCCTAGGCCTATCAAATTGTTATTGGGTTTATTGCGTCAGAATTTCTCAGAAACAGTCTGTATGAAGAACTTTTAACCTCTGTTCTTCATGCCCCTATAGATGTTCTATAGGAACACGTCTGCTTAAAATTTCAGGAAAACTACAGGATGTAAGGAAAGAAACTTCAACTACAGGCATTCATTTCTTTGCTTAAACGGAGACTCCTCAACTTAATTTTTTATTTAACTGGGACACAAGCTAAGTGGAACTTCTGAGTACATTTATACTACCATAGTCTATTTGGCAATATGTATTCGAATTCGGCTTACATCGGAGTAAACAGTGTGTCGAGGTCAAGTTAGCCTTCAGTGGCGACCTCTGTGACCTTTCGGTAACATTGCCTATCAACGATGTGTGTAGGCGAGTGTACTTGGACTGTCGGAGAGAAAAATGCTATTGGTTTTTTTTCTCCGCAATTATTCTTAAGCTTTTTGTGTACAAGACTGTTGGCTTAAATGTTCATAGATGAATATATTCGTACTTATAAGATACTTAGAAAATTTTAGTCGCATTTTTTTTTTATAAATTCGTGATTGCCCAGAGGTTAAGCGACTCGCTTCGCATGCATTGTGACAATTTGACTTTTTAAAGTTTACCATAGACATCGGCGAAGAAAATCATCGTGAGGAAACCTGAACTTATAATTAACTAGCTTCAGCCCGCGACTTCGTCCGCGTGGCATAGACTTTGGGCTAACGCTAACTTTAACCCGCGTGATGATCGAAAAAAATGTATCTTTCTCTCCCCTTTTCTTTCCTCTTACTCCCCTTTTCTCACTTTTTTTAGCCTATGTCCGTCTCCTCGTTCCCAACTATCTCTGTACCAAATTCATCAAAATCGGTTTAGCCATTTAGGTGTGAAGACGTAACAAACAAACAAACTCAGTTTCGCTTTTATAATACATACTAGCTATTGCCCGCGGCTTCGCTCGCGTTAAATTCGGGTTAACACAGTTCCCCTTGCACCTTATTGATTTGTAATAGCAACGCTAAGTTTTCCCTTTCCTTCCCTCTTTCTCCCTCACATCCCACGTTTTTTTTCAAAAATGTTAGCCTATGTCCGTCTCCTGGTTCCCAACTATCTCTGTACCAAAATTCATCAAAATCGGTTTAGCCATTAAAGCTTGAAGAGGTAACAAACAAACAAACTCACTTTCGCTTTTATAATACTAGTAAGGACTAGTAAGGACTAGTAAGGACTAGTAAGGACTAGTAAGGACTAGTAAGGACTAGTAAGGACTAGTAAGGACTAGTAAGGACTAGTAAGGATATAGTATAAGTCTAAAATCACCAACCCATCTTGAGCAAGCGTGGTTGGTGATCAATGCTCGTTCCTTCTCTACGTAAGAAGAGGCCTTTGTCCAAAAGTGGGACACTATTATAGGCTGGTATTACTATTATATCAGGAATTTCTTAAATACAGCAATGGAGGCCTGAATTGTGTCGGGTTGATGGCAATACGGGGTTGACGACACGGTTGGCGCAGTGGTTGAGCGATCAACTGCCGCGCTGCGTGTCGCGGGTTCGATTCCCGCACGGAACAAATATTTGTATGGCCTACAGATAGTTGTTCCGGGTCTGGTTGTTTGTGTATGTGAGTTTAAATGTTTGTAAACGCACCCACGATATAGGAGGAATTCCTAGTGTGGGGCAACGTTTTATTTTAAAAAAGAAAAAAGAAAGAAAATAAGCTCACCCCCATTACTGTTTTTAGGGTTTAGTACCTCAAAAGGAGAAACGGAACCTTTATTGATCACTTTGTTGTCCGTCTGTCATCATCGTCTCAAACTTATTCGTCTGTGTGTTGCATGTCCCGTGACGGTCGGCCGCGGAGTAGGGACGTCTAAATGTCTTTATTGTGAAAAAAACGTTTCACTTTTACCGTGCTTTCATAAAATCACACAAACCTTTTTTTTGTTTACTTGTCAGTCTGTCTGCCAAGACCTTTTTTTTGGGAACGCTGAAAGTATGGAGTTTAAATTAAAACTTTATACTTAAATCTATGGTTCCTTGGAACTGTGTAACACAGTCCAAAAGTGCGAGACAGACACGCGCAACGGCCGAGGGTTCTGAACAAATATGCTACATAAACGTCCATATCTTTTGACTGCGTAGATTAAGAGGATTGATTTTCTTACAGCTCCAAGGAACTATAGATTTAAGTATATGGTTTTAATTTCAACTCGATAGCTTCACGCGTTCCTGAGATAATGACTCTTGACAGACAGACGGACGGATGACAAAGTGATCCGGATGGTTCCGCTTTTAACTTTAGAGGTACAGAATCCTAAAAATAACTATCGGAATATTTGTGTACCATTAGATACTGCTCTGCCTAACCCTTTCTGACGTTAGGTATATTCATCATCATCATTTTCCTGCCTTTGTCCCACTCTTGGGGTCGGCGCAACACGTTTTCTTTTTCCATTCTCCCCTATCAGACGTCACGGCATCATTTACTCCTTTCTCCTTCATATCGTTCCTTACACAATCCATCCATCTTTTCTTTGGCCTTCCTCTTGCTCTCCGTCCTTCAACATTCAAATCCATCAAATCAAATCAAAATATTTTAATTTCACATTGGCCTACATGGGCACATAAAAAAGATGCACTGTTCGGGTTGGTCGTTTCCTATTGAGAAGAACCGGCAAGAAACTCCATGGTTACTCTTTTAAAATCATTTGGTTTTACAATGTTGTTGTTACAGCGTTAGTACTTAAATATGAGAGGACAGCGTAGGCCCGACAATAAGTCAATGCTTACTTTACAGAAAGTAAAATAAAATAATAAATAACCAAAGTTAACAAGGGTCTAAGAATCTACAAGGCCAACCATGTCCACTCATTCACAACGAATTGGTAGAAAAGAATCTATACAAGAATAAAAAAAAAAAAAATATGCAATGCAAAATAATAACTATGAGACGAGTCACACAGATGTTGCTATCAAACTTCTTTTTTCATCAAACTTTTAGTCACATATGCTTCGTATATTATGATTACGTAATTAAAATAATAATATTAACATTGAAATAGCTAATTGCTGTTGTTATTTTTAAAGAATCGTTTGATATTTGCAATTAGTTTCTATTTTTATCAAGTTGTTTATTGCCGTTATTATTAATGGCTTTTTAAAACTTACATAAAAATAAATTGTCTTTGTCTGATAAAAAAGAGATTGCATTCAGTTGTAATATTATTAATTTATTCAAAAAACTAATTTAAATAAAAATACAACTAACGAAAGCATCGGAAGTTATGTTTTAATAATTTAATTATTATAAATAAAATATATTATGAACGATATTTCTGTTGAATGTCATAATATTTGCAATTTTATATAATTATTCGATTAACATATAAACAACTACTTATTGCTCGCGGGTTGTTCAGTAAATAAAAAGTGACTTCTGTCGTCACTCAGATCATGGTCTATATTGACATGAAATTTCATCGAGTTCCGTTCAGCCGTTAAGTTGGAAAGTCAGTTTGTTTGTGACAAACAAACAAACTCACTTTCCCATTTATATTAATAGTTAGGATTTATTCTTTATTCATTAGTATGCAGCTTTACATAATCAATATTTATTTATAAAATTCAATTGGTTTGTTTTTTTTTTTAATATTTATAAGTAAACAGATGCAGATCTTATCCCAGTTATTTTGCCGGTATTCGAATTTAGTTGTTGTCGGCGCAACATCTTCTATCCATACATTCTATCACACCCATTAAGGTAAAAATGGGTTTAAGTACCCTTGACGAAAGCTATTGAGAGATATCGGGGTCATAGTTTTTTTACAAAAATAATAATTAAATTGAAGTTTTACATTAACAAACTTTTTTTTTAAATACCTCCTCGACCTTCGCACTATGTAATGCATTGATGGATGCATTACATTACCTGGTACAAGGGTCGGTCGGGATCACAATGTTTTGAGTACAAAATATTGAATTCTTCCGCAAAACGTGATTTTTCACCCCAGAACGAGTTCGTTTTCCAGCTTGATTTTTAATTTTTGTGTAGTGTTAATTTGACGGTTTGGTGAGGGGTTCGTGTACATCCTGTATATATTTTCACAAATACCACCCGTAATTTGTTTTTGTCTTGTTGTTAAAAAAAAAAATGTAAATGAAGTGGTTTCCAGCCGTCGCAGGATGACTACCTGCCACCAAATCAAATCAAATCATTTATTTCAATTAGACCATTACAGGCACTTTTGAATGTCAAAAAAAAAACAAAATGTTAAGGTACAGTCCCGGTCACAAGACATAATAACTTGTGAAAGTACTGTAGTTGCCCATTCCAAAGCGTTGATCTCTATGGAGAAGAATGGGCAAGAAACTCCATGGACCTCCACCGTAAATGCGGGTCTGTGAACGGCGAGCAATTGGTAGCACCGTCCGTCCGTCTTGTGACGACAGACCGTATCGACGACGAGTATTCAGCAAAGGAAAGAGGTCCGCCAGGGCCACTAGGTTTGGGGTTGTTCGAAAGAGATACCGCGGCCTCGGAACACAAAGGGCTAAAGAAGGAACATAGATGGGTTTTAGCCACTGTGACAGTCACTCTTTTTTTTTTCAAGTTATTTGTCATCATCATCTGGCTAGCCTTCTCCCGACTGTATTTGACTCGACTTTTTTTTGAGGTGGGAAATCATCAAATAACTTCCTCTGCTCTGAGCGGAGCGGGGGGGAGTGTCAGATTTGTACTGACTAAAACCCACCCATGTTCCTTCTACTGCCCTTTATGTTTCGTGGCTGCGGTACCTCTTTCGAACAACCCGCAATCCCGGCAGGCGGTGGCCCTGGCAGGCTCTTCTGTGACTCGGCTTCCAGTCTAACCGGATGCAGCAATACTAGTATTATACACGGAACGGCTGCATATACCTAACCACATCATTTTAAGAGCACCAAGGACAAACTACGGTCGAAAGACTGTTGTAAATGAGGGGGCTGAAATTTATAACTCTTTACCTACAGTAATTAAGGAACCAAAATCACTTCCAACTTTTAAAAGACTACTCAAGCACCACCTGAATCTGGAGATCTGGGAGGCTATAGTCCTCGCGCGCCTGTTTGAGTGGCGCGCGGAGGCACTACACCGGGGGGAAAACCCGCTGCCGCGGCAAGTTGCCGCTCGGCGGGCGGACCTCCGGTGCGATCTCATGGTGGCATGGAGAGAGCGACTGTCACAACCCCGTGCAGGGCACGCCACAATAAGGCGGTAAGTCCCCTCTTTGAGGAGTGGCTGGAGAGGCGTCATGGCGTCCTCACCTACCGCCTGACGCAGGTCCTCACCGGACACGGAAGTTTCGGGAGGTTCCTGCACATCATCGGGCGGGAGGAAGCGCCCGGGTGTCACCATTGTGACGATCGCCCGGAGGACACGGTGGAGCACACAGTGGCGGTCTGCCCAGCTTGGGCGGAGCACCGCCGTGCCCTCGTGGAGGCGATCGGCGGCGGCAATCTCTCGCGTCCGGCCCTGGTTCAGGCCATGGTCCGGAGCGAGAGGGAATGGGAAGCGGTCACCACCTTCTGCGAAGCAGTAATGCTAGCAAAGGAGGTGGCCGGGCGTTTGAGGGAGAGAACATCTGCCCAACCCAGCCGCCGCGGGAGACGCCCATGGCGCCGGGCGCCGCGAGACGACTTCCGGCCACCGTAGATGCGGGCCTGTGGGCGGTGAGCAATGGGTAGTTCACCGTCCGTCCGTCGATTGACGACAGGCCGTGTCGACGGCGCGTTCGTGTTTCACGCGCGCCTCAAAGAGAGTCAGCAAAGCAGAGGGGCTTGCCAGAGCCTCCGCCTGCCGGGGTTGCGGGTTGTTCGAAAGAGATACCGCGGCCTCGGAACGTAAAGGGCAATAGAAGGAACATGGGTGGGTTTTAGTCAGTACAAGTCTGACATGCCCCCCCGCTCCGCCCAGAGCGGGGGAAGTCATTGGATGATTTCCCACCCGAAAAAAAAAAAGCACCACCTGAACAATGTAAAATAATTTTTAAGTTTTTTCCATTTTTGTTTTAACCTAATTTTAGTTTATAACTATGCGAAACGTTATCTTAATTATTATGTTTTTCTCAAAGTGAATAATTGTATTCTTTTTGAGCGAAATAAATTTTCTTAAACCGTATTTCCGACCACGTGTCACATGACATACTTATTTAAGTCCTCCTTTCATAACTTTAAGCCAACGACTTACTAAGGAGGTAATTAAGGACTATTAACTTATGTAACGTATTTGTGTTGCTGTCGAGAAATAACTTATATCTTTGTTTTCCCTACAGAACAATGTCTCTGTCGATTAGTGAAATTATGTCTCTGTACCGTTTGCCCGCATTTTAGTAAATGGCTAGTCTTTTAACGTTAACAATCCTTATTTTAATCATCTTAAAGTGGTATTTAGAATAAGAAGTAGGTAGCTTGTGAAACAGCGTAGAATCATATTGGGTTACATCCACCAATTAGCTCTGTGTATGTTATGTGGATCGCAGAGGACGGCTGAGTCTGATTTTTACGGCTGGGACTCAGCCGTCCTCATGGTTATTAACCGACGAAAAAAAGGAGGTTCTCAATTCGACGTGTATATATATATATATATTTTTTATGTATGACCACGCATAACTTTTTAGTGAGACGTCCGATTTGAAAAATTCTTTTTTTAGTACAAAAAGTTGATTACACAGTCGAAAGATGCTACTTTTTTGAGGGATAAGAATAAATTACATACTGAAAAAAATGAGACGGAAGTCAATATACCAAAATGGCCTTTTTCCCCTCACGGAGGATATGGTGACTAGATGTGCCCAGTGGTTTCACCCGCTGCTCAGGTGCCCTTTTATTACATACTAGTTTTTGCCCGCGGCTTCGCTCGCGTTAAATTCGGGGTAATACAGTTCCCCTTTCCTGATTTGCAGGTACCTGCAACCTGTAGTTTTTGCCTTATTTGTAATAGCAAAGCTATTGTTTCCCTTTTCTTCCCTCTTTCTCCCTCAATTGTCACTTTAAATAAAATGCCTATGTCCGTCTCCAGGGTCCCAACTATCTCTGTACCAAAATTCATCAAAATCGGTTTAGACATTTAGGCGTGAAGACGTAACAAACAAATAAACTCACTTTCGCTTTTATAATATTAGTAAGGAAGTAGGGATTCTCAGACCTACCGAATATCAATATTAAATTTCATAAAAATCGGTCTAGCCGTTTCGGAGGACTATGGCAATTAAAACTGTGACACGAGATAGTAAAAAAGATTATAGGTCTTATATTCAGTATATTCTTACCTCGAAATTCATCGTTTGCCTAGACTTTTACCGACTATGTTAGGGTCGACTTCCAAACGAACTAGTTTTAGCTAAATACCAGTATTTTATGTACATGGAGCGACTGCCTATCTGACCTCCACAACCCAATTAGTTATGTACACTGAATAATACGATCCCTTGTTAAGACTCATTATCAGACTTTTGGACCCCTGACCACCTGTAAGGACTGTTAGATCTTTATATGAGAGACAGGATCAATGGCTTTTTTTGCAGATGGGAAATCATCCAATAACTTGCCCCGCTCTGGCCGGAGCGGGGGGAGTCTATGGGGATGTCTTTTAGTGGTTTAAACCCACCCATGTTCCTTTGCCCTTTATGTTCCGGGGCCGCGGTACCTCTTTCAACTAACCCGCAACCCCGCAGGCGGTAAAAAAAGAATTCTTAATTATAAGATTATCATCATTATCTTCCTGCCTCTTCTACTATTCTCCGTCATTTCATTCCATTCATTTCTTAGGCCTTCTTCTCCATTTCCATACATTAACATTCATATCTATCACTCGTTTAGTCACATGCGTTTCGTCCCTCCTTATAAATTATGTCATATTCTTACTAAACCTACAACAATAAAATTACCAAATATTATTCGATTTTGTGTCAAAAATAACTAAATACTATTATGTAACAATATACATAAATTTGAAATACAATATTTGAAATTGGTTAATTCCTGTGTCACGACCGTGTCACAATATTTCGTTTTAATTGCGTGTCCTACATAAAATTTTCTTAATACCTCTAAGGGCATTAAAAAAATCGGCAAAGTACGAGTCGGACTCGTGGCACCGGGTTTCTGTACAAACTTGCCATATATTAGGCTAGTTACTAAAAAAAAATTGTCCGTCGTTGACAGTGACGTGAGACGTCACTAGTTCCGAAAAAATGCAGCAACGCGTGACGTCATGCGAAACTTTAATGGGCTATATCTTTGTCATTATTGTTCTAATTTACAAATAAAAAAATACGTGTCCCTTATTTTTGAATAATCTACAAGACGGACTAAATAGAATGTAATTACTTTGACCCTATAAACTACCCTATTAGCCATATCTATCGACTGAATATTTTGAGAGATTGATTTTTGTGCAGCTTCAAGGGGTAAAAGACTTAAGTATATGGTTTTAATATCAACTCAAACTGAGGCCCCTCGGTTTCCGTGGCCCCTGAAACTTAAAGGGCAATAGGAGGAACATGTGTGGGTTTCAGTCAGTAAAAGTATGACACTCCTCCCGATCCGCCTAGAGCGGGGGAAGTTATTTGATGATTTGCCATCCGCAGAAAGGGCATCTGTATCATCTATAGAAATAAATAAATTCTTCTGTTTCTTTTACTTTTTATTAAAAAAAAAGCGCGGCTTCGCTCGCGTTTCATTCGGGGTACCACAGTTCCCCTGTCCTGATTTGCAGGTACCTGCTACTTGTAGTTTTTATCCTAGCGCCTTATTTATTGTAATAGCAAAGCTAAGTTTTCCCTTTTTTCCCTCTTTCTCCCTAATCTCTCACTTTTATTTAAAAAAAACCGGCCAAGAGCGTGTCGGGCCACGCTCAGTGTAGGGTTCCGTAGTTTCCCGTCCGTCACAATAAGTGTTCCCACTTATGAGTTTAAAGGTGGAGGAGGAAATTATTTTGTACAACTTTTTGTCTTTTTTGTACAAAAACTGTTTTGTCAATCAAGTTCAAAATGATTTTCCTAGAAAGTCCTTATAAAGTTCTACTTTTCAGATTTTTTTCATATTTTCTAAACTTATGGTTCAAAAGTTAGAGGGGGGGGGACACATTGTTTTTTACTTTTGGAGCGATTATTTCCGAAATTATAGACATTATCAAAAAATGATTTTAGTAAACCCCTATTCATTTTTAAATACCTTTCCAACAATATATCACACGCTAGGGTTGAAATAACAAAAAAAAATCACTTCCCACTTTACATATAGGGTGGCTACCCCAATAAAACATTTTTTTCCAATTTTTATTTGACCACTTTGTCGGCGTGATTGATATACAAATTGGTACCAAATTTCAGCTTTCTAGTGCTAACGGTCACAGAGATTAAGCGAGGACGGACGGACGGACGGACGGACAGACAGACATGGCGAAACTATAAGGGTTCCTAGTTGACTACGGAACCCTAAAAAGTTAGCTTATGTCCGTCTCCAGGGTCCCAACTATCTCTGTACCAAAATTCATCAAAATCGGTTTAGCCATGTAGGTGTAAAGACGTAACAAACAAACAAACTCTGTTTCGCTTTTATAATATTAGTAAGGATTAACGTATTAACTTTACGTTTACACTAGAGCCTCTGGTTTTCAGAAAAAAAAAACAAACTTTTGAACAACCTCTGTGCATACTTGTACAAACGCATCAGTCATGCGGTTTGCGCACCATTAGGCAGTTTTGTCACAGCGCGCACAATTGATAACTATAAGAAAAATATGGCCGACCACTTGTTTGTCAACTCTGCAGCCCGTAGCTAGATTTACGACACTGTTAATAACCGCTAATCTGAGGTTGTCCGAGTCGGAATGTTTTTAATAGTCGGCAAGGAAAAAAATAATTATAAAAATTTCATGTTCTATAAGATGTTTTTCTATATTAATATAGTTATTTAAGTAAGTGCTTATTTAATACTAGCTTCCGCTCGCGACTTCATCCGCGTGGCATAGCTAACGCTAACTTTAACCGGCGTGATGATCGAAATTAAATATCTTTCTCTCCCCTTTTCTCCTTATCTCACTATAAAAACTTGGCTGACATCTCTTTGAGGCCCGCGTGGAACACTAACGCGCCGTCGACACGGCCTGTCGTCAATAGACGGACGGACGGTGAGCTACCCATTGCTCACCGTCCACAGGCCCGCATCTATGGTGGCCGGGAGTCGTGTCGCGGCGCCCGACGACCGGGGCGCCTCCCGCTGGCGGCGGTTGGGTTTGTTTGAGGGTCTGTAGCACCTTGGAGCTGTGAAAAAATCAACACTCTAAGTCTACTTAGTCTATAGATATAGCTGTTTATGTCGCAAGTTTGTACGGAACCCTCGGTGCGAGAGTCCAGGTCCAACTTTGCCGGTTTTTTTTAGGGTTTCATATCTCAAAATGAAAAAAAAACGGAACTCTTACAGGATGACTTAGTTGTCCGTCTGTCTGTCTAGTAGACACTTTATCTCGAGAACGAGTTGAAATTAAAACCATATATTATACTCAACTTAGTGGTCCCTCTCTGGTATGAAAAAATCAACTCTCTAAGTCTAAAAAGCTATGGCTGTTTATGTCGCAAGTTTGTACGGAATCCTCGCTGCGCGTGACGCGGTGTGACACGCTTTTGGTCGGATTTTTTTTTCATTGGGGCTAAGCAGATTCTGATTACCTTTTCCATCGCTGACTTTCATACATCTGATCATACACGCACGCCAGTTACGAGTACTAAACAACTTTATTTTTGCTGATTGGTTATAATCAAATAACTTCTAGTGTTAGACTTGTACTGACTAAAACCCACCCATGGACCATGGAGTTTCTTGCAGGTTCTTCTCCATAGAGATCGACGCTTTGGAATGGGCAACTACAGTACTTTCATAAGTTATTATGTCTTGTGACTGGGACTGTAGCAGCATCATTTTTTTGTTCTTGTTTTTATGACATTCAAAAGTGCCTGTAATGGTCTAATTGAAATAAATGCTTTGAGTTTGAGTTTTTGAGTTTGAGATCATGTTCCTTCAATTGCCGTTTACGTTCCGGGGCCGCGGATACAGAGTAATACGAGTTCGCGACGTCAACGTTACGAAATACGTTAATTTTAAAATTAAGAACACCTGATTCACATGCATTACTTTATATATATATTTTTAATTTATCCGTATCTATTGTATTTTTTCTTTGGATTCTCTTTTATTTGCACCCTGCACCTGCTATGTTTTTTCTCTGCATCACCCTAAGGTTGACTGGTAGAAAATGCCCAAGGCATTAAGTCCGCCTTTGAACAATGTTTTTATACACATAAAGTATAATAAATAAAGAATTAAAAATAAATATCTATGGATTATACTGAACTAGCTTTTGCCCGCGACTTCGCTCGCGTTAAATTCGGGTAACACAGTTCCCTTTCCTGATTTGCAGGTACCTGCTACCTGAAGTTTTTACTATTGCGCCTTATTTATTGTAATAGCAATGCTAAGTTTTCCCTTTTTCTCCCTCATTTCTCACTTTTTTTTTGTAAAAAAGTTAGCCTATTTCCGTCTTCAGGGTCCCAACTATCTCTATACCAAAATTCAACAAAATCGGTTTAGCCATTAAAGCGTGAAGACGTCACAAACAAATAAAAAAACTCACTTTCGCTTTTATAATATTGGTAAGGATGTGCTTGTAGCAAACATTTAAACTACAAATTGACTCTTTCGAACAACCCAGAACCGAGTACTAAACATCTGACGTTTATGTAAACGCTCACCAATAAGGAATTAAATCAATATGTCACATTACAAGTGTGCAGTATTCACATTTCACAGTTAATACGTTTCACTTGTCTTTTTTATATTTTTGCATTAAACAAGTTGGTGGGAAATATTTAGAAATTATAAATTTGCTCATTATTTGCATAATTTTTCCTCTATGAATTGTGTTATATTTTTGACGGCACGTTTGGCGCAGTGGTTAAGCGTTTGACTGTTGCTCTACGTTTCGCAGGTTCGATCCCCGCACGGAATAAATATTTGTATGACCTACAGATAGTTGTTCCGGGTCTGGCTGTTTGTGTATGTGAGTTTAAATGTTTGTAAACGAATCCACGATACAGGAGAAATTCCTAGTGTGAGGCAAAGGTTTATAAAAATAAGGTATCGGTTCAAGAAGGCACCTACTCTATAGTTTAAGAGAAAAATGGCTGCGTCATACAGACAGAGAGACAAGTAGGCGGACAGGCCAAACCTTTATGGGTTTTGCCATTTACCAACTGAACCCTAAGTACACACAGGTCATCAAACCCACCATTTACAAATTCACAACAACGAGGGTGAAAGTACCAAAGAGTTTGAATCGAATAAGACGTGTAGTAATCGATAATTGATCGGAAATCATCGGGCATCATCGTATGTGTACAAGAACTGGAAATTCGGAATCCGAACTTGTTTCTAACAGTATACAATTATAAGTTACGTGTGAGTTAGAAATTTTTGGGATTTGGAGAAATTTTTGTTTCTTTAAATAGATAATTTAATTTGTAGCGGCAGAGCCATCTTGTGAAAGAGTGTCTCTGTAAAAGTACTTCCATACTTCTAAGCCAGGGGTGTCCAAACTAGATGGAACCCAGGGCCAATAAAAATGACTAAATACATTGGTGGGCCGCAAAATATTTATAAAAATAAAATACTGGTAATAATAATATCGGTATTTTATTTTATACTTTTTCATTAATTTGTGTTTTACAATTCTGTCAACATCAACCTCAATATTAGTGGTGGGCGCAGTGCTTGTTTTAAATAAAGTTAAGAAAACTGAGTTAAAGCTATTATTAATTAAAGTAAAGTTTTATTATATTATATGTAGTGGGTACCTACAGATCTCTTTGTAGTCGGTGTAGCCGAACCGGACTTTTTTTTTAAGTCGGTTAAAAAAGGTTCTACGGGCCGCAATAATCCAAACCGCAGGTCGCACGCAGCCCGCGGGCCATGGTTTGGACAGCCCTGTTCTAAGCTATAGGTACATAGAATAGACGGGATTTTTTTTGGCGGATGGGAAATCATTAAGTAACTTCCCTGCTCTGGGTGGAACATCAATCCTTGGAGAGTAGTGTCCTGCCGGGGTTTCGGGTTCTTCGAAAAAGATACCGCGGCCCCAGAACTTAAAGGGCAAAAGATAGCACATGGATGGGTTATAGTCCTTAAAAGTATGACACTTCCCCCGCTTCGACCAGACCGGGGAAAGTTATTTGATGATTTCCCATCTGAAAATGCAGTAATGTTGAACCTTCTTACAAGTCTTGAAAAGAGGTGGGTCAACCAGTGTTTCCAGTTGAAAACCAGCGCCGGGCATTCACTGATGGCAGCTTGCTGAACTGGACCTATTTGGCGCAGCTGTGAGATACACATTATTAGCTTTGTTTTTTCTTTCCTTTTTTATTTTCTTTGTAGTGTATAATAAGATTTAAGTTTTTTTTTTATGTTGTGGGTACTTGTGGCAAGTGCAAAATAGGTACACATGCTTTTTTTCTTTCTTTCAACAAAATCTGGGTTGACTGATTGCACACCTACATTTTTCTAGTGTTGTTTAAGCGGACCTTTGTTTTTTAACAGTTTTGTGTAGTAAGTACCAGTATCTACTTATCTTAATTCAAGACAACATTTTCTACGCCTCATTGTTATTTAAGATACTAAGCAAAAACATATTTTAATATCAAGGAAGCTGTTTATTAGAAAACAAAGCAAAGGATGTCCCTTGATACTGTGACTAAAATAATAATGTAAACGGCTTTTCATGAAGGTTAAAAATAGAACTAGAATCTATGTGATCCATACCGAATATACCATACCGTTACCATATCATTTGGCTTAGCCTTTTCCCAATCATGTTGGGATCGTCTGCCAGTCTTACCGGATTCAGCTGAATGCCAGTATTTTACATGGAGCGATTACCTGTCTGACCGCCACAACCCAGTTAGGTTTTTCGCAGTATATAACTTCCCCCGCTCTGAGCGGAGCGAGGGGAAATGTCAGACTTGTACTGACTAAAACCCACCCATGTTCCTTCTATTGCCCTTTATGTTCCGGGGCCGTTGTATCTCTTTTGAACAACCCGCTACCCCGGTAGGACAAAGAACACCATGACAAAGTATTTTATTAAAGTTGAACATAATTATGAACAAAAGTTGTGTAAAAATCAACACGTGACGTAAATTAGTATGGTTCTAATTAGAGTTCGTTATTTAATAACTTAGCAGTAGTAATCTGTAGTTATTAGTAATAATAATTCTTGCCCATATTTCTACATACGAGATTTTATACAAAATTACCCTAGGAAATGAGTAACTAGAATCAATTCTATTTCCTTTTAAACTTTTGACAATAGCGAGATGATGTTAACTTTGCTGGAGAAACCGCGGGAAAAGTTAGTTATTCAATTCAATCTAATTTTTAATAAAAAGTGGAAAATAACTTTACTTCCGGAGGTCGGTGATTTTTGTTGGTTTCGTTGACGTTTTTTGCCTTCGATTTCCGGAAGAAAATTTATATTCCACTTTTTATTTTTTGGAAGTCGGTTATGTTTTACAAAAAAAGTTTTTTTTTCAGTATTTTTAGTTATGGTATAATGATATATCACATAATTTTTACCGAGTATTAATTTTCCATTGCTACTAAAAAAATTAGCAGATCATCCATTTTACATAGAGAAAAGTAGGTATATATATTATAGACGATAACTCATAAACTACCTAAGCAATTTAGATAAAATTGATATGGGTGGTCGCATGCGAAGTATACATATATATTATATATAAAAAAAGGTATTTTGCAAATCGGTTCAGGCGTCTTTGAGTAATCGGTGAATATACATTAAAAAAGATTCCGACGAATCGATAACCTACTCCTTTTTTTAAATCGTTTAAAAACATATAAACCTTCCCGAATAAATTCCCTATATAATAACGAAAACCGCATCAAAATCTGTTACGGAATAAAGTGATTATACAAATAGACACAAAAAGAGATTTGATTTGTTATACAGAAGGGTTACCATGACATCTCATAGCAGTAATTCTTATTCCTGTGTGAGAAAGAGATGGCGCTAGACACCCTGCATAGCTGTCTCTTTCCCTCAGTGGAATAAGTTCTGCTTTAAGACGTCATGGTAGGGTAGCAGGTCGTGTTACAAATATCTGCATCCCTATTACTTAATATGCCATCAATCTCCTTCGCTTGAAAGCCATTCAATTAATCACCATATTAAAGTTGTCAATAGTCAACAATGAATGAATTCGTCACAAACACGATAGTGCAATTCATGTATGTGTCATTATATTATGTCATGCTGAAATGCACAAATGTAAGGATTGGTGTACACTGGGGTTAAACACGGTGCACAATAAATCTTTATTTTCTCTCTTTACAAAGGTACTCATTGGCATGTATAATATATATATATATATAGTAAATGAGATGAAAGTAGGATATTTTCTAAAATGCGAATGGTTGTTAACAATTGCTGATAAAGTAAATAAAAGTCACTTATTTATGCACACACAAAATACATGACCGGCATTAAGATAGAAGAGCACAAAGGTACAGCTTATTTTATAAGAAATTTCTTACAGCAGACCTGCGAGAGGAAATCTGGATGAGATATGTAGACACAGTGTGTAGAAGAGACAAAACAGTTAAAATTTTCGGGTACTTTTTTTGTAGTGACGGAAAATCATCGAATAACTTCACCCGCTTTGGGCGCAGTATGTTCCTTCTTTTGCCCTTTATGTTCTTTATGTTCTCTTTGAAGCGCGCGTGGAACACTAACGCGCCGTCGACACGGCCTGTCGTCAATAGACGAACGGACGGCTACCTATTGCTCACCGTCCACAGGCCCGTATTTACGGTGGCCGGGAGTCTTCTCGCGGTGCCCGACGCTCGGGGCGTCTCCCGCGGCGGCTGGATTGGTCTGAACTGAACCTGGGCCGGACGCGAGAGATCGCCGTCACCTCTACGAGGGCACGGCGGTGCTCCGCCCAAGCTGGGCAGATTGCCACTGTGTGCTCCACCGTGTCCTCCGGGCGATCGTCACAATGGAGGTGCATGCTTTGGGTTTGAACTAAGGACCTTTGATTTGGCTATCCAACGGTCACACCACTAGGTCATCATTACTCTGCAAGTTATGATGAAGATCGTTGAATGTACGCCTAACTTTCCATTTCTACAACACCTCCGTATTGTCAACCTTACATCATTCCACACACAAAACTGGGGGCAATAGGTAGTGTAAATTACAGTTATTTAATATTTAACAATTTAAAATATTAACACTCATTCGTAAAACCACAACTCCAATATTTCGTAAGTGCATACTTAGCTTAAGTCTTATGCAAAATCGTATGTGTGGATTTAAGTGGGTATTGTAGATCAGGGGTTCCCAAACTTTTGAGATTACGGAGCATCTTCCAAATACATTTTATTTTATGACCTCTTAATAAATGATTGCGAATCTACACTGTAATAAGAACAAAACTTTTATTTGCAATATTTGAATAGTCTAGTTTCCAAAAAAAAAAATATTGGTCCGTCTTTTAGATTATTCAAAAATAAGGGACACGTAATTTTTTATTTGTAAATTAGACCAAAAATGACAAAGATATAGCCCATTAAAGTTACGTGTGACGTCACTCGTTGCGAAAGAATGCATATTTTTGAATAGAACGGAATTACTTTGACCCTGGAAACTCTAACCCTATTGTTTTTCTTTATTTATACACACACAAAATGCTGTGCTTATTTTTTGTACCTCAAATTATCAAATATCTTCTCCCGCTCTAAGGCGGTCCTATTTGTACTGACTGAAACTTATCTATGTTCCTAATTTTGTCCTTGGTGTCACAGTACACGTATCATACGGATGGTCACTGGTCACGGTAACACAGCAGGCAGTGGCCTCTCCTCTTGCTTTGCTGACATCTCTTTGAGGCGCGATTCGTTCGCGACTCGTCCTGTCGTAACTAGACGGAGGGACGGTGAGCTACCCATTGGTCACCATCTCCAAACCCGCAGATCCAGATGTCTGGCTTGTTTGATCTCTCCCTCAAACGTCCAACCACCTCCTTGGATTACTGTGCTGTGTGTGAAATGACAGAACAAAGTGTACTTTATTGTACTAGGTTACCTTATATTAATACAAATTAAAATAAAAGAATCGCATGGTTATAATGGTTATTTTTTTATCATCAGATGTCATGTTTCAATTGGTCAGAGTCAGTTTCCAACTTCAAAATATTATTGGTACTACTTTATCCTTACTAATATTATAAAAGCGAAAGTGAGTTTGTTTGTTTGTTGCGTCTTCACGCCTAAATGGCCAAACCGATTTTGATGAATTTTGGTACAGAGATAGTTGGGACCCTGGACACGGAAATAGGCTGGAAATAGGAGACGGCCACAGGATATTTAAAAAAAAAGTGAGAAATGAGGGAGAAAGAGGAAAACTTAGCTTTGCTATTACAATAAAACAATAAATAAGGCGCAAGGGCAAAAACTACAGGTAGCAGGTACCTGTAAATCAGGAAAGGGGAAATGTGTTACCCCGAATTTAACGCGAGCGAAGCTGCGGGCAAGAGCTAGCATTAAATAATTTCGAATCCTGGTGTTTGTTTTTACGAAACCTCTAGCTTTTGCGGAACCCACTTTAAGAATCGCTGTCTAGATAGACAAAAAAAAGTGCTATTCTATTGTAAGTGCCTAGACGACAAGATTGATTCACAATAAATTAGGTTTTTTATGTCTGAATAAAATGGTTTAGTCTATGTCACTATGTTGAATGAAATGGTTTAATAGAGTTCGCTTTTATGCATACGTAATTTTTGCAATGCGCTTTATTACTAACGAGGTTAGTGACCTGTGGCATAATGATGCTATTATTTCGTGACTGCAAGAATTGTGCAGATGAAGATTAATTTCGTAGCTTTAGATTGGCCCCAGGATGGGTGTCGAAAATACATAGAAACAATTAAAACTAGGCCTTTTTTTGCGGATGGGAAATAACTTCTCCCGCTCTGGGCGGAGCGGGGGGAGTGTCAGACTTGTACTGACTAAAACCCACCTATGTTGAAATAGATACTGCGGCCACGGAACACAAAGGGCAAAAGAAGGAAACTGGGTGGGGTTATTTACTAAAAACGTGACACCCCCCCACTCCGCCTAGAGCGGGGGAAGTTATTTGATGATTTCCCATCTGCAAAATAAAAAATGCCTTACTAGTTAGGCAGATGTTGATTTTTAGTAAATTAGTACTAAGAGTAACGTAGTTAGTTACCTACATTATTATCTTTTTAATTAAATTTCAATTTATTTTGATTTAAGCTGTACGTCAGCCAGCACTCTCCTCTATAAAAACAAAATTTATTATTCTTAATAATATTTTTAATTATTTAACGGGCCGTAAAGGCCAATAAAAAAGTAATAAAAGTGAATGCGTCTAAAATTAAATCCTTTTAGTTTTTATTATTTAAAAATAGAGAAAGAAAATAGTATTGTTATGAAAGATGTAATTAGGAGCTAATTTACATTTTTGAATGACGTTATAATAATAAATATATTATTTTTATAAGTATTCAAACTAATTTTGCTCTGTACCTTAATTATTTTGAACACTAGTAGTAGAGCCAAAAATTATATGTAAGTATATGTATATCCTACTACTTCCAACTAATCCTTACTAATATTATAAAAGCGAAAGTGAGTTTGTTTGTTTGTTTATTTGTTTGTTTGTTTGTTACCTCTTCACGCTTTAATGGCTAAACTGATTTTGATGAATTTTGGCACAGAGATAGTTGGGAACCAGGAGACGGACATAGGCTATTTACTAATATTATAAAAGCGAAAGTGAGTTTGTTTGTTTGTTTATTTGTTTGTTTGTTTGTTACCTCTTCACGCTTTAATGGCTAAACTGATTTTGATGAATTTTGGCACAGAGATAGTTGGGAACCAGGAGACGGACATAGGCTATTATTTTTTTAAAAAGAGCGGGATATGAGGGAGAAAGAGGGAAGAAACGGGAAAACTTAGCGTTGCTATTACAAATCAATAAGGCGCTACCGAATTTAACGCGAGCGAAGCCGCGGGCAAAAGCTAGTAATATTATAAATGCGAATGTTTGTGAGGATGGATGTTTGTTACTCTTTCACCTCAAAACGGCTGAACGGATCTTGTTTAAATATGCCACAGAGGTAGAGGTCTAGAATAAATACATAGGATACTTTTTTCAATTATCACGCGGGCGACGCCCGCGGCCGCGGGCGCCAGTTAGTAAATTATAATAAAGTACTGGTGGTCCCGGTTGTCATTTGTACTTTTGTAGATCTTTTACAGGTCGTTGGTTGGTTCGTATTATCCAGCACTAATTGGGTTGTGAAGGTCAGATAGGCAGTGGCTCCCTATAAAATACTTGTATTCCTCTGCATCCGGTAAGACTAGAAGCCGACCCCAACATAGTTGGGATAGGCTAGGCAGATGATGATGAAAGAGAACTTTGATAGTGGCATTTACAACTGACATTGTCAATGGAACACCAACTGAAAGGGTTCTAGCCACCCGCCCCGGCTTTGCAAGGGACAATGTAGATACTAATATTGTACATATATAAAAAAACCTCTTGAATCACTCTATGTATAAAAAAACTACATCAAACTACGAAAACTCAAAAAGTTATCATTTATTTTTTTGACTTTCTTTTCTAAATGCTCTATTTATAGTCTATTAGCATATGATTAGAGTAATTTGATAAAAATCTCGAAATTTAAAACGCATTTACATTGCAAAAATTACTTAAGCATTTTATACAAATTATAAAGTCATCATCAAGCTAAGTAAAGAAAAGTGCGAAAACTATTTTTTTTTATAACTGCCTACTCTAGGAATTTCTCTTGTATCGTGGGTAGAGGTTGCAATCGAATATTCGAATTATTCGAATTTTATTTTCAAATTTATATGCGAATAGTAAATAAATATTTATTCGAATATTACCAAACAAAAAATAGTTCTTAAGCCTATGTTGAAAGAACTTAAAAATTGTTGTTGGCAACACTGCTTGACTTATCTACTTGAATCATCAATAAAATTGCAGATGGCTTTATATGATGCAGGAGCTCCAACATAAATGCACCTAACTCAGACTTATGACATTTCAATGTGTATCCCACCAACAAGTGTAGAGTGCGAAAAGCTATTTTTATTTTTAGTACATATCTGTAACCATCTAAGATGTACATTAAGCGATGATTCCATAGACGCCTTAAGTTTCCTCAGGTCTGAGTTTCAAAGAATATGAAGATAATAATATTGATATGATGGTGATTTTTTAATATTATGATAGATAAATCTGCTTTTAATTCCGAATTATTATTGATGAATCTGTTTTTTAATGATATGTGATACTTTTCAACGAAAGAGAGACTTAGTTTGTTTTTATTATTAATGAGATAGAGAGAGACTTTTATTTTGTTGTTATTTAATAATAACACGAGGGAGAGACTTTTAAATTTGTTAAAGAATTTTATAATTGTT
Source organism: Ochropleura plecta (assembly GCA_905475445.1). NCBI lineage: Eukaryota > Metazoa > Arthropoda > Insecta > Lepidoptera > Noctuidae > Ochropleura > Ochropleura plecta. The sequence continues at coordinate 4,000,734 of FR997738.1, read as the reverse complement.
TTGATTAGCATGTTCGTGAATAATTGTTTAAATTTTTGTTGATTTTTGTGCTAGGTTTACTTATCTGCATAAAAATATAGTTCCTTAAGCAATAAAAGTGAATATTTTAAGTGATTCATTTTGTTTTTCAAAATATTCGAATATTCGAATAATATTCGAATAGCACTAGAAATATTCGAAAATTCGAAAACCAAAATTATCGAATTTTTGCAATCTCTATGGGTGCGTGTGGCATTTAAATTCACACAAACAGCCACACCCGAAACAAAATAACTACGTGTAGGTCATACAAATATTTATTCCGTGCGGGGATCGAACCCGCGATACACAGCGCAGCAGTCGATCGCTCGGCCACTGTGCCAACCGAGCAGTCTAAACAAATTGATGAATGATGATAATTTACATCCCATAAAATAATATTTAAGAGAAGTCCTATACAACAAACATGATTTTGCGTTTTTCATGCGTCCATCGCACATTATTTAAAACACTAAAACCTGGATATTTACGATATTTAATATTTATGTTGAACTAGCTTTTGCCCGCGGCTACGCTCGCGTTTACTTCGGGGTAACACAGTTCCCCTTTTGCTGATCTGCAGGTACCTGCCACTTGTAGCTTTTGCCCTAGCGCCCTACTTATTGTAATAGCAAAGCTAAGTTTTCCCTTTTCTTCCGTCTTTCTCCCTCATTTCTCACTTTTTTGAAGAAAAAGTTAATTAAAAAAGCCTATGTCCGTCTCCAGGGTCTCAACTATCTCTGTACCAAAATTCATCAAAATCTGTGTAGCCATGTAGGCGTGAAGACGTAACAAACAAACAAACTCACTTTCGCTTTTATAATATTAGTAAGGATTTCAGATATTTCGGCGCAGTTACACAAGCCTTGTTCACAAATAAATAGCTCCCAATTATAAGTCATAGTAATGCCCCTGACTGGAGGCCTTAAGCAGATAGTCCGGTTAAGCAGATAACGACCTCATAGGTTGAACTGTTGACTATAGCTCCTGAACCCCTTTTTAGCATATTGACCACACTTGGGATCCTCAAACATGGGGACGAAATCTATCTTCCTGTAATGGCTAAAGACGAGACCGACGAGCATGGCCGCTTGATTCCATCTCCACTAGTTGTCTGCCTGATGCCAAAAAAAAAAGATTTTTTATTTTATTTTTGGTATTTTTTAAATGTGTTTTCAGTTTATTTTACTTGTATAATATGTGTAAGTATATAAGGTCTCAAAATCAAACACGCAGTTATGTATATATTTTTAAATGATTTTAGTACCCTATCACAATGTTGTCGTATTTGAACCAAAGATTGAACGGTAGATAATGCCTTATGGCATTAACTCCGCCTATGTGCCACTATTATACTTGGAGTTGAAATAAATAAAATAAATAAAAAAATAAAAGAAACTAGCCAACAGCGAATCAAACGCGCGTTGAAGGTTCTGTACAAATTTGCGACATAAACAGCCATATTTTTTGATTCGTTCGATTTTTTCATAACATAAGGAGCCCACGGAGTTGAGTATATAGTTTTAATTCCAACGCGATATCTCCACGCGTTCCCGAGATAAAGACTCTTGACAGATCGACAGACAGACTTCAAACTGAGTTTAAACTCACGCTACCTAACCCCTCAGCCCATTAACTTAATAAATGAGCCACAAAACAGCCACAATCATAGGCACATTAGCATTTTAAATCCACACAAATGTGCACAAACAAATTACCATAGTTCGCGTAAAAATGAAAGTAAGTAAAACACATATAAAGTTGTATAAATATATCTATTCATTTTAGCATAATATTATGCTTATGCACTTCGTAGAACATTGTGTAATCTGTCCTGTTATACTGTTATGTAATGTAATATTATGCTTTAGATTTTAGACGTTCGTGATTTGATTAGTTTTTCGAGAAAAGGACTTTTAAAGGGGAATGGTAGATGTACAGACGCCTGCACATCAAGCTACCCGAAACTGTCAATTTTTCCTAATGAACCTTGAACCTAATACTTTAGAAATAAAGTCGAAAATCTATCAAAGAAATCTGACAGATTGTAGTAGGTTGATGTGCAGGCGTCTGTACCTACCTTTTGTCGCACGAAGATCAGTGTTACATGGAGGCTTTATAGGATCACTAGCTTTTGCCCGCGGCTTCGCTCGCGTTAAATTTGGGGTAACACAGTTCCCCTTTCCTGATTTGCAGGCCTGCCTACTTCGCTAGCTTCCTGCTATCTGTAGTTTTTGCCCTTGCGCCTTATTTATTGTAATGGCAAAGTTTAGTTTTCCTTTTTCTTCCCTCTTTCTCCCCCATTTGTCATTTAAAAAAATATCCTATGTCCGTCTCCAGGGTCTCAACTATCTCTGTACAAAAATTCATGGATGAAAATTTCTTGTGTGGGGGCAACGTAAAAAAAAATCTCAAAAAAATATTTATAAAAAAATAATCTCAATAAAAAATATTTTAAATTGAATAACTTAACTATAATTGATACTGTCAAACTATAATATATTTAGTTGAGTTGTGTAACTTTAATCAATTAAGAATAGGATTTAAAAAAAAACGTTGCCCCACGCTAGAAATTTCTCCTGAATCGTGGGCGCGTTTACAAACATTTAAATTCACATACACAAACAGCCAGACCCGAAACAACTGTTTGTAGGCCATACAAATATTTGTTCCGTGCGGGGATCGAACCTGCGACACGCAGCGCAGCAGTCGATCGCTCCGCCACTGCGCCAACCGTGTTCAACTAACTTTATTTGTTTCTTACACATTATTTTTCATTTTTTTTTTCATAAAATTACATAAATAAACATTTAACAAAGTAATAAATGGTAGTTCACCGGTATCGGGAGCAGATCCAAGGTAGCTCGGGTTCTGCCTGCTCGGTGGTTATAGGGCTCTAGAAACAGGAACCTTCTCACAATGCGGGTCGTATAGTGGAGTAGCTTAAGGCGCCACCCCGACCAAAACGCCGCGCAAGCCGTTTTTGTACAGTTTTCTAGAGCTATCTACTTGTTATTTAAAACGAACTAAGTAACAAAAAAAAACATTAAATTTCTTTATAATCCTGATTCCATTATTGTAGATTTAGTTTTTATTTTTATTGAGTCATTATTTAGTAAATCTCCTTACAACAAAGCCCCCGAAATGAGAAAAAATATCAATAAAATGCATCTCCTCGTAAAGTAAACATTGTTTAATTTTGCTACTGACACTAATGGATACACAATTCTATAATGAACATTTTGGTAGAAATATTTTTTCCAAAAACCCAATACTTAATTTTGTATAGATTTTATTCCAAAAAATAGGCATTATTCACTACTGCTCTTACTCACTCACTCCTGCGCGGCAAAGAGGGAAGCGAATACTCAAGGTTATTTGCGTAGGGTACGGCCTTATTTATTACTATTGCATTCATAAATGGGACAAGATAATCACAGACTGATCAATTAACTAAATGCTCTATTAGCTTACATAAAACTTATTTATCTACATCTAAAAAAAAGACTAAAAATGGAAATTCACTTTACTTCCAGAAGTCGGTGACTTTTTTGCCACCGACTTCCGAAAGTAAAGTTATTTTCCACTTTTTAGTCTTTTTTATGGAAGTCAGTAATGATATATCACTTTTTTTCGAGTATTCTGTTTCCATTGTTTCTAAAAGAACATCCATATTGACATAGAGAGAAAAAAATATGTATTGTAGACCATAACGCATTACTATGTAAACAATATAATAAAATTAATATGGGACAACCTGGAAAATATATCCTATCAAACAAAAAAAGAATTGTGCATCGGTCCAGGCGTCTTTGAGTAATCGGTGAACATACATAAAAAAAATGATTCCGACGAATTGAGAACCTCCTTTCTTTTAATTCGGCTAAAAGGTAATAAGCAAACTCTAAAGTTAACAAGTTAATAGGTACTTCGTTAACATAACCTCATTTGTACCGTTTTCAAACTTCATTACATAAGTTCAGTTCACTAAACTAATTCGCATATTCATTTGACATAATGACTCTGCAAGCAGATTCGACATTACAGACATTCTAACTGAACTAAAGTAAAAATAATTGACTGTACGGTTGGTGTAGTGGCTATTCCGCGTGCCTCTCATATAGAATGACAGGGAGAGGAGTAGCCCACTCCTCCCCTTTACCTGAGAAGGGGTTTGCCGCAAGCAAACCGCCACTGCTGGGGTGATTGTGTAGAATGCGAATGTGTCCCCGCACCCCAGCCAGAAGTGACGAGAAGGAACACCGTGTGGTTTTAGTCAGCAGGAGTCTGACAGACCCCTCCGCAAAGGCGGAGGACATCCGTTGAGGATTTCCACAGGCAAAAATAAAAAAAAGTGGCTAAGCGCTTGAATGCTTCGTGTCGCGGGTCGATCCCCACACGGATCAAATATTTGTATGACCTACATACAGTTGTTCCGGGTCTGACTGTTTGTTCGGTCTATGTAAGTTTAAATGTTTGTAAAGGCATCCACGGTACAAAGGAAATTCCTAGTGTGGGGTAAAGTTTCTTTAAAAAAATAATTATAACTCTGGATTCTAGAATTCTGGCTAATCACATCTCATGTTACCTGTAGAATTAACCAAAACACACAACCCTTGTCCTATTCTATTTGGAGTCGGCGCAACACGTTTTCTTCTTCCATTCTCCCCTATCAGACGTCACGGCATGATTTACTCCTTTCTCTTTCATATAATGATATCCTTATACAATCCATCCATCTTTTTTTTGGCCTTCCTCTCGCTCTCCGTCCATCACACAACTCGATAAAGGAAAATATTGATTAGGCTTTCAGAAACCGGGTCTCATGGGTCAATCGATGCAAAGCAGAGGGACCTGCCAGGGTCACCGCCTGCCAAGGTTGCGGGTTGTTCGAAAGAGATACCGCGGCCCCGGAATATTAAGGGCAATGGAAGGAACATGGGTAGGTTTTAGTCAATACAAGTCTGACACTACTTCCCCCGCTCTGTGCGGAGCGGGGGAAGTTATTTAATGATTTCCCATCCGCAAAAAAAATGGGTCAATCAATATCCTAAGACCATCACCCCCTAGCCCCCTCTTCATAGTTACAGCATCGAAATTAATAGATTACCTCAATGATCTCCTAAGAAGCCGTCAGCCACGGGTCCCCTCTTCATAGTTACAGCATGGTAATTAATATATTTCCCCATAATGATGATGAATGAAATCATAATGATTTTCATAAAATCTGCATTTAAATATTAATTTGTAGTGTTTGGTCGACAGCCCTCGAAATGCAACAAAGCGGAATGGTCAGTAATTTATGATGTGTGGAAACTGATGAAAGACTGTTCCGATTGAGCTGAAATTTGCATGGATACATAGTTTGGATGCCAAAGCATGGCTAATTGACGTCATTCTAAACCCAATATGGCGGTCTATTATTTTTAGTGTTTCGTTCCTCAAAGGGAAAAGAACGGGACCCTAATTGGATCAGTTTGTTGTCCTTCTGTCTGTCAAGGCTCTTTATCTCGGGAACCCGTAGTGGTATCGGAATTTAAACCATATAGTCTAATCTGTGGTCCTTTTCTGTTGTGAAAACATCAACTCTCTAAGTCTACGCAGTCAAAAGATATGGCTGTTTATGTCGCAAGTTCTCAGCTGAAAGGGATCACGGACTTGAATATGTAGTTTTAATTTCAACTCGATATCTCCACGCTTTCCTGACATAAAGGGTTTTGACATACATACATACAGAGAGGCAGATGGACAACAAAGTGAACCAAATAAGGGATCCGTTTTTTTCTTTATAAGGTTCGAAACCCTAAAAAATGATGATTAAATAATTGAAAAATGAGCTTTTCTAAATTCAAATCTCCGACCTACAACACATAAGTCGAACAGTTGGCACCACTGCTCAACGAAGCGAAAAGGTAACGAAATTATTCAAATTAGTAATTTATTTATTGACGGTACGGTTGGCGCAGTGGTTAAGCGATTGGCTGGAGCGCCGCGTGTCGTGGGTTCAATCCCCGCACGGTACAGATATTGTATGGCATACAGGTAGTATCTCTGGGTTTGGCTGATTGTGGGTTTAAAAATATGTGCAGGTACAGAAGAATTAAAAAAAAGTTCGAGTCGGAGTCACGCATCGAGGGTTTCAGATAAATTTGCAACATAAGCGTCCATAGTCAGCTTCATGGGACCACAGACATGGGTATAAATGGTTTATATTTCAACTCGATACCTCCACGTGTTCTCGAGATAATGGCTCTTGACAGACAGACGGATAAGAATGTAATCCTATAAGGGTTATTTTTTTCCTTCTACCCCAAAAAAAGAAAACAATTGGTCAGCGGTTATAATCATGACGTAATACGGCGAGTGATCTCACACTTGAAGACAAGGTAAGGTAAGTACAATATTAGTCGCCGCGAGACGACTCCCGACCACCGTAGATGCGGGCCTGTGGACGGTGAGCAATGGATAGCTCACCGTCCGTCCGTCTATTGACGACAGGCCGTGTCGACGGCGAGAGAGAGAGAAAGAGATGTCAGCAAAGCAGAGGGGCCTACCAAGGCCTCCGCCTGCCGGGGTTGCGGGTTGTTCGAAAGAGATACCGTGGCCCCGGAACATAAAAAGGGCAATAGAAGTACCTAACATGGATGGGTTTTAGTCAGTATAAGACTGACACCCCCGCAAAAAAAGTATAATATTTGTTAAGTTTACAAGGACACTGATGACCTATTGAACCTTCTCAAAAAGGTTCTATCACCGCTCAACCTCTCAAATACGCGCGAGGAAGATAAATAGTTGAGACCAATTATATTATTACGCAGAATAGTTCTTAAATAACATTCGTAATAGGCCTTTCAATTCATTTGCATTGCTTTGGCCTTTGCCATTTCGCCAAAACTTACATACATGAAAGGAAACAAGATGATTAAAAAAAAACCCTCTCTTGTCGAGAAATTTACTCCCGATTAACAAATATATGAGTAGATTTTTGTTGCTTTGAAATCAATAAATAGTTTATTTATTAAGTTGGCTAATTAGTGACGTCACAGATTACTATTGAAATAAAATAAAACTATCATAATAATCGCGTTTTGACAGCTTATAAAAAGTATGTCAATTGATTGGTGGTGTCATATGATATTGGAAATTCAAAATTTGACAAACATTGCAAGTTAAATAAAAGCTATTAAATAAAATATTAAAACAGACTTTGTTTAAGTCTTGTCAGCAAGTCCTTTCATTCGATATCCGTATCATGAATATGCATAAAAATAACGAGTCCGCCATTTTGATTTTGGAATGTCGTAGACATTGTCATCCAAACTAATCATCATCTGCCTAGCCTTTACCCAACTATGATGAGGATGGTATCCTGTCTTATTGAATGCAGCTGAATACCAGTATTTCACATGGAGCGGCTCCCTATCTAAGTAAGACTACACTCTTGGTAAGACTGGTTGTCATTGACAATATGTAACCTCTGCCAAAGATACACAAATGACAGTTGACATCAACAGCTTAACGTGCTTTCCGAGGCACGCGGGAAACTCGGTATGTAACGGCTTAACTTGGATACGGAGATGGACCCGACCGGCTGCTATTGTTTAGCCACGATCTCCTCATCGAAAATAAACATGAATGCAAAATTTCAGCTCAATCGAGAACCGGTTTTTAGTACGTGAATAAGTTAATAGTACGTGAAAAAAGTTAGCAGTAGGTACCTACGTGAATAAGAGCCTATGAAAAAGCATACCTGCCTGCAATGAACTACCAATTATAAAGAGTCAATCCCAGTGGGGAACTGACTCTGCATGCCACTCAATCTGTAACAACACATCTGCTCATAGTCAAAGGACTGATTGCACGATATAGGAATAAAAAAACAAAAAAAATGTTGTACTTGAAGCTAATGTACCTAAGTGTGTGAAAAGGTTCAGAGGGGCCTGCCAGGGCCTCCGCCTGCCGGGGTTGCGGGTTGTTCGAAAGAGATATCGCGGCCCCGGAACGTAAAGGGCAATAGAAGGAACATGGGGGCTTTTAGTCAGTACAAGTCTGACACTCCCCCCCGCTCCGCCCAGAGCGGGGGAAGTTATTTGATGAATACCCACCCCAAAAAAAGTGTGTGAAAAGGTTGTTTCACATTTTTCACAAAAAAAACCGTATCAGATCAACATGTCTATACAATTTAGGACCACACTAAATAAATGTCAGTCACTGCGAAATCTTTTGGACGCTAATTTTAAAGACGTTTGAATAGAAATGGCCTTCATTTGTTCTTATTGTCTTATTTTACGCAAGCCGAACCTAATGCCGACATAATGCGTTTATTCTAATTGTTGAATCTTCATTAATTTGGGATTGTAACTGGTAATACCCCCAGAATGTTGGCAAGGCAGAAAACAACCATTATATGTAGACCTTGCATTTTATGTTAAGCTTTTATGGAAGGGGTCTGAAAAGAATGGTAAACGTATCCATTATACAGTGGTCTAATGCCGTTGGGTGAAAGTTCGCATGGCTGGGTCGGCATAAAATGGTGTCTATGTATGGGAGAGCGTTATAAGCGTGGTCTATGGTTCGCACGCGTGCATTTGCCTCTATAGAGTGGAAGACTCTAATCGCATTCTATTATTTGAATTTTTGCCGCGTTTATTTTCAAATACATTTTGGAACGTGAGTTTTTTTTGCTGATACGATATTCGGAAAGTGATTTCAGTGTTGTGTTTTACATTTTAATAGTTATTTTTTTTGTTTTATTTTTATAGTTTTTTCTTCGGTGTTTATTTATTTGAAGAAGAATATTCGAAGGTAAGTTTTTTACATTTTATTTTTTATAGTGCGATTTTACAGATTTATTGAAGAAAAAAGAAAGAAAAAACGCCTTTGTTGTTGTGAAAAACTGAATACTTTAAAACTAAAAAATAACTAGGATCAAAACAGCATTTTAGTGCATTTAAACATTAATCTAAACCATATGTCGCCTTCCTCAAATGTTTTAAAAAACACTTGACGTGTGTATATTGTTTTGTTTTTTAAAGTTTACTCATTCAATTGTTCCGTGGTTACCTACCGCGTAATAAAACATTGTTTACACGTTATTACAACACACGTAGAAAACGAAAGTATTGAAAACAAAGCAAAGCTTTTGTGGAAAACTGTTAAATGGCCGATACCTCACACTTTGTTGGGTCACAATTTCAATTCACAATACAATTAACATAATGTTGGAGTATTTGTTCCAGGATATTGATCTTGATGAAAAATAAGTTATCTGTGATCAGTTAAGTGTTTTGATTGTTGCTCTCTAAGTAAAATAATTCTACATCTTTAATAATAATAATAAAAAAATAGTCTCCAAAACTGCTGGTCAAAAGCGTCCCTCTTTCTAATTTGTACGATAACTGGCCACTTTCGCCCCGAATAAAATACCAGATCGTCAGAAAAAAAATTGGTTGTTTGTAAAGTAGGTTTACGATCGAGATGTTTACGTGATAACGTCTTATTGGTGATATAAGTTATCACCAGTAGTGACATCTAAAATGAAATTAAGTACTAATTTAAAGTTTTTTTTTCGAGCCAAGTAACAGATGGCGCTACCATCTTTATGAAATGTCGCTCGTGAGGTTTACAAGTTTCTGAACATGTCACCCGACTAAAACGATTTTAAAGACGTTATCACGTCAAAAATTATAGATGGCCGTAATAAAAAAAAAAACAGCGTCATTATACCTAGCCCGCTAACAAATTGGTATCTTTTTAACATGTAGAAACTTTATTCACATCACTACAAACGAATGATTTAAAAAAAGAATGAGTTCGCTACCATTGCATATATACCTACATGTCGCGATAAATTCATAGTAATTCTTAGTAAGTATGAATGTGTGAATAAGTTCACGATTAATAGAATCGAGGAGTTCTTACTTCGAATATAGCACAAATGTAGTAGGTACAAAAAAAGACTAAGATATTACAGTATAATGTTTTTTTTAAGAATAAGTATGATTTTGTAAAAAAAGCCGGCCAAGAGAGAATCAGACTTGCGCACCGAGGATTGATAGTTGAGCTCCAATGGGCCACGGACTTGAGTATATGGTTTTAATTTCAACTCCATACCTCCACGCGTTCCCGAAATAAAGGGTCTGACAGACCGACCAATAAAAACCGGCCAAGAGCGTGTCGGGCCACGCTCAGTGTAGGGTTCCGTAGTTTCCCGTCCGTCACAATAAGTGTTCCCACTTATGAGTTTAAAGGTGGAGGAGCGTGCAATGTTGCACGCTCCGCGGCAGGCGCTCCAACAGTTTTTGTACAAAAAAGACAAAAAGTTGTACAAAATACAACTTTTTGTCTTTTTTGTACAAAAACTGTTGTGTCAATCAAGTTCAAAATAATTTTCATAGAAAGTCCTTATAAAGTTCTACTTTTCAGATTTTTTTCATATTTTCTAAACTTATGGTTCAAAAGTTAGAGGGGGGGGGACACATTGTTTTTTACTTTTCGGAAATTATTGACATTATCAAAAAATGATTTTAGTAAACCCCTATTCATTTTTAAATACCTTTCTAACAATATATCACACGTTCGGGTTGAAATTAAAAAAAAAACACTTCCCACTTTACTTAAAGGGTGGCTACCCTAATAAAACATTTTTTTCCAATTTTTATTTTACCACTTTGTCGGCGTGATTGATATACATATTGGTACCAAATTTCAGCTTTCTAGTGCTAACGGTCACAGAGATTAAGCGAGGACGGACGGACGGACGGACGGACAGACAGACATGGCGAAACTATAAGGGTTCCTAGTTGACTACGGAACCCTAAAAAAAGATAAATTACCACGTGACTCACAGATTATACATATCTAGGGAGCATAGATTTATTTCTAATAGCACAAACTGTTTTGTATGATTGTGCTCCCTGCCTATTTTTTTATTCCTGGCAGTATTTTTGTACGACTGAACTTAATAGTCTAATCGAAAGAACTTTCTGAGCAGACGAAGCCATGACTAGATCTCCATAATGTTAACTGTCATAATTTTCATACTAATGTATAAAAGATTGTTAAAAAACCCTGAAAAAAAAATGTTACAAGATTATTTGACCTTCTGTTTCGATTTATTTACCGAACAAGTCAGGGTTGTATTGGTTGACACTAATCGTGTTATTTGTCACCAAACAAATAAAACTTATGAAAAATAAGCCTAGATTGCCATTTTTTTTTCTTTGTTTTTGGGATGGAATATCATTAAATAACTTCTCCCGCCCTAGGCAGAGTTGGAGGTATCTCTGCTTTAACCTTCTGGGTTTCTTTTTAAAATAAAATGCGTTGGTCCCACATCAAGAATTTCTCCTGTATCGTAGGTGCGTTTACTTACATTTAAACTCACACAAACAGCCAGACCCGAAACAACTACCTGTAGGTCATACAAATATTTGTTCCGTGCGGGTATCGAAGCCGCGACACGCAGCGCAGCAGTCGATCGCTCAGCTACTGCGCCAACCGTGCTGTTTATTGTATTAAAAGGATCGCTCAGCCACTCACGTAATTCGCGGCTTCTAAAATACTGCATCTGAAACTGTCAAGCAATTTCTTAGATTACCTATATGTATCAATCAATCACCATTAGCAAATCAGCACATCATTATGACCAAGTTCTCCAAAATTATGCGAAAATACAAACAAACCATCGATCTTCACATGACATATAAGTAATTGAACTCTTGCGCAAGAAACGTCATTGTAAATCATGACTTATGACGGGATTGTTAAAGTTGAAATTGTGGTGATGAGTGTTCTGGTTGATAAGTTGCTGAAACATGATTGAGAATTTGAAGCTTTTTCTGATGGAGATAAAAGTACTAGTAATGGTGTTATAATAGCTTCATTATAGTAGTACTAGCTTTTGCCCGCGGCTTCGCTCGCGTTAAATTCGGGGTAACACAATTCTCCTTGCGCCTTATTGATTTGTGTGTAATAGCAACGCTAAGTTTTCCCTTTTATTCCCTCTTTCTCCCTCACATCCCACTTAAAAAAAAAGAAATAGCCTATGTCCGTCTCCTGGTTCCCTCTCTCTACCAAAATTCATCAAAATCGGTATAGCCATTAAAGCGTGAAGAGGTAACAAACAAACAAACTCACTTTCGCTTTTATAATATTAGTAAGGATTCATTATAGTAGTATTTTAGTCTGAACTAAACACCTGACGGAGTCTTTGGTGAAGTGGTCACTATCGCGTCTGCTGAGCATAAGATCATTTTTAGGGTTCTGTACCTCAAAAGGCAAAACCGGAACCCTTTTTGGATCACTTTGTTGTCCGTATGTCTGTCAAAAGCCTTTATCTCAAGAACGCGTAAAGGTATCGAGTTGAAATGGCTGGCTCTTGGCCAGTTTTTTTTATGGGAAGTCATCAAATAACTTCCCCCACTCTGGGAGGAGCGGGAAGTAGTGTCAGACTTAAACTCATTATGTTCATTCTTTTGCCCTTTGTGTTTCGGGGCCGCAGTATATATTGGCTTTGATTTAAGTTAACCACAAAATTAATTACCTAATTACATAACCATAAATGTGTTGTGATTTCGGCCATATTTCTTCGATAGAAATATTAGCCAAACTTTGAGGTCAAGATGCACTTATCGGACTTTTTTAGGCAATGAGTGGAATTTTATGGAAGTGCATATTTATACTTACGTAACTTATGTTGACTTAAGTTATTGACTTATGCTAAAATCAATCTTTGACCTCGTAAAGAGAGAAACTGTTCTTGCAAAAAATATCATTATTTCTATTATATGTATGTACTAGCTTTTGCCCGCGGCTTCGCTCGCGTTAAATTCGGTAGCGCCTTATTGATTTGTAATAGCAACGCCAAGTTTTCCCGTTTCTTTCCTCTTTCTCCTTCATATCAAACTCTTTTTTTTTAAATAGCCTATGTCCGTCTCCTGGTTCCCAACTATCTCCGTACCAAAATTCATCAAAATCGGTTTAGCCATTAAAGCGTGAAGAGGTAACAAACAAACAAACAAACTCACTTTCGCTTTTATAATATTAGTAAGGAAGTAAGGATGTATGTATGTATGTATTAGTAGCTGGCGCCTGCGGCTTCGCCCGCGTAATGATCGAAAAAAAGTATCCTATGTGTTATTCCAGACTAATCGCTTAGTCACTGCGCCAACCGTGTCATCAAAAGAAATAATAAAAAAAGAATGAGGACAAGGGTACTGTATTGTACTGTTCTTATATTTTTTTAGTATTTGTCTTTGTGAATAGTTTATTTAATGTTCAATTGAACAGAGATTGTATCTTAAACTGAACTCTACTACGTTGATAACGTTAAATCTATAATAAGCAATCTTCGAACCAATAGTGCCACAGGATGGGATGGCATTCCATCAAAATTGCTAATACACGCTAGTCACATTCTAGTTCCACCCATCACATATATATGCAACCTAGCAATATCTACAGGTACATTCCCAAAAGCCTTGAAAGAGGCAATTGTACACCCAATCTTCAAGTCTGGGGACAGAGACAAAGTCACCAATTACCGTCCGATATCTGTCCTCCCAGCGATCTCCAAAGTTCTGGAAAAAAATTTATACAAACGCCTGAATAATTTCCTCGTCAAACACAAAATCATTTCTCAAAACCAATTCGGCTTCAGGCGGGGATTGTCAACTGAAGATGCAGTGGCATCCCTACTCGACTTTGTGGTTGATAGGGTTGACAATAAATTCAAATGCCTCGGAATTTTTCTAGACCTCTCAAAGGCATTCGACACTGTCTCTGTTCCCCTACTTCTTTCTAAACTGGAAACCTTTGGTGTTCGAGGTATTGCTCTAACTCTATTCAGCAATTTTCTCACCGATAGACTGCAGTGTGTAAGGATTGGCCAATATATTAGCGACGCAAGTAATGTGGTTGTCGGTTTGCCACAGGGAAGTCTTCTCAGTCCCCTTCTTTTTCAAATCTACATCAACGAACTTTGTCAGCTATCCCTCCCCTCCACAAAAATAATAGCCTATGCAGATGACACGGCAATTATTTCGTATGCCCGTGATTGGCCCACTGCAAAAGAAATTGCCGAAAGGGGACTCAGCGAAGTTATGCTATGGTTGAGAAAAAACAACCTCGCCCTAAACATAAAAAAAACCAACTTCATCACCTTAGGCCATAGACCATCTACCCACCCCACAGACGGTACTTTATCAGTAAAAGCCCACCAATGTTCCAACCTCTCCAACTTCTGCTTATGCCCCACTGTTACCAGAGCATCAGTAATACGATATCTCGGTATCCATTTAGACTCATGTCTATCCTGGAAACCACACTTACAAGCAATATCCGCAAGACTTCGAAAACTAATTTTCCTCTTTAAAAAACTGAGAGTATCTGCCAATCGTAACATCCTTAAGATCGTTTACTCGTCCCTATGCGAATCGATACTAAACTATTGCATCACTGCGTGGGGAGGGGCTGCTAAGACCAATATTATCCAGGTAGAGCGAGCACAAAGAGCAGTTATAAAAGTTATCCTAAAAAAACCTTTCAGATTCCCAACAAGGCAATTATACGCAGAGTTTGAAACCTTAACGGTCCGACAACTCTACATCCTCCGCACAGTCATGAGAAAGCATGCAACCCTTCCGTATACCATTCATAACAGCCCAACAGTCAGAAGAAGACCTAAACCGCCATGCCCCATAATACACACACACACAACATTTGCTAGGCGCCACTTCACTTACCTAAGTGCATGCATCTACAACACAATGCACCAAAAGCTAGATTTCCACTCGCAAACTACATACAAAAGTAAAAATATAGTTAAAACTTTTCTACTTACCCTAGATTATAACGAGACAGAAGCACTGATAAAACCCTCACCCACATAAATCACACACACACACACATACATACACATACACACAAACACACACATACACACACAAACACATACATACTTACCCACGCATGTGTACTCACACGGACTTAAATTATTGTTTTTGTTACACGTTTGGTTCATTGAATTCTAATAAATTGTAATAATGGACGAATAGATGTCTCCTATAATACAGGATTTTCCTAGCATAGGGGACATTTTTCACATAAAAAATGTAAAAAAGAACTTTGACCTATTGTAACATGTCATGTATTTTTTTTTTCTTTTCTTTGGGCAATAAATTATTATTATTATACATGAATCCTGAGAAAACTTTTTTTTTGGGGTGGGAAGTTATCGAATAACTTCCCCCGCTCTGGGCGGAGCGGGGGGAGTGTCAGACTTGTACTAACTAAAACCCCCCCATGTTCCTTCTACTGCCCTTTATGTTCCGGGGCCGCGGTATCTCTTTCGAACAACCCGCAACCCCGGCAGGCGGTGGCCCCGGCAGGCCCCTCTGAGAACATTACACTCCCTTTTGTGCAGTCGTATAAAAATATATGTCTGGTTCATTATACTACTCAATAAGTAACCTTAGCAGTGTCGAAACAGAGTACATCTTCAGAATCACACGGTTTGATAGTCACTTTAATGTCTCATTGTAATTGTAACACTATGAGAATCAGTTTTGTAATCATATTTTCACCCACTTCCACAGTAACACATATTCTACGTTTGTGAATTGAAATGGTACTGTCGCATTCATTACATTCTTTGCGTTATTGGCACAGTGGCTGAGCGATCGACTGTTCCGCTGCGTGTCACGGGTTAGATCCCCGCACGAATTAAATATTTGTAGGTATATTTCTTATGACTTACAGGTAGTTGTTTCGGGTCTGGCTGTTTGTGTATGTGAGTTCTAATGTTTGTTAACGCACCCACGATACAGGAGAAATTCCTAGTATGGGGTATGTAAAGATTTAAAAAATAAATTGATTTCTGATGAATAACAGTATATTAAATGAAGTAACTCCCTATCTGAACTCCACAACCCAACTGGGTAACCAAGTACTAGTTAGTACTGATATGATACTCCTTGGTAAGACTGGTTGTCAGACTTCGAGTCACTACCTGTAACATCTGTGAAAGATCTACAAATGACAGCCGGGACTAACAGCTTAACGTGCTTTCCGAGGCACGGAGGAAAATAGGTTTGTAATGGGTGGTCAGGTCACCCTTCCATAGACCATTCTAGGTACGCACAGCTTAACTTAAATATCGACCGGAGCGGCTGTAATTATTTAACGTTACTAAACTATATAATACATACAAAAATATATTACGTAAAGCAACAAAAAATCACGTTAGGCCTTCTTTTTATTGTATCTATGTATTTTTAAAGTTATTAAAGCCAATTTACGATGTTAGATAACTTTAATAACATACATTTTGGAATAATTAACTCTTGCGACACGACGACCTCTGGTGGCAATTTATGTAACTTCATAATGGTTCATAACACAACACTTAACCATTAATCTACGAAGGTGAAATCCCATGTAATAGTACAAATACTATGTAGCTGAAAAACCCCTGATGGAAAAACCCAATAACACTTGCCCGACCAGGGAAGCGAATCCAGTACAGGCCACATGCTCAGCCGTTGAACTTGCGTCTACTAGTTCCAACTACTCTAGCACGAACTCTGTGATTTGTCAAAATTACAAAAAAAAAAACAAAACACAAACGTATTTCATCAAACAAAAAAAGAATCTTTTTAAACTTACTTTTACTCTCATTTCGAATATGGAACTTAGAAACAAAATAAATATTATAATTTAAAAAAAAAACATGCTTAACTAAGGATTTTATATTTTTATTGTGCTGGTAGTGACCAGCACAATATGTTTCATCATAATCAACGTTAACTTGATTGACATAAATGTATGTGGTTATTTATACTCTGAATGTGTTTTGTTTTGTTGCAGTACTTTTTGTGCACGCAAAGAGATTTTATTCCTGCTTTTTATTTGTAATTGGAAGATTAGAATAACGTGACCTAACTAACCAAGCATTATTCTCAAAGGAATAGAATGAAGTTTTAAACGTGTTTGTTTTTTTTCTTGTTCCATGTTCAAAACCTGGAAGAAGAAAAAACAAACAAACATCGAAAGATTTCACTTTATTCAATTTCAAACCAGTACTACCGCATGCTCATCTAGTCATCTCGCTAGACTAGACCTTGGACCTAGGAACGGGTCCTATGGGAACTTTCCCCGACCCCCGACCTTCTGACAGATCATGGCTTTCGTTTTCACCAGTTACTTCGTGCATATTAAAGCACACTGGCTGGTTTTATATGGTAGATTCTTCGTATAGTTTAACAGTTTCCCGCGACTTCTTGCTCTGCTTTATAGCGGTTTTATTTTATTGCAACGTTTTAAAAATTGTGTACTTTTTTGAATCTATGGTAATCTAAAAAATATAACAAAGTTGAACATTACCAAAGACTCCATAAAAAACAAAACCGGCTCAAAAATAAAATACGAATAAGACACTAATTTACGATTTCAAATGTATTTTTCTATGAAATTATGTCTTGGAAAAGTATTTGAAAGTTACATGAAATATTAAACCTTTTTTTAAAGGATTTTTTTCTGAAAATTATTGTTTTTTTTTATAAGAACAAAATGCTGTTTCTAGACTGCGAAGTCGATTAACACCCGACCAATAAACCAATGAGCGCTAAGAAAACATGACAGCTGTCAAACACCTGAGGAATATAGAGATTATGCAATAAATAATAATAATAATAAATATCTTGGGACAACTCACACACGGCTATCTGATCCCAAGCTAAGCAGAGCTTGTGTTATAATGCTTACCACCTTAAATTATGAAATCTATCTCCTTGTCAAATTTAATTACGATCCGATCAGCCGTTTACAAGTGAAAAGGTAACATACATACAAACAAACAAACAGAGTTACTTTCACATTTATAATATTATAGTATAGTATGGATTGTTTTCTATTCACGAGTGTAGGAATCGAGAATTGGTTTGAAATTTTGAATATCGAAGCGTTGGAATTTGTTTTATGTTGACAATTGTTTTGTGATAGATTTATAGTCAGGTCGCAAGCGCAACTGCTGAGCTTGAGGTACTTTGTTCGATTCCTGGGTAGGGCAAAGTGCTTTTGGGTTTTCTAATAGGAATCTTGCAGAAGCAACCACGGAGTTTGGATTCGTGTACAGCTGAGGAAATTCAGAGGGTTGATTTTTTCACAGATCCAAAGAACCATAGACTTGAGTATATAGTTTTAATGTCAACTCAATACCTACCTACACGTCTTCCGAGATAAAGGCTGTCTTGACGGACAGACTGACGGGTAACAAAGTTCCATTTTTTCCTTTTACTTAAAGTTACTAATAAACAAAAACATAATACCTATAAAACTCAATTTGTAATTCAAATATAACGCATCGAATAAAACGACATCGAGAGCAAACTTGCATATCATGCATATATGCATTTTCAGTGACGACAGGCCTGCCTGGGTTGCGGATTCTTCGAAATAGATACCGATGCCCCGGAACGCAAAGGGCAAAAGAAGTAACATCCCATCCATGTTCCTTATATGTGCTTTCTTTTCTTTTTAATCACTAAAAGTCTAACACTCCCCCCCCCCGCTTCGCTTAGAGCGGGGGAAGTTATTTCTTTCGAAATAAGCTGTGCCTTTGTACTCTATGTTTTTTTATGATGTTTCCCTGTGTTTTCCCCTGTGTGTACATAAATTATTATATAAATAAATACATTTGAGGTAATTCAAAACCAACGTCAGTCAACTCTCTAATCATCAAGATCCCCTAATCAATTCAAGTCCACTGCATCCATAATTCAATTCCGTCCATCTTCCTGTCACGACCGTTTTTACCATAATTTCAAGTCATTCCTCCGACGAATCGTGATGGATGCCCCTGACGTTGCGTCAGACATTTAGAAGAATACCGTTTCCTGATTGGCTAATTGGCGAGTTGCAGCACGAGTTCGGAAAATTTTCCACCAATCATATTTGTTTGTTTGCGTGTGGGTGTTATTGACTGCCTTATTGCAAATGCATTGCATGGGTCCTCAGTTCGATTCAATTGCAGCCACAGGGTTTAAATTCATGCCCAATTGATGACAATAGGCTCGCTTCCAATAACATAAGACTTAAACATCAATGTGAATGTTCTATTAGGTGCGCAAGCGACGCGAGGGGAGGGGCGAGCGAGCCAAAAACACGCCATGACCTGTGTTTATGTACATTTATATTTATTATTCTATTTGTTCTAATGTCATGTCAGATCATTCGGTTGTTTTGTTATAGTTTTTTTTTAATCTTAATACTGTTTAATTATTTTTTTACTTGCTGGTGCCCGCGGCTACGCCCGTGTGATAATCGAAAAAAAGTATCTCATGTGTTATTCCAGACTAAAATCTACCTCTTTACCAAATTTCATTAAGATCCGTTCTGCTGTTTTGACGTGAAAGAGTAATAAACATCCATTCATCCTCACAAACATTCGCATTTATAATATTAAAGTAGGATAGTAGGTTCTTGGTATCAAATTTTATCCCAATATATTCGTAGTTTTTCATTCTTACCGTATTCAAAATACCAAGCAATTCTTAAAGCATGACCAGATAAACCCAAACGTACGCAGCACTGCTCCGCTTCAAAACAATTGACCTCAAATTCAACGAACAATGTTCTCTATTATATTCACCTTATGGTCAAAATTCCCATAGAGATAACTCTAATGTGGCTTATCCGACTTCATCTTAAAAGGTATTATGTATTGTTACATATAAATTACTCTAAGTTGAAGTTTGCTATGATTTGAAGTCATTAAGATATGCGTTTATGGGGTATTTATTATGAGATTAGTTACGTATAGTTTATTTCTTTTTTTGGGGTGTCAGGGTAAATTGATCCGGGGTTGCGGGTTGTTCGAAAGAGATACCGCGGCCCCGGAACGTAAAGTGCAATAGAAGGAACCCCCCGCTCCGCCCAGAGCGGGGGAAGTTATTTGATGATTTCCCACCCCAAAAAAAGGGTAAATTGATCGATAACTGACAAATGCTTGCACTGACTGGACAGGTCTACTCAATCTGTGTAAGCACCACTTAAAAGACCATTTCAGACACTAATCTGCAAAGTCCTCAGAGTTTGTTTCGGCTTTTTCTTCTCCGAGTAGTCGGGTACAAAACAACGACCTCATCTAGTTTAAAAAAAAAACCTGTAAAAGTGTTTGTGAAAACTACTTGCAAAATAAAAAAGCATCTTAAATAAACCTTATTTGTCATATGTAACTTACACACATCGTAGTAACGAGTCCACTTAGCTTCATAGCCCAAAGCTACCACGAACGTACACCATTCTGACATAATATGTATAATCAACGCCACGAACTGCAATCATTACACCCTGTATGCTAACTACCGGTACACGAAGATTTACGAATAAGCACGAGTAGCTTAGCAAAAGTTCACGAAGATGCGCGAATAAAAACGAAGATTCACGAAGTAGCACGAATGATGGCGGAGACACACGATCGTGAAGTTTCTCGTCATTATTGTTGCGGAGGTGTTAACCGAAGTTTGAGAGTATTGCGTGAGATTGTTGAAGAGAGTGATTATGAATAGTTATCTCTTTTTAGGGTTCTGTGAGATTTGCCACTTGTTCTCAGCTATTCTTCGGACTATGACGGTCACCTTGATTCTACTGTTTCTCCTCTTTCAATTTAATTTCCGAACATACCTACATATAATTGCGCAGGAATACTCCGCCCCTGTCGTTCTTTGGGAGAAACACATCCAGTTTCATAAAAACATACGATTTTGTAAACTTTAGTTTTATATTAGCTGGCGCCCGCGGCTTCGCCCGCATGATGGCCAAAAATAAGTATCCTATGTGTTATTCCAGATTTTAATCTACCTCTGTGCCAAACATCAAGATCCGTTCAGCCGTTTCGACGTGAAAGAGTAACAAACATCCATACAGCCATCCATCCTCACAAACATTCGCATTTATAATATTAGAAGGATATTGTACTTATATTCTATCAACATGCGAGTATAACTGCGCAGCTTGTATTAGATACATCTCTGACCAACCCTTCGGGATGACAGCGTTGATGATGTATTATTCGTGAAACTCACTGCAATTAAACATCCAAACATATATTTGATTTTCTCACAAAAAAGCTATAGTTGGAACTATAGTTTTTTTTTCAGATGGGAAATCATCAAATATCTTTCTCTGCTCTGGGAGCAGGGAGAAGTGTCAGACTTTTACTGACTAAAACCCAACCATGTTCCTTCTTTTGCTCTTTATGTTTCGGGGCCGCGGTATATCTATCGAACAACCCGCAACCCCGGCTGGGTCTGTCGTTACTAGACGTAGGTACAGACGGTTAGCTATCCATTGTTCACCGTCCACAGGCCGAGATTCATCTCGCGGCGCCCAACGCCCGGAGAATCGCCCGCGGCTCCAACTTCAGCTTGGTTCACATATCAATGACCATACCATAAGTAGCGTGTGTAACCTTTCATTGGGTTATTCAATCAATCAATCTATTCACCATTTTGGGGCCAAGTTGTAACATAATGGTATCTATGTTACGTTAGTACAATGACTCTGCATAAATATTTGTGTGAAAAGCCTCGTACTTCAAAACAATTTATATTGGAGAGGCGCTGGACCAGAGACAACGAATGTTATGTCACAAGAAAAAATAAATACATATTATATAAACTTTAAAAAACACGCTCAAGTAAGGGAATACTTTTTTATTATACTGGCAACCCTATTTCATCGTCAATGTCAATTTGATTGACGTGTACATTTATGTTGTTTTAATTTGAATGTGTTTTGTTTTGTGCCAGCATTTTAATATTTGAAAGTTCAGAATGACTTACCTAACCATGCATTGTCTTTTAAACTAAACATGTATCCTAAACATTCGGTTTTAAGTCCAATTCACACTATTTAGGTTCGACTAAATAACTCCTGATTAAAAGTCATAGTAATTACTGTTCTGAGCGGATTCAAGTTTTAAACCGGATATTACTACATGATCAAGCACGACATCTGTAGATATCTACAAGTGCACTTTATAATGGGGAAATGTGAGGCGCACAAGGTCAATAGCCTTTTGACATCTACTTTGACAAATGATTTGACTTTTCAAGTGATTTCGCTGCACTTAAACTTACGCATAAAAATATTATAGTGTTATGTTAAATGACATAATAATGGATGTAATCCTTACTAATATTATAAAAGCGAAAGTGAGTTGGTTTGTTTGTTTGTTACGTTTTCACGCCTAAATAGCCAAACCGATTTTGATGAATTTTGTTACAGAGATAGTTGGGACCCTGGAGACGGACATAGGCTATTTAAAAAAACAAAAGTGAGAAAAGAGGTAGAAAGAGGGAAGAAAAGGGGAGAGAAAGATATTTGTTTTCAATCATCACGCATGTTAAAGTTAGCGTTAGCCCAAAGCGGGTTGTCGAAAGAGATACCGAGGCCCGGGAAAGTAAAGAGCAATAGAAGGAACATGCGTGGGTTTTAGTCAGCACAAGTCTGATACTCCCCCCGCTCCGCCAGAGCGGGGGAAGTTATTTGATGATTTTCCATCCGCAAAAGAAAAAAAGCTTAAAGTAACTATGCCACGCTGACGAAGTCGCGGGCGGAAGCTGGTTTTCTATAAAAACGGCAAAAAGAAAACATGGTGTTATATGGAAACACACTTATATATTTATTTTAGTCTGTTTTTTAGTATTAGTTGTTATAGCGGCAACAGATATACATCATCTGTGAAAACTTCAACTTCTAGGTATCACACTTCATGAGATACAGCCTTGTGACAGACGGATATACAAACGGACAACGGATTCTTAGCAATAGGGTCCCGTTTTATTCTTTGGGTACGGAACCTTAAAAATACAGAGTCTAATAAATGTTAACTGGTCTCCAAAGCTTCATATTTGCTAGTTGGTATTTGCCACGAATCTCTTAACCATAATTATGTGTCAGTTTCTGAAAACATTTTAATGGATCCCGACAGTTGAAGACTGGAGACTGGTTGATTTTCTTCTTTTGTTTTTGGGCAGTCCGGTTTTTTTTTTAAATTATTGTATTTAGAATTAGAGCCGTTACATACCGAGTTTCCTCCGTGCCTTGGAAAGCACGTTAAGCGGTCCCGGCTGTCATTTGTAGATCTTTGACAGTCGTTAGAGATAGTCAGTGTCCCGAAAGTCTGACAACCAGTCTTACCAAGAGGTATCGTATTACCCAGTACTAAATAGGGTTATGAAGGTCAGATAATTGCTATCTCGCTCGCTCCATGTAAAATACTAGTATTCAGCTGCATCCGGTAAGACTGGAAGCCGACCCCAACATAGTTGGGAAAAGGCTAGGCAGATGATGATTTAGAATTAGAGCCATGATAACTCATTCCGCAGAATTGATTTGAAAGTTGAAACGGCCAAAGGAAACCAAAGGTCGGAAACAGTTCACTAATGAATACTACATCCTGGTATTCCAGGCATGAAAACCATCATGCAGAAAAAAACACATCCCAGGCGTGTAAATGCAACCCAAATAATTTAGCCACATAATGAGGTTCCTTACGACAGTACACGATGATTTCTGCACAAGAACCGCCGGGTCCCACGCTTGTTTCGCGACAGAATAAATGTCATAGATCTATATATTAATGACTTAGTTGATAAAAAACGGCTATGAGTGACTTACTACAAAGTTTTTGTTAATTAAAGTAGTTTTTTTTGTAGTGATTAATTTGTCTATATGTCTTGTGGCTTAATAATATTAGTCACTCGGCTCAATCTTAAGGTTAAGCTGTTCTTGCCTGGGTTGGTCCGTAGATGGGTCACCACCCATTACGAGCATTTTATGGCTTTACTAGCTTATGCCCGCGGCTTCGCTCACGTTAAATTCGGGGTAACACAGTTCCCCTTTCCTGATTTGTAAGATACCTGCTACCTGTAGTTATTGCCCTTGCGCCTTAATTAATGTAATAGCAAGCAATGCTAAGTTTTCCCTTTTCTACCCTCTTTCTCCCTCATTTATAGTTTTTTTTTCTTAAAAAAATTATATAGCCCATGCCCATCTCCAGGGTCCCAACTATCTCTGTACCAAAATTCATCAAAATCGGTTTGGCCATTTAGGCGTGAAGACGTAACAAACAAACTCACTTTCGCTTTTATAGTATTAGTAAGGATTTCCCATTCGTAAATAAAGAAGGATTCCGCGTTTTTTCCTCAAGTCGACCTTTCTGCTTAGCTCCTTTTACATCACCTGTTTACCCTCTCACCTTCACACGTTACACGGTAGCAAAGATTTACCTAAACTATTGACCCGCTAAATATTTGTTTAAACACTATATAAATCTCATTGCGGAACATTGCTTATTTACGCAACTATTAGGTAACGTTTGTTTTTAGAAAATATTGTGTAGTGCAACGTACCTTATTTTAACATAACATTTAGGGGCTCTTAGATAAATAAAGGCAACCCCTCGGTCGATCTTAAGGTTAAGTTGCTTTGTAGACCATACGTTATTTACCGAGTTTCCTCCGTGCCTCGGAAAGCACGTTAAGCTATTGGTCCCTTGCGAGCCTCCGTCCGTCCGTCTACTGACGACAGGCCGTGTCGACGGCGCGTTAGTGTTTCACGCGCGCTTCAAAAAGATGTCAGCAAAGCAGAGGGGCTTGCCAGGGCCTCCGCCTGCCGGGGTTGCAGGTTGTTCGAAAGAGATACCACGGCCCCGGAACGTAAAGG
This sequence comes from Ochropleura plecta, assembly GCA_905475445.1. NCBI lineage: Eukaryota > Metazoa > Arthropoda > Insecta > Lepidoptera > Noctuidae > Ochropleura > Ochropleura plecta. The sequence goes on along the minus strand of FR997738.1, from coordinate 3,975,987 downwards.
GCAATAGAAGGAACATGGGTAGGTTTTAGTCAGTACAAGTCTGACACCAGAGCGGGGGAAGTTATTTGATGATTTCCCACCCCAAAAACAAAAAAAAGCTGTTGGTCTCGGCTGTCATTTGTAGATCTTTGACTTTGTTCAAGCCGATATTATAGGGGGTCGAGCCTATAATCATCAACCCAAAGTTCGTGCCGGGAGAAATTAATGATGGAATAATCAAAACCTCTTGCACAGTAGTAAAGCTTAGCATCACTACACCGATGAAACACGTACAGTCAGCAATAGCGTGTATAAACTCACAAAAATACAAACGTCATTTTCTCGTGAAAAATAAAACGAACGAATAACGAATTTTGCTTTTTTTTTGTGGATGGAAAAACATCTAATAACTTCCCCCGCTTTGGTCGGAGCGGGGTTGAGTGTCAGACTTGTACTGACTAAAACATACCTATGTTCCTTCTAGTGCCCTTTATGTTCGGGGGCCGCGGTATCTCTTTCGAACAACCCGCAACTACGGCAGGCTGTGGCAATGATTTTTACTTTAAGAGTAGATTTATTTCGTAAGTATAGCTTACAAAATACTATGTTCGTAAAACAACAAATCATTAAAACATTAGGAGGAAATCACTTCTGAATTTTGATAACTGTTTACATTTTATTGCACACGACTGTACATAGACAGGTATTACATAATATTTCTTTAAGAAAATAATGTGCAAAGTAATTTAAGTAATCATAATGATAGTATGCATATTTTAGGCCTAAGATCATAGGTCATACTTTCATAAGTCAATTGTAGGGACAGAGAGAAAACTTTGTAACAAATTGTTCATTGATGACGAAGTACGTATATGTATGACATGGCATGTATGGGCGTGTATGATGTTATGACTTACGTGTATACGAAGAAGTCATCGACCTACTTATATGAAGTTAGATGGATGTGAAGACGCATCTGCATCTATTTGCGATTGCCGTAATTACAAAGTTATTACGGGTAGTTTGGTTTGAAGAGCTGTTCAAATATGAACAAATGACAATCGAGTTCTAATCTAAGCTTTGGAAATCAGTGTATTCTAGTAATCGGGTGTCTTAGGCGCAGCCGTGACATATTAGCTTTGCTTCTTGTTTTTCTTTCCTTTTCTTTGTAGTGTTAGTGTAGTGTAGTCGTCTCACGGCGCAAGACCGACGCCTGGAGCGTTCCCCGCGGCGACTGGGTTGTTTTTTGAAATCCTTACTAATATTATAAAAGCGAAAGTGAGTTTGTTTGTTTGTTACGTCTTCACGCCTAAATGACTTAACCGATTTTGATGAATTTTGGCACAGAGATAATTGTGACCCTGGCGACGGACACTTGCAATTTTTTTTTAAAAGATTGAGATATAAGGGAGAAAGAGTTAAGAAAACGGTAAACTTAGCATTGCTTTTACAATAAATAAGGCGCAAGGGCATAAAATACAGGTAGCAGGTACCTGTAAATCAGGAAAGGGGAACTGTGTTACCCCGAATTTAACACGAGCGAAGCCGCGGGCAAAAGCTGGAAAACAAAAGAAAAACTCTTCTCATGTATCGTGGGTAGCGTTTACATACATTTAAACACACACACAAACAGCCAGACTCGGAACAACTAGCTGTCGGTAACACAAATATTTTTTGAACCCGTGACACGCGGTACAGCTGTCAATCGCTTAACTACTGCGCCAACCGCGCAGTTATGGTTTTAGGGTTTGCTTTTCGCTTGCCGCTGCTATTCAAGAGCCGCGTATCATTGATACGGTTAATACAATGTTAAGCTCTGTTTTAATCTTTGGATCAAATAGAACTTCCCCCGCTTTAAGTGGAGCGTGTAGAGTGAGTGTCAGGCTTACACTGACTAAAACCCATCCACGTTCCTTCTTTTGCCCTTTATGTTCCGGGGCCGCGGTATCTCTTTTGAATAACCCTAAACAACCCTGGCAGGCTGACATCTCTTTGAGGCCATGGAACACGAACGCACCGTCCACACGGCCGGTCATCACTAGACGGACGGACGGTTAGCTACCCATTGCTCGCCGTCTGCAGACCCGCATCTACGGTGGCCGGGAGTCGCCTTGCTGGGTCTAATGGATTACAACATGATTCATATGTTTGCATGAAATAGTGTTAAGCATAAACAATGAATCTTACTGTCATAATTTTGCATAACGTCATCCATGCGTGGGACTTGATCTGATTGAAAGATGATTGATAACAGTTTTTCAAATGAAATTAATCTTGACAACGGTATGATTGGAATCTTGTGACCTGGTTTTGATGTGATTGTTGAACTCTTAACTCCTTTTATTGTATAAAAGTGTTTTAGTGTAGTTGCAAAGTTTTTACAAATTTCTATACAGCGGTAAACATACTTCTTGTGACCCAAGAGCTAGGACCTTAGGGCTGGCTTTTACTTTGGCCAGAGGCTTAAGTGTTGCCATACAAAGCTCTTTTAATGTGTAAGTCTTGCCACACAAAGTTGCAATACGGCCAGTATTTTGGGGACATTACCAGCTGAAAGCGTTGAGGACGATTTTTTGACGATATTTATAAGTTGGTTTCTTTATGTTATATATTTTATTTTCATTTAACCCTCTATATCACTATGTAGACTTTAGGCAACATAGCGTACAAACGCGACAACATTTTTTAATAATTGATTTCCTACCTTAATATGGTACTGTAGCCTATAGTCCACATTTTGAACCAACGAGCTAATACCAAAAAATACGACTCTTGACCTTAGTGTTGCCTACAAGCAACATTCCCTATTTTTGTAATTATGTTTTGTTTGTTAAAAATAATAAAACCCAAAAATACGTGTATTTTATTTTCTTGTAATCATCTCCAATTCAAAAATCAAATAAATCCCAGTTTACGAGTGAGTGCATTAGCAAGAAAAATACTACACATCTATTAATATACACAGAGTGAAGTAAAATTATTGTGATGATGTTTTCGTTACCTTGAAATAACTTCTCCCGCTCTGGGCAGCACGGACGGGGATGTCAGACTTGTACTTACCAAAACCCATCCATGTTCCTTGTTTTGCCCTTTGTGTTCCGGGTTCACCGTATATCTTTCGACAGATGTTCCACTAAGAACTACATCTCAATTACTTTCAGTCAAAATCAAAATATATTTTTTATTTCACATAATTATGCCTACACTTATAAAACGCCGAGTGCGCGGTTCGTGTTGGTCGCTTCTTAAGGGAAACTCCATGGTTACTCTTTTAAAATCATTTGGTTTTACAATGTTGTTATTACAGTGTTAGTACTTAAGTGTGAGAGGTCGTTACATACCGAGTTTCCTCCGTGCCTCGGAAAGCACGTTAAGCCGTTGGTCCCGGCTGTCATTTGTAGATCTTTGACAGTCGTTACAGGTAGTCAGTGTTCCGAAAGTCTGACAACCAGTCTTACCAAGGGGTATCGTATTACCCAGTATTAACTGGGTTGTGGAGGTCAGATAGGCAGTCGCTCCATGTAAAATACTGATATTCAGCTGCATCCGGTTAGACTGGAAGCCGACCCCAACATAGTTGGGAAAAGGCTAGGCAGATGATGACTTAAGTATGAGAGGACAGCGTAGGCCATATATACATACATAATATAATGACTGGTACATGCGGAAACTGGTGACCTTATATGGTTTTTGTTATATACATACCATATATATGTTTGTGTATATTACGATACATGTGGAGATCTGCTTATATTATATCCTACTAATATTATAAATGCGAATGTTTGTGAGGATGGATGAATAGATGAATGGATGTTTGACTCTAAGGGCTGAAACTGCGTTAAACGGACACCCGCGCACCCCCTGGCGGGGCCCGCCAGCGGTAACACGCGCGGGCTTGTTCACTCAATAGCACTTGATGAAAAGCTTGTGAAAATGTCCTTCGTACAGAGAAAGAGGATTGTGAAACAGCAGTGTCGGTCTGTCATATGAGGTCAAGCGAATGAACCCTTTAGGTACCTGTGACAGGGTCCTTCACATACCCACAGAGCCCACGCGCGCAGACACGCGGCGGGTGTCCGTCGCGGGTGCCCGTTTAACGCAGTTTCAGCCCTTCAAGTCAAAACGGTTGAACGGATATTGATGAAATTTGGCCCAAAGGTAGATTATGGTCTGGAATAACACATAGGATACTTTTTTTCGATCATTGCGCGGGCGAAGCCGCGGGCGTCAGCTTTTATAATTTTTTTTGTGAGAGAGTCGTCAGTTGTTCGCGTAATAGGACTTTTGTTCCGAAGACGGTTTACTATACCTACAGGGTTATTTGTAAAACACCGACAACCTTGCAGGAATGTATTACAATCATCATAAACAACAACTTTTGTTCTATGATATTTTACAAAATTTTATACATTTACCAAAAACAAATCTTCAAGATTTCGTTGTCCTATCTAACACATTTCACTGATCCTGATGGTCCTGAGACGTTGCCAGTGTTTTACAAATAACCCTGTATATAATATCATGACTGTAATCTTCGTAGGATGGTGTAGATAAAAGTCTCACGTAATAGGGGGCGTACCTATTGCCATCAATGGAGCAAAAATCGAATACTGAGCAATTTTTGACTAAAAAACCCAATGTTACTTTGTCTGAGCTGGAAATTGGAAATGCACGCGGATAATCCTTACTAATATTATAAAAGTGAAAGTGACTTTGTATGTTTGTTTGTTACGTCTTCACGCTTAAATGGCTAAACCTATATTGATGAATTTTGGTATAGAGATAGTTGGGACCTTGGAATTGGACATAGGCTAATTTAAAAAAAAAGTGAGAAAAGAGGAAGAACAGGGAGAACAGTAGGTTTGCTATTACAATAAATAAGGCGCAAGGGCAAAAACTACAGGTAGCAGGTACCTGAAGATCAGGAAAGGGGAACTGTGTTACCCCGAATTTAACGAGAGCGAAGCCGTGGGCAAAAGCTAGTTACATATGTTTAATTTATTTGTTTTTGACGATTATCTTGCAGTTTGAGTACTATAAGTGACCTACACAATTGTCCTTTTTTTGGTATTGTTCGTCGTATCGTTGAGCTCCTTGAGTTATAAGTCGAGCTACACGATAACTGACAAATGCTTGAACTGAATGGACAGGTCCACACTATCTGTGTGGTGCTTTTTAAAAAGACTATTTCAGACACTAATCGGCATAGTGTAAGTTGACCAAGATTTTTGTCTGGATCTTAAAAGAGATTATGACCTCTGAGTTTGTTTCGGCTGTTTCTTCTCAAAGACCGGCCTTATCCAGTTTTTAAAAAGACGTGTAAAAGGGTTTGTAAAAACCTACTTGCAAAATGTATAATTATCATTTATCATCAAGACTCATCAGTTCAGGAGTCGCGTTGGGACCACTAAACTGCACCCAAGTTGTGTAAGCAAAATACAATAAAAAGAAAATAAAAATAGGTATAGATAGTTGCTTAATGATATCAAGATTCTTGCCAAAAACGAATGGACATTTAATTAAAGATTTTTGTTTTTTGGAAGTGCACAAGGAAGCAATAAAAGACATTTCGACAGTAATTTAGAAGGTACAGACATAACAATGTGTTTTTCAATCAGATAAAGATGCAAGTTATTGGTCACAATTCAGTTACATCATTGATTTTGTAGCAGTTGATTTTAGTCTAGCTTTTACTGCTCACAGCGTTGCTCCCAAATAACGTGACTATCTGTTGGTGACATAATTTTCAAAATCGGTTTAGTAGATTCAGAGATTATCTCCTATTACCTCACAACGTTATAATCTTTCTCCTTATCTTATACTAGCCATTTTTTTTTTTTTTTTTTTTTTTTTTTTTTTTTTGGGGTGGGAAATCATCCAATGACTTCCCCCGCTCTGGGCGGAGCTGGGGGGCATGTCAGACTTGTACTGACTAAAACCCACCCATGTTCCTTCTATTGCCCTTTACGTTCCGGGGCCGCGGTATCTCTTTCGAACAACCCGCAACCCCGGCAGGCGGAGGCTCTGGCAAGCCCCTCTGCTTTGCTGACTCTCTTTGAGGCGCGCGTGAAACACGAACGCGCCGTCGACACGGCCTGTCGTCAATCGACGGACGGACGGCGAGCTACCCATTGCTCACCGTCCACAGGCCCGCATCTACGGTGGCCGGAAGTCGTCTCGCGGCGCCCGGCGCCATGGGCGTCTCCCGCGGCGGCTGGGTTGGGCAGATGTTCTCTCCCTCAATCGCCCGGCCACCTCCTTCGCTAACATTACTGCTTCGCAGAAGGTGGTGACCGCTTCCCATTCCCTCTCGCTCCGGACCATGGCCTGAACCAGGGCCGGACGCGAGAGATCTCCGCCGCCGATCGCCTCCACGAGGGCACGGCGGTGCTCCGCCCAAGCTGGGCAGACCGCCACTGTGTGCTCCACCGTGTCCTCCGGGCGATCGTCACAATGGTGACACCCAGGCATCTTATACTAGCCTTTGCCCGCGGCTTCGCTCGCGTTAAATTCGGGGTAACACAGTTCCCCTTTCCTGATTTGCAGGTACCGTCTACCTGTAGTTTTTGCCCTTGCGCCTTATTTATTGTAATAGCAATGCTAAGTTTTCCTTTTTCTTCTCTCTTTCTCCCTTAATTCACACTTTTTTAAATAAAAATTAAGCCTATGTCCGTCTCCTGGTTCCCAACTATCTCTGTACCAAAATTCATCAAAATCGGTTTAGCCATTAAAGCGTGAAGAGGTAACAAACAAACAAACAAACTCACTTTCGCTTTTATAATATTAGTAAGGATCCTATACAGGTTCCATTATTTTCCTTTTGACATACAGAACCCTAAAAAAGTAAAAAATGGCAACAGACAGACAGGGAGACAGTTTTTATGCATTTAAATTTTCGTACGGATATTAGTTAAGATGGTAATATATGGTAATAATACCACAGTATGGTCAAATATGGTAATTTTGTCTGCATTTCCGGTTTGCACTGTGGCAGTTGTATATTTAAGATTATATTTATGCAGATTTAGTTGAGTGTATAATATATTATTTGCATACAATTTATGTGTTCGGTGTGATATAATTTATAGTGTGTTACCTAATGCGTCTGGTACATCTTATTTTGGTGAGTCATTGAGTCAAGTTTTTAGTCTGTCTACCAAAGAATCGTTAAATAATACATTTTTATTCTAGTGGGCAAACGTTGTCATTGCAGCCAGCGTGGAATTAACGATGTTAATTTCTTGATAAAATATAATCTTCTTATATAGGTACATATAATATATTTAAAACTAGCTTTTGCCCGCGGCTTCGCTCGCGTTAAATTCGGGGTAACACAGTTCCCCTTTACTGATTTGCAGGCACCTGCTGCCTGATGTTTTTGCCCTAGCGCCTTATTTATTGTAATAGCAAAGCTAAGTTTTCCCTTTTCTTCTATCTTTCTCCCTCATTTCTCGCTTTTTTTTTAAAAGAGGCTATTTAAAAAAAAAGAGTAGGATATGAGGGAGAAAGAGGGAAGAAACGGGAAAACTTAACGTTGCTATTACAAATCAATAAGGCGCTACCGAATTTAACGCGAGCAAAGCCGCGGGCAAAAGCTAGTTGACCATATACTCAAGTCTGTAGTTCTCTGAAGCTGTAAAAACAACAAGAACTTTTTAAGTCTACGCATTCAAAAGATATGATCTTTTATGTCGCTAGTTTGTATGGAACCCTTTGGGCGCGAGTTTGACTCTCAGTCACTCTTGTTAAGACAAAGGGTTTTGACAGACTGACATACGGACAACAAAGAATCCAATAAGGGTTCTGATTTTTCCTTTTGAGGTACGGTGCCCATAAAACCAAAAAAAAACAAAAAAAATCCACATGAGCGGCTATTTTTAACCGACTGCGCGCTGCAAAGGAGGGTTGAGTAGGTCTGGACGTATAAAAAAAAAAATAATCATTTATTTCAGACTTATCTTGCGATTACATCCATATTTGTTAGTAGAATACAATTAAAAAATAATAAACATGAGTGCACACAATAAGTGGTGGACTTCCCGATGATGGCTGCAAACCACTATACGACTGCATGCAGCCATTAAAATCTAGAACGGCTCACACTCCTATAATGGGTCCCGACTGTTCATAGTTCCAGATTACAGTACTTGTTTTGTTTATAAAAGGTGTGTAGTTTGGTTCACTTTTTACACAGTCCGATTTTTTCTTAAATATTTTTTTAAACAGCTTCATCGTTTTCATGAAATAGATGCTGCCAACAACACCCTACTAACACCGACCTCTTACAAAACATACAACAATCTTACCAAACAGATAACAAATGAACATCAACCTTACAAAATAAGCAATACCAACATTACAATACGATAATATCGATCAACATAACTCCAACGATATATCGACGATAATATTCGTCATGTCGCTCCATACAACTCTTCCTTCCTACCAACTCTGTGGTTTGATAAAAGTGATGCGATTGTGTATTGAGTAATGTTCTTTTTGAATGGTTATGTAAATGTTGTATTGTGTTTTTAAATCTGTAATTGGGAATGATATTGCGACGTAATGCACCGAATCAACGCAGGATGGATGAAATGGCGACAGGTCACTGGAACAACTTGTGACTCACGGATGCACCTCAAGTTAAAGGGGAAAATATACAAGTCCGTGATTAGACCTGTTGTACTTATGGGTCAGAATGCTGGGCTGTAAAAAAGGTGGATGAAGATGAAGGTGGAGGAAAGGTGGAGGATGTGTGGAGTGACAGGAATGGATAAAGTAAGGTATGAGTATATTAGAGGAAGCTTCAAAATTACGCCTTCTTGGTATGGACAAGCAATGATGGATGAATGCAATTAATGTGATAATAATATTCTAAGGTTAAATAAAACCTAGTCCGGTTTGCTGGCCTTGATATTATTACGCCAGTCTCACAAAGGTTCATTCAACTTTGATACCGCGAATCTAGTTAACCAAGTTAAGAACAAACCGCTGCCCGCTAGCATTTACTTAATTTTATAAGCTTTTTAAATAACCCAATGACATTGTTAGGGTTCGATCCCGCAAGAAACAATTTTATTTGTATGACCTACAGGTAATTGTTTCGGGTCTGGCTGTTTGTGTATGTGAGTTTGAATGTTTGTAAACGTACCCACGATACAGGAGAAATTACAAGTGTGGGGCAACGTTTTTAAAACAACTGCAATTCTGACCCACGCACCGAGAGTTCCGTACAAACTTGCGACGTAAACAGCCATAGCTTTTGACTGCGTAGACTTACAGACTTGATTTTTATAGTTCCAAAAGACCACTTGAGTATATGGTTTTAATTTCAACTCGTTACCTCTACGCGTTCCTGAGATAAAGGGCCTTGACAGATAGATAGACAGACTGACATCAAAGTGATCCTATAAAGGTTTTGTTCTTTTCCATTTGAGGTAGATATGGAACCCTAAAAAGAAAAGAAACGATAAAACAACACGACGTTCTTACAAATATACGGCAAATATAAAGTACAGACGCCAGCAGGTCAAGCTACCCGAAACTTGAACCTAATACTTTAGAAATAAAGTCGAAAATCTATCAAAGAAATCTGACAGATTGTAGTAGCTTGATGTGCAGGCGTCTGTCCAATAAATTGTGCCGTGCCTCGGAAAGCACGTTAAGCTGTTGGTCCCGGCTGTCATTTGTAGATCTTTGACAGTCGTTACAGGTAGTCAGTGTTCCGAAAGTCTGACAACCAGTCTTACCAAGGGGTATCGTATTACCAAGTATTAACTGGGTTGTGGAGGTCAGATAGGCAGTCGCTCCATGTAAAATACTGATATTCAGCTGCATCCGGTTAGACTGGAAGCCGACCCCAACCTAGTTGGGAAAAAGGCTAGGCAGATGATGATAAAGTACAATAAATTTTACTTATCTAAGCTCCTACAAAACTTTTTTTTACTTATCTAAGCTCCTACAAAACTTTTAAACTTATCTACTATTCGCAAAATGTTTTCCAAATTTAAACATTACGAATCAAATTCTAATCTTATTATCTAACAAAAATCCAATAATCTCTAAATCATCTCACAAAAAAAAAAAAATAGATTGGAAGTAATCGTAAAACATAAAATATCCGATAGGAAATAACTTCCTTTCTAAATTGTACAGTCGTGAGGTCAAGTGTCATAATATGACAACGCACTGTTACGTAAAGTGATGTGCAACAGTGATACTGAGTGTTCTCCGCATACATCTTGTTTATGTAACTGACTGTACATCTTTGGGTTGTAGACGAGCGTTTTTGGGAGATAGGAATCTGATAAAAATCTTTTCTTTGTATTGGTTACTGATTTTAAGGTTTTTTATTGTGTAAAGATTTGGAGCTTTTATGTAACAAAGTCGTTTACATAATTAATAGCTCTTCACAGCTAAAATAATAAAAAAAACGAGCAATTCTCAGATCTACCGAATATCTTTCATTTTTATTCTTTTTAAAAAATTTTGCTCCTCACGAGGAAGTTCTCCTGTATCGGGGGTGCGTTTACAAACATTTAAACTCACATACAGAAATAGCCAGACCCGAAACCACTACCTGTACATCAGACAAATATTTGTACCGTGCGGGGATCGAACCTGCCACAAGCAGCGTAGCAGTTGATCGCTCAGCCACTGCGCCAACCGTGCTGTCAAAACAAAAATACATATATAGAAAGTTTCCTAAAAATCGGTCAAGCTGTTTTGGAGGAGTATGGATATAAAAACTGTACATGAGAACTTTATACATACTTATATAAGATTCAATTATACGGGACAATCAAAAACCAAATCAATTCATAACTAACTAGTTGGTGTCGATAAAATTGTAACCTATCAAACGTAGCAATAATATCAATTTTTGCTTATCTACTTAAATCTTAGCAAGAGACGAACAAGGTATCTTTTTCTATAATTTTTTATTTCTTTAAAACAAAGTTTCTTTACAAGTAGAATATTATATATCTTTGGTAGGTATTAATAAGTCAGAAGTGCACATAATATAGACAAAAAAAACTTAAATCCTGAAAAAGATCTAAACATAAAAAAAGATTAGGATAGGCATAGTTTAGCAAACTGCCGAGCAGCTAGTTCCCGACGCTGAGATATAGTATTGCCAATATAAGCGACCTTAATTAATGCGACCAGAATGAAGATAGCCAATCTGTGCTTCATAAATCCCTCATTAGGTTAAAAATGCATCACAATGGAAGCGAAAATTTATATTCTAAATCCATGCTAATATTATTAGTGCGAAATTAACTAATTTTGCTGTCTGACCTAATAAATCAAGGACCGAGTTATAGTAATCTTATTCTGGTAGTTCATGAAATATTTTTTGAACTTCATCGCGAGTGAAACCGCGGGCAAAAGATTCTCAAAAATAAATAAATTATGCTCATTATTATCTTAGTCACACAGTTCCGATCAGATTCACTTTCAATACATTAAAACTATAAAATTATACAGTTATTCACGCCATTAAATAAACGGGTTAAAAATAACATAATAAAACCGTTTTATGGCCCAAGTTTTGCAATGAGATGTTAGTCTGAATTAATTAATAGGATTACACGAACAATAGACCTATGTGTGAACTTAATGTGTGGGAAACGAATTATATCCGTTTCTTTACATTATAAATATATGCATATTTATGCAATGAAGTGTTGTTTTAGGCTATCGTAAATCGATTTTGTAATGTATAGTTTAAACAATAAGATGAGTAATTGTTGTGTTACATAATAATTGCTATTATTGGTGCGGCGTGTTGCATTTGTTTATTCTTATTCTTTATTGCACACAAAACTTAAAATATACACACAAATTGCAATACTAAGCTAACTGTTAACCCGTACCTGTTAATGTTTTGAATTATGATTAATAGGCACATAATTATTTAAAAAAAAAAATTGCCCCCCACTAGGGATTTCTCTTGTATCGTGGGTGCGTTTAAGAACATTTAAACTTTCATACACAAACAGCTAGACCCGAAACAACTATCTGCAGGTTATACAAATAATTGTTCCGTGCGGGAATCGAACCCGCGATACGCATCGCAACAGTCAATCGCTTAGCCACTGCGCCAACCGTGTCGTCAAATACCTACTTTTATTATTATTATTAAGTGAAAAAACGCTGTTTTAAAACCGCAGCGTTACAACCGCCCGTCTACCAACACTGAACTCTAACAATTATTGCATCAGAGGTCAAAATGACCTAAAAGCTTTAAAACAATAGTTTTCTCCTCACATAGTTCTCACTCGTAAAATAGCAAGTTTTAACCCTACTGAATTATTAAAATAAAAGAAGGTGTCATGCTCATCCGGGTATGACAAAAAAATGTGACCATTGTGATGGTTATGCACACAATGGCCCACGATGGGCCGCGTTTGTTTGTGATTTAAGACAGTTTGTTTGGCTGGAAATGATCAATGGGCGTCGAAGTAAGACAGATCCATCAATTACATAAGCCTTCGCTTGTGTCGACGGGAGATAAGTACTTTATTTATTAAGTAATAATAATAAATAAAGCGCTTACGACGCACGCCCCGTGCCGCTGCGCTTCAGTCCCGACTCCTTCAAGCAATACTATGCATTTCCTTAAGGAGATAACGCTTACAATAGTTTGACATTGTTGTTGCTGGCCGTTACGCTGCCATGTCTGTGTGAATTGAGCCTTAGGACGAAAAGTGGTCAGGTGCATGTGTCCTCGATGGTACATACAATGCATTTTGTCCTTTATGCTCGTGACTGAAGGATTATTTTGTATTATTACGAATAAGGTGTTATTTGATGTGTGACTTGAGGCAATGAATTAGCAAGTTCAGAGGGAAACGTGTTACGTTCGTTTAGGTTTGAATGAAAGTAAAAGTCATTATGTATTGACTTGTAGCAATATTGACATACCCTAGTCACAGTGAGATTGCAGTCAAAAGCTTGTGGTTATAAAACTAACCTTTTATCAACCCTCTGTAAGGTTAACGCACCGAGAAAGACACGGTTGGCGCAATGGCTGAGCGATCAACTGCTGCGCTGTGTGTCACGGGTTCGATCCCCGCACACACACAAACAAATATTTGTATGACCTACAAGTAGTTGTTTCGGGTCTATCTGTTTGTGTATGTGAGTTTAAATGTTTGTAAACGCACCCACGATACAGGAGAAATTCCTAGTGTGGGGCAACGTTTTTTTTTTAAATAGAATAGAATAGAAAGCCTCTTCTCATACGAATTGATCACTGTTCTTGCTCATCACTAGCTCTGCCCAGCTTTCACCAGCTGATCAGCTTTTAAGTGTCATAGTGTGATGTATGTTTGTTACTCTTTCACCTCAAAACGGCTGAACGGATCTTGATGAAATTTGGCACAGAGGTAGATTATGGTCTAGAATAACGCATAGAATACTTTTTTTCGATATCACGAGGGTGAAGCCGCGGGCGCCAGCTAGTAATATTTAGATTCGAACCAGTAGTTTGTCAGATGGTGCGTTTGTTTTAAATTCAACTTGATACATCTACGCGTTACTGACATACGGTCTTGACAGACAGATGGACAACAAAGTGATCATGTAAGGGTTCCCCTTTTTTTCTTTTGAGGTACTGAACCCTGAAACAACCGAAATATTATTGATTCTCATTAGGAGGTTTTCGTATTGTGTAGTGTGATATACAGCGTGTTGTTTTGCATCCTCGTCAAATTCAAGGACGTAACTATGCTAATGATTCTCGATCCGAATCGATAATAAAATAAGTAGGTTTTTTTTTTTTACTTTTTTCGTATTTTCAGAAATCGGTAAGTGCACACAGGTGCGTGCATGCCGCTGTATGATACGTATGCGCCGACGCTCACGCAAACTGTTCTGTGTGTTCTGTAGGTGATTCTCTACTTTTGAAGTGAAATATTCTGTAATACTGTTAAATTTAAACACACAGAGACAGATCATAAAAGCGCCGTATATTATTATTGATCAGGTACCGTAATTTTCATTGATTATTTATGACTTTTACTAGCACCTCCTAAATTTTGACGAGGATGCAAATCAACATATTGTATACAAATAAACGTAGCAAGCCACTCGACGGCTACGTCCGCAGCAGTCCTAAACTAGCCTTCCTGGCGATTGGACGGTCCCTTCGAGTTGCACACTCCTTACTGCTACCCTACCATGACGTCTTAAAACAGATTTTCTTCCACTGAGGGAAAGAGACAGAGCTATACAGGGTGACTAGCACCATCTCTTTCTTACACAGGAATAAGAACTGCTATAAGATGTCATGGTAACCTTTCTGTTCATTTAGTGTTTTATTCATCTAAACCACCAAAGTCAAACTTGTTTGACTTTGGTGGTTTAGTGAACACCACATGTAGGATAGATTTTTTGTTTTTTTTTTTATGTTTTTCAAAATAAAAGCATTCTGTCAAAATTATGTGTTAAGAGGTCTTGGCGTTTAATAGTCGTATTGCGTATTAATTATCCTTTAAGACCGATAACCATCGTTCTACATACACAATACTTTTGAACAAGTTATTCATTTTCCTATCCAATGATCTACATTCTAAGTCTAACGCTAACGTGCGCGTTTACGTTAACGTTGCATCACACATCTCACGTTACAAGTTAAGTAATTGTTCATTGTTGTGTGGGTTCGATTCCCAGGCTTATCAAACAATAGATTTATCAGGCTGTTATGCTAATTAGACCTTGACATGATTTAGTTTGATTTTTGATTGAAAAGGGTAGTTGTGGAATGGTGTCGATTAAATCCTACTATAATACTTCCTACTTATATTATACCCTACTATCTTACTTCTTACATTATAAATGCGAATGTTTGTGAGGATGGATGTATGGATGTTTGTAACGCTTTCACGCCAAAACGGCTGAACGGATCTTCATGAAATTTGGCACAGAAGTAGGTTGTGGTTTGGAATAACACATAGGATACTTTTTTTCGATATGACGCAGGCGAAGCCGCGGTCGCCATTGCAGCTATCTTACTAATACTATGTTACTCTTTCACGACAAAACAGCTGAACGGATCTTGATGAAATATGGCACAGAGGTAGATTATGGTCTGGAATAACACATAGGATACTTTTTTTACGATATCATGCAGGAGAAGCCGCGGGCGCCAGCTAGTATATTGACGTTTGTGTGTGAATTGCAAGTGCTATGCTTCCACATTTACTGCTGGCTTCTCTGTTCCCTGATCATTATAATCTGGACTCTCTTCGAAGTTTAAGTGAATCAGTCTCTTCTATGCAAGTGTGATCTACTCTAGGCCGAAGCGAGGATGTGAAGCGATGATGCCGCTTCACACCAAGCGACTAGCGGTAAAAAGCAAGATATTTATTGAAAAAAAAAAATGATTTTGTTTTTATTTTGCAATACTGCAATAGTTTGAGTCTTACATACATAACATCGTCTGTTGAAGTTTTCAAGAGATAAAGCAGAGGTTTACCTCATAAAACACCCACGTTTGCTAGTTATGTTTAAAGCCCATGTAAAAGCGAGCGAGCCTATTGTCATCAACTAGGCACGGATGCAGAATCCGTGGCTGCTAAATTCTTGATAGAAAAACCTAACAACACTATGCCCCCCTGGGAACCGAACCTAGGACCACTTGTGACCTCTAGACTAAGGAAGCAGTCAACATATTCCTGAATCTCTACTTCTCTTCTTTCACGTTTAGTTATTATAGCTTCCAAAATTAGTATTCAGTAAAAAAATACTTTATTTATTTATTTATGCACACACAAAATACATGACAGGACATTACATTAAGACAGAAGAGCACAAAGGTACAGCTTATTTCATAAGAAATTTTGTTCCAGCAGACCTGCGAGAGGAAAGTTGGATAAGACATGTAGACACAGTGTGTGGAAAAGATAAAACAGAAGATTTTAAATTATCAATCATATAATAAACTTACGTACAAATAATACACATATACAAATAAATACTGAGATAGTATAGTTTTTTTAATATAAAACTTTGTTTTTTTCCAGATGGTGCGCATATGCGCTGTGGTGGCGCTGTGCGCGTTCGTCGCGGTCGCCAGTGCAGCTGAGAGCTCATCTCGTTTCCGTAAGTATCTACTTGATATAATACAGTAGGATATAATTATTTAATTATACGTACAGTCAGCAAAAGAGCAGGTTCGACAGAAACAGTAACATAAAAAATCTATTAATGTTTTCGAATAAATTTAACTTTATTTGAAAGAAAACAAATAGTTCATCGAATAAATTTAATTTGAATTGAAGACGTCCATTGCTTTTTATATTTCAAGAGTCTTGTTACTTCTCTTTTGCTGACTGTACTTCAAAGGGAAGAAAGAATCACAAAGGAAATTAACATACATTTAATTAAACAAATGAAAATTTAACATAAAAATCTAAACAATAATAAAGGAAGAAAACATATTTATTAATAACATAGTCGCAATTACGACGAGCAAACAAAAAAAAAACTTGAGAGGTGTCAAGAGACACCCGGATAGAACGAAGTTATTATTTATTATGTACAAAAAACCTGTATACACTCAACAAAAATAATCGTCGCGACACCACACTGTTCAATGCGCAATAGAAAGACGAAACGAAAATAACTGGCTTGCTTTCTATGAGAGAGAGAGAGAGAGAGAGAGAGAGAGAGAGAGACAGAGAAACACGCGCACGCCGCACGGCTTACAACTATAGCAAAAAATGTCGTTACAACTTTTGGTCTTATTTTTTTTCCGTCTAGTCCCCTTTCGCAACGCGCGATGAGTAACTTCGTTCCAAAACATTGAACATACAAATCACCATAAAGTTTTATAAATACTGGCACAAAAAAGTAGTTTGCACGCCTATTAACAATAGGCGTGACGAAAGATTTTAAAATCCTCTTCCATAATGTGGGTACACTTTTACTATTTACAAAAAAGCCTTTATTTCGGTAATAAACTTAAGTTTAACAAAGTTTGAAGCCATTTTTCTCATAAATTTTCAATAGTGCCCGAAAACAGCTCGCATGTGTCATGGCGTCGGCATGACGTCACAGTTAAATAAAAATGACATTGTTTCTATAACAACGTCCCATAAATCACATAACCGTGACGTCATACGCTGTGATCGGTGTTTCAGTCAAAATGGCCGATTGCAGTATTTTAATGTTTTATTTTATTGAAAATCTTAATAATCTGTTATTTTTAAATAAAACTAAACCTGTGTTTACTTTTTTTTTAATATGACTTCTCCCCTGTCATCACTGAATCAGCGATTTTTTTATACCGTCGTCATGCCTATTAAAAGTAATTTAATAGTTAATAGAACACTTTATGCGAAGAGCACCCTACACAATTCCCTTTTTTCTTTTTTTTTTGGTGTGGGAAGTCATCAAATAACTTCTACCGCTCTGGGCGGAGCGGGGGGAGTGTCAGACTTGTATTATATGTTCCTTCCATTGCCCTTTACGTTCCGGGGCGACGGTATCTCTTTCAAACAACCCGCAACCCCGGCAGGCGGAGGCCCTGGCAGGCCCCTCTGCTTACACAATTCCCTTATTTCTACATTCGTATCGATTTTCACATGGCATGCGTTATAAAGAGTATCCTACTAATATTATGAAAGCGAACCTTTGTGGGGATGTATGTAAGTATGTTTGTTGCTCTTTCACGCAAAAACTACTGAATGGATTAAACTTCACAATAATATAGCTTACATATCAGAATAACATGGGCTACAATACATAAAGAAAATATAATAAAAATCTTTATTGTATAATTTGAGACAATCACAAAGAGTAACCTAATTATAACCTACAAGTCAACAGTTGTGAAATGAAAATGTGAAATGGTAGATGTGACTGATAGGTTTTTTGAAAGAGTTTGATTGTCTTCGGACTGATTCGCCCTATCCCCTCGTACTAGTAAAAACTGTATCACGAGCGGATAGTCTTCCTCACCCTTAGAACAACAAATTCCCACAAGGTTCCCGTTTCAAGTCACATAATTAGGCACATACAGTATAACAGGTAACATAGTACAGTTATTGTTTTAATCAAGTTACATACATTATTGGTATTTTCTGTGTTGTATTGTGTTAGGGTTTGTGTATGTGTATAGGTATGGGTATGTGTATAGGTATGGGCATATGTGTATAAGTAAATGTTTTACGAATGCTTTTGTATGTTTGTGTACAGTGATGTGCTTTCTGACTTTATCTATGTTCCCTCACTATATCATTTTTTTAAGTAGATTTTCGGTGTTGTAATAGTCTAAAGATATATTGTATATTCTATCACCACAAGAGTGAAACCACGGGGCGCAGTTAGTTTTGTTATAAATACTAAACTAGGAATACTGAAACAATAAAAGCAAAAAGAAGTTCAATTTTAACTTACCTTTTAAACCTTCGACCTTTTTGGTGAGAGTTATCGAGATTTTAACTGTATAACTAACAGGCTTTTTGAGATACAGCCTGATGATAGACGGACAGACAGCGGATTCTTAGTCGTGATCATATCAAGGCTCAAATTTCTAAAAAAACTTCAGTTTCCATGACAGTTATGAGGGAGGGCCCTGGTGACCCGTAATACAGGTTTTTTACTGAAACCTACTTCAGGTACCAGTCTCTCACAAAGTTAACGTTTCGGCCATGCATTTCTGTAAAGTTATTTATTTAAACTTCATGTAGAATAGTGGTACATAGGCGGACTTAATGCCATATACTCATATAGCATTCTCTACCAGTCAACCTTTGGGTAAAATACGACACCATTTTGATAGGGTACAAAAATATTTAGATACTAGCTTATGCCGTTAAATTCGGGGTAACACAGTTCCCCTTTCCTGATTTACAGGCACCTGCTACCTGTAGTTTTTGCCCTTGCGCCTTATTTGTTGTAATAGTAATGATTAGTTTTCCCTTTTCTTCCCTCTTTCTCTCTCAAATCTCAATCCTTTTTTTAAAAAAAGTAGCTAAAGTAAACTATCTCTGTACCAAATATTATCAAAATCGGTTCAACCATTAAGGCGTGAATAAACAAACAAACTCACTTTCGCTTTTATAATATTAGTAAGGAAGTAAGGATTGTCAAAAACTTAAACTTACAAGCAAAGTAGAGGAAGTGTGAAGTCTGGGAAAGATTTTCTTAGCTTAAGTGCCCAGCTTACCACACTGTTGTGGTCGTAAAAGTCAACTGCGGTGATAAAATATACACATTACATGTAATCGGAAAACGTCATTTTAGTTACTAGTGCAACATAACTTGTCTTGACGTTAAAATAAATATCGCAAGGGATATTAAAATCGTAGGTCCTTTTTTTTCGAATGGAAAATCATCAAATAATTTGGAAGGAGGAAGGCAGTGTCAGACTTTTACTGAATAAAACCTTTCCATGTTCTTTCTTTTGCCCTTTATGCGAACAACTCTCTTTCGAACAAACCACAACCCCGGTAGGTATTGGCCTTAGTGGCACCTTCTGCTTTGCCGACACCTCTTTGAAGCGCGCGTGTAAGACAAACGCGAGGTTGACTCGCTACCCACTGCTCACCGTCCATAGAGCTCAATGTCCTTTACGACAACATTTAAATAAAACTTAAGCTGCTTAAAAGTAGAAAATTCTACTTCCTATCCCTCCCATTCTACTTTGCTACTAATATTATAAATGCGAATGACTGTTAGGATGGATGGATGGATTTATGTATGTTTGTTACTCATTCACGCCGAAGCGGCTGAACGGATCTTGATGACATTTGGCACAGAGGTAGACTATAGTCTGGAATAACACATAGGAAACTTTTTTTCGATATGCGGGCGAAGCCGTGGGCGCCAGCTAGTATTAATATAAAACATCCAAAGTAAAAGCGAAACAAATCAATTCGTTAGCTTAAATATGTTTGCAGAACTCACACAATAAAGGACACCAAATAGAGCCTAGTCTGAAACGAGACAAGAACAAAATTGTAGAGATTTTTTATGTAGCAGAAACGTTACAAATGTAACGTGGTAAATTGATTTGAGCTTGAAAATACATAATAGAACGCCAAAGCCTTCAAAGCCAGTAAGAATGCATAATAAGCTTCATACAAACAGGTTTCTACACAATCTCAAACTTTTGGGCTCATTATGAAATTTTCAATCGCGTGAATGGTACGACGATTGTGCGATCGTTGTGTCGATCGTAAAAACTACAGATATTGTCAAAGTTATCTCATTATTCAATATTTCTTGTGCTTGTAGGTGAGGTAAACGTGTAATTAATATACTTATTTCGTCAGTTATGTTTTAAGTTCAATTAAATTATAAATATTTAAGAGTAGGTACTATAAAATTTATACCTACTAACGTATTTAGAAGCATTTTTAGTAGTAGAGGAGCTCGTGGCTAAATAATAGCAGCCGCTCAGTTCGATCTTTAGGTTAAGCCGCGCTTGCCTAGGTTGGTCTGTGGATGGGTGACCACCCGTTACATACCGAGTTTCCTCCGTGCCTCGGAAAGCACGTTAAGCTGTTGGTCCCGGCTGTCATTTGTAGATCTTTGACAGTCGTTACAGTAGTCAGTGTCCCGAAAGTCTGACAACCAGTCTTACCAAGGGGTATCGTATTACCCAGTACTAACTGGGTTATGGAGGTCAGATAGGCAGTCGCTCCAAGTAAAATACTGGTATTCAGCTGCATCCGGTAAGACTGGAAGCCGACCCCAACATAGTTGGGAAAAGGCTAGGCAGATGATGATTTAGAAGTATTTTTATTTACAACTAGCTGCACCCCGCGGTTTCACTCGTGTGGTGATAGAATATAAGTACAATATATCTTTATGAATTGTAGCCTATGTGTTATTCTGATATATAAGCTCTTTGTGAAGTTTCATCAAAATCCATTCTGTAGTTTTTGCGTGAAAGAGTAACAAACATCTATACATCCATACAAACTTTCTCCATACAAACAAACTCACATACCTTAAGTTCCTCCGTAAGGACTTAACGGACATTCGAGAGGCGTATAAAGACTATATGGATAACCTTATACACGTCCCAAGCACGCCTCAAAGAGATGTCAGCAAAGTAGAGCAGCCTGCCAGGCCACCACCTGCCAGGATTGCGGGTTGTTCGAAAGAGATACCGCGGCCCCGGAACGTAAAGGGCAATAGAAGGAACATGGGTGGGTTTTGAAGTCCCATCCACAAAAAAAGGGGTGAAAAAATGACTGGCGAAAAGTCCATTCTCTAACGTAAAGTATAAGGTTATGTTTATTAGAAAGAGGCAATCTGTCGTTTATCGATTTCGCATATCTCGATTTGCATAAATTCGGATAATCGATTAATTTTGCGATTAATTCGGTGCCAAACATGACGCTTTTGCAAATTACACTTTTTAATGTAAGCTTAAAAATAAAATCTCTATTAATATAATGATTATGCACGACAAAATTAATTAGATTCGTATGGTGATTGATTAGAGAAATATACCTTATCAGTCGAAATCGTAATTAATTGTATTTATTTTTTGAAGTTAAGCGTATATTACACAGAAGTCCTCATTAAGGTGACGTCAAACCTGCTGGTCTAAAATGGCAGCTTAAGCAGAATCATAATCCTTACTAATATTATAAAAGCGAAAGTTAGTTTGTTTGTTTGTTACTTCTTCACGCCCAAATTGTTAGCCATTTAGGCGTGAAGACGTATAACGCTAAGTTTTCCCTTTTTTTCCCTCTTTCTCCCTCACATCCCACTTTTTTTTTTTTTTTTTAAATTAGCCTATGTCCGTCTCCTGGTTCCCAACTATCTCTGTACCAAAATTCATCAAAATCGGTGTAGCCATTAAAGTGTGAAGAGGTAACAAACAAACAAACTCACTTTCGCTTTTATAATATTAGTAAGGATATTTTCTCTCTGTCTTCTTGTCACCGAAATCTTTATCTCTGTTAAAAAAAAAAACTGTCAGTGCGCATGCACAGTCACGGAGAAAATTCTTCATTTATTTCTATTGGATCTTAATTGAATTGAGCGTTGTGCCAAAACGTACCAACCCACATCTATATTTTCTTCTTTCTCTCATATTCCGTAGTTACAGTTATAATATTGGATTTTAGGCACTTAGTCCAGTCATTTTAGGCATTTTAAACTCCAATCTTACCATACACATAGTTATCATTACACATATTACCTATACTGTGATAATCAAGTTTAATAATATTTTTAGTATTTAAATTCAAAATCTTTCGTACTGACAACTTACCTACATAATATTCGCCGCACATTTTCTCGACATCCGTGTGTCACTAGCAGGATTCAGTAGAATACCAGCGTCAGGTAATCTACCTGGCATTATGCTGAGCTGGACTCCTTTTTGGTGCAATTTTGAGACACACACCGCCCAGTAATGGGCGACCCTAATAAATATATGTGATGTGTCTAAATGCCTATGGGTCGATTTAACTTAGTCTACCTTACTTTTTTTTTAATGTGTTCCTTTTTTTTCAGTTTTGTTTTTAAAAAAAAATCGGTCCATTAACCGCGGCGTAATCGATGTACATACATAGAAAAAAAAAAAAACATACCGGCCGAATTGAGAACCTCCTCCTTTTTGGGAAGTCGGTTAAAAAACTAAATATTAATTCTTGTATTGTGTCTTTTGTTGCATCAAATAAATGATTTATCTATCTATCAATCTGGGAAAAATCCTAGTGAGCTGAATTTTTGAAAACATTACGGTGTTGTTATGAAGATGTGAAAAATCGACATAGATATCGTGCCGGCTTTAAAAGTTACAAAGGTCACGAAAATCAGTTTTTCCCAAACAAAATCGGCTCACTAGGAATTTTTCCCCAGATAAAACCTAAAATGACTGGACTAACTGATTAACTGAAATCTGAGGAAACGTAGTTTGAATGTAAAGTAAATGCGAAAATTTTTGAATCGAAAATACAGTTGTACCATAATTGAATATATCACTAATATGCTAGTTGTGTAATGTTGTTGTGGTACATTAAGAATCATCCATAGATTTGAATATATTTTTATAAATTTTTGAATCGAAAATACAGTTGTACCATAATTGAATATATCACTAATATGCTAGTTGTGTAATGTTGTTGTGGTACATTAAGAATCATCCATAGATAGTCTAGTCAACAAGTGCTTTTTTAGTCAAAACTTTTTAAAAAACTCGGAAAAATATGGTTGAGGGCTCATTCGATTCGGGATCGAATCTAGAAAGTTTTTGAAAAAATTCAAGACCCGCTCGAAAAAATTGCAAAAGTTATTAACAAATTAGTAAACAAAAAAAAAGGGGTTTAGTTTTTTTGGTATATCTCGAAAACTAATTGATATATTTTGATTTTGAAAAAAGATTCTAAAAGAGGAGAAAATTTCCTAAAAAAACTCCCAACTTGCGAAATTGTAGGACCAATATTAAAAATTTTACAGGGAGCTGAAAATACGCCTGAAAACGGGTACTCGGGTTTCCGCAAGCCACGCCCCCTTCGAGCGCTTTAATGAAAAATATTATTTAAACATATTAAATGTTGATATTAAAATTTGAAAAAATTCAGACATGTACAGGACAAATTAAAGAATGAAATGCCGTAGAAAAAATATTTTTATCGCGATTTTATAAAATGTTATCCATAAATTAATTAACAATTTCTTCCGACTGGGCTATAAACATTGCAAGTTGCATAATTGTTAAACCAGAAATCTCAATTTTTTTTCCTCTCGTGGAGCTATTCTTCAAAGATTAAAGAAAGGATTTCCGTTGAGTAAATAAAAAAATTGTTAATTTTCGATTTGTTATTAACAAATTACCTAGGCGGCAAATTAAATATTTAAATAAATGTTACAAGAATTATTATTTTTTCCAATGTCGATGATCATTCGTTTTTCTATCAATAAAAGCTACCTAAAAATATTTTTTTATAAATTTTAATTCTTTTTGTTTATAAAATTGTTATAAACAAATAGATTATTTATAAGATAATTGAAATTTTTTTTTTGAAAATAGATTCCTCGTAAAAAATTATGAATTTTAAGATAAAAAGCGATCCTTAAAAAAAATTTTTTATTGATAAAAAACCGTTTTGTTAATTAACAATTTTTTTTTACCACTTGTTAATAATATTAAGGTACGCTTTTTTTTTTAAATATCATTATTTACTATCCTCCTTAATAATCAAAAAAAAAAATTCGTTTTTTAATAAATTTTCATTGATTATTAAATAAAAAATTTGTTATAAACAATTAATTATTTTTTGTATATTTTTTTTAGAATTCTTTACACTAAAATAAAACTGACCAATTACCTTTTTGCAAAAAAAAAAAATTATATTTATATTTATTATCGAATTATTTTTTTTTTCCGCAAAAAGGTAATTGGTCGGTTTTATTTTAGTGTAAAGAATTCTAAAAAAATTATACAAAAAATAATTAATTGTTTATAACAAATTGTTTATTTAATAATTAATGAAAATTTATTAAAAAACGAAATTTTTTTTTTGATTATTAACGAGGATAATAAATAATGATATTTAAAAAAAAAGCGTACCTTAATATTATTAACAAGTGGTAAAAAAAAAATGTTAATTAACAAAACGGTTTTTTATCAATAAAAATTTTTTTTAAGGATCGTTTTTTATCTTAAAATTCATAATTTTTTACGAGGAATCTATTTTCAAAAAAAAAATTTCAATTATCTTATAAATAATCTATTTGTTTATAACAATTTTATAAACAAAAAGAATTAAAATTTATAAAAAAATATTTTTAGGTAGCTTTTATTGATAGAAAAACGAATGATCATCGACATTGGAAAAAATAATAATTCTTGTAACATTTATTTAAATATTTAATTTGCCGCCTAGGTAATTTGTTAATAACAAATCGAAAATTAACAATTTTTTTATTTACTCAACGGAAATCCTTTCTTTAATCTTTGAAGAATAGCTCCACGAGAGGAAAAAAAATTGAGATTTCCGGTTTAACAATTATGCAACTTGCAATGTTTATAGCCCAGTCGGAAGAAATTGTTAAATAATTTATGGATAACATTTTATAAAATCGCGATAAAAATATTTTTTCTACGGCATTTCATTCTTTAATTTGTCCTGTACATGTCTGAATTTTTTCAAATTTTAATATCAACATTTAATATGTTTAAATAATATTTTTCATTAAAGCGCTCGAAGGGGGCGTGGCTTGCGGAAACCCGAGTACCCGTTTTCAGGCGTATTTTCAGCTCCCTGTAAAATTTTTAATATTGGTCCTACAATTTCGCAAGTTGGGAGTTTTTTTTAGGAAATTTTCTCCTCTTTTAGAATCTTTTTTCAAAATCAAAATATATCAATTAGTTTTCGAGATATACCAAAAAAACTAAACCCCTTTTTTTTTGTTTACTAATTTGTTAATAACTTTTGCAATTTTTTCGAGCGGGTCTTGAATTTTTTCAAAAACTTTCTAGATTCGATCCCGAATCGAATGAGCCCTCAACCATATTTTTCCGAGTTTTTTAAAAAGTTTTGACTAAAAAAGCACTTGTTGACTAGACTAAGATTTGAATATATTTTTATTTAAGTTTTGAAAATATTATATGTATGTAAAGCAGATATTTAAATTTTGAAGTCGACGTCTATTTACTTTAGGTTTATACCGCGCACCATGCTAGCAATGCTAGGGCCTCAGTTTCCGATGTATATTCTTCTTCCCAGCTAAAACACTACGAAGTGGCGAAGGGCAAGGCGTTTTTGTGGGACTGTCTCTTGTAATCTGACGTTCAAAAAGTGCTGATTATCAGCCTAATTTGAATAAATGACTTTTGATTTTGATTTTGATATGAGAATGATTTTATTGAATAGTCATTAAGAATATTTGATTATTTTGACGTATTTAACTAAATTGTTAGGAGACTGTGGAGTGGTATATTTTTGCCGAACGAAATGTAGGTAGGAATGGTTTTCACGTTAAATTATGAGATGTAAATATTTTATCTCTTTTTGTAAATATTTTTAAACAAACGCATTTATTTTCAAAATGCCTGTAAAAAAATTGCATGTTAGATTTAAGTTTTTTTTTTTTGTAAATTATGACCGGTGTCTAGTAGTGCACATTTGTAAAAACTATTTTCTTTGTATATAAATATTTATGTTTTTATTTTTTCATGTATTTTATTTAATTGTAATATGTTTTACAGAACCAAGAAAACGTAAGACTGGTACGTACACATACAGATACTGCCTTTTTATGTGCAACCTTATCGTTTTGGGTACAGCATTGATTTATCGATTGTTACTACTTCAAGGAATGCATGGACAAGTAAATATTCAGTACAACACTTCAATACTTACTTTAACCAAATGATTGGGACAGCTGTTTTTTTATGGTGGTCTTATGGAGAAAATTGTTCCGTTTCCTGGGCTGAATCACCACCACAATATGACCACATATTTCTGGTATACACGGAGACCAAGTTATACTAAACCAGTTTATGCGGATCTCTAATTGTACGGGAAATTTATACAAAGCCAGGTCTTCTTGTACTGGAAATTTGTAGCTTGATGTGTCATTGTTCATGGACTTGCCTTTTTAAAACCAAAACCTTTAAGTTCAGGTTTCAGAATGCCAAAAAAAAGTCTTAATGCATCTATAAAAATTGTAGGTACTCTAATGTCCAGATTGTTATTCTCGAATAAAAAAAAGTTTTCGAAATTTGTTTTTGGAACGATCGATTTAAATCAATGCGATTGTACCTATATGTGTCACTTAACACTCTGCCACACTCACAAAGCCCCTTGCTTGTAGACAAAAGAATATTTCATCTAGAACCTTCTTTAAAACCCGTTGGTTTGTTAATAGTTGAGCATCGCATCAAATGACCTTAGTCACCTTTGCTTTGATAATTCTTTGCTGTTTACCTGAATTCTCTCTGACAGATCTGTTTAGGCCAATTAGTTTCGCTGAATGAATGTCTGACAACCAGTCTTACCAAAGTCTTAAATACTATATTGTATTATCCAGTATTAACTGGATCAGATAAGCTTTCGCTCCATGTAAAATACTGGTATTCAGTTAAATGCTGGCATGTTTTTAAATGCGGCAATACTAAAAGCCAATACAACCAATATTTGTATGACCTACAGGGAGTTGTTTCGGGTCCCGCTGTTTATGTATGTGAGTTTAAATGTTTGTAAACACACCCACGATACAGAAAAAATTCCTAGTGTGGAGCAACCAACGTTTAAAAAAAAAAACAAACAATTTAATAAGTTTCAAAATAACCTAATTATTGCATTTAGATCCTAAGATATTTCTGGTGTTCCGCAGCATCAACTTAGATAACTGCGGCTACTCAAAATTTTATCTCGTTCGCTCCCTTAATGCGACATCTAGTCTGCTGTATATCTCATCCAGAAGAACCCTTTGGAATGGGCAACTACAGTACTTTCAAAAGTTATATATTATGCATTGTGTCTGGGACTGTAGCTTCATTCTTTTGTTTCTTGACATTCAGAAGTAAAGGCCTAATTGAAATAAATGCTTTGAGATGACTCGTGTATCGGATTCCTGTTTTTGACTGATTAATTTAGAAGACAACAACTTCTTGTTCTCGTTATGTTTATAAGCATTGGGCACTTTACACTCACACCCCGCTTTTGGAACTATCTTCTTATTCCTTCTTGTTACATCACTACCATCTTCTTGATACTTCTTCACACTTATTAAACACAGCTTCGCCCGCGGCTGCACTTGCGTGGCACCTCTTTTTGTTTCTATTTTGTCTTAGGTACGTTTTAATAGTTTTACATGCACTAGACTTGATAGATCTAAAATAGTGTTACTCATATAATTTTTTAGACTGATTGATTGTGATTGAGGGCGGATTTCATCGAAACTGAACGTGTCAATAAATATGCACACCAAAGCGGTGTATAAGACCTGTCAGTATCAGAAGAGTCTGCCAGGGCCGCTGCCTGACGTGGTTGCGGGTTGTTTGAAAGAGATACTGCGGCCCCAAAACAAGGAAGCAAAAGAAGGAACATGAAAAGTGAACATGTTAGTCAGTAAAAAATAGACTAAAAGGCTGACAAACCCTTGCTCCGAACAGAGCAGGGTAACTTATTAACTGATGAAATCCTATCCGAAAAACACGAGCTGTCAGTGTCAAAATACCACAGCGTTGAAAAAAAAATTGGCTTGCGCTTGGTCGTAATACCCTGCCTGCCTGATGTGACCCGATGACAAAGCCTAGGGTGGAGCAAACTTGCTTAGACGAAACCGATTCACTTGAACAGATCCAGAAGATAATGTTCAGGGAACAGAGAAGTCGGTAGTGAATTCCACAGACTGGAGGTTCGTACAATAAATGTGGAAGAATAGCACTTTGTTCGGATCTGTGGAAGGTCAACAGTATAACGGTGACGCTTTGTCGTATCTCTGTTCGCCTGATGATAGAATGGGGATGGGGGAATTAGTTTGTGTTATTCCAAAGCACATTCTCTGAAATTAAATAATGAAACTGACAGCTTTAGGATGTGATTAAGGTTTGCTCAAATTTGATCCCGTTTTGATCTCGTTCAGTGACATTGGTGAAACCACTCTAAGTAGAACAATCTTAAATGCTGAATTAGTAGGTAGTTTTTAATAGAAACATTTGGAGTCACATAAAGATTTAAATTGTTTTTTTAACTTGTCTTGATGAATCGCGATAAAATGCAAATAATTAACGCCATCCATCATTTTCACGGTAGACAACTCTGATAATATTCAAACAAAAATCTTGGCGGCAATTAATATTTCATACTTTCGATCTGTCTACACTTTCTAGTTACTTCTGTATTTTTTAATTTAGTGACAGCTCTTTGGTCACTTTAATAAGTGATTAGTTTTCTTTACTAGCGTTATAATAATTTAACGTCATAAAAATATTTACTTGTTTTTTAAACTCACGTTATTTTCTTTCTGACTCTTCATTAAAGTCATCTGCATACTATGTTTTTTGTCGCCTGCATTTGTGATAGAATACAAATGATTAAATAGTTGTAAATAACAATTAAAATTATTATAAGTTGGTTTCTATGCTCTCTTTTATATCTTTAACTTTTATCCTGTCTTGGTTTGTTTTAATTTTACACGTCATAAACGTAACTGTCTGCGTTTAAATTATGACGTTTAGATATGGAAAATTGCAAAAAAAAAATATTTTTTTACTTGTTTTAAATCATTCACATAAAAATTACACAATAGTTAAAAGAATTACAAAAGTCCAAAACCTTTGCAATTATTCTATTAAGTTTTCTATTTGAATCTTTCAACGTGTTCAAATTATAATTTCTTCAGAGTCTATTCAAAAAATTTTTTTCTTATTTCAATGTTATCGTTTCTTCAACTTTCCACATATTTGATTTGTTCCTATCATCAATGCGTTGTAAATTGTATTTGAACACGCAAAAAAATGTCTTACTTAAGCAATTTCTTCTATTGGTTAATTTTTTTTTCTATTTCTGTAGTAGTCTATACTAGTTACAGATTTTTTAAGTCTTTTAATACCTACCTTCTGTTGTAATTTGTAGTTAGTCATTCTTTTTTCCTGTCTGTTACCTTTCAAGCTATTTGTAGTTTTTCTTTAGTTACTAATATTGTAATGTAAGTTCTCTCTTTCAGTTAACTAATAAGTAATAACATTATTTTTATTATCTAGTTGCTTCTTAAATTCTCTTCTATTATCTTAGTTACTTAGCTGTTTTGTATGTTGTAAAGATCTATTTATATTTTCAGTAGATTGTTTATAGAATTACCAAACCATAACTATCCCAAAAGGACAAAAGGTTTCTTTTCATTCAGAAAGGGATTCATTGTTCACCACGCTGCCTGGCTAAAGAAAGTGATGTCAGACTAATTTTTCTTTGGGTTAATTCTATATCTCTTGCTTAACGTTGGGCTTTATCATTAATAACAATATCAATTGAAATGTCATGTTCTACCTAAAATATAAATAGATTTTCATTGGTCCTAAACTTCTTCAACTTCTCAAATCTGTCTTCAATGTTAACAATTTCAAGATCTGTAAAATACTAGCCTTTATCTTCAAGAGCTAACGAGTAGTGAGTAGAACGGTTGGTTGGTGGGGGGTTACCAACTCCTGGTTGCTGATGAAGACCATGGTTTCCAGCGGACCTGCAACCGGAGAAACAGGCAGAGGTGGATGACATGGTGAACAATTTGCTGCAGTGGATACAGGGCTTGTACCAACAGAAGAACAGGAAAGGTGCTCATTAGTTTTAAGATCTAGATTGTATCTAGGCTTAAGTATTTTTCTAGGTATTTATTTGTGATTGTATCTGATCTGAAGTATAATATTTTGTGATATATTTTCTAAAATAAATGACGAATCAGTATTATTTTAAGTTACTTTTACCGAAAATATGAAGGATACAAGGATACACCAATTATTTTGCACAAATCACATCTTCCAGCAATCACTAGGCACAAGCACGATGGGTCTCAGGATTGAATCACTTTTATAAGACCTTTACTAATATATTCTTTATATACTTCCAGCTCGTCAGTACTTCGGAGGGAAACCAGAGAAACCGAGACCTTTTGAACCGTCGAACCAATACCTGCCACCGTCAACCGGATACCCAGCCGCTGGTACCCGACCTTCACCGTCCTACAGTGACGGTCCGTCCCCAAGCCCTACGTATCAGCCGAGCCAACCGTCATACCAGCCCAGCGAAACACCATACCAACCTGAATCACCTTACAAACCTGAGCAGCCGTCCCAACCGAGCTATAGGCCAAGTCTACCAACCCAGCCTGCTTATCAACCATCACAGCCATCGTACCAACCATCTCAGCCTTCTTACTCCCCTAGCCCATCAACTCCGAGCTATCAGCCGAGTCAGCCTTCAAATTCACCATCTTCTCCATCCTACCAACCATCACAACCATCCCAAGCTCCAAGCTATCCATCTTCACCAAGCTACCAGCCTTCTTCTCCAAGCTACCAGCCTTCCCAACCACCCCAGCCAGGTTACGATTACTCGAAACCTGGTTACCAACCTAGTCAGACCGATCAAACGACCCAAGCGATTTACGTGTCACAAGAAACAGGTGGCAGCGTAAACACTGGAAGTAGCGTAAGCACAGGTTCCAGTTCTTCTTCCATATCTAGCAGTGTAAGTGGATCTGTTGTTGAAACCTCGCAGACACAAATTCAAACTGACGATGATGACCGCCATCCTCCGCATATTCACGAAATAACAGTTGACTGTGGCAAGGAAATGATGACTATTAACATTGAGTTTAACAAGGTGTACAATGGACTCATCTATTCTCAAGATCACTATAATGAACCTGATTGTGTGTACGTGAGAGAGAACTCCAACCAAGCTAAGTACTCATTCACAGTCAGTCTAAACACTTGTGGCACAAGATTCTATAGTGACTTTGAAAACGAAGGTCAAGCTTACTTAGAGAATGTTCTTGTTCTCCAAAATGAAATAGGAATCCAAGAGGTTTGGGATCATATCAGAAGAGTCAGGTGCTTGTGGGAAGGAAACCTTAAGAAACAACTGGTCCATTCTCTCAGTGTTGGAATGTTGAACCAGATTACTAGCAACTTTAGCGGAGATACTGCCATGGCTAGATTAGACATACAAACCGGAAGAGGCCCATTCGCAGCTGAAGCCAATGGCTTAGTCAAGATCGGCGAAACAATGACTTTAGTTGTATCAGTAACAGGAGATGCTGGTTTTGACATCCTCGTTAGAGAATGTATAGCTAGAGACTCAGAAAGTCGCAATGTTGTTCCTTTAACTGATGAAAATGGTTGTGTCCTTAAGCCGAAGGTCTTTGGCGCCTTCCAAAAGACAAGAGATACAGGAAATACTGGAGCTTCGGTTATAGCATTCGCTTTCTTCAACGCTTTCAAATTCCCTGATGAAATGGACCTGATTATTCAATGTGAGGTAGAACTGTGCAAGACGGATTGCGATGTCTGTCCTAACCCTGGAAGTATAGAGCCTAGGAGGAGGAGACGTGATGTCATTCATGTGGGGAACAGTACTACAGTTCAGGAACCGACGATTATTGGTAAAGGATTGAGAGTTGTCCTAGCAGAAGATTTGCCACAACCTACAGGATTCTGTTTGTCTCCTCCAGCAGCTTTATGGGGTGGTAGTCTAGTACTTTTTGCATCATTAATGAGCAGTATTCTTGTTTCATACTGTTGGCAGAAATCTCGAGGTTCCGCAAAATTTTCGTAATTTAATCTCCGTCTATGTGGTCTTTCTGTAATTTGTAGGGATGGTGAAATGATCCATTTGCTTATAACTCGATTCTTTCAAATACCAATAGATTCTAAGTATTTATAAATATGGAATGTTGTAAAGATATTCAGAATTATGAGAAATAAGTAATGGTACAAAGTATTTAAAGTTTGCGAAAATGATTTAGATTTTACAATGGCTTTTGATAAGATTGATTCTAAAGCTATGGTAGATAAAGATCAAATTCTTAGTAATGTCCTAACTTCTAAGGGAACAATATATACATAAAATGTTAAACAACCAACAATTTTATCAGTACGAAGTGACATTAGGAACAAGAATACACTGCGTACATGGTTGTCTGCCATGGGAAAATCTACAGTATTCCATACATTTGATTGCCGCGTGAGATATCGCGTCTTGCGCTATTCGAGTTTTTTATAAGCGTTCTTTTTGTCGTCATTGTTTTCCGTCAGTAAAATTGCGTGTACTGGCTTGGGTTGTTTTGTGCCGTCTGTTTTGAAAGTATCATCAAATTCTGGCGTTACTTTGTCAACAAGATTATTATGAAATACAGCGGTGATGTAATTTACTTCCGTTTAAAAATATCTAACATTCTAATCTGTCGATTTATCAGAACCTTCTTTGAGAGAGGTTTCGTCTGTCTACTTATTATTATGTAACATGAAATATTAATCCTACACATTTAATTCGATTATTTCACTTTATTGAATGTTGGATAAGTAATATTTAATAAATAAATAGCACTGCCAACAAAATGTAATTTAAAATATTGCTTATTTTAACTTACTGCCAATAGATTAGACTTAAGATTTTCTATTTTCTTTGGCTATGCAAAAAGTATATCATTGTCATCAAAAATACTTCCTTCTAAAAATGATTTTTTCAAGTTAATGGTTATGCAAATATGTCCAAATCCAGCACATATTTGAATATATGATTTTACGATACAAATTGATCTATGGGAAACATTTTTCTTTGAATGAAAATCTTAGATTTTTTAAAAGATTAGCCTTTGTTAAACGCTTTAGTGTTGTGACTATGGCCAACTTGTGCAAAATGTAAGATACGATACATATTTTAAATTAAAAATTATGTAAAGTTTTTTTCTTTACAAGAATAACCTACACTAAAAGTATTTTTAGATTAATTGTAGCTGTAAAAAAATATCTAAATAAGTTATTTCTATGTGTAAATATTAGATTTAAGTTTTTATAAGTATTAAACATTATTTGTAAAACAATCTTTTCTTTTATTATCTTTCAGTGCGTTGCTAAGAATAGTTTTATGTTTTCCTTGTGTGTCGTAAGGGTAATAAAAGATAACATAATAAAATGAATTAGAATAATAATAGTTCCTGTTCTTGTATGCAAATCAAAGCCAAGTTGTGGAATAATCCTTACTAATATTATAAAAGCGAATTTGTTTGTTACGTCTTCACGTCTAAATGGCTAAACCAATTTTGATGAATTTTGGTACTTGGTACAGAGATAGTTGGGACCCTGGAGACGGACATAGCCTATTTAAAAATAGGTGACATATGAAGGAGAAAGAAGGAAGAAAACTTAGCATTGCTATTACAATAAATAAGGTGCAAGGGCAAAACTACAGGTAGCAGGTACCTGTAAATCAGGAAAGGGGAACTGTGTTACCCCGAATTTAACGCGAGCGATGCCGCGGGCTAAAGCTAGTAGAAAGATGTTGTAAGATAAGATACACTCTCAAACACATATTATGCAATGATGCTTTCTGTAGCATTCGTACCAACTAGGCGACATTCATTTGACGCGCAACAACATCGTCACTGAAATCAACAACAGCTACCCTACCATGACGTTTTAAAGCAGAACTTATTCCACTGAGTGAAAGAGACAGAGCTATACAGGGTGTCTAGCACCATATCTATCTCACACAGGAATAAGGACTGCTATAAGATGTCATGGTAACCCTACTGTTCCTCCGGTGACGTCATGTTGTGGTCGACTGGTCAAGCATGGACAGACAACGTTGTTAAACAAAAGTGAAGCATTGCTGTTCAACAAATTACGTAGGCTACTGCTGGAGGACTCAAAAAAAACCAAAGTAATTATAATTAATTTATTTTAAAAGGAGAAAATTACAATTAGAATTAATTAGACAAATTGACTTGTACGATGGTGGAAACGAAAAGCGCGGGCGCGGTCACGTAGACGGAGTCGATTGGCGTCATGTCCTGTGTCAGCAGATTTCCTCGACGATGGAATGCACGCGGCTTGCCTCGTGTTATGGTGTCAGCGCTTTCCTTAGTAGGTACGATGGATGCGCGTAAAAACATGATGAGTAACACGTTGTGGTTGGCGCAGTGGCTGAGCGATCGACTGCTGCGCTTTTTTCATTCATTTACAAAAACAAGGTGCTCAGCAAAACTTAGATGTTGTGATGCAATTAGTTGAAGGACGTAAATAAGCGTTTCTATAGTGTCTGGTAAATAGTCCTTACATTAGTCAGATGCATTTTTTGCTTAATTCAAAGCATTTTTTTTAAAGAAACGTTGATCCCTACTAGGCATTTCTCCTGTATCGTGGGTGCGTTTACAAATATTTAAACTCACACACACAAACAGCCAGACCCGGAAAAACTTTCTGTACACTATAGAAATATCAGTTCCGTGCGTGAATCGAACCCACGACACGCAGCGCAGGAGTCGATCGCACAGCAACTACGCTAACCGTACCGCGTTTATTTCAAACTAGCTGCCGTCCGCGGCTCCGCCCGCGAAATATAGAAAAGAAAAGTATCCCATGTGTTATTCCAGACTATAATCTATCCCTGGGCCAAATTTCATCAAGATCCGCTCAGCCGTTTTGACGTGAAAGAGTAACAAACATCCATACATCCTCACAAACATTCGCATTTATATTAGGTCCTTACATATGAAATTGGCGTTTTGTATGGAAGGAACAAAAAGTCGAATATTTTTTAATATAATATATTTAATTAATCAAAGTATGAACCATTGTTTTCAATGCACTTTTGCCATCTTATAGGTAGTTCATTGATCCCTTTACTAAAAAAACCAGTCGGACGGGAATCAATAAAATCTTTGAAGGCGATTTGGACTGCCCCATCGGAGTTGAATTTTTTCCCTTGCAAAAAGTTATCCAAATTGCGAAAAAAATGGTAATCTGTTGGAGCAAGGTCCGGGGAGTACGGAGGATGTCTAAGACATTCCAATTCAAGCTCTTCTAATTTGGTAGCCGTCTGTTGCGCAGTGTGTGGTCTGGCGTTGTCGTGAAGCAGCAGTGGCGTGGAGCGATTGACCAGCCTTGGTTGTTTAGCCGCTAGCTTTTCCATCATGGTTTGTAATTACTGACAATAGACATCAGCTGTAATAGTCTGGCCAGATTTGAGAAAACTGTAATGAACAATACCGGCACTAGTCCACCAAACGCTTACAAGTAACTTTTTTGGGGTTAATTTTCGCTTGGGGCAGGATTTGGCTGGCTGGCCAGGATCCAACCATTGCGCCGATTATCGTAAAGAATCCATTTTTCATCACAGGTAATGATTCGGTTTAAAATGATTCGGTTTCACCCTTCGAGTCGTTTCCGCAGCACTAGTGCCACGGCGGAACTCGTACTCGTAAATAATGCGATATTTTAAATTTTCCATTTTGTAAAATGAGTGACGCAAACAGAAAAAACAGAAGAAAAAAAACAAATGAATGACGGTCATCGAAGCACAAATACATGAGTAAATAGCTGTACAAATTTGAATTTGGAATTCCTTACCAAAGAGGAGAAATTCGTGATTAAAGTGGCCAGTACGAAAAACGCCAATTTCATATGTAAGGACCTAATAATATGAGTAGGATAGACCCGTGACTGGCACTTTTGCAACGATAAGCTACCTACTACAGTACAATCACGGGCATAATAACTGTGGATAGATTGCGCTGCATAAGTAAAGTAACATAAACTTTATGTGCATAGAATTTAGGTACATAACAGGAACGCAACTCAAGGAGGAGCTCGTGGCTAAATAATAGTAGCCGCTCGGGTCGACCTTTAGGTTAAGCCGCGCTTGCCTAGGTTGGTTTGTGGATGGGTGACCACCCGTTACATACCGAGTTTCCTCCGTGCCTCGGAAAGCACGTTAAGCCGTTGGTCCCGGCTGTGATTTGTAGATCTTTGACAGTCGTTACAGGTAGTCAGTGTCCCGAAAGTCTGACAACCAGTCTTGCCAAGGAGTATCGTATTACCCAGTACTAACTGGGTTATGGAGGTCAGATAGGCAGTCGCTCCATGTAAAATACTGATATTCAGCTGCATTCGGTTAGACTGGAAGCCGACCCCAACATAGTTGGGAAAAGGCTAGGCAGATGATGAACAGGAACGCAACTATCCGTCACTTTCATATTAAGCATTGTAAGCCAATTAGGTAGGTTTACTTATCACTACATAGTATAAAACAAAGTCGCTGTCACTGTCTGTCTGTTGCTATGTTGTATGTATGCTTAAATCTTTAAAACTACGCAACGGATGTTGATGCGGTTTTGAATCACTCTACATTTTTAATATGTAGAGTGATTCAAGAGGAAAGTTTATATGTATAATACTTCGCGCTATGACTCTTAGGAGGTGAGCAGCGGGTGAAACCGCTGCGCGGGTCGCTAGTTCTTATTAAAACACAAGATGCAAAGACATTAATTTGAGGTCAATTGAAACAGATGTTATAATCTAAAACTGAATGAATATAGTGTATGTAATTTATCAGTTAGTAATAGTATGAACAGAGACATTGTTTTGCTCATAAATAGTATATTTATTATTTTATCACTGTAACAACAATAATAATGTACAAAGTCGATAACATCGGCATCGGGTCGGTCATGAACGATGTTAATTATTCATAGCTAGCTGCACTCTGCGGTTTCATTCACGTAGACTGGGATATTATACAGGGTTATTTGTAAAACACCGACAGCCTTGCAGGACTGTATTACAATCATCATAAACAACAACTTTTGTTCTATGATTTTTTACAAAATTTTATACATTTACCAAAAACAAATCTTCAAGATTTCGTTGTCCTATCTAACACATTTCAACTCCGTATTTTGCTGTACCTACATACCTACACCGCCGCTTGTAGGTACGTTTGCTTTTTTTTTTTTCAGGTGGGAAATCTTCCAATGACTTCCCCCGCTCTGGGCGGAGCGGGGGGGCATGTCAGACTT
This sequence comes from Ochropleura plecta, assembly GCA_905475445.1. Taxonomy (NCBI): domain Eukaryota; kingdom Metazoa; phylum Arthropoda; class Insecta; order Lepidoptera; family Noctuidae; genus Ochropleura; species Ochropleura plecta. The sequence continues at coordinate 3,938,499 of FR997738.1, read as the reverse complement.
GTACTGACTAAAACCCACCTATGTTCCTTCTATTGCCCTTTACGTTCCGGGGCCGCGGTATCTCTTTCGAATCAATATTTTGAGCACAACTTGCGCAATACCGTCTGTATTGCATAAGTTTGAGCAATCCATTTTTAATAAAGAATGAACGATTAGAAAAGTTTTATGAAGTAAATAAATTAAAACCGTCATTACTAAACTTGTAGATATGTACGTAACTATGATATTTCCTGATAGGAGAGTGATTTGTCAGTTGATAACAGTATGACGAAACGGGGGTGTTTGGAATACTAGCATTTGTTACAATTTTATAGGTTACCCACTTCATTAAAAATGATGCAAGTTGGTGTATTCTGTGAAAACCACCCTTACCCTAACTAATACCACAAATGTGAAAGTATGTTTGTTTGTTACTGCTCGCCCAAACCACTGAACCCATCCTAAAATTTTGTATAAAAAATAAACTCAAGACCTTTCGTGTCAGAGGGGCCTGCCAGGGCCACCGCCTGCCGGGGTTGCAGGTTGTTCGAAAGAGATACCGTGCCCCGGAACATAAAGAAGAGTAAAAGAAGAAACATGGGTGGGTTTTAAACAGTACAAGTCTGACACTCTCCCCCGAACCACCCAGAGCGCTAAGTTATTTGATGATTTCCCATCTGCAAAAAAGACCTTCCATGTGGTCTTTTGAACCATGACATTGAACAACTTTAGTTCGACGAGTTCTTAAAATTCGCAACAAAAATAAATTGGACTTTGTATTGGAATAGACACGATCAGTGATGACGTCTCTGTTCAGATACAAAGTCCAATTTTTTGGTCAGATGATCAACATGTATAGGAACATAAAAAAAAGGTTTCCCATTCCCAAAAGTCATAGAACAAAAGTTGTTCATTTACATGGTCTAAGAGAATACTTTATTTTTGTGAATGGCATCTCGCTGTTCAGGAGGTTGTCGGAGGTTGTCGTCTGCTTAACCGGGTAACTCCTGTGGTTGCCTTAGCAAAGCCAGAGCAAAAAATTAAACAAACTAAGCGACTCCACGCCCCCCTGTGGGGTACAAGCCTCGGCTTAGGGCGTCGCTGGGGAGTACAGCAAAGGGCCAGGCTGGATCTGAGTGATATTATTCAGGGATGTCGCGGCGGGCCTCGTCGTTTAAGTGACAATTTGCTCTTTGCCATCATGTAATGAAGCCTACCCGTAGCAAAGGCGGCTCGCGAAATAGCTGCATTGACATGTGCCCCGAAGGACAAGTGGCTATTGAGAGTAACACCTAAGTATTTGGCTTGCTTCTCCCAGGGGATAGGCTTGCCGTACATAATGATCGGACTGGGAGAGACTTTTTCTTGGTCTTGCGCTTAAATACAGAACCGTAGCTTTCATTCCGAAAACAAAACTGTTCCCGCGGAAAATAACGACAACTTTGTTTTTATAGTATCTAGATGGCGCCACATGCCTTCTGAATCATTATTGAAAAAGCAAGCAGAGTTCAACCTGAATTGATAGTCACATTCTAAAGGGACGCGAGCGTAGGCGATGGCGGTTGGGCGATGGTTTGACTGTTTGTATATGTGAGTTTAAGTGTTTGTAAACCGCACCCATGGTATAGGAAAAATCCTAGTGTGGGGCAAAGTTCATTTTTTTATAGTGAAACCTAGTTAAGTGGGCTCTAGATATCTGAGAAACCTCTGTTATCGATAACTACAGTGAGGTTCTAACACTTTAAACAACAGCGTTTATATACCTCTTGTTAGAGAAATGTGTTGTCTATGGCAAATGTAGATTTATTATCTGTGGTAATAAAAGGACATTTCAGTTTATGGTGTAGAAATGAGCAATTCCATTTTGTTCATTTCAAAACCAAAAGTTCTCTTTGAGCTTTTATTTGACCTGTAATAGACATCCTTTTCTTATTAAAACCTGCGTAATAAAGAGGCAAGTTACTAGAATAATGATAAAACCAGTAATACAAATAAAATACTGTCTATACATGACGTACATAAAATCTTGACATTTCTTTTAATAATAAAAATGTTTGTTCAAATATAATACTGCCACGTCGACAGGCTACATTTAATCCTAAACGATAAAACTTTATGGAGGTATATGTTTACTTGCTAAAACTATAAACATTTACTTCTTGTATCTAGTATCTACACAATTTAATGTTCTAAGATTAGTTTGTATATACAGATATAATTTTAATGAGTACCTATGACAATTTTACCTTACGATGTAAACAAAATTTAGCGGGCCATTTCGAAGCGTAGGTAGACCTGTTTTAGACTCCTTGGCTCTAGAACATGCCAGTTTCTTCACTATTCCATTGCCGTTTAAAATTCGATCATTTAAAAAGTAAAGTGCCAGCCTTTTTTTTTGCGGATAGGAAATCATCAAATAACTTCATCGGGGAGTGTGTCAGACTTTTATTGACTAAAACTCATGTTCCTTCTTTGCTCTTTATGTTCCGGGGCCGCGGTATCTCTTTCGAACAACCCGCAAACCCGGTAGGAAAGTGCCAGCCTGGGTTTCGATTCATCGATTCTACTACTTACTATTGACAAGTTATGGTCGTTTACGAGGGATATCGTTGCTGCTTCTGAAGCTTTTGGGTATGGGTTTTCCAAACCACTGCAACTCTTGAAAGCCAAAGAAACCAACAGACCGATCTAAAGAAAAGCGCCGAAATAATGAAGCTTGACAAAATCCCAGAAAAACTTGGACCCCGCAACGAAATTAACTAGAAAAGAATAGGGGAAGAGAAGAAAGACATGATTTCCACTTCCCTTCATGTCATACACACAGACAGAATACAGAACGAAACAAGAAAAAAAAATAACACACTATATTTGGGGGGATAACTATGTATTTATACAGTTTCTGTCTGCATTTAGACTTCCCATCAGCTTATCCTTACTAATATTATAAAAGCGAAAGTGAGTTTGTTTGTTACGTCTTCACGCCTAAATGGCTAAACCAATTTGGATGAATTTTGGTACAGAGATAGTTGAGACCCTGGAGACGGACGGCATTTTTTTTAAAGTGACAATTGAGGGAGAAAGAGGGAAGAAAAGGGAAAAAATAGCTTTGCTATTACAATAAATAAGGCAAACACTACAGGTAGCAGTTACCTGCAAATGAGGAAAGGGGAACTGTGTTACCCCGAATTTAACGCGAGCGAAGCCGCGGGCAAAAGCTAGTTATGTATAATGGGTCCTCGGTTATCGTAGTCAGCATAGCTTCCTTTAGCACAGAGGTTTCATGAAGGCTCCAAAGCCATCGCAAGCCGTCTTTATTGTGTCGTTATTTTTCGTTTTTTTATTGTCAAGAAGTTGCGGCCAGCAATATTTGTTCCAGAATGCCGTACAGCAGCCATTGGAGAGTATGTATGAGGAACAGGTTCTTCTTCCTACTAATATTATAAATGCGAATGTTTGTGAGGATGGATGAATGTATGGATGTTTGTTACTCTTTCACGTCAAAACGGCTGAACGGATCTTTATGAAATTTGGCACAGAGGTTGATTATAGTCTGGAATAACACATAGGATACTTTTTTTTCGATATGACGCGGGTGACAGCTAGTACTTTATAAAATAGGAAAGATCAAATCAAATCAAAAGTCATTTATTCAAATTGGGCTGATATCAGCACTTTTTGAACGTCAAATTACAAGAGACAGTCCGACGAAACGTCTGCTCTTCGCCACTTCCTAGTGTTTTCGCTGGGAAGAAGAAGTGGCGGAATGAATTCCCCAGCATTACCACGACCATCTTCGGACGAAGGGGGTTGTGTCTGGTTAGCTACGACCCAATAATGATATCGGATTCAGATCATATGTAACGGAATAGATGTCGCCACTGACGCAAAGTTTGACGGCACGGTTGGCGCAGCGGCTGAGCGATTGACTGCTGCGGTGCGTGTCGCGGGTTCGATTCCCGCACGGAACAAATATTTGTATGGCCTACAAGTAGTTGTTTCGGGTCTGGCTGTTTGTGTATGTGAGTTTAAATGTTTGTAAACGCACCCACGATACAGGAGAAATTCTTAGTGTGGGGCAACGTTTTATAAAAAAAGAGATATCTGGAACAACATTACGGAAGTGAATAGTACACAATAATAGAGAGAGTAACAAACATATACGGGTGTCTGCATTTGTTTGCGTATCAGTATAAACGAGACTAAAGGGTGAGTGTCCCAGTTATCGGTACTGTGAATTAATATTCATAAATAATACGCGATAGGTTTTAATATGGGGCTGAGTTTATCAATCTTTTATTGACCTGTATTTATGATTTTATTTTTAACTTTGACCTAATAATAAGACATTTCAAATTAAAAGTCAATTAAAAAACCGGCCAAGAGCGAGTTAGACTCGCGCACCGAGGGTTCCGTACAAATTTGCGACATAAACGGCTTTCTTCTAACTGCGTAAACTTGGAGCCACAGACTTGAGTATATGGTTTTACTTTGAACTTGATACCTCCACGTGTTGTCGACATAAAGGGTCTTGACAGATAGATAGACAGACAGACGGACAGGTGGCCAACAAAGTGATCCAATAAGGGTCCCGTAATTTCCTTTTAAGGTACAGAACCATTAAAACACAACTTTCTTTGGGTGGGCTGTCATAGAGAATCATGCCCGCTATGTCGATTCTCTTTACGTCAGCTCGGGAGATTTTTCGATGTATACTCCCAACGGCCACCAGTAAAACAGGCACTAGTGGTGGCCGTTAGATCAGTGTATTATTTTTTGTCCCAACGGCCATCAGTGGTGGACGTTGGAACATTCCAAATAATATTAAATGCAATGCAATATCTTTTGTTTCACCTAGTCATGACTGCCACAGAGAACAGTGACATTAAAGGCGAAATACGGCTGCGCTTTTATTAAATGTGTTTTTTTTTTTAATACAAATGTACTAATTAACTTTGACGACACGGTTGGCGCAGTGGTTGAGCGATCGACTGCTGCGCTGTGTGTCGCGGGTTCGATCCTCGGACGGAACAAATATTAGTATGACCTGCAGATAGTTGTTTCGGGTCTGGATGTTTGTTTATGTGTGTATAAATGTTTGTAAACGCATCCACGATACAGGAGAAATTCCTAGTGTGGGGCAACGTTTTTTTTTTTAAATAAAAGAAACTAATGTACTAACTAAGATAGGGACCTTTTTGGCCTCGCACAGAGCAATTTCAGCTATGATTTCGCCATTGTTCTTTATTTCATGTATTTCTCATTTTCTGTTTTATGTTTTGTCCTGTGGAAGTCAAATAAATACGTTTTCTTTCTTTATTCATATGATATTAGGAATAGTTCCTTCTGCGCACGCGGCTTACCTGGTAGCTTATCAAAAAAGTCAACGAAACCATAAAAAGTCACCGACTTCCGGAAGTAAAATTATTTTCCACTTTTTAGTTTTTTTTGGAAGTCGGTTTTTTGCACCATGGTTCTTGATTATCTGTATCTTCCAAAGTACAACTTCTGTAACTTAAGTTACAAATTATCAGCGTTGCTGTAGTGTATAATCCATCATTGCACATGTAAGCGGTCACGTTCTTTTCCCTGGACACACATTTGCACGTCTTTCTCTGATTTGGTATTTTTTTTTTCGTAAAGCGCTTTTCCAAAAAAAATATTAAAAAAAATAAAAAACAGGACTGCCATGTCAAAAAAATGAACTAAAGAGAAAAAAACAAGATGGTAGTTTTACATTTGCCGATGGAATGTGCTAGGAACAAAGATGAAAGAAAGTTTTTTTGTGACATCGAAATCTGTTCACAAGTTTTTGCGTGAAAGAGTAACAAACACTTATACTTCTATTCATCCTCACAAACTTTTGCATTAAAAACTTTAGTAGGAACATTTGCCAAGATCCAGCAATACCGTCCCTTTTTCTCCGAACAGTTCCTGTCTTACCGAAGAGATAAGACCCATTAAATACACTTACGTTACCTATATTGAATAATACGATAACAAGGAAGACAATTGTGGCATTCGCCTCACAGTTTGTTTGTCTTCCAACGTGGCAGCAAATAGAACTTAAGATACGACAAAATGATCTTCATATTTAGTTGGTTATAAATTATAGAAACCCGTCGTTTAATGATCAGTTTTAAAATTAAAAGGGAGAAGAGTGAGTTGAAGTTTATTTGACAAAATGGAGAAAGAAAAAATTAGGACCTCTGAGTTCTTAATTCAAAGTTTGGCGACAGCTGTCAGTGAGTACTTTTGTTTTTTTTTGTAGTGTACTAATGAGGTCTGCTAACATTGACATCCTGTGACAGAACAGGCTGGTTTGCAAAGACATTTAAATACTTAAGTTTTTAAATTTAGAAAGAATAGAAGGGCTTAGCCTTGTTTATCATTGTGTAACAGGTATTGCTGAAATTATGAACTAAAATTTAATTTTAAAGTATGTTTGTTGTCTTCATTAAATTACGTATACACACCAACATAGTACAACACTATACAGGTTGCTTTACGTTACGTTTAGAAGTTTTAGTGACAATTTGTTTACATATTACTTACTCCCATGATTCGCGAGTCGCGAGTGAGGATTTGAAAAGCTTTTTTTTTTGTTACATTTTGCGATCATATGAAGAATTATGTATATGAAACTAAATAATACTGAGATTTTTTTTGTTGAGTTTGGTTAACAGGACTCAATCAATAGATAGCTATAAAATTAAAACTTTTATTTAAAAATGATGTGTGTGAAAATGTTGGAACCTTCAATATCTCTGTATTTAGGTACTTAATTAGAAAGTTAACTGGTACATTTAAAATATAAAAAAAAACAAAATCGCAATGATAAGAAAAAGAAGCGAACAGAATTTAAAAAAAACCGACTTTCAAAAACAAAAACTATGTGAAAAATAACTTTACTTCTGGAAGTCTGTGACTTTTTTGTGTCGTTGACTTTTTGCCACCGATTTCCGGAAGAAAAGATATTTTCCTCCGTTTTAGGTTTTTTTTGCAAGTCGGTTTTTTTACAAAAAAAGTTTTTTGTTTCAGCAGTTTTTGTAATAGTATAATGATATATCACATAATTTTTCATTTTTACTTAAAGATTAGCAGATCTTTCATTTAGACATAGAAGAAAAAATATGTACCTACTAGCTTTTAAATACGGGGTAACACAGTTCCCCTTTACTGATTTGCAGGTACCTGCTACCTGTAGTTTTTGCCCTTGCGCCTTACTTATTGTAATAGCGAAGCTAAGTTTTCCTTTTTCTTTCCTCTTTCTCCCTCATATCTCACCTTTTAAAAATAATATTAGCTTATGTCCGTCTCTAGAGTCCCAACTATCTCTGTATCAAAATACATCAAAATCGGTTTACCCATTTAGGCGCGAAGACGTAACAAACAAACTCACTTTTGCTTTTATAATATTAGTAAAGATTATAGACAAAGCAATAAAATAAAATTGCTATAGGACAACCTCTGAAGTATACCCTTTCAAACATAAAAAGAATTATGAAAATCGATCCACAGTTGGCGGAGTACTCGATGATCAAACAAAAAAAATACTGTCGAACATAGAACCTCCTTCTTTTTTTAAGTCCGTTAAAAAACGGGCCAAATACGAGTCGAAATCGCGCACGGAGGGTTCCGTACAAACTTGCAACATATCTTTTGACTGCGTATTCAGACCTAAGCGGTATTCGCTACCGTCTGCGTCAGAGAAAACCCAGTGGGTATGCGGTAATATTACTGTTCACACCAAAGCGGATTTCGCTATCCTTGTGGGTAGAATAACGCGCGGTAGCTATTCAGACCTATGCGGTATTCGCTACCGTCTGCGGCAGAGAAAACCCAGTGGGTATGCGGTAATATTACTGTTCACACCAAAGCGGATTTCGCTATCCTTGTGGGTAGAATAACGCGCGGTAGCTATTCAGACCTATGCGGTATTCGCTACCGTCTGCGGCAGAGAAAACCCAGTGGGTATGCGGTAATATTACTGTTCACACCAAAGCGGATTTCGCTATCCTTGTGGGTAGAATAACGCGCGGTAGCTATTCAGACCTATGCGGTATTCGCTACCGTCTGCGGCAGAGAAAACCCAGTGGGTGTGTACCCCTACCCACAGCGGCAGCGAATATCGCTCAGGTCGCTCTAGCCGCGGTACTTGATACTAAATACCTGAGCGAAACCCGCGCGGTATGTACCTCTACCCACAGCGGCAGCGAATACCGCTTAGGTCTGAATAGGCCTTTAGAGGGTTGATTTAGAGAGATAAAGGTCTTGACAGACAGACGGACAACAAAGTGATAGAATAAAATAGAATCGTTCTTTATTTGCACAGAAAATAGATACAAGTTCAAGATGTACCTTAACTAAGGCATGCAAACAGTTTGTGGGTTGATTAAAGAAATGAAGAGATACCGCGGCCCTGGAACATAAAGGGCAAAAGAAGTTACATAGATGGGCTTTAGTCAGTAAAAGTCTGACACTCCCCTCGCTCCGCCCAGAGCAGGGGAAGTTTTTTGATGATTTACCACCCGCAAAATAAAAAAAAAACGTTCCACATTGAAATTCTCGTAACAAGTTTACCTGAATAACATTAATAGAATACAATTATCAAGTAAATATTACATACTTGTGTTGTTTAGTAAATTGATGAGAGATAACGATACAAAGTTTAATTTCCTTAAACAATTACTAGAAATAAGCGAAGGTAATGCTATGAAACAGACACATTGAAGTTATATCTATTTCAGTATTGATTTTGGAAAAGTGGAAAATGTATAATTGACATAAGCTATCGAAAAGTAACAACAATATTGTTGAAATTCGTTTGTAGAAATGAGACTTTTTGACAGCGACTATCGCGATTTTCGACCCTAAATAAAAAGTTTTTTATCAGCAACAAAGACATTCAAATGACGAGTCAAGACGAAGAAATTCGTAATACAACACTAGTTACTACTTGGTAAACAAGTCTCTCTTTGTAGTGTTAATCGCCCGCTTGTCATTTGTATTGCCAGGTGTCTAAATCAAAAATGTTCGGTATCAAAATTTTTGTTTGAAAACAATATTATTAAAAAAAAAACCCATGACTGTCAATCCTCTCATAAACACTGTAACAGTTGTTTATAAACCATCTCCTTTAAATCACAAATATTCAAATTAAATCAGTCAAGCCGTTTTGGAGATAAATAATTGCGCACAAACACGCAAACAAACAACCTCTCACCGTAAACGCATATACTTCGTTCAGTAGTGGTTAAAAATCTTTTATCTTTCTTTGCCCAACATTTTTTTTTGCATACAGTTATTTGGTATCATGTATAGAATGAGAACTGTTGACGACTTCGCGAAGGGTCCGATTCGAAAAAGGTTTTGGGTTCCGTTAAATACAAATTGAAACCCTTGAAATTGTTAACAAAATCCCATTTTAATTAAACTCAAAATCATTTATTTCAATTAGACCATTACAGGTACTTTTGAATGTCAAGAAACAAACAAATTAGGCTACAGTCCCAGATACATAATAACTTGTGAAACTACTATAGTTGCCCATTCCAAAGCGTTGATCTCTATGGAGAAGAATAGGCAAGAAACTCTATGGACACTCTTTAAAATCACAATCTTTTTATTTCATCATAGTCTTTTAAATTATAATTAGGTGTTTGAGCCGCTTAGGGTTGAAACACTAGGGCCATGGGGTCTAAGTGCTAACCTAGTATTTCTATATACCACCAAGCGGTTGGCCGACTCTTCACGTGGCCAGAGGGGTGGCCTTGTTTTTGGACAAAAAATCAGCATTGCCATCCATGGTAATGCTGCCAGCTCTCTGGGCACTTTTCCTGTTGACAGCAATGCGGACGAAGTTTTTGACGTCCTTAATTATTATGCCATTTTTTACGTGTACATTTTTTTTTGGGTACGGAACCGGGGAAGGGAATGGGTGGCCTTTGCCCTGCAGGCTTATTTATAATAATTATAATCGAATATGTAAAATACTCGTGTCACAGTGTTAGTTACCACATTTCTCCGAAATAGCTGGACCGATTTAAACGAAATTTTGTGTGCATCTATTTTTCGTACCCTTCTCTAGATAAGGAGCTGATCAGCTGGTGAAACCGCTGGGCACAGCTGGTTATTTATAAAATATGTGTAATAATAAAAAAAAAACGATTAAAAATATAAAAAATGACATCACCTCTAACAATTTATTTTTTTACTTCCAGTATGTTTTCAAGCATGTCAAACGGGCTTCGTGATCGCTTGGCCATCAAATACTGTGGCCAACTTTATGTCCAATGAAACAGTACTGTCCAGGCCAATGACTTCGATGGATGTCTCACTGTTGGGCAGTTTGCCCAACATTGGCGGGTTGCTCGTCAGTCCCTTCTGTGGTTACGCATTCAATACTTATGGAAGAAAATATGCTACTATATTATTTACATTGCCTTATGTGGTAAGTATTATATGTTGATATGGTAAGAAATCTTTCAGAGTATATTTATTACAAGTCTTGGCATCGCAAGCTTCGACTACTGCCAGGGTTGCGGTTTGTTCGAAAGAGATACCGTGGCCCCAGAACATTAAGAAAAAAATGTGTAAAAGGTAAAACATGGGTGGGTTTTTGTCAGTAAAAGTCGGAACTACTCTATCTGTAGGCCATACAAATATTTGTTCCGTGCGGGGATCGAACCCGCGACACGCAGCGTAGCAGTGTATCGCTTCCCTTTTCAAAGTCATGAAAACAAAAAAAAAGATGCTGCTACAGTCCCAGTCACAAGACATAATAACTTGTGAAAGTACTGTAGTTGCCCATTCCAATTTGATCCTTACTCCCAATACACCCTGTATATTGCTATAGTGCAAGTTATCCAATTTATGTCTTATTTTCAGTTTGCATGGCTAACAATATCACTGACTGGGAACGTGCCCCTGATTCTTATTGCCACGTGTGTGGCCGGCGTGGGCATCGCTGGTCAGAATGTGGCCATCATCTACATTTCCGAAATTGCCCACGACTCCATCCGAGGAGGACTCACTGCAAGTTCAGCTTCCGGATATTTCTTAGGTAAATATATATAACAAAAAATAAAACTGTTGCTCTCAAAAGAAAAAGCTCTAAAAAGACGAAAATATTTTTCTTCTCAAATTTTTTAACTATCAATTTATAACCTCATTGTATAAACTGATGATATAAGCCATCTTGGGTGGTCCGCCTTATTGTATTGGAATGACGTCACATAACATATCGTGCATTGTCATCATAACTTAACGTTTATACAAAATTTCAACTCAATCGGTTGAAGATATCTACTTCAAAATTGAGTTTAAAGAATCCACCGTAACATACATACATACATTGCAAATTAAATAAAAGCTTTTAATGAAATGTATTGATTAGAATAGTAATTAAATATTTTTTCTTGTAATCTACGACTAGCAAATATTTTTAAAGTTTATTCTTCTATGATTGTATGGTTTAAACTCTGTACTTTTACATGCCTCGTTATTGGCAAAATATGGCTGTTTCTGTATTTATTGTAACACTTTTAATTGTAAGGATGTGAGTGGTGCGCGTTTCTCTAGAATAAGACAGTACGACCTGAAGGATGTAATTTATGACTTACGGTGGATCAAAGATGGCGCGGGAAAAGATATATGCGAAATAAAAGCTAACTCATAATAAAACAACCTCCCTCGTTGGTCCTCCGAAACCCGGGTAGGGTAAATTGTTGTAGAGCTTTTCCATTACGAAATTGTCAGTAGTAGTCTGGTTTTGTGCCCAATTGATGGCAATATCACATGAGTAAATAAACGGAACAGAGACAAAGCTTCATACAACCGCGCGAATCGGTTGCACTACTACAAGCACGCGGAGCATGTGTGCGTGACCACTGGCCGCTTGTCGCGTACGCGGCGAGACTGGAAAAAACCGGTTTACGTAGGCACAGCCAGTTGACAATCTCAGGGTTCGTGCGACGCACGTTTTTTGTTTTGTTATTTGCAAGTTTGAATATTTTAATATAAAACGTGGTATTTTATTAATAATAATGGTTGTTTATTGTACTGTGTGTATGAATAATACTTTAAAAAATAAAAATATACCATACTTTAACTATCCCAAGGAGTACAATAGGTAATTAAATATTTGATTATTACTTTTTCAAGTAAATACCTTTATTGTATTGCATGATCCTTTTTTTATTAAGAAGAGGATACTATACGGTGTGTTTTTACCTTTTTATTATTATAACAAGCTATTACTAATCATTTGTAGGTATGTGGGTGGGTAAATTATAAAAAAAAAATTATTAGAGTAAGTAATTTCTAAAGTATTATATCATACTGAATAATAAAACTATTTAACAAATGTTTTTTTTTATTTGTCTTAACCTATTGTGTCAACCCTACCAAAATAGGTAACAATTTTGGACGTTCTTAGGAAGCTTTGTCTCTGTTCCGTTTATCTACTCATGTGGCAATATGCTCGCCCCAGATTACATGGCTCTTAAACATAACTGGCGAAACGCCAGTGAACTATTACGTGCACCTCTGCTTCACTGTTCGGGGTTTACAAGACTGATTTCACGTCAAAACGGCGGAAAGGATCTTGATGAAATTTGGCACAGAGTTAGATTATAGTCTGTCTGGAATAACACATAGGATACTTTTTATTTGATCATCACGCGTGCAGCCGCGGAGGCCAGCTAGTCTTTAAGTTATTGGATTTATCTCAGTCCTAAATAGGAAAACAATATAAGATATTGAAAAAAATTGAGGAAAAAGTAAAACAGGTACATCTTAATAATCATTATCACAATTTTCACCACGCGAGTGAAACCGCGGGGCAGTTAATGGTCCATATGATCAAAACCATATTCATGAGTAGAGACTGCAATTTTTCCGAAACGAAAAATCTTTGCAATGCAACAAATATTCGTGACTGATTCGTGACAATAAGCTTCCAATTAATATGAACCTATTGCTCATTATTAAAAAGATCATCTTTCTTTGCTTCCCAGGCCTCCTGACAACGTACACCTTCGGTGGCTACCTCACGTACATGCAGACGATATACGCGCATTTGTCGCTGTCCATTCTGTGCATACTGTTGATCATGTTGCTCCCTGAATCTCCTGTGTTCCTGGTACTTGTGGGGCGGGAAGAGGTTAGTTATTGATTAAACTTAACTACACTCATCACTTAATCACTTGGATTTTCAACTATCTTCATAGTGCTAATAGCCGAAATTACAACAGTGCTATTAAATAGCTGCATGAACTTGATGTGATTTCGTTTTATAAATTAATGGACATCATCCCAGTTGCTATATATATATGAGGAGCTCGTGGCTAAATAAATAGTAGCCGCTCGGGTCGATCTTTAGGTTAAGCCGCGCTTGCCTAGGTTGGTCTGTGGATGGGTGACCACCCGTTACATATCGAGTTTCCTCCGTGCCTCGGAAAGCACGTTAAGCCGTTGGTCCCGGCTGTCATTTGTAGATCTTTGACAGTCGTTACAGGTAGTCAGTGTTCCGAAAGTCTGACAACCAGTCTTACCAAGGGGTATCGTATTACCCAGTATTAACTGGGTTGTGGAGGTCAGATAGGCAGTCGCTCCATGTAAAATACTGATATTCAGCTGCATCCGGTTAGACTGGAAGCCGACCCCAACATAGTTGGGAAAAGGCTAGGCAGATGATGATCCCAGTTGCTATACGCCGTGCAAAGTATGCTTTACGTAATTTTTTTTTATTTCATCAATTAGGAACAACAAACAGCTACATTATCAGATATTACTAACAAAAAACATAAACAACTTAATAATAATGTAGCCAAGAGTACTGAGCACAGATTACTATTTAATGAATAGACTTTAAATGGCTAGGAGATACGCTGTTCATGCATGACAGTTATAAGTAAAAAAACAGAAAAAAATAAGTATTATACTAATAAAAATACTAGATATCTATAATATATAATTAACAGTCAGCTAAAATTGAAAATCGAGAATTCTATGAGATATTTTTGCACATTCCATTTTTTTCGCGATACTGTGGTGAAGATGAAGTTAAATAAAAAGAGAAATAAGGACAAAACAAAATTAAAGGATAGAAAACTACCAATAATTTATTTTAAAAAGCGGTTTTATTTCTAATTTAGACTGCATAGTTCTCTCATATACGTATAATGTCAACATCGATGATGCAACCATGATTTTGTAAAACAATAATGATTTAAAATAGTGCCCATGGATTTTCGGAGCAAAACAGAATTATTGTTAGAACGTTCATTATTTTTGTACATTAAAAGGGTGACAACGACTCCACATTGAGCTAAAACGAAACACTTCTAATACAAGAACATTTTTTTTTAAACGTTGCCCCACACTATGAATTTCTCCTGTATCGTGGGTGCGTTTACAAACATTTAAACTCACATGCACAAACACCCAGACCCGGAACAACTATCTGTAAGCCATACATATATTTGTTCCGTGCGGGGATCGAACCCGCGACACGCAGCGCGGCAGTTGATCGCTCAGCCACTGCGCCAACCGTGTCGTCAGAACACAATAACATCCTCTAATATGATAAAATTATAATTGCGGATAAAAAATTGCTATACATATTTAGGAGTAAATAATTTAGTTTTGACTTTTTAGTCAAAATATGTCTGTAGTATTCCACCGTAAAGTGAATTACCATCAATAATAATACTGATCATATTCCAGGATTCAAATGAGATAATTCGATTCAATTATGTTAAAAATATTATTATTATAATATTAACAGTATTGTTTATTTCGATAGGCTTCATTTAATAAAAGACCAACGACACATTGACACAGTCACTTTCACACACACAGTCAGACACAGTCTCGTATTCGCAGTCACTTTCAAGAACCAATATGTCACCGAGGCAGCCAAAACATACAAACAAAACACCTTATCTATTTTGTAACCCGTTTTTTTAACAAGCCATTCGTAGAGAGACAAATATTACATCGTAAGCCTATCGACAGGTTATATTATTATCATGACGGATTATCATTCATCATAGCTCTTTTTTCAATGATCTGTTATGATTTATTAAATTAATTCCGTTAATAAACTGTTCACAAGTGTACTATGTTAACCGTTTCTTATGTAAAATAAAGCTAATTTTATCTCAGGGGACCAATAGGCACCTGAATAGGTGCCGAATCTTTAACTTATATTGTATATATATTAGAGGGGACGAATGGGTACCTTAAAAATAATATTTTTTATTAAAATATTAATTGGTCCCCTACCAGGAGACCAATGGGCACCTATATAGGGGCCGAATCCACAACTTTTATGCTGGGGGACGAATTTTAGGGGACGAATGGGCTCTGACCCGTTTAGAATGGGCAACTACAGTACTTTCACAAGTTATTATGTCTTGTGACTGGGACTGTAGCAGCATCTTTTTATTTTTATGTCATTCAAAAATGCCTGTAATGGTCTAATTAAAGCAGACGGGCTTGCCAGGGGGTTGTGGGTTGTTCGAAAGAGATACCGCGGCCCCGGAACATAAAGGGCAATAGAAGGACCATGAGTGGGTTTTAGTCAATACAAGTCTGACACGTGATTTCCCATCCGCAAAAAAATGGTTTAATTGAAATAAATGTTTTGAGTTTGACTACGATCTATAAATATATGCCAGCCAGCCATTTTACCGTTCCTTCATGATGGTTTCATAAGCTAATGACACAATTAATTTACAGGAAGCGAAAAAATCAATATCATTCTACAGACAGTTAGATGTAAAGTCTAAAGAAGTCGAAGCAGAGATGGCCAAGATCAGACTACAGATGGACCCCAGACTGGAGACATTACTTGAAGGAGACAATGGTAAGTGATGCATCATCTATTTACTCATGTTTATCATACTCCCAAAACGATCATCACCTGCCTGGGGGCAACCCGGTTATCTTGGAGTCGGTTTCCAGTTCAACCAGATGCTGCTGCATACCTCCACCACCCACTTTGTACTTGGTAATACAATACCACTTGATAAGATTGGTTGTTAGATTTCCGGGCTACTGGCTACCTAACGACTGTCAAAGATCAACCACATTTTTTTTATACGTTTTCCACCCTTGGAATATTTCCCGTGTCGTGAGTACGTTTACAAACATTTAAACTTACATACACAAATAGCCAGGAACAACTACCTGTAGGTCATACAAATATTTGTTCCGTGTGTCATCGTAATTGACAGCCGACACCATCGGTATGTACATAGTCAACCATCCACGGACCAAATTACATATGGAAATTTAAATCTAAAGTCCAGGCAAGTTGCTTGCCGTGACGACAGTGTGTTCGTATTCGCGCGTTTCAAAGAGATTCAGCAAAACAGAGAGCCCGCCAGGGCCATCGCCTGCCGGGGTTGCAGTTTTTTTTTTTTTTAAAACGTTGCCCCACACTAAGAATTTCTCCTGTATCGTGGGTGCGTTTACAAACATTTAAATTCACATACACAAACGGCCAGACCTGAAACAACTACCTGTAGGTCATACAAATATTTGTTCCGTGTGGGTACGAACCAGCGACACGCAGCGAAGCAGTCAAGCGCTGAGCCACTGCGCCAACCGTGCCGTCAAAAGTTATTCGAAAGAGATACCGCCAGGACCATGACTGCCGTCCGGTGTTACGGGTTGTTCGAAAGAACCTCGCAACATAAACGACAAAAGAAGGAACACGGATGGGTTTTAGTCAATTACAGTCTGACACTCCCTCCAGCTCCGCCCAGAGCGGGAGAAGTTATTTGATGATTTCCCATACGAAGAAAAAGGCATTTTATTAAAAATCTACTAGCGACCCACCCGATCGTATTACCCGGTATTAACTGGGTTGTGGAGGTCAGATAGGCAGTCGCTCCATGTAAAATACTGATATTCAGCTGCATCCGGTTAGACTGGAAACCAACCCCAACATAGTTGGGAAAGGCTAGGCAGATGATCTACTAGCGACCCACCCTTATCAAGTTCAGCGCTGTTTGTGTACGTGTATTTCAATTTGTGTAAACGCAAGACACGACATAGGAGAAATTCCTATTCATATTAAAAACAAATATCATATTTTTAAACAATATCACAAAACAAAGAAATCCCATGTACGAATATCACTGACACGAGATTTTTATTTATTTAGAAACGCAAGGCTATCCTCTGGTATATTTGTAGAAAAAAATATAAACAAGCTTTTGAAGCGCCTACTCAAAACATCTGAGTGTTGAATATTGTTAGTTGCTCTACAAAAACTTTAAGGCGTACCGTTTGTTTTGGATTAAAAATCAGCAAATGACTTCCTCCGCTCTGGGCGGAGCGGCATCGTGTGTCAGACTTTTACTGTCGAAAACCCGCCCATATTCCTTTTTCTGCCCTTAATGTTCTGCGGCCGCGGTATCTCTTTCGAACAACCCGCTACTCTGGCTAGCAGTGGCCCTGGCAAGGCCCTCTGCTTTGCTGACATCACTATAGTGATGTCAGCGCGTTCGTGTTCCACGCATGCCTTATAAGGCATGCGTCGAACGCGCTGTTGACACGGCCATCATGCGGCGGACAAGAAGCTAAATCATACATTCTTACCAAAGTCGGTATGGAGATGTGATGCAGGGTTAATCAACTTTAGACCGAAGGAGTCTCAACTCCTTGTCAAGCTCTTTTACTTCTAGATCTTTGACAGTCATTAAATGGATGCATGGGGTAAACTTTGTAAACCAACAACTAAGGACTTTCCTTTACCAACAGGTACAGTATTAAACCAAATAAGGGTTGCAAAGGTCGTATTGACCCTCAGCCAAGGATTCAGCTTCCAGCTGGCTTAATTTTATTTAGGTACATTGTCATTGACGCCGTGCAAGACAAAGTATTTACGCACAGAGGACATACGTCAGTAAACTTAAATAAATTATATGTATTTATATCTATAAATCCTTACTATATATATATATATATATATTATATCTATACTTATAATAAATCTGTAGAGAGGTCAATTCTGTACATGAAATATATTTCCAAAATAACTATCAGGGGGTGATTAGTGATCGATACTGATGCCAAAAATGCAATCAGTAAAATTTTTGTACGTCTGTCTGTCTTTCTGTCTGTCTGTCTGTCTGTCTGTCTGGATGTCTGTATGTTCGTTATAGAAACAAAAACTACTCGACGGATTTTAACGAAACTTGGTACAATTATTCTTCATACTCCTGGGGAGGTTATAGTATACTTTTCATCACGCTACGATCAATAGGAGCAGAGCAGTGAAGGAAAATGTTGGGTAATCGGGAGAAGTTGGTTAAAGCTACACAGAAATCATGTATGACGGAAATGTTCTCCTTAAAATTATATAAAAAATATCCTACAACAGCATAGGTCTATCTTTTATGGTTGACTCACAATAACACGTGTATATAATAACTCCCGATAACTTAGCAGTTCGAAGCTTTCTGATTATATTTTGTCTACTCTTACGTTTATAACACTCCCACTCATCTCTAATTAAAAACAGTTAACATTATTACGTATTCACTAAAAAAAGAATCATATAAATCGGTATACAAACACCAAAGTTATGCATGAAATACGCTAATAAGCCATCGCGCGTGAATACTGAATCATGCTATAAGGATTATTTTTGTGTAATATTTGGCTGTTGATGCGAATAGACGTTCAGAGTGTTCGACCTTATTGACAGACAATGCTTTCAGCCCGAATTTTAGTCTTTATATGATTTCTTTT
Organism: Ochropleura plecta; assembly: GCA_905475445.1. Lineage (NCBI taxonomy): Eukaryota > Metazoa > Arthropoda > Insecta > Lepidoptera > Noctuidae > Ochropleura > Ochropleura plecta. Next base: position 3,919,752 of record FR997738.1, on the reverse strand, counting down.
TAGATTTCTTTTACCTATTGTTATTTTATAAAATAGGTATTAGTTACTTTGGTAGTGTTTAAATATTCGTTCAAATTACAAATTATTCATAGTTTACATTTTATTTATTTTTAGGTGAAATAGGAAAAGGTACGCATAGATTTTTAGAAACCGAGTTTCGGCTAATTTATGTTCAGTTTTTTTTAAACTATATTGGTAAAAGCGTAGTTAATTATACTAATTATAGTTATAGGTAATATTAATTAAAGTATTTATAGGTTTTTATTTTTAAGTGAAGTAGGTACCTATACATAGGTAGATAGTATTGGACGGGTTCCCTCTATCTGGCAGAATCTTGATGCTCCGAAATTTATTTGGCATAACACACTTAGCATATTTTTCTTTAAACGAACATTTTAAAGGCATAAAAATTATTTGATATAATTATCGTTTGGCATAATGTTTAAAACTTCGAATTTACTATGGCATACTTTTAAGATGGCAGAATTACATTTAGTATAATTACGATTGGCAGAATTCAAATTTCGCATAATATCGTTTAGCATAATGTTCATTTAGAGCTATTATTATTTGGTATAATTTCACCTGGCATACCATCAGATGGCAGAAATGGCTAGGGTAGGTTAGGTCAAAACAGTGACCTGCTACGTGGTTAAATTTTTGTAAAAAAGGGTAGGTTAGGTTAGGTTAAAACTGTGACCCCCTACGCACGAGCCGAGCGAGCGGAGCGAGCGGTGCCGCGGCAGCGGCCGGAGAGTGCCAGTAACGACTTGCATTAATAGAAAATGAGATTGTTTTAGTAGTTTACCCGGAACTGAACTATTTACATTAGGATAATAATTACTTATGGAATTAAATGTCATTATTACAAATTCAATTAAATAATAGTTATAATAAATGATATTATTTTTAAGAAATAAATAATTAAAATAAATGACAACAAATAATGATAAAGATGATTCTAACTATAAACTTTCTGCGATATGACAATTCTGCCGTTTAATGATATCGATATGAAATATATGTCAAAAGACGATTCTGACTGTGAACTTTCTGCGAAATGATGTTTCTGCTTTTTGAATATTATGGATATGAAATTTATGTCTAGAGATGATTCTGACTAACAAAATTATGAGTTTTGAATGTATGATAAATGAGTGTCTGCCAAACAATTTTCTGCGAAATGAAGTTTATGCTATCCGTTGTTATGCAAAATAAAATTATGACATAAAAAGTTCTGCTATAAAGGGTGGACCCAGTATTGGACAGGCGTTTTAGCTTTATTTTAATTTCTTTTTTTGTTACAAGTTGTACTTACCTACATATTTCAGGGTATAATTCTATTAGAATTATTTAGTTTTAGTACCTACTTTATTTGGTAATTAATAGGTTCTTATAGATAATAGGCATAATTAGATATATTAAAAAAAAACAAAATATATATATATAATTTAGTACTTAAATTATTTTCAGGTTAAATACTTCTAAATTCAAATTATTATTTTTTAATTTATTTAGCTGTAGTTTTATTTAGTTGTAGATGTAGTGTATTTAGGATCAGTTTTATTATTTAAGTAGGCACTTGGATTTTTTAAGTGTAAGGTAGCTACAGTTAGGACCTATAACGTAGCTTATTTCGTTAAATAACTGAATAGGCATTCAGTTACCTTCGGTTATTTTCATAAATCCTTACTAATATTATAAAAGCGACAGTGAGTTTGTTTGTTTGTTCTTTCTTTTTTTTTTAAAGTTGCCCCACGCTAGGAATTTCCCCTGTATCGTGGGTGCGTTTACAAATATTCAATCTCACATACACAAACAACCAGACCCGGAACAACTATCTGTAGGTCATGCAAATATTTGTTCCGTGCGGGAATCGAACCCGCGACACACAGCGCAGCAGTCGATCGCTCAGCCACTGCGCCAACCGTATCGTGTTTGTTACGGCTTCACGCCTAAATGACCGAACCGATTTTGATGCATTTTGGTACAGAGATAGTTGGGGCCCTGGTGTCGGAAACAGGCAAGTTTTTTTAAAGTGAGGAAAGGGGGAGAATGAGGGAAGAAAAGGGGAGAGAAAGATACATTTTTTCGGGTCATCACGCGGGTTAAAGTTAGCGTTAGCACAAAGTAACTATGCCACGCGGACGAAGTCGCGGGCGGAAGCTAGTCCTTACTAATATTATAAAAGCGAAAGTGAGTTTGTTTGTTTGTTTGTTACGTCTTCACGCCTAAATGACAAAACAGATTTTGATGAATTTTGGTACAGACATAGTTGGGACCCTAGAGACGGACATAGGCTACTTTTTGTCTCTTTCTAATCCCCCACTTTCCTAAAGTAGGGGGTTGAAATGTATGGAATTGAAATGTATGTATTGTATGGAGCATTTCGCAATTTTCAAGGTAGAAAACAAAAAAATAGTATGCGGACTATTTTGTCACTAACAAAAACATCGTGCATATTTTTTTTCAGAAATCTGCCCCCAACCCTTTAAAAGAGGGGGTGAAATTTTATATGGGACTTTTCGCAGTTTTCAAGGTAGGAAGCTAAAAATCGGTACACACACTCTTTGTTACCAACGAGCGAAGCCGCGGGCAAAAGCTAGTCTATATATAAAAGAGAATCGTATTAGTTACCCTATTTATAACTCAAGAACGGCTAAGAACCAGGAGGCGGACATAGGATACTTTTATCCCGATTTTTTTAAATTTTTATTTGCGATCCGTCTTGCATTCACCATGGCCATTAAATAAAAACACAAAATCCATGTTGTTCTCATGGTCAAATTACACTCTTTTGCAAAAAAAAAACGGGCACCTAATGAAATTTACGTTCTAAGGTCGATTTGCGTTAATTAAATGAAATTTATTTCTTTGACGAAGTCTGTATACTTATAATCGTGTAAATTAATGCGCGTGAAGTGAATTCGGGCAATTAAAAGAAAAAAAGAACGATGGATTCTTTAAAACCGATGTACACGCCCAAACAATAAGAAGTGGTCGGTAATAAAGACAAGATTTTTTTTTTACTTTTTTAATTAAATAAAGTTACAAATGTAAAAACCTAATAACGAGTGTGACCTCCTCTTGCCAAAATCACAGCTTGAATCCTTCTGGGCATGCTTTCCACGATGTTTTTAATAACGTTTTGAGGAATACGTTCCCACTCTTCTGCAATGATTCTTTTTAGCTCCCTGATGTTGTGGAGCAGGTTGCACTGATCTTACCCGTCTCTTTAGAACATCCCAGACATGCTCAATTGGATTGAGGTCAGGACTTCGAGCTGGCCAATCTAAACGACGGATCCCAACTTCTTGCATGTACGCTTCCACGTCGCCAGGACGGTGCGGGCGAGCATTGTCGTCCATTAAAATGGAATCTTCCCCAAGTGCAGTCAATGTGGGTTGTGCATATGGAATTAGGATTTCCATTATGTACCGGTGTGCATTTAATGTTCCATTTTCTATGAAAACTAACTCCGTACGCTCCGTCAAATTAATTGCTGCCCAAAACAGAACGGAGCCTCCGCCACAAGGACTGATTTCTTCGAAACACACTTCCGGATAGCGTTCCTGTGATCTTCGCAGCACTCGCCGGCGTCGGTCCTCTCCGCACAGAGAGATTCTAGCTTCATCAGAAAACAATAGTTTATTCCAGTCCTCCAGAGTCCATGAAGCACAGTTCCGAGCAAACTGAAGTCGACCAACACGGTGCTCACGGAGTAATTTAGGGCCTCGAGCTGGGCGGTAACTCCTGATATTGGCAGCCAAAAGCCTCCTCCTGACCGTCCACAAGCTAACTTCTACTCCTCTTACTTCTTCAAGGCATTTCTTCAGGTCCACACTTGACACCTTACGATTCCGCAACGCCTGACTCACCAAAAAGCGGTCATCTCTTGGTTCTGTGCATCGTTTTGTTCCCGAACCGGGTCTTCTTTTGACCGAACTGGTCTCTTGATACCGTTGCCAAGTCCTCTGGACACTTGAACGACTCACATTTAGCCGCTGAGACACTCTTCAAGTAGGGCTATAATTTTACCGGCCCTTATCACTCATATCAAAAAGTGTTATTTAATCTAAAAATAAAGATTAAATTGTTTAATTTGCAGAAAGTATCCAAAAAGTATTAAAATATCGTAATCGGTTAAAAATCGTTTCAGCAATTCGCGCCATTAGCAGCAATTTTAAAGCAATTTTAGCATAATCCACAATAATCATTATTTTTCTTTTATTAATTTCAAATTTTAAATTTGGAACGTAAAGAATCATGCCAGGATGCTTCAAATAACATGCCAATATATCGTCAAATTAATAAAACCTATTTCTTGTTCTTCTTCATTGAAGTAGAGAAAAAAATATAAAGTGCCCGTTTTTTTTGCAAAAGAGTTTATATGTGCCATATTTACGGGCCAGAAGACCATCTGCGTTAATTGTTATTGCGCCTGATAATAGAACGACAAATGACGTCTATCACAATGCTCTTCATTGAAGAGTGCCAAAATACATGACCAATAAAAAAGGATCATTAAAAATACCTATTTTTTTAATTTATATTTATTTTCCTAACAAAAAATGTAACTTCATAAAATCCAAAATCTGCTCCCTTCTTGACTCTAAGGCGGAACAAAATTGAGGTCAGGTAGTATTTGAATAAATAACTTTATTTTAATTGTTTGTTTAGTATTAACAGTAGGTACACCATTCTCCCCGTTGTATTTTTATGTTCGTACATTCCATTCAAAGACTGTCAGCAAGATATCGCTATCAGCCATAAAATTTGCAATTTCTGTAAAACAGTTAATTGTTGAACTTTTGGAGTGCAATAGAGTATAGAATATTCTATTAGATTTCGTAAACAATGCATAGATGGCTTCATGCGCAAGCCATGTGTATGTGTAAGCCATGCGCAAGCCATGCGCAAGCCATGCGCAAGCCATGCGCAAGCCATGTGCAAGCCATGCGCAAGCCATGCGCAAGCAATACGCAAGGTGTGCGGCAGCCCCAACAGTATCCTGCGCACTATAGCGGATGGGTCGGACAGCCCTTATTAAGGCATTGCGCCTACATTCCACTTTGGCATATACCTACTTGTTTAATTTTTCTGGTAGATATAGCCAACTTTGTATTCAATAAATTAATTTTAATATTTCAAGGCCGCGTCATCATATAAAAAGAGTGTCCGGGGTTGCGAGTTGTTCGAACGAGATACTGCTGCCCCGACACTCAACGGGCAAAACACATGGATGGGTTTGTCAGTAAAAGTCTGACTCTTCCCCCAGCTCATTTATTTTTAATTTATTTAGTTTTTAAATTCAATTTTGCTTTTTTACTCTGGACGCTCTTACTGTGCACGTCTTGTGACCGGGACTGTAGATTCATTTTGTTTCTTGACATTCAAAAGTGCCTTTATTGGTCTAATTGAAATAAATGATTTGATTAGATTTGCTCCACCCAGAGCTGGAAGAGTTATTTGATAATTATTTAAAGATTTATATATAGACCATTTATAATGACTGAAAAATGAATTACGCACAAGTTGTATTACGTCTGAGATAACTTTATTACTATGATTACGAAGAGATATCGTCTATTTGCTAATGTTATATGTTCGCCTGGTAAGTCATTTAGATTGACGTGGGGAAAACTGCTAATTAAAATTACCGCCAGTTTAGATATTTATTTGTGTTTTAAAGCTTATTTCGGCTTTAATCATAAGAATAATATTTGATAAGGTAGGTAATATACCTACGTAAGAACAGTGATTTATCTCTACGTGTTTAGCGTAAAAATTAAGAAGAAAATTGGTAGGGATTTTCTTTATTATCGCGTTGCGTTATTGAATTGGAATGAAAACTATATTTCTGTCTCTTATCTTTGAAAAATGAATAGAGAAAACTGTTTTGGATATTAATAAGCTAGACAAATGTTTATGTCAAGTATGTCAAAAAGAAGAAATATGAAAAACGCGGGTCTGTAGATGGTGAGCAATGGGTAGCTCACCGTCCGTCCGTCTTTTGACGACAGGCCGTGACGACGCGACGGCGCGTTCGTGTTCCACCCGCGCCTCAAAGAAACGTCAGCAAAGCAGAGCGGCTTGCAGCTGGGGTTGCAGGTTGTTCAAAATAGAAACCGCGGCAGAACACAAAGGGCAAAAGAAGGAGCTTGGATGGGATTTAGCCAGTAAAAGTCTGACTGTCCTCCCACTACGCCCAAGAAAAAAAGGGAGAGCATAATGATGACGTTAAATAAATCAAAGGAGAAGTAGTTTCGTAGCCGCAAATTCATCGATGTTTTTCTTTTGTTTCAGATCCTGAAACGATTGGCGAACTCGTAGAAAAGAAATTAGAAGCGCCTGAAGATAGGAAGAGTGAGTCTGCATGGAAACACTTCAGTAAGTAATCCTTACTTATATTATAAAAGCGAAAGTGAGTTTGTTTGTTACGTCTTCACGCCTAAATGGCCCACCCGATTTTGATGAATTTTGATAGGTATTGAGATAGTTGGGACCCTGGAGACGTACATAGGCTAAAAACAGTGTGAAAAGGGGGAGAAATAGGGAAGAAAAAGGGAGAGAAAGATTTTTTTTACGATGATCACGCGGTTTAAAGTTAGCATTAGCTCAAAGTAAGTATGCCACGCGGACGAAGTCGCGGGCGGAAGCTAGTTCTGATATAAAAATAAAAGCTTGAAACATGATTCGGCTAATAGCCAAATCATGTTTGACAACAAACAAAAACAGCAATATTTATTAATAACGTGTTTCGTATTTAATTTTATACCCACTTTCGTTGACGTTAGCAACTACAAACAAAATCGATAAATGTATTTCTTCTCATGAATTTTTCTTAAAAACCGATGGACGTATTAAAATATTTTTTTTAGCAAACTGTTTTTTTACTATCAAATAAATTAATTTTAACTCGAAAACAAAATATATGTAGATTTTAATAAAGCGCCAACTGCATCTAACAATCCTGGTTCCTTATCTCCGTTGCTGACTGTACGTGTACGTGACTGAGATCGGAACTGTAACCTCCATTCTACAACTAGTCGATGAATTTTCTTCTAAGCTATCACTACACTGATTTTCCTTTAAGAAAACTAATGAAAATTTTCATTCAAAAGAAAAAAAAAAGAATTCAAAAGATATTTGGAGCGCTGGGCTATCGGGTATTGGCTATAAATAAAATAATTTGCATGAATAATTTTATAATTATACTTTTGTCCATTTTCATTTATTTATTATTTTGTAATGTTTGTATCTATAATAAGAATATTTATTTAAGTATGTGTTCCGTCCGTGACACCACTAACTGGTCCTGTCAGAATACCAGCGCTGTGTTATTTTAAACCTAAAATATCGCAGCTTATGCTGAGACAGGGACCTTTTTGGCCTCGCACAGACAATAACCTTGTCTGTACTATTTTATTTCATTTTTATTTTTTATTGTTTTACTTGTTTTGTGCGAGTCCCAAATAAAAGTTTTTCTTTCTTTCTTTTTCTTTCATTCACAGAAAAATCAAAGTCATCTAAACGAGCGTTGACCACAGTCCTCATCACAATGTCCCTGACAATCATGATGGGTTGCGTCGTCCTCCAGGTCTACGCAGAGCCTCTGTTCAAGGAAGCGGCCCCAACGATGCCAGCTAACCAGTGCGCCATATTCTTGGCTCTGGACTTCTTGACAGCCAGTATCTTGTGTGTTCTGGCTATCGACAGATTTGGGAGGAAGGTAAGACAACTTGAAACCTTTACTCAAATCATCATCTTCTGCCTAGCCTTTTCCTTACTTTTGTTGGGGTCGGCTTCCAGTCGAACCGAATGCAGCTGAATACCAGTATTTAACATGGAAATACCGCCTATGTAACCTCCACAACCCAGTTAGTACTGGGTAATACGATATCCCTTAGTAAGACTGGTTGTCAGACTTTCAGGACACTGACTACCTGTAATGACTGTCAAAAATCTACAAATGGCATCCGGGACCAACAGCTTAACGTGCTTTCCGAGGCACGAAGGAAACTCGGTTTGTAACGGGTGGTCACCCATCCACAGATCCACATAAGCGACTGCTATTATTTAGCCACGAGTTCTTCTAGCCAAATCAAATTATAATTTATTTGTTAACATAGGAATTCAAATACAGATCAGAAGTTTGGTGAACAGAGCGCTATGTTATGCCTGGAGGCGTACAAATATGGAGTTCAAACTCAGCTAAGCATTACAATTTAGGGTTGCAGGTTGAGATACAGTGGTCTCGGAACATAAAGGGCAAAAGAAGGAACATGGATCAGTTTTAGTCAGTAAAAGTCTGACACTCTCTTGCGCTCCATCAGGGGCAGGGGAAGTTATTTGGTGATTTCCTATCTAAAAAGCATTACAATTTAAAATGTTCAAACAATTATTAAAACATGCGTAAATTTGGTATTACGTATGAAAATAAATATTTATAATTATGTCAGACTTAAATGAGGAATTATTAGAAATGTCATAACCTATGTCAAAATAATTTAAAAACAAAAATAATTGAAATGTTAAAATAATTTTATATGATTTTAAATTAATTCGTCATTTATTGTATTCATCAATAGCATAATAGCATTTATCAATTAGGAACATTTTTTTTCTTAAATAATATAAAATTTATTTGGTTAATGACTTCTGGGATCCTTACTAATATTATAAAAGCCAAAGTGACTTTGTTTGTTAGTTACGTCTTCATGCCTAAATGGCTAAACCGATTTTGATGAATTTTTGGTACAGAGATAGTTGGGACCCTGGAGACGGACATAGGCTTTTTAAAAAAAAAAGGATTGAGTTGTGAGGGAGAAAGAAGGAAGAAAAGGGAAAACTTAGCATTGCTGTTTCAATAAATAAGGCGCAAGGGCAAAAACTACAGGTAGCAGGTACCTGTAAATCCGGAAAGGGCGAAGCCGCGGACAGAAGCTAGTTTTATTATAAATTCGTGGAGCCTTTTTTTACAGCGCAGCTTAACATTTATAATTACTCAAAGATTTTTATTAGTGAAGCATCAATCGCGGAATCTGGAATCGTGCCCAGTTGAGGGCAATGGGCTCGCCCCCTAAAACTTGTGACAAAAAGCTAAGCTAAATTAGCGAAATTATGGTGTACTATTAAATAGACCTCTGCCTAGCCCTTTGGGTACTACAGGCGTCATGTTATGTGTTATGTTTTCTTCCAACAGTTCCTCCTCACCCTGACATCAGCCAGTTCTGGTGTCTTCACGGTCCTGTTGGGCGCCCAGCTGCAGTTTCACTGGGCGCCTGCGTGGTTCACAGTCTTCCTCATATACGGGTTCAGCTTTGTGTTCACACTGGGCTGTGCTGTCATACCGTTTGTGTTGACGGCTGAAGTATTCCTCCCTGAGGTATGTATACTGTCTTTTTTTATGAATCCAATCCTAAGTAGGTTTTACTTGACTTTGTAACCCCTTCAAAACACAATGTACTTTGTTTTCATTTCTATAAGGCTGATTTTTGGTTGATGTTGTGTGCGGTAAAAAACGAGTATGAGGTTTTGTCAAAGAAAATTGTACCTTAATGCTTTCACGATTTAAGTTGTAAATCACACTCTTCTATAAAAACTCTCTTTCCAGGTCCGAAGCTTCTGCAACAGCGTGGTTATGGCCTTCACATGGGTCTTCAACTTTATTACTCTAGTCATCTTCAATCCTCTCGTGGAAGCTGTCGGTTTAGGCCCAGTCTTCTACTTCTTCTCTGTAGTGTGTTTCATTGGAGCCATCTACAGCCAGTTATGCTTACCAGAAACTAAGGGACTATCTGCTGATGAAATTCAAGTCTTATTTCTTAAGGATAAGAGAAAAAGTATTAAAACGAAAGGTTAAGGAAGATTGGTGGACGAAATATTGGTGACTTATTCGGTAGCTGTTACCTAGTAGGACCAATATTTGTTTGGTCCATATGCGTGTATAATATTATTTTTTTATATTTTGGAATAAAAATTGAGAATTGTTACTTTGGGTTTTTAATTTTATTTTATCACTATCCAATGTTATTTTTAAAGTTACTAACTTTTTGACGCGAGTACCTCTGAAACTCATCGTGATATATCAAAACCAAAATATTTAATTTCACCTAAGCCTACAAAAGGTGCACAATTAGGGTTGGTCTTTTCGTATAGAGAAAAACCGGTAAGAAACTCCATGGTTACTCTTTTAAACAAATATTTGGTTTATCCTTACTAATATTATAAAGGCGAAAGTGAGTTTGTTTGTTTGCTACGACTTCACGCCTAAATGGCTGAACCGATTTTGATGAATTTTGGTACAGAGATAGTTGGGACCCTGGAGACGGCTAATTTAAAAAAAAATGAGGGAGAAAGAGGAAAGAAAAGGGAAAACTTAGTTTTGCTATTACAATAAATGAGGCGCAAGGGCAAAAACTACAGGTAGCAGGTACTAACAAATCAGGGGAACTGTGTTAATTTAACGCGAGCGAAGCCGCGGGCAAAATCTAGTAATGTTATAATGCTAAAACGATAGTACTTACATAAGTATAGGAGGACAGCGTAGGCTCGACAATCAAACGTAAAATAAGATAAAAAGTTATCAAAGTTGAAAAATGTCTAGAAATCCATATACAAGGCCTACAATGTCGTGAGACTACTCCCAGCCACCTTAGACGCGGGTCGGTGAGCAATGGTTAGTTCACCGTCTGTCCGTCTATTGACGCCAGGCTGTGTCGACGTCGCGTTAGTGTTCCACGCGAGGCTCAAGAGATGTCAGCAAAGCAGAGAGGCCCGCCAGAGCTACTGCCTGCCGGGGTTGAGGGTTTTTAGAAAGAGATACCGTGATCCCGGAACACAAAAGGCCAAATAAGAAGTAGTCAGTGAAGTGGAAGGGAGAGCGAATTCTCTTCCGCTTGAGTTATTAAGCCATATACCCAAGTATATCCTACTAATCTAACTAATATTACAAAAGCGAATGTTTGTGAAGATGGATGGATGTATGGATGTTTGTTACTCTTTCACGTCAAAACGGCTAAACGGATCTTGATGAATAATGAATATCTTGGGACAACTCACACACGGCTATCTGATCCCAAGCTAAGCAGAGCTTGTGTTATGGTAACCAGACAACTGATATACATACTTATATAATTTATAAATACATACATATAATAGATAAATCACACCCAGACACAGAACAAACAATCATGCTCATCACACAAAGTTTGTCCTGGGTGGGAATCGAACCCACGACCTCCGGCTTAGCAGTCAGGACCACTAACCAATGGATCAACAGGCCCGTCAAATGAAATATGGCACAGAGATAGATTATAGTCTGGAATAACACATAGGATGATTTTTTTTTCGATATCACGCGGGCGATGCCACGGGTGCCCGCTAGTGGTTTAAGAATTTTAACTCGATACCTCCATGCGCTCCCGAGATAAACGGTCTTGACACACAGATAGACACACAGACGACAAAGTGATTCAATAAGGGCGCCGTTTTTTGCGGTACTGTAGGATCTACACTATCCTACTATAATATAATAAAAGCGCATGTAATACCTTAAGATTATATTTTACTAGCTTTTGCCCGCGGCTTCGCTTGCGTTAAATTCGGGCTAAGTAACACAGTTCCCCTTGCGCCTTATTGATTTGTAATAGCAACGCTAAGTTTTCCCTTTTCTTTCCTCTTTCTCCCTCACATCCCACTTTTTTTTTTTATAAATTAGCCTTTGTCCGTCTCCTGGTTCCCAACTATCTCTGTACCAAAATTCATCAAAATCGGTTTAGCCATTAAAGCGTGAAGAGGTAACAAACAAACAAACTCACTTTCGCTTTTATAATATTACTAGCTTCCGCCCGCGGCTTCGCCCGCGTGGTGTGTTGATAAAAAGCAGCCTATAGCAAAAATAACAAAATCGAAGTATAAATAAAATTAGGTACAGACGCCTGCAGGTCAAGCTACCCGAAACTGTCAATTTTTCCCAATGAACCTTGAACCTTATACTTTAGAAATAAAGTCGAAAATCTATCAAAGAAATCTGACAGATTGTAGTAGCTTGATGTGCAGGCGTCTGTACGTCTCATTTTTAAGGTTACGTCCCCAATGGGTAAAAACTCTATTACTAAGTCTTCGCTGTCCGTCCGTCCATAGGTAATGGTACGAATTTAACTAATAGGTATGTATTATGAAACTTCATAAAACCTATGTTTTATTACATTTTATGTAATTAGATCTTATTGTACCTATATGTTCACAAATAAAGGATTTGAATTTAGTTTGTAAGGAACGTGTCAACTCAACGTATCTGTGCTCACGCGTCTGCCCGTGTTCGGGTCGCGCACTCATCGATGAGCGACTTGTTCCCTACACCGCGCCCGAGCGGGCCAGCCTAGTCACGGCGACATGAAATTAATTTTGTTGCGCGTTATTTTGATTTTGCTATATCTCCTAAAGTATTTATTTAATCTGCATGATGTAAAAGGAAAAAATAATCGTCATGAAATGTTCATGCCAACCAACCTATTTAAAATGATAAGGATTAATACTGTATTTGTGTAAATAGCTTTCCAAGTTAGCGCTTTATAATTGCCCATTTGTTAAAGTATTAAAATGGATATAGTATGTTATCCTTAAGATATAGACATATGTCACCGCTGACTTTTCTGTAGACCTATATAAGATACACAATTACACCATACATTATTTTGTTATATCTTAAAGGGTTTAGGCAGCGTTTTCGTTGAAAGCTCCCAAACAGCATACTTTTTGCCGACATCTTCAACAAATATAGTTAATGTACACAGAAATAAATACAAAAACTTAACAAATTATAAACTAAAACCTTCCTTAAGAATCACTCTATCTATTACTAAAAACCGCATCAAAATCCGTTGCGGAGTTTTAAAGATTTAAGCATACATAGGGACATAGGGACAGAGAAAGCGACTTTGTTTTATACTATGTAGTGAAGTAAGGATAGATACATCTCACACTTCTTATTCCATTTCTATTCTATGTTTTTTCTTGTTCTTTTTTTAAAACGACCTGAGTAATGGAACGTCATAGCAAACCAGCCAGCATTGATGAAGGTATAAAACCTCTTACAGTACGGAACCGAAAAAAGCCATGTATGATCCTATTTTTCCTCATTACTGACAACCAGTCTAACCAAAGAGTTTCAAATATAGCACTAACCGGGTTGTAAAATACTATTGTTCACCTGCATTTAGTTAGGACTAAAAGCCTATCGTTTTTATCTCATTGCGGTGTTTTCTAGTTTCACACAAGTCTTTGTGGACATTACCGATGTATCACTGTTTATTAAGGTAGACATGATTATCATACAACTAAAAACGATAACAGGGTGTGAGATTAGATATTAACTTTGGCTAGTGAGATGGCGAGATGAGCTGGACTCTTTCTCAAAGGATTGACCTACAATCGCACTAGAAAAAAGTGGGAGGTGCCCTGCAGTGGGACAATATATTATAGTCTCATTACAAAGTGATTTCTACAAGCTTCCTTGATCTTGATTGGTCCTACCAGTTATACTTACTAATATTACAAAAGCGAAAGTGAGTTTTTTTGTTTGTTACGTCTTGACGCCTAAATGGCCAAACCGATTTTGATGAATTTTGGTACAGAAATAGTTGGGACCCTGGAGACGGATATAGGCAATTTTTTTTAAATTTGAGAATATGGGTAGAAAGAGGGAAGAAAAGGGGAGAGAAAGAATTTTTTTTTTCGATCATCACGCGTGTTAAACTTAGTGTTAGCCCAAAGTAACTATGCTACGCGGATGTAGTCGCGGGCGGAAGCTAGTAAATAAATAAATTGAACTTATATAATTTTATTTATTAAACAAATATACAATCCTACTAATCCTTACTTCTAATTTATAAAATTTTCGTGTCACAATGTTAGTTACCGTACTCCTCCGAAACGGCTCGACCGATTCTTATGAAATTTTGGGTACATATTGGGTAGGTCTGAGAATCGGCTAACATCTATTTTTCATACCCCTAAACCTCAGCGGGTGAAACCGCTGGGCACAGCTAGTAATATCATAAAAGCGAAAGTGAGTTTGTTTGTTACTTCATCACGCCCTAATGGCTAAACCGATTTTGATGAATTTTTGGTACAGAGATAGTTAGGACCCTGGAGAATGACAAAGGCTAACTTTTTTTTTGAAGTGAGAAATGAGGAAGAAAGAGGGAAGAAAAGGAAAAACTTAGCATTGCTATTACAATAAATAAGGCGCAAGGGCAAAAACTACAGGTAGCAGGTACCTGCAAATCAGGAAAGGGGAATCGTGTTACCCCTAATTTAACGCGAGCGAAGCTGCGGGCAAAAGCTATTAATATTATAGATGCGAATGTTTGTGAGGATGGATGTATGGATGTATGTTACCCTTTCACGTCAAAACGACCGAACGGATCTTGATGAAATTTGGCACAGAGGTAGATTATGGTCTAGAATAACACATAGGTTACTTTTTTTCCACAGGCGCCAGCTAATCAATAATAATTTAGTGTAATTAACTAACTAAAATATGTACTACAAGTCCCATGTAACATGTAACAAAAAGGGAAATCAATGACAGGGACAATATTTTCAGAATTTATTTGAAATACTAGCTTTTGCCCGCGGCTTCGCTCGCGTTAAATTCGGTAGCGCCTTATTGATTTGTAATAGCAACGCTAATTTTTCCCGTTTCTTCCCTCTTTCTCCCTCATGTCCCACTCTTTTAAAAAAATAATAGCCTATGTCCGTCTCCTGGTTCCCAACTATCTCTGTACCAAAATTCATCAAAATCGGTTTAGCCATTAAAGCGTGAAGAGGTAACAAACAAACAAACTCACTTTCGCTTGTATAATATTAGTAAGGATTAAATTAAATTAATTACTATAGGTATACAATCTATAAATAGACACAAACTAATAATATAAATATATACAAGTAAAAAATGGAAAATTACAGGGCGTCAAAAAATTCGTCCGTATCGCAGTCAACAGGTAAAGTGCCCAGAAGGCTGGCAGTATTACCTCGTTGGATGCCAATGCTTATTTTTTGTGCAAAAAACAGGCCAGCCCTCTGGTCACGAGAAGAGTCGACCAACCGCTTGGCGATTTCTCGAAATACTATATGGGCACTCGGACCCCATGGCTCTAGTGTTTCAACCCCAAACGTCTCAAAAACATAACTACCAATCAAATTGTGATATTTGCGCCGTTTGAGGTTTTCAGCACCTGCAGCAGCAGCTCCAGCGCAACCCGCCGTGCTAGGAAGATGGGATGGTGCAAGGGTGTCGACACAAGTTGCATCCCACACCAAAGATCTACCCAACTTCCATGGCAATAAGGTCATACCATCTGGTCTCTTTCCATCGACGCGTACCAATTACAGGGCGTGAAATTAGAAACCATTGTATTGAACGCGCAGATCGCTGTTTGCCCGCTGCGTATAGTCAACCCACAGGCTACCGGTGTAAAAGGACTGACAGCACGCGTTAAAAAGCGCATCCTTGACAGTCCCCGTGCACCGTGAAAACCTGCGGGCCAACATGTTGCACCGGGCAGACAGCGCTCTGCGCTCCCGTTCAATATCCTCCCTGTCCTTAAGATCCTCGGTGACCAAATACTTAAATTGCTCAACTTTGATTACAGCTGTACCACATAAAGTGAAATTCTGAACGAATGTGTATCGCTTGTTATCCGGCCTGAAAATCATTATTTCACTTTTTTTCGCGTTGTACTTGAGCCCATGAGCCACCGCATAGGACTCACAAATCCTTAGGAGCCTTCGTAAGGCACCAATCGATTGGGTTAGCAGCAACATTTCGTCGGCGAAGCTGATGTTATTTATACATACTCCGTCTATATGACACCCGATGCCGGTGCTGCTGAGCTCACCGATCAGTCTGTTCACGTATAGGTTGAAGAGCTTGAGTGTCAACCTCCCTGCCTCACCCCTCATTCCAACCCGTACTCCCCCGAGAGAGAGTCTTCCCATCGTACCATGTTCTTTTGACTTTTATACCAATACTTAAATAATAACACAATTTCACTAGGTAGACAGGTTTCATCCCTTAATTTACCTCATAGAATATCGTACGATACAAGATCGAAGGTTTTCGATATAGTGGCCCACTATATTATATACATATCCCACTCTTAGTGGAATTGTCATTGTTGCTTAGAACACAGCGAGAGTGCAAAGTGCACAAAATAATTTATATTATATCAACAAACAAAAAATTAAACCTTTTTCTTTAGAGACGAAAAGTGATAGAACCAATCTTAAGTTATCAGATAGAAGTTGTTACAAGTAACAACCTTATTTTATTAATTTCCACAAACTTACACAGCTTATATTAACAAAACGTGAAAAAACAAGGGAGAGGAGACTTTTAACGGATGTGGGACGAGGGATATGAGGGGAAATAATTTCATGTAAAGAGAACTTCAATTTAGAACGTTGAAAATAAATGGTCCACGTTTTCGTTATACAATCCACATGTTTAACAAGTATATCTCGCACTTGACCAATTTTTTTAAGCCGACCAACAATTATGAATTTAGAAAGGTTCAGAAACAAACACAATCCTACCAATATTATAAATGCGAATGTTTGTGAGGATGTATGGATGTTTGTTTCTTACACTTTCACGTCAAAACGGCTGAATGGATCTTGATGAAATTTGGCACAGAGGTAGATTATGGTCATGAATAATCTACCTCTGTGCCAAATTTTCATAATCAAAATTCATAGGATCCTTTTTTTCCTATATATCGTTACCCGTAGAAATTCCACATACAATCAAAGACATTTTAAACACAAGTGCATTCGCATTGAAGATAAAAGGAACTTAAAATAGCAAGCTCTGCTATACAAGGAAACAGTTATCTATGCTAGTCTGTTATTAGACTGCATTATCTTAGATTTACGAGTATACAGCGTTATTTTGATAGGACATAGTAAGTAATCTTGTAGGGTGGGTGTGTGTTGTTCTCGGCCGAGCATGTTCATGGACAGATAATTTATTTTTATTTACATTTACACTAGGATTTTGTCCTGTATCGTGGGTGCGTTTACAAACATTTAAACTCACATACACAAACAGTCAGACCCGAAACAACTACCCGTCGTTTACACAAATATTTGTTTCGAGCGGGGATCGTACCTGCGACACGCGGGGTAGCAGCCAATTGCTTAACCACTGCGGCAACCGTGCCGTTAGCCGATGCACGCAGGTAAAACCGCGTGTCTCATATAAATTGTCCAAATAAATCCTATTGTTATGCATTGTATTTTTTTTCTGATTTGAATCTTCAAATAACTTCCCTGGGCGGAGCGAGTGGGAGTGTCAGACTTGTACTGAATAAAACCTACCCATTCTCTTGCCGTTTATGTTCCAGGGCCGCGGTATATCTTTCGAATAACCCGCAAACCGCAAACCGGCAGGTTATACATATAATGTATTGTCTCACAAAACGGTTTCACTAATGACGTCATAGAGAAACCTTAGTGTAAATTACACCAAAATGAGACCTAATTTATTTGGGTGCCAATATTGGTCACAACTTTTTAAACCGTAAATAATTGGCCTGATGGATAGATGGTGTAAGGAATGACATGAAGGAGAGAGAAGTAAATGACGCCATGACGTCTGACAGGGGAAAATGGAAGAAGAAAACGTGTTGCGCCGACCCCAAATAGAATGACACAAGGGCAGGAAAATGATGATGATAATGTTAATAAATTGGCCTGACATTTTCAAGGTTAAAAAGTTTGAAAATGACATTGTCCATGCTTTTATTTGATTTGATCCCTACTTTTTTTTTCGATCGTGGCGAAGTTACGGGCGTTTCATTATATTAGTATTTACAAGCTGACCCGGGTAGCTAATGAAATATAAACTAACATATGCATAAGCGTCGAAGTACTCCTTCAAATCACTATCAACCGGAAACGTGAAATAAAGTTGTTCTACTTGGTTGGTATATTAAGCATTTCCTAGTTCTATTACAAAAACAAACCCTTTTAATTCCGCATCGCATAAATTATCCATTAAAGGTACATTAACACCTGATAACAACCTTAACAGATAACACTTTAATAGTATCACTAATAAGTCATAACCATTTTAATCGTCGGACGGTAACTATTCCGCCCACCCTACGCTATCATTTACTATGCAACAATAAAGTGTAATGAACTATTTGTATAACAGATATTTTCTTCTTTATATTGAGTAACATCTTGAGAAGGCATTTCGTCTGAAATCTGTGATAACCAAGCATGGACGGTGATAAAGTGACAGTGAGAGGATTTCTCGTGCAGGGTGTTGCGACTTTGGCAAGTTAGTATTCGGTTTACTTTATGTTTTGTGTGGCTGCGGTAAAAATGGTTAAAAACCGACTTTTTGCACTAATGTTCTATGTAGCGTGGTTCAGTGGTTCAGTGGTTCTAGATTAAAATGGACGAGTATTGAGTAATATTCGTCTTTTCGCACTTGTGTTATAAGATGCGGTAAAGTGCTTATGTAAAATATAAGGAACAGTATTGTTCTGTAGATTAATTTTTATAAGTATAACCAGTCTTTTCTCGCTAGTTTTTTCTGTAGCGGTAAAGTTCGTGGTTCCAGATTTGGATAAGTACTAAGTATAAGCCCTGTTTTAATAATCGTGTTGATTGTTTCGGCCAAGTGATTATGTTAGGTAAATTATAAAGAAGGAGCAGTATCAGTACAGTAGAAAATAATGACCTTTTTTGCACTAGAAAGAAAGAGAGAAAATAAAAACAAAATGTGTATTGACAAGTCCATGAAATATTGACGAGTACGTGAGTATTACACCGCTTTTCGCACTAGTGTAATAAGCAGAGTTAACGTGTTTATACAAAGAGCAAGAACATTATCGTAAACACGATGTTGAGACTAGTAACTGAATTGTTTGAAGTGGTTATTGTGTCAATATTTATTAAAACATTAATTAGTTTGGGAATTATAATAAAGTCCATGTATAATTGGTGATAACTGATAGTTACGACAAAAAAATATCATAATCCTCACTAATATGTATTATAAAAGCGAAAGTGAGTTGGTGTGTTTGTTACGTCTTCACGCCTAAACGGCAAAACCGATTTTGAAGAATTTTAGTACAGAGATAGTTGGCACACTGGAGACGGCAAGTTTTTAAAAAAAGTAAGAAAAGGTGGAGAAAGAGGGAGAAAAAGTTTTTTTTTTCGATCATAAAGCGGGTGAAAGTTAGCGTTAGCCCAAAGTAACTATGCCACGCGGAGGAAGTCGTGGGCGGAAGCTAGCTTTTAATAAAAACGACCTAGAGAAAGGTTATTCTATTTTTCATTTGGGAAATCACCAAATAACTTCCCCCGTTCTTGGCAAAGCAGGTAGGAGTGTCAAGCTTTGACTGACTAAAAACCCATCCATGTGTTTCTTTGCCTTTTGTGTTCCGGGGCTCCGCTGCGGTATATATGGCGACTAACCCGCAACCCCTGCAGGCAGTAGCCCTGGCAGGTCCCTTGCTTTTCTGACGCGTTAATGGCATGACATACATTTCATGTGAATAGTTAAGTCTCATCATGAACACGCTGAGTTGTTTTCAATACAAACTGTTAGGTTGTTATATCTGGGAAATCCTAATCATAGATAACCTTTTATTTTATTTGCACAGGTAATACACTGTTATACTGTATTTCGTCGCATTTGTGGTGGGTGACATCTACATTCGCAACATACAAACTTACTCTTTCAGTCTTTTCACAGTCTATTTTTGAATTTTTTGGTCCTTTCCTTTTTTAATCATTATCCATTATCCTCGAAAAAACCTGTTGGTATAATCACTATTTTGGTTCATTTATTGATTTATCTAATATATAAAATATCCGTGTCACAATGTTAGTTACCGTACTCCTCCGAAACGGCTCGACCGATTCTTATGAAATTTTGGGTACATATTGGGTAGGTCTGAGAATCGGCTAACATCTATTTTTCATACCCCTAAACCTCAGCGGGTGAAACCGCTGGGCACAGCTAGTTTACATGTAGTTTTTTGTATTTCTTAATAAAAATAGTAGCCCACCGGTATCGGAAACAGTTATTTGATCATTTCCCAAACCAAAAAAAAAAAGTGTCGAGAACAAAATCGTTGTGAGTGACGGTGTTACTGGTACCGAACGCAAAAAACGAATAAGGAAGAGGGTAGTTGGTTTTTTCTGATCATAAACAATGATCATGGTGTTTGCAACATCGCCGAATATCGGAAACTCGGAATAAATAACATATATGGCAAATATTCCATTTTAAGTGTTAATAATAATGTTAGTGACCATGTCAGTTTAATGACATAAGTATACTGTAAAATCAAAGCCAAAGTGGTAGTTTACAAACTAGGTAGGTATGTTTGATAAAATGCACTTTATGTCTAAGTTGTTTGATCTCTATTTCCTTTAACACCGTACTTTGTATTTACTTTTACTTTACTTATAATCTAATTGTTTGCAAGACTATCTGCATAGAGAGAGCTTTGTATCATCTTCCTTTTCATATATATACGAGCTGTGCCCAGCGTTTCACCTTTTTTTGTTTGCGGATTGGAAATCGTCAAATAACTTCCCCCGCTCTGGGCGGAGCGGGGGGGAGTGTCAGACTCGTTCTGACTAAAACTTACCCATGTTCCTTCGATTGCCCTTTATGTTCGGGAGCCGCGGTATCTTTTCTTTTCAAAGAACAACCCGCAACCCCGGCAGGCGGTGACCC
Source organism: Ochropleura plecta (assembly GCA_905475445.1). Classification (NCBI taxonomy): domain Eukaryota; kingdom Metazoa; phylum Arthropoda; class Insecta; order Lepidoptera; family Noctuidae; genus Ochropleura; species Ochropleura plecta. Next base: position 3,898,976 of record FR997738.1, on the reverse strand, counting down.
TGGCAGGCCCCTCTGCTTTGCTAACATCTCTTTGAGGCGCGCGTGGAACACTAACGCGCCGTCGACACAGCAACCAATCACAGAAACCCTTCCGTGTTCCGTCTTTAGCCTATTGTAATTCTTTCGAACAATTCCGCAACCCTGGCAATGTATAGACATTAGCTCATCATTAGCTCAGCAGTTCCATAAGATAGCTACAGTCTAATATAGATTAGACTGCAGCTATCTTATGGAACTGCTGAGCTGAGCAGCTGTGCAGCATAGCATACTTTTGACGTAGGTACACTGTCTCCACAGATGTATTGTAATTAATGTATTTGTTTGTGTAGCAGTCGCTCGGGTCGATCTTTAGGTTAAGCCGCGCTTGCCTAGGTTGGTCTGTGAATGGGTGACATACCATATTTCCTCCTTACCTACCTTGGAAAGCTTGTTAAGCTGTTGTCAGTTGTAGATCTGTGACAGTCGTTACAGGTAGTCAGTGTCCTGAAACTCAACCAGTATTACCAAGGGGTATCGTATTTTTTAATTTTTGGTGTGCAATAAAGTAAGTTCTATTCTATTGTAAAAATGATTGAATCAATAATGCCGTCCGTCTGCAAAAAACAGGAGGGGGAAGCTTCTATCTGAACATACTGTGTATCCATTAGAATATTATGACAGTAATTAGCATATGCTTGCAAAATATGTTTGACATTAAACGCCTACACAAATGTCTATAGCAATGTGTTTAAAAATCATTGCGTTTAAAATAGTTTAAGGCGTTCACAACGCAAAAAATATCGCAATAGAATTGAATCAGGCGTTTTTTCTAAATATCAATAACAGACTGCTCAAATTGTAGTATAATAAATTATAACAGACCCGAAAAAACTACCTGTAGGTCATACAAATGTCATTTGTATTGTCTAAAGGTAATAGCTGCGGGTCTGGCTGATTGTGCATGTGAGATTAAATGTGTGTAAACGCACCCACGATACAGGAGAAATTAATAAAGTGGGGCAACGTTTTTTTTAAAACAAAAACCACAACAGCGATTTTTCTTTAACCATTGATTTTTTCTACTTTCCAGTCGCCTACCTCACCACTCTCACTGGCCTGGTCTTCTCCTGGCCTTCCTACAATGTGGCCAACTTCATGTCCAACGAGACCGTCCTCTCGGAGCCAATGTCTTCGGTCCACGTGTCACTGTTGGGCAGCTTGACCAATGTTGGCGCCATGGTGGCTACTCCTTTCTGCGGGTACATTGTCAACTCCTTGGGGAGGAAATATGGAGCAATGCTATTTGGGTTACCTTATGTGGTAAGAGTTTAGTTTTTCAAATGAAATGAAATCATCTTTATTGTAGATCATAGGAAAGTGAACATAATAAAGCTGTTGTCAATAAATAATATGTTCCACCCTTTGGGCGTCCGATAATATTTTTTTTAAAAGGAATGAAGAAAGTCAGAATTTACATACTTGTCAATAATATTAATATTATATTAAAATATTTATATTAAATAAAGACCATTCAATATTTTTATTACAAAAACAAATAAAAAATAGTTTGACCAAAAATAAATATTCAAATCGTATGTTTGATTGTTTGTAATTTCTAAAACGTGATTTTTCACCCCAAAAAGACATAATCTCCCAGCAATATTTTTTGGGTAGAGTTACTTAGTTGTATGTGCAAATTGCACGGCTATGATTCGTTTACACTCTGCATTTGACCACAAATAATTTAATATCTATGGAGAATGTTGGACATACTTCTTTTATGCCTTCAGATTTACTTACTTTAAAGCACTTAGTTTGATGCTATTATACATTATAAAATTATGGACCTGATGGGAAAGTTAAGCAAAACTTTCAATTTAAAAATACTTATTTTATTATTTAGTAAACAGTCTAACTTACAAATAAACATGTAACTGGTAGGATATTTTGTTAAAAAAAAATTATACATGTCGAATTGAGAACCTCCTTTTTTCGTCGGTTAAAAAATAATAGATATTTGCAACAAAATATCATACCACTAACGCCATCTATTTGATATGATTGTAAATTTATCTAATATTTATAACAAGACAAACAGAAAGTTCATCAAAAAGAGGTCACTAACCACCTCGTTTTCTTTCCCACAGCTCGCCTGGGCCATCATTTCAATCAGCAACTCAGTACCCCTGATACTGACAGCAATGGCCTTTTCTGGCCTCGGAACTGCAGGCCAAACAATATCATCAATATACATATCAGAAATATCACAAGACTCCATCAGGGGATCCATGATGTCTACGGTAGTCTCGTCATATTTTCTCGGACTACTGGTCTCGTATATTTTTGGAGGTTATCTAAATTATAAAGTTGTGGTCTACCTACATTTGTCAATGTCAATTTTGTATATTGTGATGTTGGCATTTTTGAAGGAGTCGCCTGTGTTTTTGATGCAAAGGGGGAGAGAGAAGGTTAGTTCAAACTTTTTATTTTGACATCTTCACTAACATTATTTACAATATTTTAAAAAGGGATATTAATGAACATTTTCATCATTCTCCAGCCCTTATGTTAAGTTATTTGGGGGAGGCAGCACGTCTTCTTCTTCAAATTATTATTGGATTTATTGTGACTTATAAATTTTGATTATTGGGAAAATAATTACTGTTATTTTTTACTATACGGTTTCTATGCGCATCTATAATATTAAGGGATTAAGAATCACTGAAATTGATGACCTGTAAGAACATAATAGGTAGGTATATAAAAAGATGATTAAAATAGGTAAAAAAATTGGTTGTTTGTAAAGTAGGTTTACGATCGAGATGTTTACGTGATAACGTCTTATTGGTGATATAAGTTATCACCAGTAGTGACATCTAAAATGAAATTAAGTACTAATTTAAAGTTTTTTTTTCGAGCCAAGTAACAGATGGCGCTACCATCTTTATGAAATGTCGCTTGTGAGGTTTTGGTGTGACACAAGTTTCTGAACATGTCACCCGACTAAAACGATTTTAAAGACGTTATCACGTCAAAAAATATTGTGACACGTGCCGTAAATAGCATGCGTGCAAAATGGTTGGCCACCCCTGTAATAATGGTAATAGTCATTATTATCATTATTACGCTGTCTCTAGTTCACACAAAGAAAGGTAGATGGCGTTACTAGTTTCTTTCTAAGAATAAATATAATAATCGACAATACGGTAGAAGACTTTTAGAGCAGACATATTAACGGCAATAATATCATACAAAAAATGAAATCCATACAAATATTATTAATGGGAAGTGTTTGTGTGTGTTGTTTGTTTGTCTGTCTTTCACGGCAAAATGGAGCGACGAATTGACGTGAGTTTTTTTAATGGACATAGTTGAAGAGGTGGAGACTGCCATAGGCTACTTTTTGTCTCTTTCTAACCCAAAATTTCCCTAAAATGGGGGGTGATCGCGAGCAAATAGTTGCAGCCGCGGGAAAATGCTAGTTCAATATAAAACTGAAATACAATAAAAAAAAATTGGAGTTATGAATACCTGATACACGTTCATCTGACACTAGACAGAATGATTTTGATTTTGAAAAAGAAGAGAATTTTTTTTAGTGTTGGTTTAGAAAGTGAGGCAACTGTGTGAACTTGATCGAGCCAACTTCGAATATCTTCGCTACTGTGCTACGTAGGTACTAGCTAATAAATTGTAAAACCCACGTGTGAAAAGATATATGGAAGAATCTGACGTTTAAGCTTTTGTTAAAACTAACAATAATCAGCAAACAACTGACTTTTATTGCACTACGATTAGGTTCAATATGCAATGTATTTCACACGCGTGTTTTTTTCTTACTAGCTTTTGCCCGCGGCTTTGCTCGCGTTGAATTCGGGGTAATACAGTTCCCCTTTCCTGATTTGCAGGTACCGGCTACCTGTAGTTTTTACCCTTGTGCCTTATTGATTGTAATAGCAATGCTAAGTTTTCCCTTTTCTTCCCTCTTTCTCCCTCATTTCTCATTTAAAAATAAAAAAATGCCTATGTCCGTTTCCAGGGTCCCAACTATCTGTGTACCAAAATTCATCAAAATCGGCCGTGAGGCTAATTCAGGCGTGAAGACGTAACAATCAAACAAACAAACTCACTTTCGCTTTTATAATATTAGTAAGGATTTAACGCAACTAAGGCTTTATTTTTTCATCCTTTTAACCGGAGGTGATGTTTTTTTTTGCAAGGACGTGAATGTTTTTTTTGCCTTCATATTTAATAAAAAAAAATATTGTGTTTATCAACAGAATATGAAACATTTATAAACAGGATAATTTAATTGACATTTATTTGAGTTCTAAATTCAAAAACATTTAAATTTCTTATTTTTAATAGTAGACTGTTTAGACTTCAACATCATTATACTTTGATTCTCCTAAAGTCTGAGAAGACAAAGCGCGCGATCATAGTTTCAAATTGATTAATGACAAAAGTACTTTTTTGTTCTGTTATTTAATTTCTCCCTAAGTGTATTACAAACGTCGTTTGATTCACGTGAAAATTTGTTACTGCTGTACTCGGCTCTATAACACCCTCGCCTAACGGCTAAGGTGTTAGATCCGCCTCGCCCGCAATGACAAAGTTTCCTCACTTACAAAACACTAACCAAATCTGTTGTAACAGGAAGCTGCAGAATCAATAGCGTTCTACCGACAAGTGAGAGTGACTTCAAAAGAAGTAGAAGTTGAGTTATCAAAGATTAGGCTGCAATTGGACCCCAGACTGGAGAAGATATTGGAAGGCGAAGATGGTGATTATCACATTTTACTATTAAAAAGCCGCGTTGTTTCACTGCTGAGCAAAGGTCTGCCTTCCTTGACTTCCTTCTATCTACATTTCTCAATTGAACGATAGGTACTATAATAATTTGTGATGTACTCGTATCGTGCGTGTATTCGTAATAAAGGAAGCATAGAACACTTTTTACTAAATTTTATGTTTTTACAAATACATATCACCTCATTGCAAACAAATTCTGTACTCTTTATTTTTTCATTCTTAATTTAAACTTGAGTATTCGAACGTCACCGCAGACCAGCCAGCAATCTTTAAGGTTTGATTAATGTTATTAAACTTTCACGGTACTGTAGGCCAATCTTTAAAAAAAGAACAGCTCATCCCGCCAACTTGACCAGGATTGAATTGAAAAGAATTTCTCCGGTATCGTGGGTGAGTTTACAAACATTTAAACTCACATACACAAATAGCCAGACCAGGAACAATTATCTGTAGGCCATACACTTAAAAGTTGTTCCGGCGAAAACGCGACACGCAGCGCGGCAGTCGATCGCTCAGCCACTGCGCCAACCGTGTCGTGTCTGCCAGTTAAGGCGGTTAATCTTGCTCATTCTCTTCCAAAACACACGCAGGTATAACCCAGCACTACTTCAGCCTAAAGTCTGTCTAAAAATTGCGCTTCCTTTTGGAGTTGTACTTGAACAGTTCTACAAAATGTACTGTGCATCTTGATCTTCAGAAAATTTATTCTATGGGTTATGGTTCTTAAGTTTCTGATTTCCCGTGAATATCTGTAATTTTTATTGTAAAACTAGCTTCCGCCTACAACTTCGTCCGCGTGGCATAGTTACTTTGGGCTAACGCTAACTTTAACCCGCGTGATGGTCGAAAAAAAAGAATATCTTTCCCTCCCTTTTTCTTACATTTTTTTAGCCTATATTCGTCTCCAGGGTCCGAACTATCTCTGTATCAAAATTCATCAATATTTAGGCGTGAAGACGTAACAAACAAACTCACTTTCCCTTTTATAATATTAGTAAGGATTATCAAGTGCTGGCTGGGGGCAAAAAAAAGAAAACACACTTATTGCATCAAAAATAAAGTCTACTTTTCTGCGTACATATACTTTTTGCGAATGATTGCAAACCTCAACGATCCTCTGCAAAATCAAGGACCTTAACGCATAGCATGCTTCACTATGATGTAAGAATAATATTTGTTTAAATCATGTTATTTTCTAATTTTAGCTGTGTTTGTAGCATATTATCACATCATTAAATACTAGTTATTTGCTTGAAATGATAATGAAAATTGCGAGACTGTACTTGTTGCCAGATGTGATCTTTGTTCTTTTAAGTCTGGATCACTTGCCTGTTTTTTTTGCGGATTGAATCAAATTTAAACTCAAGGCATTTATTTCAATTAGACCGTTACAGGCTTTCTAATGTCATGAAAACAAAAAAAAAAACTGCTACAGTCCCTGTCACAAGACATAATAACTTGGTGAAAGTACTGTATTTGCCCATTCCAAAGCGTAGATCTCTATGGAGAAGAATGGAGAAGAAACTCCATAGACACTCTTTTAAATCATAATATTTTGACAAAATTATGGATCATCAAATAACCTACCCCGCTTTGGGCGGAGCAGGATTGGAGTGTAAGACTTTTGCACACATGTCACTTGCCTTACGTTTTCTTAAATTATGTTGGGGTTTGCTTCCAGTCTCAGTCAGTTCCAGTTCCAGTCGGAGTTGAATATCAATATTTACATGGAGCGTCTTTCTATCTGGACCCACAATCTTGTTAGTAGTTAGCCCTCATAGTCAAAACGTACGGAAAAACTGTTTTATCAATCGTAACTATGTGGTGTTTACCTACCTACAGTCATGAGAAATAACATGTATGTACATGCAATAAAATAAATAAATGCATACACATAACATGCCAAAATTCAAAATCGATTTATACGTGAAAAAACACCACCACCGTTTGCACCGAAAGTTCGGTAAAAACTTGCGACATAAACAGCCATAATTATCTTTTGACTGATAATTATCTTCTGGCTTAATTTTTCACAGCTACAAGAGACTTCAGACTTAAGGTGGTCGACATGGTTTAATTTCAATTTGACACCTCCTCGGGTTTCCGAGATAAAGGGTCGTGACAGACACACGGACAACAAAGTCATCCTATAAGCATTCCGTTTATTTTTCTTTTTAGGTACAGAACCCTTATTTATAACAACTAAAAAACTCTAGATAAAGTGTTCTCGAGATAAAGGGTCTTGACAGACAGACGGACGTCGTGGAGTGTCCGTTAAAAGTGATCGTGTAAAGGTTTTCTTTACTATTTTGAAAACAGAGACGGGGCTTATTTTGCAATAACATTGCTCCTATAATATTATGTTCGTGAAACCGTAAAACTTTAATCAATACAGTAGAAGGAAATCGTTTTTTAATTTTGGTAAGTGTATACATTTTATTGCTCGTCTGTGTACACGTCGATATCGGCAGTGTAACGGTGACTTCACAGCTGTATCCTATGTTTTTCTCGGCAGTACAACAGTTTGCCAGTACTTTGAGGAATGCCAACAATAAGATGATAAGGCATACTGTCTGTCCCATTCCTTGACGTCATTCAACTCTATGTTGTACAAATTATTTAGATAACAGTCATGTGGAAATTTTATAAGGCGTTATGTTGATTAGGAATAAATCTAAAACTAAAGTTAGACTGTCCTGAATTTGTAAAAAAAACGAGTCAACCAATCATTTTAAAAATAATAGAAGTAAAATATGTGTTGTTCAGAATCTTGTTTGCAATTGAGAACAAAATAACCGACACCTACAAAAAAAAACCTAAAGTTTTGCCATCGACGTTTTGGTTTCACTTCCGGAATTTTGTGGTCGGTACCTATTTTTTTCCCAAAGTCTAATTTTTAACTTTTTTTGTTTTTTGATGGTATCTCATCCACATTCTTGTCGAGTATTCATTTTCCATTATTGCTAAAAGTTAAAAGGAAATTGGGTATGATTTCCTTTTAACTTAAACGTAGAAGAAAAATTATGTAGGTATTATAGAAGATTACTAATAAACCACCCAAGCAATTTGAATAAAATGCATATTGGATCATCCCACGACCTTCTTCTCCCAAATATAACAAAATCAAGAACCTCCTTCTTTTTACAAGTCGGTTGAAAAGCTAGGCGTATGAGTCAGCCTTGCAAAGCGCGATAAGTTTTAAATGTATCCTCTAAAATTGCCTAATTTATTAGCCCGGTTAAGCAGACGACAACCTCCTAGGTTGAACTGCAAGATGCCATTCATAAAAAAATGCTTATATTAAACACTTCGCAATCCTTACTAATCCTATAAAAGCGAAAGTGAGTTTGTTACGTCTTCACGCCTTATAGGCCAAACCGATTTTGATGAATTTTGGTACAAAGATAGTTGGGACCCTGTAGACGGACATAGGCAATATTTTTTTTTAAAGTGAGAAATTAGGGAGAAAGAGGGAAGGTAAGGGAAAACTTAGCTTTGCTATTACAATAAATAAGGCTCAAGGGCAGAAACTACAGGTAGCAGTTATGTGCAAATCAGGAAAGGGGAACTGTGTTACCCCGAATTTAACGCGAGCGAAGCCGCGGGCAAAAGCTAGTAATGAGATAAACGCAAGCAAGTGGAATATATTCAATACGTCACACTGTGTCTGTCAGCGTTCATACGTCTTTCAAAACAATTGAATACAGCAAATATATGAATAGAATTTGGAGTCTAATTGTACTACGAGATAGCATGTCTCGTGATTTTTATGACAATGACATAGAGCTTATATTTGTATGATTTCGTAGTTACGTCAGGTGCAATTATAGCTTGTTTGTTTATGTGAGATGTCATAGAAAACTAGGTGGGTGGGTTCGGCACACCTTCAAGATGGGCATAGAAAGAAGCACTAGGTTTTTGCCGTGACTTTCGACTAGAATTCTTCAATATGGAAATTTATTCAATTCACTTATTTCGTTTATGTATACAATAACAGATAAACAAACTAAATTAAACTAAAATTATTAAACATACTACCTAACTTATAAATAAATTGAAAAATAGCGTCAAAAAATTCGTCCTCAACGCTGTCAGTTGGCAATGTCCCCAAGAGACTGGCCACGTTGCCACGTTGTATGGCAACGCTAAGCCTCTGGCCAAAGTAAAAGCTAGCCCTTGGGTCACGGGAAGTGTCAACCAAACGTTTTGATATGGAAATTGACAATACGTTGTAGTATTTTAAGGATTTTTACTAGAGATGCCACGAATAGTGAATTGGCCGAATACCGAATACCGAATATTCGGCAACACTGTTGGCCGAAACGCCGAATATTCGGCCGCCGAATATTCGGCGCGAAGTACATGCTTGGTGGGGGCGCGTTAGCTGGAATAAGACAAGTCACAACCTGTTTTTCTCGTTGCGTTCGCGCTGAAAAATGCTGAAAAGCTCGTTTTTATCCATCACAACTTACCACTGATTAATTTTAACTACTTAAATGTTGTAATTTGTAAATAAATACATTATTTTGAGTAAAATAACGTGTCTTTTTTACAAGATTTGCTATTCGGTATTCGGCCGAATAGTACGTTCTATTCGGCCGAATACCGAATAGCAAGAAAGTGGCCGAATAGGCCGAATACCGAATAGTTGCCGAATATTCGTGGCATCTCTAATTTCTACCTCAAAATGAAAAATCTGAACCCTTATTGGATCACCTTGTTGTCCGTCTGTCTGTCAATACCCTTTATCTCGGGAACTAGAGGAGGTATCGAATTGAAATTAAAACTAAATACTCAAGTCGTGACGACACGATTGGCGCAGTGGCTGAGCGATCGACTGCTGCGCTGCGTGTCGCGGGTTCGATTCCCGCACGGAACAAATATTTGTATGACCTGCAGATAGTTGTTTTGGGTCTGGCTGTTTGTGTATGTGATTTTAAATGTTTGTAAACGCACCTACGATACAGGAGAAATCCTAGTGTGGGGCAACGTTTTCTTAGAGTTGTTAAAAACACAATCCTCAAAGTCTACGCAGTCAAAGATATGACTGTTTATGTTGTAAGTTTGTTTGTCCCCCTTAATATCGGGAACGCACGGAGATGTCGAGTTGAAATTAAAACCATATTATACAAGACATAAGTCTGTGGTCCCTTGGAGTTTATCAGACTCGGTTATTTATCAGATCAAAAAAACATCAACAGCCATTTTTAACCGACTTCAAAAAGGAGAAGGTTATGCTCTATTACTACGTCAACTGTAGATCGATTTTCATAATTCTCCTTTCTTTTTGTTCTGAGGTGGTCCTATACCATTTTTTTATGTTGTTTCAGTAGTTTATGAGCTATCGTCTATAATACATTTTTTTTTCTTCTATGTCTATATGGATGATCTGCTAATCTTTTAGCAACAATAGAAAAATAATACTCGATAAAAAATTATGTGATATATCATCAAACCATGATTGAGGAGCTCGTGGCTAAATAATAGCAGCCGCTCGGGTCGATCTTTAGGTTAAGCCGCGCTTGCCTAGGTTGGTCTGTGGATGGGTGACCACCCGTTACATACCGAGTTTCCTCCATGCGTCGGAAAGCCCGTTAAGCCGTTGGTCCCGGCTATCAATTGTAGATTTTTGACAGTTGCTACAGGTAGCCAGTGTCCCGAAAGTCTGACAACCAGTCTTACCAAGGGGTATCGTATTACCCTGTACTAACTAGGTTGTGGAGGTCAGATAGGCAGTCGCTCCATGTAAAATATTGATATTCAGCTGCATCCGGTTAGACTGGAAGCCGACCCCAACATAGTTGGGAAAAAGGCTAGGCAGATGATGATGATGATCAACAAACCATAACTGGATATGAATTTGTCTGTAATAAAAGAATTTTATTATTATATTATTATAACTAAAAAATATGAAATAAAAAACTTTTTTGCAAAAAAAACCGACCAAACAAAAAAAAAACTAAAAAGTGGAAGATAACCTTACTTCCGGAAGTCGGTGGTAAAAAAGTCAACGCAACAAACATGAGTCACAGACTTCTGGAAGTAAAGATATTTTCCCCTATTTTTTTTTATGGACGCCCTTTTTTTTCTGTCTGTACTACATTTCTATCCTTTTATTACAGATCTCATTATTACAAAGGAATTATTAGAAGCAACACCACCGCCGCAGAAATTGTCAGAATGGGAGTTCTTGAGTAAGTAATCTCTATATTATATGGACATACAAAAAAATGTTTTTAGCTATGTATGTTTGCAAGACTCCCGGCCACCGTAGTCGCGGGTCTGTGGACGGTTAGCAATGGGTAGCTCACCGTCCATCCGTCTAGTGAAGACAGGCCGGGGAGACGGCGTGTTCGTGTTCCGCGCGCCTCAAAGAGATGTCAGCAAAACAGGGGGGGGGGCGCCAGTACTACTGCAAGTTGCGGGTTGTTCAAAAGAGATACTGTGGCCCGGAACACTAAGTCTATAAGAAAGAACATGAATGGATTTTAGTAAGAACAAGTCAGGCACTCTCTTCTGCTCCGCCCAGAGTGGGAGATAAATAGATATTTGCTGCGGTTTCACTCGCATGATGATAGAATATACAATATATCTTTATGAATTGTAGCCTTTGTGTTATTCTGATGTATAAGCTATATTATTGTAAAGTTTTGTTAATTTATATTTTAATTTATAGTTTGTAAATTTATATTTTAGATATTTATACATTCATACATCCATCCAAACTTTCGCGTTTATAATATTATTAAGTAGCATAGTAACAGTCCCCTAATATCACGCTACCATAAAAAGGAGCCGAGCAAAAGCGGGGACAGCTAGTTATAACTAATACACTTACATTAAACGGGAATTCATATAACAAGCTGTTCCAAAAAAACAAACTGAAACATTTTTTTTTAATTTTCCTCACATTATGAATTTCTTTTGTATCGTAGGTACGTTCCCAAAAAAAAAATCCATGAGGCTATCACAAGATATTAATGCTTATAGTCAGTACAATAGACTTCATAGCTTGTCGTACCTGTAGAATAACATCTTGGGCTGAACAAAACACGAGCTAGTGCCAATAATTTACAAGATAAAACGCTAAGTATCAGCGTTTTCAATAAGTATAAATAAATAAATAAAAAAAAACCTTATATTTCTTGCAATCTTAAAATACAACAATGACAGATTTTTGCAGAATAATTTAATATATTTAGATTAAGATAAATTTAATAAATAGTTAAATATGTAGTATAGGCACTAAGATAAATCTAATATAAGGATATACTAACACACAACTAGATTTATTTAATAATTACTAACACTTAGTTAAGATATGTCATTGTTGTTTTCAATAAGTACTGAGTTGTAATTACATTATCACATCGAGTTTGCGGTTCACCTTTTGTAATTTTTCTTTCCATACCTCTTAAGAAAAAACGGAACGGTTATAGGATAACTTGGTTGTGTGTCTGTCTGTCACGGCCCTTTATCTCGGGACCTTGTAGAGCAGGGGTGGCCGACTTGAAGACATCCAAGATCTACTATTTACGGACGAAATCCGCGTGCGATCTACCAATATGTATGCCATTATGTAGTATTTTTTGTATTAAAAATCATACAATAGAATATGCGCAGACTTTTGGTGATTACGTTGCGCATCTGTTAGACGTATTTATTTTGTTCATATTCATATTCATATTTATTTGCATACCATAATGTGGAAAGGTGTTAAATAAGTCTTAAAACTAAGGTACAATTATGGACCCTGTAAGGGCACAGCAACATAGTAATACATATAAAAAATAAATTCATCAATAAAAAATTATAAATTATAACTATCAATTCATTTTCAATTATTATTAAATTATATAATAAGAAATAAAAACCAAATAATTAGTAATAAAGTCAAATTAAATTAAATAATCAAAAATTAAGTATCACAACATATTATTGCTAAGCACTAAGATCACTGTCAATATTTTTATCAGTCATATATTCGATTTGTTTGCCTTGCCGCGATCGAGTGGAGTAACAGTCGCGATCGACCGGTCGATCGTGATCGACTGTTTGGCCATCCTTGTTGTAGAGGTATCAAGTTGAAATTAAAACCATGTAAATTCTAATAGAAATAATAAATAGCTGCTCCTGCTCAAGGTGCAAGGGTATCAGGTCAGACTTGTACTAACTAAACCCCACCCATGTTCCTTCTTTTGCCCTTTGTGTTCCGGGGCCACGGTATCTCTTTCGAACAACCCGCAACCCCGGCAGGCTGTGGCCTTAGCGAGCCACTATACTTTGCTGACATCTCTTTGAGACGCGCGTGGAACACTCGCGCGCCGTCAACACGGCCTATTGTCAATAGACGGATGGACGGTGAGCTACCCATTGCTCACCGTTAACAGACCCAACAAATACAGTAACATACTACTCACGTCGACTCAACAAGCTATACATTTCCAGTATAACGTGGCTAGCTATGTATAGATTTACCGTACAATGAGAGATCAGTATAAACTGGCTTTGTATAACTTGATTAGTCGCATGTCCATAAAAGCACTGCCATCATGACCTCCACGAGTAAGCTCAAATCACAAAGCTTTCTGAAACCGGTGCTAAATTGTGTTAATAATCTCCACAGAACAATCACAATCGTCAATTCGCGCTCTAACGACCAGCCTTGCATGTATGGCAACAATGATCCTGATGGGTAACATCGCTCTCCAAGTATATGCTGAGACCCTGTTCAAGGAAGCAGTACCATCGATGGACTCCAACCAATGTTCCATCTTTTTGGCAATAGATCTGTTGGTGGCCAGTGTGTCGTGCACTTTGGTTATCGATAAGTTTGGGAGAAAGGTGTGTATTTGTTTTATTTCTAGAATTTTTCGGAACAAAGTTCCATATCGCGCGTTGCGAAAGGGAGCTAGATGGAAAAAATAAGTCCAAAAGTTGTAACGACACTTTTTGCTTAAGACCAAAAGTTGTAACGACACCTTTTGCTATAGTTGTAAGCCGTGCGGCGTGCGCGTGTTTCTCTGTCTGTCTCTCTATTTCTCTTTCTCTCATAGAATGCAAGCCAGTTATTTTCGTTTCGTCTTTCTATTGCGCATTGAACAGTGTGGTGTCGCGACGATTATTTTTGTTGAGTGTATACAGATTTTTTGTACATAATAAATAATAACTTCGTTCCATCCGGGTGTCCCTTGACACCTCTCAAGTTTTTTTTAAGCTATTGCATAGCTTCTATCGCGGGCCTTGAGCGCGGGGACCGAATCCAGAAATTCCGTAACAAAAAAAAACCTGACGCTCCCCACTCCGACGGGCACGGAGGTGTGGCTTGAAGGCCGTGCATTGTCTAACGTCGTTTACACAAAACGGTCAGTTATTTCAATCCCGATTCTAATGTTCTAATAGCGTGTTTGGTAGAGAATCGGATAGTCATTCGACATTACGCTGGATCAAACCCAAGGTCTTGTTTTCCTTTTTGCGACTTCTTTTCATTGGAAGTACTTTTTAAATATTATATTTAGGTATTTATTTTTTTATTTATTGTCTAAGTTGATAAAAAAATGTTTCTTTTTGCGACTTCTTTTCATTGGAAGTACTTTTTAAATATTTTATTTAGATTGTTTTTATTTATTGCATAAGTTGATAAAAAATGCTATGCAATAGCTTTACCGCAGCAGTCCCCGAGTGCCACACGTATTTTGTTAACAAACAAACAGTATAGGAATAGTACATTTTGATTCAAGTGAGGACTTTGTCATTACGACCGAGGCGGAATTAACACCCTAGCAGCCAGGCGAGGATGTTATAAAGCCGAGAACAACAGTGACAAATTCTTACGTAAATCAAACGACGTTTTTTGACATTGCATGTTGAACTTAATTCTTATGCAAGACAGGAGATATTGGTGACAAACAGAATTATAGACCCATTACTTTAGCCACTACAATGGCAAAAGTGCTTGACGGTGTGCTGGACAGTTATCTTGCTCAATATGTGACACTCGAGGATGCCCAATTCGGTTTCAGAGGGGGTCTCTCAACTGAGAGTGCGATTTTAGTTCTTAAGCACACCGTCAGGTATTATACTGACCGTAAAACGCCTGTCTATGCCGCCTTTTTGGACCTCTCTAAGGCATTTGATCTGGTCAATTATGACAAATTGTGGGCCAAACTGAGAGACAACAAAGTGCCAGAGGGTATAACGGGGACTTACTCCTAGGGGTGTGTGAGGCGTATGCTGAAGCACATGGATTGACATATAACGTCAAAAAAAGTGAGTTGCTAGTGTTTCGGGCGGGGCAAATGAATCCTTCATTTGTACCGCCTGTGACGCTACGAGCTACTCAGTTTGTGTACCTAGGACATGTTGTTAATGAAAGCCTGACTGATGACCTAGATGTAGAACGGGAACGCAGGGGGCTCACGATTCGCAGTAACATGCTGGCTCGCAGGTTTTCCAAAAGCTCAAAGGCAGTCAAAACAACTTTGTTTAGAGCCTACTGCCAAACATTTTATACCGGCAGCCTGTGGGCCAATTGCACGCGGCGGGTTGTGAGTGTTCTGAGAGTTCAGTACAACAACGCCTTCAGGATGTTGATGGGACTGCCTCGCTATTGCAGTGCGTCAGCAATGTTTGCAGAAGCGCATGTCGACGATTACTATGCCATAATTAGAAAAAGAGCGGCGTCGCTGATGCGTAGAGTGAGAGACAGTCCCAACAGCTACTTGAGGGCGGTTGCAGAGCACGTAGAGAGCCCTATATGGAGGCATTGGATTCGCCTACATACAGGATAATTTTAATTTTACTTTAGTTTGTTTGCTTTTGTTTTAGTATTTTTGTGTATTACTAACATAGTTCGTAAGTACCTGTGTATTACTAACACTCTATGGACTATCTTGGTCTGAAATAAATTATTATTATTATGCAATAAGAGCCAGTTTTCGAGGAAGTGCATTGAAAATAATGTATGTTTATTTTACTTACAACCAACTTTAAAAAAGTCAAAACTGACAAGCTGAAGAGATTAGAAAAAACAATTGTCGAAGTATAATAAAACGGTGAAAATTGGAGAACTCCAGCGATTTTTCATCATTACAGTGTGTCACTATAGATTTTTACTTTGGTGTCTGAAATCTTTCAATCATGAAAAACAGCATCATTTTTTATTTATTTATAGTTAATTAAAACGATAAAACACCAATTACAATAATTAACATAGAAACATTAAATGAAATAGAAGTAAAACATAAAGTAAACTTACACTAGGTTCAAATAAAACTAACATGGAACAGTGGACTTTCTTGCATACTTTGTTTCACAAAACACCAGACATACTAGCTTTTATTCCAATACTTATTTTAATATACTCTTTCTCTCTCACTCTATACATACTATGAAAGTATTTCCAAACGAAGCTTTTCAAAACCATCATCGTAGCGGTCTTGAAGATACACCGTACGGAATGACAATCAGGATTATTTAAAAATTACCAGGCTACCATAAACCCAAACTGTTTGTTCCAGCCCTTGATGATCAGTACCTCAATCCTGGCCAGTGTCTGCACAATACTGCTTGGCACTCAGATCCAATGGCACTGGGCCCCTCACTGGTTCACTGCTGTCCTCATCTATGTCTACAGCTTTATATTCAACGTGGGCGTCGCTGTTATACCTTATGTGTTGAGCGCTGAGTTGTTCCTGCCTGAAGTAAGTACTACCCTATTCATCATCTTTTTGGGGTGGGAAATCATCAATTAACTTCCCCCGCTCTGGGCGTAGCGGGGGGGAGTGTCAGACTTGTACAGACTAAAACCCACCCATGTCATCCTTCATTTGCTCCTTCCCTCCTTCATCCTTCTATTGCGCTTTTGCCGCGGTATCTCTTTCCAACAACCCGCAATCCCGGCAGGCGGAGGCCCTGGCAGGCCCCTCTGCTTTGCTGACATCTCTATATAGGGCGCGCGTGAAACACTAACGCGCCGTCGATACGGCCTGTCGTCAATAGACGGACGGAAGGTGAGCTACCCATTGCTCGCCGTCCACAGGCCCGCATCTACGGTGGCCGGGAGTCGTCTCGCGGCGCTCGACGTCCGGGGCGACTCCCGCGGTGGCTGGGTTGGTTTGAGGATTCTCCTGCCCTTATCCTAAGTTATTTGATGTCTTCTTCTTCTATAATCCTCTATTATTCGTGATTTCATCGGACACTGTCCTTTCTTGCCATATCATCCTTCACACAGTCCATCTTTCGTTTCTTTGGTCTTCCTCTACTCCTATACCCTTCATCATTTTCAGCAACATATAGTTTCTTTGGTGTCCTAACAATATTTTTTTTATCTTCAAAATCAAAATTTATTATTGTCAACATAGGTTTTTATACGTGTTATAGTAAATTGCAGTTCCATTATGTCCTATCAAATAGGCAAACAGTAATTTCATCATTATTCAGTTTCTTTGGTGTCCTAACATTTTTTTTTTATCTTCAAAATCAAAATTTATTATTGTGAACATAGGTTTTTATACGTGTAATAGTAAATTGCAGTTCCATTATGTCCTATCAAATAGGCCAACAGTAATTTAATATGCGGTATGGACGGTATCACTTAAGCAAGTGATAATTATATAATACGCACAGTGGCACCAGTAGGACTACTGATCAACCATTTGTATAACACGGCTTTGATCTTAGTCTCACTAAATGAATGCATTACTGGGACACGTGTGAGTTTTAGTTAATTAGAAGTGCCCGATCTTGGGACGACATCTATGGGTCGGTTTAAGGAAATTAACAAAACTTAGGTAATCAACTCTATATTCTAAGGGATTTGGGAATTTATTTCTTATTATATTTTGTCCGCGGGTTCACTTGATTTAGGTCAGAAATTAATGAAAATGTTTTTTTTGGTCTCGCGGTCGCTCAGCAGTCGCGCTGCTGCACGGGGTCTAATTCTATTCCCGGGTCTAGCACAATGTGTTATTGGGTTTTACATTAAGAATTTCACAGTAACAAGCCCGGATTTTGAAGTAGGCTGTATGATACCCGCGTTCTTTGGAGAGCACGTTTAGCCGTTGGTCCGACGCTTGATATTGACGGGCCTGTTGGTCTAGTGGTTAGTGGCCCTGACTGCTAAGCCGGAGGTCGTGGGTTCGATTCCCACTCAGGACAAACTTTGTGTGATGAGCATGATTGTTTGTTCTGTGTCTGGGTGTGATTTATCTATAATATGTATGTATTTATAAATTATATAAGTATGTATATCAGTTGTCTGGTTACCATAACACAAGCTCTGCTTAGCTTGGGATCAGATAGCCGTGTGTGAGTTGTCCCAAGATATTTATTTTATTTATTTATATCTCTCCAGACTTGTCGGATTGCCGTCCAATCGGACTATGAGAGTGAGGGAACCGAGATTGTCCCAGAGCCAGATAGAGGGACATATTATAGTGCAACTACTATCGGATTGATCTCAGCTCAGGAGGATACGGTTGGCGCAGTGGCTGAGCTATCGACTGCTGCGCTGCGTATTGCGGGTTCGATCCCCGCACAGAACAAATATTTGTATGGCCTACAGATAGTTGTTCCGGGTCTAGCTGTTTGTGAGGTTAAATGTTTGTAAACGCACCCACGATATAAGAGAAAATCCTAGAGTGTGGCAACTACAAAATGTTATTTATTCAAATCAATTAAGACAGCATATGAAACTCGGGTATAATTTAGCTTTTTATTAGTAAAGGCATTTTAGGAATCAGATCAGTGATTCCGATAATTAACCCCAACATCTTACACATACAAACTTCACCACAATTTGGAAGAATGTTTCTGTATGTGTGTATTGTTCGGATTCATTCATAGTTAAAACGTTTGGTTGACACTTCCCGCGACCCAAGGGCTGGCTTTTACTTTGGCCAGAGGCTTAGCGTTGCCATACAACGTGGTAGCTTGGGGAAAATGCCAACGATTTTTTGACGCTTTTTTTTAATTTATTTGTATAAAATTTCGTTTGTGTAAGTTATTTGAAATATACTACTTAACTTAAAAATATAGATCCATAGTTTAAACGTCAAATTTAAAATTACTGATCGATCCCTTAATGTTCGGTGAGATTAATAGTTTTTTTTTTCTAGTTTGAGCTTAGAAATATTTGAAGTAAGTAATCTAATCTCAAGCCACATAAAAATATACAGTATCTAAGAAGGATTTTGTTTAATCTTGAGATATTATTTTACTTCCGAATAAAAATCTAGGTCATGGTTTTTCATCCGAATGAAGTTCTTGATAAAATTATAATACCGCTAATTTGACTGCCTCGTCGGTTACTGCTAAGCTTGAAGTCCTGGATTCGATTCACGTGTTTTTAAAAAAACCGTTGCCCCATCCTAGGAATTTCTCCTGTATCGTGGGTGCGTTTACAAACATTTAAACTCACAAACAGACAGCCATACCCGTCACAACTATTTGTAGGCCATACAAACGTTTGTTCCGTGCGGGAATCGAACCCGCAACACGCAGCGCAGCAGTCGATCGCTCAGCCACTGCGCCAATCCTGTATTATTTTGATACTTGCTTTTGCCCGCGGCTTCGTTCGCGTTAAATTCGGGGTAACACAGTTCCGCTTTCCAGATTTGCAGGAACCTGCTACCTGTAGTTTTTGCCCTTGCGCCTTATTTATTGTAATAGCAAAGCTAAGTTTTCCCTTTTCTTCCCTCTTTCTCCCTCATTTCTCACCTTTTTTAGCCTATGTCCGACTACAGGGCCCCTTCTATCTCTGTACCAAAATTCATCAAAATCGGCAAATAGGACGTGATGACGTAACAAACAAACTCACTTTCGGATAAGGACTTATACAATCACTAGTAGGCGGCCGCGGCTTTTCCCGCGTGATATCGAAAAAGGTATCCTCTGTGTTATTCCAGACTATAATCTCTGTGCTAAATTTTTCGAAATTTGTCGAAATTCGTTTTGAATCATTTAGAAGTGAAAGATTAACAAACATCCATACATCCATTCATCCTCACAAACATTGGTATTATAATATTAGTAGGATTTACTGTGTGGAAAATCAAATCTAACTCTCCATTTTTTTTCCTAGGTCCGAGGTCTCTGCGGCAGCATAGTCATGATGGCAGGTTGGGCCATGAACTTCGTTACCATGGTGATATTCACTCCCGTCGTCGAAGAAGTCGGCTTTGCTCCCCTGTTCTACGCCTTCTCCGTTGTAGGATTCGTGGGAGCTGGCTACTGTGTGTACTATCTACCTGAAACAAAAGGACTATCTATAGATGCTATCCAAGCTTTATTTATTAAGAAGACTAAGAGGAAAAATGTGGCTTAAGTGACTAGATTTAAGGTAGACATTTTTATAACTACTAAGTCGTCTCTACTTCACACGGCGCTACAGGGGTTCAGAACCATTTCTCAATCTGGAACCAATCGTACTCATTCACAAAGTTTCATCGAAATGGAGTGTTTCGAAGATTAACGTGTATAAACGTGATTTTTACATATTTAGCTTATACATAAATACAAGTATTATACATTAATTAGAACAGAAGTTGATAATATCAGATTGATTTACGTATAAAGCATGGTGAATATAGTGATGTCATAAAAATAGATAAATACTCTATGTTTGTTCCATGAAAACCGTTAATTTTTCACGGATTTTTATTTTTTTTATCGTTTACTTTTAGAGTATTTTTTAATATTATTAGCTTCAAGAGTTACAAAGATTAAAAATAATGATAGTTTTCTTCTAAATGTGGATATTTTCGTCACTTTGGCTATTGTTAAGCTGGTTCCACACGGGCATGGCCAATTTGTTGCGTCGTCGCAGCGCAGTGATTTCGACAAATGAGCGCCACACGACCGCTGCGTCGTGTTGTGCTCATTTGTTGCAACGAATTGGCAACGCTCGTGTAGTATCGGTCTTTTTTACGAATGAAAAATCATCAAATAACTTCCCCTGCTCTGGGCGGAGCGGGAGGAGTGCCAGACTTGTACTGACTAAAACTCACCCATGTTCCTTCTTTTCCCTTTATTTTCTGAGTCCACAGTATCTCTTTCGAACAAACCGCAACCTCCCTTACAAATGATTTCTCGTACAAAATGATTATGGACACAAAATGTAAAGCGAAATGCTGCATGCATATTAAACAGGGATTAAAATTCATAGCCCTTTGGTTGGTCGGCGGAGAATCGATAAACAATGTTATTATAACTAGTTGCTTGTCTGCCTGAAATAAATAGCGACAAACTGTTATATTTGTTAAAGGAAGAATATGAGTTTGGGAAGATTTCGCTGGGAGTAAATAAGCTGATGGTGCGTTTAAAGGTTCTGTATCTTAAAAGGATAAACTGGAACCCGTTATGTCCGTCACTTTCTTGAACCGTCTGTATGTAAACCCTTTATTTCGGGAAGGAGTGAAGGAATCGAGTTGAAAATAAAACCATACATACTCAAGTCTGTAGTCCCTTGAGTGTTATTGTAGTCCTGTAAGTGTAGAGGGTTGATTTTATCACAGACACGCAGTCAAAATTTATGGCCCTTTATGTCGCAAGTTTGTGGGAACTCTTGGTGTGTGAGTCCGACTCGCACTTTGCCTGTGTTTTGTAGTAATACACTTATTTAATTTTATTATGATTAAGATTTTTATAACATATTTTTACGAAGTTCGTTTTTGTGCTGGGCACAATAACACGAGTCCTTGCGGGTCTTATAAATATTGTGATGATTATAAGAATTATTTTAATCTGTTTGCTTTGTAAGTGGACCAGACATCTTATATTTTTGTTTCAAAGTCAAAAGAAAAGTATTTAAATTTAAGGCAATTCTTACAAACACTTGTCCGCGCGGATGCGCTCGCCGCCATTTCGTGCAGCACTTTTCTGATGCATTTGCATTGCCGCGTCCGCGCGGACAAGCGGTATCGTTTGAGAATCGCCTTATTAGAGATTATTATACCAAATCAAATAAGCTTAGAAAACGATGTAAAATTATTTAGTATTTAAGATGATCTGAAAATAAATTATATTTATTTCACACTAACAGTATTATGTTATTTTATATTTTATTCTTCTTATCTACACCGTTTCCCAAAGCTGGATGAAAGAATTCCCTATCTCCTTCCTCACCATCCTACCCTGTGCTCTCTCTGCCTCTCGCCCACAAACATAATCAGGTCGTCACACCACCTTCGCCGCAGTCGTGCTCAATGGCACCGTCCGTCCTCAAGCATAGATAGATAGAATATTCTTTATTATGTACACCATACAAATGACAAGATATATGGATAGAATATTCTTTATTATGTATACCATACAAATGACAAGAATAACAGAATTCAACTTATAAATAGGCTGACACAATGTTATGCTGACATAATTATCGCTAACAGCGATCTTTTCAAGACAACCTTTGGATGGATTTAAAGGAGGAGTACTACTACTGTCTGTACTGTAGTCTGTGGTGTTTCATTTTACGAACGAGCTACATTCATGAAAACAAATACTTTTATATAAATACATATAAAATAATAATCATTGAGAGCAAAGAAATATTTCATATTGTTGTTTAAAGAGAGAGGTAGTGCTTTTTGACCATAGTTCTAAAAATAGACAAGGTTTGAGCGCTCCTTACAGACACGGGCAGGGCATTCGGTAGCCGTACAGCTTGAACTGTAAAGGATTTATCGTAGAAGCTAGTAGAATGCACCGGCATCTCCAGTCTCAGGTTTTCCTATGAACTCAGATATCTGTTATGTGTGTCATGAAGGAACTTAAAACGTCATTTAGCATCTAGCATGTGACGGTCTTTGCCCATCTCTCCTGGCGTATCTGTGCGACGTAGCCTGCCCACTCTCACTTCAGACTGGCTGGTTTTTAGAGATCCGGTACCTCATAAGGAAAAAACGGAACCCTCATTGGATCATTTTGTTCTCTGTCTATCTGTTAAGAAACTTTATATCGGGAACGATTAGAGGGATCGAGTTAAAATTAAAACTATATACTCAACTGTGTGGTCCCTCTGGGATGTGAAACCCGACTCAACCCTCTTAGTCTACGCAGTTAAAAGATATGGCCGTTTATGTCGCAAGTTTGTACGGAACCCTTGGCGCGCGAGTCTGACCCGGTCTTTGCCAGTTTTTTTTTTCCATTGAGATCTAAGCTTTTTAAGGGACAACTACAGTACTATCACAGTTATTATGCTCTGTGACAGGGACTGTAGCTTCATTTTATTCTTGTCACTAGCTGTGCCCGCGACTTCGTCCGCGTGGAATAGTATTTTGGGCATCATATTTATTTTTGCAAACAACCTCCTCAGCTTTATAAATTATAACTGTTACCCACGACTTTGTCCGCGTCTTAGCCCAAGTTCCGGAATTAAATATAAATATCTTGGGACAACTCACACACGGCTATCTGATCCCAAGCTAAGCAGAGCTTGTGTTATGGTAACCAGACAACTGATATACATACTTATATAATTTTATAAATACATACATATTATAGAAAAATTCTGTGAGGATAAACGTTGAGAACGTTCAGCGCTTGATTCCCGTAGTCGGTTCACCAAAGTTCGAGAACTCTGTGAGGCTAAACGTTGAGAACGTTCAGCGCTTGATTCCCGCAGTCGGTTCACCAAAGTTCGAGAACTCTGTGAGGCTAAACGTTGAGAACGTTCAGCGCTTGATTCCCGTTCTCGGTTTATCAAAGTTCGGAAATTTTGTAAGGATAAACGTTCAGCGCTTGATTCCCGTTGACGGTTTGCCGAAGTTCGGAAATTTTGTAAGGATAAACGTTCAGCGCTTGCTTCCCGTTGACGGTTTGCCGAAGTTCGGAAATTTTGTGAGGCTAGATACTGCGAACGTTCAACGATGGATTCATTAGCACGGTTTTGTTCACTGATTCCTCGTTGAGTAGCCAACCTTTGCATATTTTCATTCTCTGTTTCACTGCTGCGCAAAGCTCGCAGCCGCTTTGCGGTAACAGTCTGCCGAGAAAGCCGAGTTCTTTTTCTAGGCATTATAGTGACGAAGAAAGAAAATAGGAAATGAAAACTTAACCAAACCGTAACTCGTAATCAAGAAAAAACAAACGTAAGGTTAATAATTAGGATCCTAATTATTGTTACCTGTATTTGGTACTTACGTAAAATATAAGGTTAACTAACTGTGTGCTTAAACTAAAACCTAACCTAATAAGGGCTGATTTTTTAATAGTCAGATAATTTTTATCTGAGGAATAAAAATAGCAGTTTGACATATTTTCTATAGATGAGCTGTCAAACCGCCATTTTTATTCCTCAGATAAAAGTAGTAGTTATGACTATTGAATAAACAGCCCTAAGAATAATGATGTAGATGACACCTATTTACAGGTATTATCTACAATTTTTTTTTTAATAATTGTGAAATTTATAAAAAAAATAGCTCATGAGGAGCTCGTGGCTAAATAATAGCAGCCGCTCGGGTCGATCTTTAGGTTAAGCCGCGCTTGCCTAGGTTGGTCTGTGGATGGGTGACCAGTGACCACCCGTTACATACCGAGTTTCCTCCGTGCCTCGGAAAGCACGTTAAGCCGTTGGTCCCGGCTGTCATTGTCAGTGTTCCAAAAGTCTGACAACCAGTCTTACCAAGGGGTATCGTATTACCCAGTATTAACTGGTTGTGGAGGTCAGATAGGCAGTCGCTCCATGTAAAATACTGATATTCAGCTGCATCCGGTTAGACTGGAAACCGACCCCAACATAGTTGGGAAAAGGCTAGGCAGATGATGAATAATTGTGAAATTATTAGAACCAAAATATTATACTTGACAATCGTAGACCTATACCCCCCCTCCGCGTCGCCCGCAAGCAACGCCTCTCCTCGCCCATGCCCAGCGCAGCGTCACGTTTTGCACATCATGCGGCGCGTGTGAATTTTATATCAGAGTTATTTTAAAATTGTAATATCTTCTAAGATGTTCATTGAAATTAAGTGATGTCAAAGACAATTTTGTTCACAATTAAATACTGTTAATCAACAACACATTTATTTGGATAAAGATTGTTGAAACAACTCTAACAAATAATTGGTAATCATGCATTAATTTTGACCAAATTTGATTACCATAAAAACGGTTCTAGTGACTTAATCTTAAAAGATAAACATATACCGTCACGGACATTTTTTTAGATCATTTCAAGAGGAATAATTCTTTTCTACATATTTTTTTGATATCTTGAACCGTCGCAGCGTGATGTTATATAGCCTAAAGCCTTCCTCGATAAATGGTCTATTCAACACAAAAATAATTTTTCAATTCGAACCAGTAGTTCCTGAGATTAGCGCGTTCAAACAAACAAACAAACAAACAAACTCTTCAGCTTTATAATATTAGTATAGTATAGATTGTATTGACAGTTCAAATGTGTTTGATTTCGAACTGGTTGACGAACTTATTGAACGTTTTGTGTATGTTCTTAACCTCTCAAGGACCGCCATTATTAACGTCAACTATCCGTCAAGCACCGCCGGGCGGGCTCTTATCGTAAGCGTAATCTGATGTTAAGACTTATCTTTACTACAAATACAGTTTTAAATCGGTCGGGGTTTGGTGGCACAAATTTGTGCCAGCGGGGCTCAACGGTAATACTTGTTTACTGGCAGGTTTTTGTGCCGCTGGGGCTCTAGAGGTTAATTCGTATGAATTTATTTATATCATGTGTTTTGTAAAAGTTGTTTTGTAAATTATTTTAATAAATATTTGGGTAATTATTAGACTTAGGTATTTGTTTTATTTCCATAGTTTCCGGGCCGGTTTTTCGGCTAACATCAGTATTATTTTCGTAACTTCACATTTCAAGGATTAATAATTTCTCAAATATATATCGTTAGCCTAGCTGGCGCGCGCAGCTTCGCCGTGATATCAAAAAAAGTCCCATGTGTTATTTCAGACCATAATCTACCTCTGTGCCAAATTTCATCAAGATCCGTTTAGCCGTTTTGATGTCAAAGAGTAACAAACATCCATACATCCATCCTTCCATCCTCACAAACATTCGCATTTATAATATTAGTAGGAAGTAGGATGTTCCCCCTTTGGATCTACTTGGTCCGAGTAATGCATAAAAAAAGCATGGCGTGCTTTCAATGGCTCTCTTCTCTAGCTTTTAAAAGACGACGCGACGGGAGAATTCTAAGGACTTGTTATAGGCGTTGCATTATATAATTCTGTTGTATTTATTATTAACATGTTCTTGGGGTTGATTAAAGATAACTTGTAAGAAATATAACTTTTAGAATATTAGTAATTAGCCTTTTAGTGAGGGTATTCAGCTTCTGGTTTCTAAGAATACATAAAATTCATTCATTTATAACGCCTATAATCCCCGAAGTAACAAGCAGATCTGTACCTTTCTTTGAGGCGC
Organism: Ochropleura plecta; assembly: GCA_905475445.1. NCBI lineage: Eukaryota > Metazoa > Arthropoda > Insecta > Lepidoptera > Noctuidae > Ochropleura > Ochropleura plecta. The sequence continues at coordinate 3,872,782 of FR997738.1, read as the reverse complement.
TCGTGGAACACTAAGGCGCCGTCGACACGGCCTGTCGTCAATAGACGGACAGGCGGTGAACTACCCATTGCTCACCGTCCACAGGCCCATCTACGTGGCCGGGAGTCGTCTCGCGGCGCTCGACGTCCGAGGCGTCTCCCGCGGCGGCTGGGTTGGTTTGAGGTTCTCTCCCTCCAAAGCCCGGCCACCTCCTTCGCTAGCATGGCTGCTTCGGCGAAGGACGTGACCTATGGTGACACCCGGGCTTTTCTTCCCGACCGGTTATGTGCAGGAACCTCCCGAAACTTCCGTGTCCGGTGAGGATCTGCGTCAGGCGATAGGTGAGGACGCCATGGCGCCTCTCCAACCACTCCTCAAAAAGGGGACTTACCGACATTATTGTGACGTGCTCTTTCACATAGGCCTTGATGAATCTATCTGCGGCTGAATGCCCATGCAGTACATTAGGTGAAAATAACTTTTAAAAAGTCACATTGGTACACGTAACAATGAACTTTCTTACATGAACGGTGTGCGTAAGAAAATGCCACATGGCAAATATAAATAGCAGTAAAACCATAATTTATGCCAAATCTCAGGTAAGTCTATTAATTGCCTTTGTATAAATACTACTGAACTGCTGTGTGATGAGTTAGTATAATATCTAAGACAAATATAGCTACTAAGTCCCACAGTCTCGATTGTTATAATTTCAATGTGACATTGAACAAAAAAATACGCAGAAAAGCCAAAGATTGATAATCGTCAAAATTGTCTTGAACGTGCGTTAAAACGATCATCGCGCGATCAGGCAACCGTCACGTTCATTTTGGTAGGCAAATTAGAACTCCTTGTTAGGGCGCTTGATCAGGATCAAATTTCATTAGTATCATCTCATCGACGAAACGTCGTGTAAAAAGCAAGAACATTATTTTATTCCATGTCAAAGCTATACTGGTCCCGGGGTTGCGGGTTGTTCGAAAGAGATACCGTGGCCCTGGAACACAAAGCAGGCAATAGAAGGAACATGGGTGGGGTTTAGTCAGTCACAAGTCTGTGTCTTCCCCTGCTCCGCCCAGAGCAGGGGAAGTTATTTAATAATTTCCCATCCGCAAAAAAAGCGTGTAGCCTATGTTGCAATAACGTTCGTATACTCGTATACTCGTTTTGTTGTTAACAAACACAACCCTACCTTTACAACACTGAGACTAGTTTCTAAGTTGTGTGTAGTACTAATACTAACCAAATGGACTTTGAATAAAAAATATTTTGTTTAATTATGTGCAGTAATGGTACACAGGCTTAATAAGGCATTCTTAGGGTGAATACGACAACATTGTGATAAGGTACAAAATTTATATAAAAAAATATTTGTTTTCGAAAACCTTTTACTTATTTATATGTTAATACTCATACTGTATCTCCTCCTTTAAATCCATCCAAAAGTTGTCTTGAACAGATCGCTTTTAGCGATAAGACCGCCCATTGTGTCACCCTATTTAGGTATAAGTTGTATATTGTTATTCTTGTCATTTTTATGGTGTACATATTAAAGAATATTCTATCTATCTATCTATCATAATTATACATCCTTACTAATATTAAAAAACTTTTTAACAAAAAATTGAACCGACGAAAAGTGAAAAATAAAAAACCTTTAATCTAGCTAAGCTCCAAAGTTAAAGTATGAGATTAATTTCAAGTCGGCGCCAAACAAACTATTTATTGATTTTCATAACGTAACATGGTAAACGTTGACAACTTGATTGATCGTCGATCATTGTTTGTTGGCGCCGCCTCAAAATTAATCTCATACTTTAACTTTGGAGCTTAGCTAGATTAAAGGTTTTTTATTTTTCACTTTTCGTCGGTTCAATTTTTTGTTAAAAAGTTTTTATTTTACTCTTTTTGGTTTTCGCTTACAACAAATTTTTTGTTGCTTGACTTAATCTAATTTGTATAAAAATTTTTGACTGTTATTCAAATTCCAAATTTTTCGGCTTTTTAAAACAAAATATTGTCTTTTGCTATCTAATTTCCTTTTTCGTCGATTTATATATATATAAATATATATACTTCGACACTACTAAATATTTGGTAGCTATTATTTTGAACCCACATTAGTTGCTTTTGATATTTAATAAAAATCCTTGATAGGCGAACAGACGCGTAAGATGAAGGATTCGGGGATGGGAGCTTCGATAAGAGTGTTCCTTACCGTCAAACAGGTTGACAAGTACTAAGATGACTACCATGACTTCGAAACACTATTGAGTCTTTGGGAATAGACCTCCAGATATTCTAGTACCTACCAAAAATCTGAAGAATTGTGTTAACAATGAAAGCAAAGGAAATAGAGTGATAGCAATGACTGTGTTGCTAGACCTCGATTGGTTGCAATTTTCAAAAGAACACGTACTAGAAATGTTTTTGAACGCATGATGTTGCCCGTAATTCTAAGCTGGGCCGTCAATTTACAAAAAATTCAAGGGACGACCCTCGATAAAGCAAGAATTGACCTGGCACTACATTTTTTTAGCATCATTTTCAAATTTTGAACCAAATAAGGTGTTAATCCACATGATGAGCGCGCTGACTGAAATGCAGCTACTGAAAGGTTAACCCACTATGCACTGCACATATACAGATATTTAATTCTTGCAGTAATGGCTAAACATACTTATTATGTTTTTTTCAAAAAAGGGCATCCGTCCGTCGATGACACGCATAACCCAGTAAGGTCTACAGTTTTTAATAAAGTTCAAGAAATAAGCCCAAGTGGCGTTATATTGTTGGGGACCTCTTGTAACTGACTTCCATTTCCACTGCCATAGCTTTGATGACAATCATACTCCAGCAAGGCATCAACAGTTCTCATCGACGTACATGAAATGAGCCTAAACACAACACAGCTGCTGTAAACTATTGAGAATGTCTATTAAATACTACCCATCTCCATCATCAGACCTTCCATGACCGTAATTCTCCAGCTAGGTCTAAAGATCACGTCAAGGTGCATTAAATGAGCCCAAACACGATATAGCTGGTGTAAACTGTTGAGAACGTCTTGCAAATACCTTTCGTCTCCATCGTCACATCTTCAGTGACAGTAATTATCCAGATTGGCTCAAAGTCCTCATCAAGGTTAATAAAACGAGCCCAAACACAATATTGCGGCTGTAAATTGATAAGAACCTCTTTCAAAAGCCTTCCGTCTCCATCGTCAGACCTTCAATGACAGCTCTATTCTCCAGCTAGGTCTAAAGTTGTCGACAACGTGCATGAAATAAGTTTAAACACGATATATCGCTGCTTTAAACTGTTGAGGACCTCTCGCAAAATGCAAGTATTTCCTGTCTCCATCATCCATCATCAGGTCATTTTGACGCCGTATTATCATCAGAACTACATATTATGTGTTTCAAATTTAAACAAAATCGGTTCACAATTGCAAATTAAGTTCGAAAAAAAATCATTGATTTTTTTTTTCAATTTGAAATGGGACCAACTTTGAAATATACTCTCTCCAATGAAAAAAGAATTTTTCAAATCGGACGTCTCAGTAAAAAGTTATGCGTGGTCATACATAAAAAAAAAAAAAAAAAAAAAACAAATATACATGTCGAATTGAGAACCTCCTTTTTTTCGTCGGTTAATAAAAGCGAAAGTGAGTTTGTTTGTTAGGTCTTCACGCCTACATGGCTAAAGCGATTTTGATGAATTTTGGTACAGAGATAGTTGGGACCCTGGAGACGGACATAGGCTAACTTTAAAAAAAAATTAGGTAGAAAGAGGGTAGAAAAGGGAAAACTTAGCTTTGCTTTACAATAAATAAGGCGCTAAGGCAAAAAGTACAAGTAGCAGGTACCTGCAAATCAGGAAAGGGGAACTGTGTTACCCCGAAATAAACGCGAGCGAAGCCGCGAGCAAAAGCTAGTATAAAATAAACTAATAAATACATTCGAAAAAATAAAAACCAGAAACTAACCAGTAATTTCTATGACTTTTAATTTAATGTATTCTATGACTTTTAATTTAATGTATAAAACATTAAATTAAAAGTCATAGAAATTACTGGTGAGTTTCTGGTTTTTATTTTTTCGAATGTATTTATTACCTAGTTTATTTTATACTAGCTTTTGCTCGCGGCTTCGCTCGCGTTTATTTCGGGGTAACACAGTTCCCCTTTCCTGATTTCCTCTTCTCCTATTCAACGTAAAGAATTCCCCTTTTTGACCTACAACTTACATAAATATAAGTAGTGCACGGCCGTTATTTTATTTAAACAAATAACTTCATAGTTTTAAATAGTCTAAGACATTGCACAAGGTGTTCTTAGTTTGATAACATTGACATTGAGAGCATTATTTTGTTTAAGTATGAGGACAACATTATTAAGGCTTATTTGATTCCGATGTTAATTAAGAGTGTACCCACACATTTCTGTTCGGAGGGAGCGACTGTCGCAACCCCGTGCAGGGCCCACTATAATAGTAGCGGTAAGTCCCCTATTTGAAGAGTGGCTGGGTTCTCAACGGATACGGAAGTTTCGAGAGGTTCCTGCACATAATCGGGTGGGAGGAAACGCCCGGGTGTCACCATTGTGACGATCGCCCGGAGGACACGGTGGAACACACAGTGGCCGTCTGCCCCGCTTGCATTGACCACCGCAGTATCCTCGTAGAGATGAAAAAGTCGAATGAAAAGATCAGATAAAGATTAATAGACACAAAAAAATAAAAATAATTGACGGAAAACTGCACCGAATCATCGTTTTATTTCCAACGCCATTGTAACTTGACTTACTGCTATATATACATAATGTTGTATGTTGGTGTTATTCGTTTACAAAAATGTATACTATGTATTACCTGGTAAACTACCGAATATTCTATGACAAGGATTGAAAAAACATTTGTATCATTGGATTGATATAAGCTATCGAAAAGCTAATGTTAAATGTAATTTGAAAAACGAAAAAATATACGCATCGCGTTGAAAGTGAAAGAAAGGACATTTACTCATACCGCGTTTTGTCCGTCCACCTGTCTGTCTGTCTTTCAAGACCCTTAATCTCGGGAACGCGTAAAGGTTTCTAGTTCAAACCATAATGAAGTCTGTGGTTCCTTTTGAGTTGTGAAAATATCAACCCTCTAAATAATATTTATTATATAGGCGTAAATGGCGGCTGACAGATGTTATTAGTCGTGTAAAATACTATAAAATGTACATTTTGACATACAGCTAGTCCGTGTTACAGAAGTATTTGCAACTTACATAATAAAAAATACAGTTATTCGTGTATTCGTGCAAAAATACTCTTTATTGCACAGGGCCATTTTGGGCATTGTCCTCCAGTCTAATTTGTACGTAACGGCTACGCGTGGCTTCCACATATGTGCTCTAAATGTGGTGGGGAGCAGAATCACAATCAGATTTCCAGTTGACACAACATTCGCAAAATCACGCTGGAAATTTAAAAATACCAAACCAAATATTAATTCAGTAAAATGTTTATTTTGGAAATCTGTAATTAATATAAGAACATTCAGACAAATATATATTTCGCTCCATAAACGATAAGAATGACAGAGTCTTATCAAAAGATAAAATATACACACAGGTTTTGTTTACACATCTTGTGTATTCTAATACATTTATGTAATAAACTATTTGCCGAAATGTTACTATTACTTGAGCGTATGGTGGAGATTCTCGTTAGTTCGTAGTGAATCATCAACATGAATAAAGGAAGACTAAGGCAGGTCCATGTCGCTTTGGCCGGTAAGAATAAAAAAAAATATTTTAAGAGCGAATTTAAATTCGGAACGAGGCGTCGCGACATCTCGTTCAAGAGATAAAATTTATTTGTTCCATGTTATTTGGGAGTAAACAGTGATTGCTAGGAGACGTGTTATCCAACTTTCGTAGTCTGTTGAAAAATGGAAGTTCTGTGTTTGTTATTTGTGAGGTTTCTTTGTGTAGGTCGCCAGGTATTTGAACGAAAAAGAAGAGACATAATGGCTATAGGCAAAATTGATAATGCTGAAACAGAACGGGTAAGAATTGTAATTTGTGAAATAAAAAAGAAAGAGAAAGTGAAAGAGTGCCACTTGATACCTAACTACTAAGGCGACGAATAAATAAATAGGGAAGAAAGAAAACATGCTACAACACAAACAAATTTTGCATACGACCAGGAGAATAGTTATACTACAAGACTGTAGAAGACCCCAATGAGACTATTTATAAATTGGTATGCGTAAACGACGCAATTCAAGACGACACCGTGAGAATAGACAAAATATTCGCACATAAACAACCGGTTTGTGTAGACAAGTATTTCTTTAGCAAACTATAAAATACACAATATGTACTAAAAGCGCGATGTTTGATTGAATCTTAGCGTAAATTGACAAATTTTTCGAGACTAGTCTAATTGATTCAAGCAAAAGATGATAAGTCTGTAATAAATTGTCCTATTGATAGACAAAGTTTTCCTCTTTTAAAAAGGGAGTAGGCTTTTCCAACACATGTATAGTGTAGGTTGGTAAACATCGCATGCCTTGGAATTTTTGCTTGTTTCCTTACGTTGTTTTCTTTTACCCTTTTTCAATTAGTGGTCACAAATGATTCTATCAAAAATAAATTTTATTGTGGATATTTTAAGTTCATTGAGCTTGTCACACATGTGTCCAGCAAAATTTAAATTGTACTGATAAACAATATTGTGACATGCTCTTTATCACGAATATCCGGTGTTCTGCTTTTGTCTGATTCGATAGTGAAATTATGTGGCAGTACATTTGAACCATCTATAACAATTGAATGACATCATTATGGTTACAGTTTAGAATTATCCTTGTTTCTGTCTTTTTCATCTTCTTCAGTTTTCTCAGGGTAGATTATTGGGATTGTACTTACAATATGTTTTCATGGTCTCGAAGTTAAAATAAACAGTCTTCGGACACAAACGTTCAGACTTGAAAATTATCATTGCGTCTTTTTGAATCTTTTCACCAACTTCATCTTCAAAACATGTCTGCCTAGCTTTTCATGAAATACTGGAGTAATGATGTTTTTTGGTGATTTATTTTGTCTAAGTGGCTTTGCCTGACTCTTTACCTTAGAGAAAACCGCACTAGTATAATACCTACCCGGTTTATATCTTGTTGAATGTTAACCATCCTTGAACTATCTTAAATTTCACCGTCAACATCAAAACTTCTTCCACCTTGATCCTTACTCACATCAGTGTTTCTTAAATTCCAGGTGGCTTCGGGTCCCTCGTCATGGGGGCTCTCAACGTCTGGCCCTCATACACTTCAGAACTATATACTTCAAATACGACGACGCCTCTATCATCACCCATGACCAAAGCAGAAGAGGCACTGTTGGGTAGTTTACCCTCATTAGGAGCTATTCTGGGTTCAGCTGTTGCTGGTCTACTGATTAATTCTTTAGGAAGAAGAAATGGTGGTGTTATTTTGTCTTTGCCGGTTGTGGTGAGTAGATATATTATTATTTCTAAGTTTTATGTTTAAAAAAAAACTTTGCTTACTGTTTTGATTCATATACAGATTTCGGATTCAGTAGACATTTATTGTATTTTGCTAGTTTTTGCAATATTCCTTAATCGAATTAGGAAACCCACAGTTGAATTATCAAATATCCCACCCTAAGGGGAGTGGGAGCGAGTGTTAGATTACCCATCCATGTTTCTTCTTTTGCCCCTTGTGTTCCGGGACCGCAGTATCTGTTTCGGACAACCTGATACCTCGGCAGGTAGTGGCCCTGCCAGACCCCTCGGCTTTGCTGACATCTCTTTGAGGCGTGCGTGTAACACGAACACGCCGTCGACACGTCTAGGAAGTAGTATGAGTCCAGTATGCTAAGGAAAGCAACTTCAAATACTTTTATTTGTAATGCACGCTAATAAGTCCCCATTGATACAAGATACATTTTATTCACAAAATTGTCTTTTCTTTTTCAGTTGTCATGGGCAATAGTAGGAGTCTCAACTTCAATAAACCTGATCTTAGCTGCGAGGTTCCTAGCTGGTATATCTGGTGGTAGCTTCTTAGTGTTGGCGCCTATCTTCACGTCGGAGGTAGCTGAGGATGCTATTAGAGGCGGATTAGCATCAGGTAAGAGTTTTCCTTAAATTTTATATTTTTTCTTCATCATTATTGGTTTTAATAAACCAATCACTTTGATGGTGAATATTTTCTTAGATATTTTTAAAGTGTGTGACTAAAAGAGTGATGGATCTGAATGTTGAAGGATGGAGAGCGAGAGGAAGACCAAAAAAAAGATGGATGGATTGTATAAGGAAGTAAGGAATGAAATGAAAGAGAAAGGAATAAATGATGCTGTGACGTCAGATAGGGGAGAATGGAAGAAGAAAGCTTGTTGCGCCGACCCCAAATAGAAAGGGACAAGGGCAGGAAAATGAAGATGATGTTTTTTTAAAGTGTTCAATAAAATTATGCAATTTTTAGCTAGATGCACATCATATTTGTAGGTCTCCTGGCATAACATAGCGCTCTGTTCATGAAATTTAAGGTATATATCTCTTTTCCCTTTGTTAACAAATAAAAGTGATTTTTACATTAACCTAAAATATTATCATCATGAATAGGCACAAGGCTTACTGATTCAGGCCTCAAATCTCTGATTACAATTTGACATGCTAAGAATTGCATCAGTTGTCATTTGTTATCTATTTGTCAACTAAGACTAAATCTAAGGATTTATCTAACACGTGAATTTACTTATTTATTTGATGATGCATTCCAAAAATTACGTTAGACTCATTGGTAGAATATCTTTTGTCTATATTTTATACTAGCTGCGCTCCGCGGATTCACTCGCAAAGTAAATATGCAATATATCTTTATGAATTGTAGCCTTTGTGTTATTCTGATGTATATTCCTGTCACGCGACGTTTCCTCTTCTGAAATTGATTAAAGTGACGCAGCTTAACAATATTATAGTTTGGCAGCAAGACTCGTTCATTTATTTCTTTTTCCACATATCATTAAATTTTTAAATATTTCTTAAAAACATAAAAAAAACATTTAAAAATATAAAAATAGTAGCCCACCGGTATCGGGAACAGGGTCCAAGCTACCGGCGGTCAGGGCTCCAGAGAAAGGAACCTCCTAACAATACGAGCCGTGTCCAGGAGTACCGCTTTCTGTATCAAGCCCTTGATCCAGCTGCCTAACGAGAGCCTCCTCAGGTATTGGTCGAGGCTCTTGGCAATTAAGCCATTGGCAGATACGACTATCGGCACAATGATCGCAGCAATGTTTATTATTATTAATTCATTTATTACAGGAAATTTTCCCATAGCTACAAACTATACAAAACAAATTTACACATAAGTACATAAGATTACACATTGTTTTTTTTTTGCTTTAAAATATTAATGTATGTTTATTTACTCAATATAGAGACAATGGCAATCTCGCGATTCTGAAATTAACGTTTTTCACCAAAAATTGTTATTGTCAAGCTAAATCGGACTAAAATAGTGTGGAATGAAATTAGATGTGATTAGGTATGTCATTTCAGCATTAGTTTAGTTTAATCCGGTAGTTCATCATTATGTAGCACATTAGTTGTAGCACATTGTCACTATTTAATCTCATTTAATTTAATTTTTTATTTATTTTATCTCAATCCATTTAATTTAGTTTTAAGTATAATAGACCATTGATTAATAATTGTTAAAGATCATTATATTGATGTGTATTATGTTTTAAGTCTGACAACAACTCTTACCAAGGGGTATCGTATTACCCAGTACTAACTGGGTTGTGGAGGTCAGATAGGCAGTCGCTCCATGTAAAATACTGATATTCAGCTGCATCCGGTTAGACTGGAAGCAGACCCCAACATAGTTGGGAAAAGGCTAAGCAGATGAGATATTGATGTGTATTCTTAATAAAATGCTGTGCTCACCTTTAATTTAGATGCATGGAATTCTATTGTAATTGTAGATGATACTTACTACGAACGCTTTTGTGTGTATTTAGTTGTTTTTCCTTAACAAATCAAAATCGTCACCATGGTCAAACAGCTTCCACTGCGTCTCATAAGACGAGCATACTCGGCAAAAGAGATCAAAAGCTTGTTCCATTGCAACCTCATCTCTGCTTTTTTTTTGCGGATGCGAAGTCGTCATATAACTTGCCTAACTCTGGGCAGAGCGGTGGGAGTGTCAGACTTGTCTTGATTAAAACCCACCCATGTTCCTTCTATTGCCTTGTATATACCGGGGCCGCGGTATCTCTTTTGAACAACCCGCAACCCCGGCAAGCGGGCCGGTGGCCCTGACAGGTCTACTTTGCTGACATCTCTTTGAGGCGCGCGTGGAACAATAACGCACCATCGATACGGTCTGTCGTCACTAGATGGACGGACGGTGAGCTACCCATTGCTCACCGTCCACAGACCTGCATCTACGGTTGCCAGGAGTCTACTCGTGGCCCCCGTCGCCGCGTCGCGGCTGGGTTGGTTTGAAGTTCTCTCCCTCAAACGCCCGGTCACCTTCTCTAGCATGATTGCTTCTCAGAAAGATCTTTGCCCTCAAAACAAGATTTAGATCAAGAGTCGGCCCATTAAATACAAAAACTCATCAATATTTTTTTTCTACATTCCAGCCTCAATACTCCTGTACTGCATGGGAACATTGATGTCTTACCTAGTCGGCTGGTTCCTGACATACAGGACTATCATTTGGCTGCAGTTGATACTGAGTATTACCGGGACACTCCTTATACTGCTGGTGGTGGAGAGTCCCGTGTATTTGCTAAGGCAGATGAGAGAAGAGGTGAGTTGGTTGGCATTTCGTATAGAGTTTTAGAATCTCAAGGTCATTGATTTTGCTTACATCCATTACAGACTGCTTCTTTTGTACCTCAAAAGGCACTGCTGTTGGTCCCGGCTTTCATTTGTACATTTTTTAGTGTCCAAACAGTCTGACAACCAGTCTTACCAATAAAACTATATATTCAAGTCTATGGCCCCTTGGGCTGTGAAATCAACTCTTTAAGTCTACGTAATCAAAAGTTATGGCTGTTTTTGTCGTAAGTTTATACGATACGAGAGACCCTTGCCTAACGGCTCGTATGTAATTTCGCCTCGAACGCAATGACAACGTTTCCTCGCTTGGATCAAAATGTACTTTAGCTACAAGCTACTATCATGCACAGACATTATATTATACTAGCTTCAGCCCGCGATTTCGTCCGCGTGGCATAGTTACTTTGGGCTAACGCTAACTTTAGACCGCGTGATGATCGAAAAAAAAAACTATCTTTCGCCTTTTCTTCCCTCGTTCTCCCCCATTTTACACTTTTAAAATTTAGCCTACATCCGTCTCCAGGGTCCCAACTATCTCTGTGCCAAAATTCATCAAAATGCGATGCATCAATTAGGCGTGAAGACATAACAAACAATAAACAAACAAACTCACTTTGGCTTTTATAAAATTAGTAAGGATATTAGTTATTAGATATTTAGTACTAAATATCCAGACACTAACGAAAGGTCTTCAATTATTTCAGGACGCACGACAGGCGATAGCCAAGTACCGAGGGGTTTCTGCAACTTCAATGATTGTGATCGATGAGCTGACGAGGTTGAAACATCAGATCATGCCGGCTGTTGAGCTAATATCTGTAACAGGTTCGTTGAAATATTTGGTTTCTAAGCTCTTTGTTCTGTAATGAAATTATTTAAAATATTTGAGAACAAAGAAAAACTGTTTATCAGACACGTCCAGGCTAAAACAATAAAACAAAATTTCTTTTAATTAGCGTCGGGGGTTAAAAAAAGAACAACAAAAATTATAAACCGACCTGTTTAGAAGTGTATTTTCTATTTTGAACAAAGCGACGTAAGTCTTAAAACATCTGAAATAATTTCTGATATCCGCACAAATATTTTGATAACACAGATATTATGTCAAGAGAGGTTTTTTAAAAACATAGAAAATAGGTTTTCTGGTCGAAAAAAGGCACATTAATTTATCGATAAGACCGCCATTGTAACCATATAATTAGATTTTTTGTAAAATACGTGAGATTAGATTTTAGCGTGCAATTAAGTATATTCTATTCTTACTAATAAAACATAACACTGATGTTTGCATCGCGAGGAGCTCGTGGCTAAATAAAAGCAGCCGCTCGGTTCGATCTTTAGGTTAAGCCGCGCTTGCCTAGGTTGGTCTGTGGATGGGTGACCACCAGTTACATACCGAGTTTCCTCCGTGCCTCGGAAAGCACGTTAAGCCGTTGGTCCCGGCTGTCATTTGTAGATCTTTGACAGTCGTTACAGGTAGTCAGTGTCCTGAAAGTCTGACAAGCAGTCTTACCAAGGGGTATCGTATTACCCAGTACTAACTGGGTTGTGGAGGTCAGATAGGCAGTCGCTCCATGTAAAATACTGATATTCAGCTGCATCCGGTTAGACTGGAAGCCGACCCCAACATAGTTGGGAAAAGGCGAGGCAGATGACTGATGTTTGCATCGCAAATTTTTTTAATGGTTAAACATTGCGACTTTAAAAAATAACTTTGCATAATATTACTCTTTTATTATATTCAACATTATTTTTAGTATATGCGAAACCTGAATATACATAGTTTGTTCAGAATAAGTAACTGAATCGATACCAATCATTTTTACACCATGTTATATTTTTTCCCAAAAATATTGTAAAAAGTTTGTAATGTGGACACCATGCGACACTAAGTACCTATTCGCAAGCGCACAAAAAAAAAGTAGCTTCACACTAGGATTTTTCCTGTTTTGTTGGGGCGTTCACAAACATTTAAACTCACATACACAAACAGCCAGACCGGGAACAACTATCTGTAGGCTAAACAAATATTTGTTCCATGCGGGGATCGAGCAACGCAGCAGTTGTTAATTATGATTTTCATTTGTTTTTCACAGACACCGATCCCAAAGCAGAGGAAGCCGAGAAACAAAAGCTAAACAATGACGACGTGATCCCAGAGCAATTGAAATCATTGTCTCCTATGAAGTTGTTATGTAAGTACTTGTCGGTTTTTTTATAGATGTGAAGTCATTAAATAACTTCTCCCCCGCTCTGGGCGGAGCGGGGGTGAGTGTCAGACTTTACTGACTAAAATCCACCCATGTTCCTTCTTTTGCCCTTTATGTTCCGGGGCTGCGGAATCTCTTTTGAACAACCCGCAACCCCGGAGTACAAAGCCTACACATTTCTCTTGTCAATTGCTAAAATATTTAAATAAGAAAAAAGTAATACTCTGTTAAAAATAGATCATTCAATACAAACGTGAGCCAATATAATTTATTTAACTGTTTTTTTTTAAATTTCTATTTATCCAAATATCCGATAGTGATAACATGGATTGTTATAACAAGATGTCGTATTTATATTCCAGTTATATCGCCAGTATCGAGACGAGCGCTCTTCGTAGTGATGACCGTTATCACAATGCAGGTAAATATTGCAGACTAGCTAGGGCCACCGGCTTCGCCCGCGTGATGATCGAAAAAACAATGTATCCTATTTATTTATTTGGATCTCCAACAAAGGATACACAGATACATTATAAAACAAAATACTATGGGTTAATTTAACTGTGTTCCTTCAATTATAGGAGACCACAGCATGCATATATAACTAGGTGTTAACACAAAAATATTTATAGAAGAGAAAATTGAAAACTATTTTACAATGATAACCAATCGGGAAAAGAAAACATAATGTCAATTAAAAAAGAGATATCGATGGCCCCACCGAATAAACGTGCAAGAGTTCTTACACGTTTTTTTTTTTTTTTCATTTTTCATTTCTTTTGCCTATCCTGCACCTACTTAATTTTTTTTATGAATTTTAGACTCAAAACACGAGTTTTATAATAGTGTTTTTCTTTATTCTAGGGAAAAAAATAATTTTAAAATTATAGGAATAATAGTTTATGCTTTTATTACATGCTTTTTGAGTCGCCAAGTACACAAGAATAAACATGCTAAAACCTACAGACGTTTGAGAAGATTTGTGATTGTTTTCGAATTTGGGTAATGTCTTCTTACACGTTTATTCGTGTAGAAATGTATGCAAATTTCATTATTAATGTTTTACTGCACAAAATGGAAGTTTGAATATAAATAGATTATTAAAATTAAAGTATTGCATTGTCTTTTACTATAATATATTTTTTTCTAACATCTGTGTTAAAGATTCAAACATTAATATTCTTTGCATATTAGTTTAAGTTTAAAGCTAGTAATGGTAAATAAACAAATGTTTACGCGATAAATTCTATTGCAATCGTACGTTCTATCTTGTTGTGATTCTATGCGCGCTATTTCGTGATTTTGTTTCGCGTAATATCATTCGATTATAATTGTTATTATAGTCAAATTGTTGTTTTGTAGTTATGTGTAACAATGAGAAGGTATCGGGATGCTTCTAGTCTCTGCAAATGGATATTAGAATTAGCGAACTGTCAACGAAATAAAGGTAAGAATCAACTTTAATATTAGGTAAGTATAAATATTATCAAATATTTTAGCTAAGACCGATGTAAAAATACTCCGCTGCTAATTTAAAGCTTATGTGACTGTACTTCTGTGTATATTATGTGATTCAAATGCAGTTTTTAATGACCTAAATAAAATAAGGTTGCTTCTATTTACATGGGTGAAGATCTGATGGAGATCTCTGGATATACACAGCGGTACTTTTCAATAGATTACTACAAATCACAAGTTATTGCTGTAATAGCTTTTTTTTTGGGGTGGGAAATCATCAAATAACTTCCCCCGCTCTGGGCGGAGCGGAGGGGCGTGTCAGATTTTTACTGATTAACCCCACCCATGTTCCTTCTATTGCCCTTTACGTTCCGGGGCCGCAGTATCTCTTTCGAACAACCCGCAACCTCGGCAGGCGGAGGCTCTGGCAAGCCCCTCTGGTTTGCTGACATCTCTTTGAGGCGCGCGTGAAACACGAACGCGCCGTGGACACGGCCCGTCGTCAATAGCCGGTGCCCGGGGCGTCTCCTGCGGTGGCTGGGTTGGTTTGAGGCTCTCTCCCTCAAACGCCCGGCCTCCTCCTTCACTAGCATGACTGCTTCGCAGAAGGAGGTGACCGCTTCCCATTCCCTCTCGCTCCGGACCATGGACTGAACCTGAGCCGAACGCGAGAGATCGCCGCCGCCGATCGCCTCTACGAGGGCACGGCGGTACTCCGCCCCGCGCTGGGCAGACCGCCACTGTGTGCTCCACAGTGTCCTCCGGGCGATCGTTACAATGGTGACACCCGGGCGTTTCGTCCCGCCCGATTATGTGCAGGAACCTCCCGAAACTTCCGTGTCCGGTGAGGACCTGCATCAGGCGGTAGGTGAGGACGCCATGACGCCTCTCCAGCCACTCCTCAAAGAGGGGACTTACCGCCACTATTTTGGCGTGCCCTGCACGGGGTTGCAACAGTCGCCCTTTCCATGCCACCATGAGATCGCACCGGAGGTCAGTCCGCTGAGCGGCAATTTGCCGCGGTAGCGGAGTTTCCCCCGGCGTAGTGCTTCCGCGCGCCACTCAAACAGGCGCGCGACAACTATCGCCTCCAGATCCCACGGTGGCAATCCGGCAAGGAGGCTCGCTGCCTCGCCGGAGATCGTGCGGTAGCCCCGGATCAGCCGTATGGCTACCACCTTTTGGGGCGCGTACATGTAGTGGGCGGCGCGCCGCCCTAAGGAACGCGCCCATACCGGGGCCCCGTAAAGGGCCATGGACCGCACGACTCCGGCATAAAGCCTACGCCAGGAGGCGTTTGGAACCCTCAGATTGGGCAGGAGCCGCTTGAAAGCAGCCCCCTCCCGCTCGAGTTTGGGAGCCAAACGTCGAAAGTGCTCCACGAAATTCCATCGGCTGTCGAGGACGATTCCCAGGTATTTCATCGACGACCCGATGCCGATGCGAACCCCTCCTAGCGTCAACTGGGATCCCGACGGTGGCGTGTTTCCGCGGCCATGAAAGACCATGGCCTCGGATTTGTGCAATGCCACCTCGAGACCCAGTAGCCGGATCCTCTCTGTGACTATCGCAACCTCGCGTGTCATGATGTCGGCCGCCGCCTGGTGCCACCCCCCCTGAGCCAGAACGAGCGTGTTGTCAGCGTAACTAACTACGCTGACGCCGCTGGGGTGGTCGGCGCGCAGCACCCAGTCGTAACCGATGGACCTGTGGGACACCGCACGACATCTCTCGCAGGTTCCACTCTCCAGAGCGACCGGGGTAGATGACGGCCCTGTCCGGCAGATATGCCCCAACCACACGACGAAGGTAGGTCGGCATCCGGTTGTATCGGAGTGCCTCCCTGGTGCAGCTCCAAGGCATGGTGTTGAACGCGTTGGCGATGTCGAGAGACACCGCCACGGCAACCCCACCCCTGGACACTGCAGCCCCCGTCGTGAGAGCTCTCACGCGCATGATGGCGTCCACAGTCGAGCGCCCCTTGCGGAAACCAAACTGGTGTTCCGCAAAATCCGGCCCCGTCCCCACGAGGTGCCCGACGAGGCGGTTTGCAATCACTCTTTCAAAACTTGCCCACCTCGTCGAGCAGCACGATGGGCCGAAATGCGGACGGAGAGTCCGCAGGGCGCCCCGGCTTCTGTATGAGGACCAGCTTCCCCGTCTTCCAACGAAGTGGGAACTGGCCTCTCTCCAAGCATGCGCTTAGAAGCCATAGTATTCGGGGCCCGAGAGCCTCTAAGGCCAGGACCCAGGCTTTGCTGTGCAAGCCATCGGATCCCGGGGCGGTATTTTTGGCTTTCAGCCTGCCAACCGTCACCCTTAGGTCTACCCCAGCCACCTCCGGAACGTCGTCGTCGTCGTTGTCCTCGTGGTTGCTGTAATAGCTTGTGTATGTGTTTTTTGTACCAATAAAAACGTAAAAATAAAAATAATATTTTTTTTATTAAGAAGACTAGTACCTTGTGTTCACGTAGACAAATACTATAATAAATATATTAATATTTTTAATTCTATATATAGCTGTATTTTATTTCATCCTTTTACCATGCATTAAAAAAGATGTATTACATAAATGAAAACTGATTTTATAAACACTAATACAAATGCATACGGTCTTTATAATCATATAAATCCGAACAATGTACTGTAAACAAGCGTGTAAATAGTTATAGCTGGGTTAAAAAATAAACTTAATATACGGAGAATAATAGTGTAACATTATAGTACGTTTTATTCGTTGTGTATTATTACACGAATAAACGTGTAATGATATATTGCTTTGACCTAGTCATGCAAATTTCACAAGAGTAAAAATATTAAATAGTTTTTCATGAATTTCCTGAATCTGGTTGATGTTTGAAAAAAAGTAAATATACAAGTCTATAGGTTTTTTTCTTACCTATAATTCGATAATACATTATCTATACCTATTTACAATGAAATGAGCGTTATTGAAGTTTAAACGTTTTTATTTTTTACTGAAAAGTTGTCATTTTTCTCTTACACGTTTATTCGGTGGGGCCATCGATATAGAAGTTAAATGAATATAACAATAGAATTAAAATTGATTCACATAAAAAATATAATTATAATGGTTGTTGCACAATTGTTCTAGTGGTCAAATTCTTTTTTCTTGTATGATTCTTCTATGTGTATATCCAGACTATAATCTACCAATTTTATCAAGATCCGTTCAGAAAGAGTAACAAACATCCCTACATCCATCCATACTCAGAAACATTCGCATTTATAATATTAGTAGGATTGTTTTTTTTTTTTTTAAGAAATACATGAAATAAAGGAAAGAAAAGAAAGAGAAAGAAAATGCATTTATTTGACATCTATTATAGACAAGTGATAGTTAATATTTGTGTATATCTATTACTCTTTCATACTACTTTAGGTACATGGTTTAACGGATTTGTCGATAGAAGATAGCTTATATTCTGGATTCTATACCTTATCCCGACCTACAGCTGTGGGGAGCAGCTAGTCTTTCTATAATTTATTAATGGATTGCACCAATTGTGCTTCTTGCAAAAAACTAAAATGTGAAACTGACAAAATAATCTACCTTTCCAGGTGTTCATGGGCATCGTCCCGGTACAGGTATACGCTAAAACGGTGTTCACGGAGACCGATCCGAGCAAGTCAGATCTGTACACCGTGGTCTTCGCCGTCATACAGTTCTGTGGAGCCATAACTTCGGCATCAGTCGCCGATAAGGCTGGCAGGAGGGTGAGTTCACTCTTAGAATTTGAAGGAGCTCATGAAAATCAGCCAGACGGTTCAATATTTGATTTGTTCAATATTTAAGCTGCGCTTGCTAACATCGGACTGTGGATGGATGGATTTTGTTATAATCAAGATAAATTATCCCTACTAATATTAACCCTTATGTGAGTGACAAATAAAACACCTTTATGAGAGTGACGAGGTTTAGACGTAATGTAAACAATCAAGGTCTGTTTTAACGTTACCCTCACTTTGAATATTATTGAGATCGACTCTTACGATTCCGATGCGAGTTTTGAAGGTGAATCGTTTGAAAACATTTTTATTGCAAAAGAAAAAGTAAACTTAAAAAAACTTTAAAGATAAAAGCGAAAGTGAGTTTGTTTGTTTGTTACCTCTTCACGCTTTAATGGCTAAACCGATTTTGATAAATTTTGGTACAGAGATAGTTGGGAACCAGAAGACGGACATAGGCTATTATCATCATAGAATATTTAAAAAAAATGTGGGATGTGAGGGAGAAAGAGGGAAGAAAAGGGAAAACTTAGCGTTGCTATTCATACCAATACAAATCAATAAGGCGCAAGGGGAACTGTGTTACCCCGAGTTTAACGCGAACGAAGCCGCGGGCAAAAGCTAGTCAAGTTATAATTCGAACCCCGGTTTCTACCTTCCCCCTTGATAAAAAAGCTAGTAGTTTATATACCTAAGTATGTATGTATTAATCATCTTTTGTCTTCTTTCACCAGATCTTAATAATATTATCATCAGGACTGGTCTGTCTCTGCATGATAGCCCTCGGGTTCCTGCTGCAGACGAAGTCGGCACCTGCCTGGGTCATCGTCATTCTTCTCTTGGCATACTGCTTCTCATTCCTCATCGGAGCTGGTAGCATTCCTTATGTGTTGCTCGCTGAGGTATTTGAGCCTGAGGTAAGAATTTGAAATCGTTATTTATGAAGTTAGGTTTAAAAAAAAAAAACAGAAACGGTTTTTATGTCTTTGGACAAAGATTTTGTTTTCTATGTTGAATAATATTGATTTAAGTTTGATGTATTTGTACATAACTAGCTTCCGCCCGCGACTTTGTTAGCGTGGCATAGCTACTTTGGGCTAACGCTAACTTTAACGCGTGATGATAAAAAAAAGTCTTTTTCTCCCCTCATTCTCCCCATTATCTCATTAAAAAAAAATAGCCTATGTCCAGGGTCCCAACTATCTCTGTACCAAAATTCATCAAAATCGGTTTTACCATTTAAGCGTAAAGACGTAACAAACTCACTTTCGCTTTTATAATATTAGTAAGGATTCAGAAACTATACTCAACCATAAATAAAAACTAAAATTGATTACTTAACATAGGCGTGAGGCGTTTTTGTTCTGGACTAAAAATCTGAAAAAATGTCCTTAATTTTTTTTGTTGTTCAAAAACATGTTTTAACAACTTTGCTTCATATCTCCACAGCTCATGTACTGTTAGAGTTACCGGCGCAGCGTGTTGTAATGTTATATTACGATTAATAAATCTATTTTTCATCCCCAGGTCCAAGGTCTAGCGTCAATGATAATCATAGAATGGGTGTGGTTACTCAACTTCTTCATTCTAGCAGTCTTCCCATACATGCTCACTGGCTTCGGAATCTATGGGTGTTTCTACTTGTTTGGGGCGATGAGTCTTGTCAATGCTATCCTAGCCTTTATAATAGTCCCAGAAACTAAAGGACTCTCCAATTTACAGATTCAAGATCTTTTTAGGGCAAGAAAGAAGAATTAAGTTAAAAAATATAAAAATAAGTATTTTATGGAAAATATTTTGGGGTTAATTTATAGTGCAGGTAATGTGTAAAATATTTCCAATTAAACGCACTATGAATACTGCTCCAATAATTTTAAATTTCGAAAAACCGTTGGAAACAATTCATAATGCAGTACATGTGTAACATGATTTCAATGAAATAGCGCAAAATGAATGCTACTCCAAATTATTACAGATAGTTTTCTAAAAGAGCATTCTAATTGACTTTCTCATAATGATAAAATTATTTATACGAGTTGATCAATAGAGTAAAGGCGAAAACCCACAGCTTTGCTTTACAAGAAAATATAAGGTTACTAGCTTTTGCCCGCGGCTTCGCTCGCGTTAAATTCGGAGTAACACAGTTCCCTTTTCTGATTTGCAGGTACCTGCTATCTGTATTTTTTGCCCTTGCGCCTTATTAAATTGTGATAGCAAAGCTCAGTTTTCCTTTTTCTTCCCTCTTTCCCTCATATCTCACTTTTTTTTTAAAATTAGCCTATGTCCGTCTCCAGGGTCCAAACTATCTCTGTACCAAAATTAATCAAAATCAGTTTAGCCATTTAGGCGTGAAGACGTAACAAACAAACTCACTTTCGCTTTTATAATATTAGTAAGGAAGTAAGGATTGTGTCCACTACAAACCACGGACACGCTACACATGAAATGACGTCATTATAATGACGTCATTATCAAGCTACGTGTGTACTGTTAACGGCATGCACGCTGTGCACGTGGTTCATGTGCTGCGAGCTACGGGAGTATGATTGAAAACCTAAAAACTGCGCTACAATTGTACATAGTTGTTTGTAATATAATTTTCGTGTATAAGGTATACACGAAAATTATATTACAAACGTGTAGTGGACACGTTGTCAAACACATGTGCACGCATGAGTAAGTGCACAGCATGCGCAGCGCTGGGTTTCCCTTTTTAACGTGTTGTGGGTACTTTTTTGATCATCTTTTTTATTTAGTGTATATAACGTTATGAATGCCATTGTCACACTTATGTTACAGCAAGTGCGTGCCCTGAACGCCAATGACACATATATGTGACAAGCAAGCGCGGCGCCCGAACGCCAACGACACATATCTGTGACAAAAGTGTGCGTAAAATGGCGTGGCATAGGCGTGGAGGGCACGCACGTGCGTTGGTACTCTGGCGTTCAATAGCTTTAATGCAGATTTTATTAATACTTTGTGAGATTAATAAATAATAATTGAGCGAATTGAATACCAAATTATTTATTAATTTTTTTAAGTAAGAGAGTATAGATTTTGACGGCACGGTTTGCGTATTGGCTGCGACGCCGCGTTTCACTGGTTCGATCCCCGCACGGATAAATATTTGTATGACCTACAGGTAGTTGTTGTGGGTCTGGTTGTTTGTGTATGTGACTTAAAATATTTTAAACGCACCCACGATTAAGGAAACAATTCTTACGTGCGGCGGTTAAAAATATGATTAAATGTATGTGCCTGTATTGTTTTCCGATTCATAAAGTATACTTTTTTCTCTCTTTTGAAGATTTTCTCAGTAAAAATAATGATTTGTCCTATGGAGTTACTATAAATGGTTAATTAAAGAAATAAATAAAATAAAAATAGCATTTATTCTACCACAATTATTCCCAAAAATTCAGATTGTTTACTATTTTTTTATTTATTTTTTCATTTTTTTTTTGTTTACAATAAAGTTGTAAGCGGTTGTCAAAATAATAATCATTTTGAGATAATCAAATCAAGTATATTGATTTGGCTCGCAAGATTGTTGACATGTGGGAGGTGGGCTCGGCGATCACTGTGCCGATAGTATAGTCGTATCTGCCAATGGTTTAATTGCCAAGAGCCTCGACCAATACCTAAGGAGGCTCTCGTTAGGCAGCTGGACTTGATTCACAAAGCGTCACTCTTGGACACGGCTCGTATTGTTAGGAGGTTCTTTTCTCTGGATCCCTGACGGCCGGTAGCTTGGACCCTGTTCCCGATACCGGTGGGCTATTATTTTAAAATGTTTTCTTGTCTTATGTATACTTAATAAGAAATGTGTAAAAACATGTGTGAAAATTAATAAACGGAATCATTTTAATATATGTAAGCACCAATCTTATGCTAACAAATTAAGTTAAGTGTACATACTAAAAATATAAAAGTAATTTTCTATTTTGGGATGATAAACTTTTACATATGATTTAGATAAGTAACAAATACGGTAATTTATATCACTGTAGGTTTATTATAATATCACGTGATCTCACTATCACGTGCCAAAAATTAAGTACAATAATTTATTATATTTCTTTAGTTTTAAGTCTTTTGTCTACAAAGCCTGAGCAATTTGAAATCGTTGTTTTAATTCTATAAACGACTCTAAGCAGTTCAAATCAAAATGTTTTATTTCGCATAGCTTGACTTTACCCCTTAAAAATCGATTAAGGTGCAGTTGTAGTATGTCATTTCAATACATTTGTGATCTTCGTTGAAAATGCAAAGCACATGTGACTAAAAGAGTGATCGATCTGAATGTTGATGGACGGAGAGCGAGAGGAAGGCCAAAGAAAAGATGGATGGATTGTGTAAGGAAGTAAGGAATGATTTGAAGGAGAAAGGAGTAAATGATACCGTGACGTCTAATAGGGGAGAATATAAGAAGAAAACATGTTGCTCCGACCCCAAATAGAATGGGACAAAGGCAGGAAAATGAATGATGATGGTCTGAATTAAAAATTTATTATTTTATTAAGCGAGGAACTCCTTCTCGATATTCGTTTCTTAGTTCCTTTACGAAAACAAAAAAATCTTAAACTTGACACGTTACCAGGAAATCAGACGTTAAAAAAGCTCTTTTATACAAAAACACATAACGCTTTGGTTTTATGGCTTGGTTGCGTACTTTTTACTGCGCAATGTTGGCGATATCTACATTCGTTATGTTTGCCTAGTACAATGATCCCTTGATGAGTGTAACCTGAGCAGTTTGAATAGTGTTATTTTTTGTTTGCTAGCCTTAAGAGATTATGCAAGATTTGTAATGTCTTTGAGCATGTGATAAAGTTATTTTGGCTGGGAAAAACGAGTCGATTAAAATCTCCCTTATGAGGGTTTCCCAGATCTTGGTGCTGTTTTTATTCTACTGGTTCTTGCTGTCAATTTTGCGAATACTAAGGTTATTTAAGCGTTGGCAAGCAACGTAAGTAACTACTAACAATAACGTAACGTAATAAACGTAGTAATTACTAACAATAGTGATAGATACTAAACCTTCCCGTAAATAACCAAGATCTGAACGCTTTCGGCCATGGTGGCCAATCCCAGCGTGAGATTAGCTATTTGCGCGGGAGATATTAAAATTAACTAGCTGGCGCCCGCGGCTTCACCCGCGTGATATCGAAAATAAAGTTTTCTATGTGTTACGTTAGACTAAAATCTAACTCTGTGCCAAATTTCATCACGATCCGTTCAGCCGTTTTGACGTGAAAGAGTAACAAACATCCATATATGCTCACAAACATTCGCATTTATAATATTAGTAAGATACTGAGCGCGACGTTGGTGCACTCTCTGTTCCTTCACTCTCATAGTCAAATGGGACGGGCTAACCAACACGACCGGAGAGAAATCAGGCGCAGGACCAACGGCTTAACGTGCTTTCCGAGGCACAGTAGTTGGTGAGGATGTATGGATGTTTGACACTCTTTCACTCAAAAACTACTGAACTTAAAATGAAATTTGCCAAACAGTTAATAAACTTGGAACTACGCCTGGAACACATTTATACACATTTTATCCATTAAGGGGTTAAGATCCCGTGGGACAGTTACCGAAATACACGCGGGCGAAGCCGCAGGCATAAGCTAGCAAACCATATATGAACACACGACGGCAGGTCAACCTATTCTAAACTATTATAACCTGATCTCTCTACTACGGTTTGCTATTATAACCTGATCTCTCTACTACGGTTTGCACACCGTAATAGAGATATCAGGTTAAAATGGTTTTGGGTAGAGAAGATGTGCCGTCGTGTGTACAGTACAGAGTATCGATGCCCGAACTGTACATGTACATGTTTTGTTTTAAAGGAATTGTAAGATTTTTCGGATTTTCTATTAATTTTGAATAGGGTTACATCTTCTTGAGTGTTGTCTTTTATATACGCTAAAATATCGTTTTCATGCGTTTGTTTATTTACATTTGATATAAATAATGGGATTTTGATGATAGCCGCTTTAAACTTTCCATCGGGACTGATATCAGCTTTACCAACCATTCTGCTAGAACTATGCTTTGTTTTATTCTTCTTCATCACTAGTTTCCATCCATCCCCTACTATTTCTTTACCTTCATTACTCGCCTTAACCGTTTCCGTCATAGTCTTGCGTTCAATAACTCGAGAAAGCGTTGTATGGTTATTGTTTACGTTCGAGTTAATGAGATTAGGGCCTACGGTAGGGGTTTTGCATTGTTCATTTGGTTGCTTGGTGACTCGCGCTGATGATGACGCATAGCTGTCCGACGGTTGAGTGAGCGAGACAGTATCACGCGCATTCAAATTATCGGCCATGTGCATAGAACCAGCTGATTTTTGTTTAACGCCAGCGGTGCCGTTTGTTCTTTCCGGAGTATATATTTGTTTTTTCTGCATACCGACATATTTCGGACAATAATCGCTTATAACCGATTGCGATAAGGAATTTGGCGATTTTTCTATACTTGCTGACTTCGGTGACTGTTGCAAAGCCATGGGACCAGTATCTAGATGATCTAGATCTGCAATAAAGGCGCCCCTTCTTCTATTTACGAAGTCAAAGTTATTATTAACAATTGAGGCACTCTTCAAATTTAACTCTAATAGTTGAGTAGCTGTGACGCAATCATTTTTGAGGATTTTTATATCCGATTGTATCAAAATAATATCCTTTAATAACTTCGATCAACACACAGACATTTTATCTCGGTCTACAAAGATGAAACCGCGGGGCGCAGTCAAGATATGATCGTATTATCATCAAACTAAAGTTAACAGATAGAAAGTTAAATTACTAAAATTGAGAACAGAGCAAACTGATAGTACATGGCTATCATAACCCACACGAAGTACAAAGATGCAAAACCATTCAATAAGGTGAAATTATACGAAACCGGGGCAGTGGGTCATTGGCTTGCAACCATAGCTAACATTGTTTGTTCCATTGTAAATCTTTATGACTACGCAAAAGGGGTCGACTGCACCATAGTGCATGGAACTCGTATTAGGTTTAAGAGGTCATATTCGTCGTTCGGTTTCTTGTGAAGATGAGTTTGTAGTTTTAGTGTAGTTTCGATTTCGTGGTTCGAAAGTATATGGTTGTTCTCTTGACGATTTCGCTCATACAGTATGAGTAAGTTGTATGACTACACAGCGTGGGAAATCATCAAAACCGCTCTGGGCGGAGCAGAAGGGAGTTTCAGACTTGTATTACCCCTCCATGTTCCTTATGTAGCCCTTTATCTTCGTGATTTGCTGATATCTCTTTGAGTCGCGCGTGGAACACAGAAACGCCGTCGACACGGCCTGTCGTCAGTAGACGGGCGGGCGGTGAGCTACCCATTACTCACCATCTATCGGGTCGCGAGCGTACGGCCTAAAGTACCTACTAAAGTTTCTATAATTTGCATTCAGAGTACTTATTACCATTCATCTTAGGGTCAAAAAGGTTTAGAAGTTTCTTATACGAAGTAAATCAATGATTTAAGCACCTAGCTTACAATGCTGCTTTTTTATTGTTAATAAAATAACGATGCCCCACACTGGGAATTTCCCCTGTATTACACGTTTACAAACATTTAAACTCACATACATAAACAGCCAGACCCGAACAACCCTTACCTGTAGGTCATATAGATAGTTGTTCCGTGCGGGGATCGAACCCGCGACACGCGCGCAGCAGTCGATCGCTTAACCACTGCGTCAAACGTGTTGTCAACTATCAATGGGAAGTAAGAAGGTCAAAAACACACCTTACCAGTTTGGTCAGGATGCCCCAGCTCATATACTGAGAACAACTTTGAAAAAAATGCAGATAATTATAATGGAGTTCTCGAAATCATCATCCTTACTATATATATATATATATGAGTGTGAAGTGAGTTTGTTTGTTTGTTACGTCTTCACGCCTAAATGGCTTTACCGATTTTGATGAATTTTGGTACAGATATAGTTGGGACCCTGGAGACGGACATAGGCAATTTTTTTTAAAAAAGATAGAGCTATGAGGGAGAAAGAGGGAAGAAAAAGGAGAACTTAGCATTGCTATTACAATAAATAAGGCTCAAGGGCAAAAACTACAGGTAACAGGTACCTGTAAATCAGGAAAGGGGAACTGCGTTACCCCGAATTTAACGCGAGCGAAGCCGCGGGCAAAAGCTAGTAATCTTATAATGATGAACGCCTTCGTTAAAGTTCCTTTTTAATTTTTATTCTAAAAACTTATTTTATATCAATAAGTTTACGAAGAACAAAAATCTAACTTCATTTTCGCAACCGTCTTAAAACCTCTTGTGACAGGCAATAGCAGTTTGCGCCTGCAAGCATCATGCAGCAATCTTTGACTTGTTTGTCAAACGACACTTGTGACTTTTCCCGTTTCATAGAATATAGCCTAAAGTCTGTAAGCAATAACTCAAGCAGACTTTAGGGAATCCTAAATGGCCAAACCGATTTTGATGAATTTTGGTACAGAGATAGTTGGGACCCTGGAGACGAAAATAGGTTTTTAAAAAAAAAAAAAAGATTACGATATGAGGGAGAAAGAGGGAAGAAAGGGGAAAACTTAGCATTGCTATTACAATAAAAAAGGCGCAAGGGCAAAAACTACAGGTAGCAGGTACCTTGGGTAGGTAAATAAGGAAAGGGGAACTGTGTTATCCCGAATTCAACGCGAGCGAAGCCGCGGGCAAAAGCTAGTTCTGCATAAAGAATACTATGTACAGTTCATCAAATAACTTCTCCCACTTTGAAGGAAGCAAGAGGTAGTGACAGACTTATACTGACTAAAACTCATCCACGTTCTTTTGCCCTTTGAGTTCCGGGGCCGCGGTATCTCTTTCGAACAACCCGCAACCCCGGCAGGCGGAGGCCCTGGCAGGCCCCTCTGCTTTGCTGACATCTCTTTGAGCCGCGCGTGAAACACAAACGCGCCGTGGATACCGCCTGTCGTCAATAGACGGACGGACGGTGAGCTACCCGTCCACAGGCCCACATCTACGGCGGCTGGGTTGGTTTGAGGTTCTCTCCCTCAAACGCCCGGCCACCGCCTTCGCTAGCATGACTGCTACGCAGAAGGAGGTGACCGCCTCCCATTCCCTCTCGCTCCGGACCATAGACTGAACCAGGGCCGGACGCGAGAGATCGCCACCACCGATCACCTCTACGAGGGCACGGCGGTGCTCCGTACCCTCCGGGCGTCACAATGATGACACCCGGGCGTTTCCTCCCGCCCGATTATGTGCAGGAACCTCCCGAAACTTCCGTGTCCGGTGAGGACCTTCGTCAGGCAGTAGGTGAGGACGCCATGACGCCTCTCCAGCCACTCCTCAAAGAGGGGACTTACCGCCTCTATTGTGGCGTGCCTTGGCTGATCATAGTTTTCTGTATAACCTCTGCTTGTGCGAGTATTTTGCATGACATCAAAGCTGACCTCGACGAGCATTTATTGACCACCGGTTACTGGATACCTATACGCTACACATTTTTGATTGACATAAATCGAAATTGATCTTGTCCTTTGAATGAAGAGTGCATATCGAAAACTCATACTACTATAATATAATATAATATAATAATAGAGACTTTGCCTGTCTGTTTGTGTATCTATTTGTTTGTTACTTTTTATTTTAATGATCCGGAATTTGGATAGGCGGTGCATAGACCAGAGTCAGGGTAATTTGATATCCCGGTAGTTTGTTCCTATTAGGAAAATCGCCGATATCCACGGTGGGAGTCGCAAAACAAAAACTAGCTCCATCTTCCTGCAGTTGTCCTATTCTGTTCGGGGTCAAAGTAACGCGTTTTTTTCTTGCATTGTCCCCTGTTAGACGTCACAGTATCATTTTCAATTTTCTTCTTCACATCATTCCTTCCACAATCAATCCATTTTTGCATTTCTTTCGTAGATAAAAGCTAACGTTAAATCGACATCTTCCTGCCTTGTCCCATACTACATGGGATAGATGCAACACGTTTTTTTCTTCCATTCTCCCCTGTCAGACGTCATGGTATCTTTTACTCCTTTGTCTTTCATATAGTTATTATCATCATCATAATTCTCTTGCCCTTATCACAAGTTATTTATGGTCGGCGCAGCATGTCTTCTTTTTTCATTCTCCTCTATTATTCGCCATTTTATTGAACACCTCCTTTCTCGCCATCACACAGTCCATCCATCGTTTCTTTGATGTTCCTCTTCTACTATACCCATCCAAAATCATGCTTAAAACTTTTCTCACGACATTTTCCTCATTCCTCGCCAACCAATTCCCACATAACTTTTCAGTCACTGGTGCTGCTCTCAGGCTTCCTTTTATCTATTCGTTTTTTACTTTATCCATTCGCGTATCACTGTATGTCCTCTTTAGTATTCTAATCTCAGCCACGTGCAAATGCTTGCCATTCATCTCTTTTGTGGCCCATCATTTGATCCGTACAAGACAGCAGGTCTAGCATTTGTTTCATAAATCTTCCCATTAACTTTAAGAAGCACGCGGAAGTCACATATTGTTCCCGTGACCTGCCGCCATTTCATCCATCCAGTGTCAATTGATAGCATTAAATAAAAAACAAAATTCCTTAAACAAAAATAATTTATAACAACCTAAAGCTAGTACAATGGTGCTTTTCTCTTCGGTTTTACAAATCTCGTTTGAATTTCTTCTACTGTTAATCCTTTCGTCTCTGGTAAGAAGACAGCAGAGAACGAAGAAGAAAGTAAGCAAATGGCAGCGAAGATGTAGAACACAGGACCCCAGCCGAGAGCCTTGAGGAGTGGGTTGAAGATAAACAGGATCACGAAGTTGCAGAGCCACACGTATTCGACGAGGACCATGGAGAAGAAGCTTTTGACCTGGAAATTGAAGACATATTTAATGTAAATGATTATATACATACATATTTAAACTCACGCTACTTTCCTATGGGGGTAGCCAAAAACCACAGAACACCACCAATGCTAAGATCCTTATATGCTCATTGATTTGAGTGGGCTCTTTCGATTTGGAATAATCTTTAGAAGTTCAAAGCGGAGAGAATCAGTAGGAGAGTAGGCAGGTCTATCCCCAGAAATGTTTCGATTTTTTTTTGTTGATGTTGGTATTTTTTTTGTTTTTATATAGTGTTTAATAAAGCTAAAGCTTATTAATATTGTGCTTGTGTATGTATCTTCCAATTTAATGATATAAGATGTGGATAACGTAGTTAGTTGCACACTGATCTAGTTTTGTACAATTTTGTATTTGTTAATTATTCATAGTTTGAAATTCCATTTTATCCCTAACAAATAAATAAAAAAATAAAGTAATTAACAAAGAACTTTAGTTTCGCCATGTTTTCAGACAATTTTTTTCGTCGAAATTAGCTTGTTTCACAAACGGTCGCATTTCTTCAGGTACTAGGGCCACATAGAACAGTAGAGTAGCATCACTCACCTCAGGTAAGAATACTTCAGCCATTAGAACGAAAGGCACTGTTCCCGCTCCACAAGTGTACATGACTGCGAACACGTAGATGAACAGAGCTGTCATCCAGCTCGGGCCCCAGTGCAGTTGCATCTGCGTTCCTAGTATCACGCAGCAGATTCCGCCACCAAGGGATGCGTAGACCATGAGAGGCTGAAAATAATTATGAAGTTTTTATTTTTTTACACTTTGCCCCACTCTAGGAATTTGTCCTGTATTGTGGATGCGTTTACAAACATTTAAACTCACATACACATGCAGCCAGACTCTGCCAAACCTGAAACAACTATCTGTAGGCCATACAAATATTTGTTGCGTGCGGGGATCGAACCCGCAACACGCAGCGCAGCAGCAAGTCGATAGCTCAGCCACTGCGCCAACCGTGTCGTGAAATAACTTGATCGGAGAAAAAACTCACGGAGAGAAGAGTGGGGGGGGCTATAGGGAGTCTTACCTAGAAGTGGGAAAATATAAAAACTTGTAAAACTATGTCATTACTAGCTTTTGCCCGCGGCTTCGCTCGCGTTAAATTCGGGGTAACACAGTTCCCCTTGCGCCTTATTGATTTGTAATAGCAACGCTAAGTTTTCCCGTTTCTTCCCTCTTTCTCCCTCACATCCCACTTTTTTCAAAAAAATATTAGCCTATGTCCGTCTCCTGGTTCCCAACTATCTCTGTACCAAATTTCATCAAAATCGGTTTAGCTTTTAAAGCGTGAAGAGGTAACAAACAAACAAACAAACTCACTTTCGCTTTTATAATATTAGTAAGGATTTTGTATCAGGATTATTCGTAAAATCTTTTGTCATGAAAATCCAGATCAGTACGAGCAAAATTTTGTTATGATGTTGTGCATTATGCCTCGCTGTCTTGCAAAATGTACTTCTTCTTCCCAGCTAAAACACTCGGAAGAGGCGAAAGGCAGGGCGTTTTTGTGGGACTGTCTCTTGTAATGTGACGTTTTAAAAGTGCTGATTATCAGCCAATAATATCAAAATGACTTTTGATTTGAGTTGATTTTAATTGTAAAAGTTATAATTTACTTGTCTTTCGTGTTCACACTGCTAAGACACACGCCTTTATTTGTTTTACGAAATGGTCTACATAATAATTATACTATTCAGACGACCTAAGTTCAGTTTGGTAAATGTTTGGGTTGGTTAGGTTAGGAGATACGAGTTTTTTTTACCATTTAACAGGCATACCTATTGTAATTAAAAGTACCAGGACAGCATAAAAAAAAATGACACCAACTTCCGGAAGTCATGTAATTTTCCACGTTTTTGTTTTTTTTTTTGCAAAAACGTATTTTATTTGAGCATTTTTATTTATGGTGTGATGATATCTCCCTTTTTTATATCAAGTATTAATTTTCCATTGTAACTAAAAGATTCATCATTCATATAGGCATAGAAAAAATGTGCATTATAAGACGATAACTCATAGACTACCAAAGTACCACTTCAGAAGTAGATTCTTTCCAAGAAAAAAAGAATTATGAAAATCGGTCCACAGTTGGTGGAGTAATCGGTGAACAAATAATAAAAAATAAAAGTCGAACACAGAACCTTCTCTTTTTTTAAATCGGTTAAAAACGACTTACCCGTCTTCCGAGCAAGTCAGTGCCATATGCCGCAACCATGCCAGCTAAAACAACAGTAACTGCCAGCATGACACTCAAGAGCGTGGGAGAGGTAGTAGGTACCGCTTCCGTGAATATGGGCTCCGCGTATATCTGTACCACAACCAGTCCTTGGAAAATGGCCGCGGTCATTATAACCATGGTGACTAAGAAGGCGCGTTGCGATGACTTTGATTTTCCTGTAAACATTTAGAAATAGTACATTGTTGTGCTATGTGAGAAAAAAGCACATGTGTGAAATATATTCCATGTTGATCCTAATCGTAGTGTGACCCATAGTAGAGGAAGTGTATTGAAAAAAAAAATAAAGATAATAGCTGCGCCCCGCGGTTTCAGTCGCGTGGTGAGTAATCCTTACTAATATTATAAAAGCTAAAGTGAGTTTGTTTGTTTGTTACCTCTTCACGCTTTAATGGCTAAACCGATTTTGATGAATTCTGGTACGGAGATAGTTGGGAACCAAGAGACGGACATAGGCTAATTTTTATTTAAAAAAAGTGGGATATGAGGGAGAACGAGGGAAGAAAATGGAAAACTTAGCGTTGCTATTACAAATCAATAAGGCGCATGAGCAAAAGGCGAGCGAAAACGCGAGCGAAGCCGCGGGCAAAAGCTAGTATACAATATATCTTTATGAATTGTAGCTTATGTGTTGTTTTGATGTACCTATAAGCTATATTATTGTAAAGTTTCATTAAAATCCATTCAGTAGTTTTTGCGTGAAAGAGTAACATCCATCCATCCAGTCCCACCAACATTCGCATTTGTATATCGATCGCCCGTATCGTGTAATACACTCACATACACAAACAGCCAGACCCGGAACAACTCTTTGTAGGCCATACAAATATTTGTTCCGTGCGGGGATCGAACCCGCGACACGCCGTGCAGCAGTCGATCGATCAGCCACTGCGCCAAACGTGTCGCCACTTAATAATGTTTTCTGATAGATGGATTGTGTAAAGAATGATATGAAGGAGAAAAGAGCAAATGATGCCGTGACGTCTGATAGGGGAGAATGGAAGAAGAAAACGTGTTGCGCCGACCCCAAATAGAATGGGACAAGGGCAGGAAAATGATGATAAATGCTTACTGATGAACTTCCATAGTGATATTTTCTCAGCAGGTTTCATCATGTCAGGTTTTAGCTTTTCTTCTTCTGGAGTCTCCTCTGTGGGTGAAATAATAACCTATTATATATTTTTAAATCTTATAAGCACCATATTTTTTAAGCTATTGCATAGCTTCTATCGCGGGCCTTGAGCGCGGGGACCGAATCCAGAAATTCCGTAACGAAGAAAAACATGACGCTCCCCACTCCGACGGGCACGGAGGTGTGGCTTGTCTAACGTCGTTTACAAAATACGGTCAGTTATTTCAATCCCGATTCTAATGTTCTAATAGCGTGTTTGGTAGAGAATCGGATAGTCAATCGACATTACGCTGGATCAAACCCAAGGTCTTGTTTTTCTTTTTGCTACTTCTTTTCATTGGAAGTACTTTTTAAATATTTTATTTAGATTGTTTTTATTTATTGCATAAGTTGATAAAAAATGTTATGCAATAGCTTTACCGCGGCAGTCCCCGAGTGCCACACGTATTTTTTTTATTTTATATCTAGCGTTATTTAAGTTCGTGGCTAAGTAATAACTGACGATCGTGTCGATCTTGAGGTTAAGCCGGTTAGTCGGTGGATGGGTGACCACGTGATAGCACGTTAATCCATTGATCCCGGCTGTCAGTGGCGCGAAAGTCAAATAACCGTCATTCACCAAGGAGTATTGTAGTACCCAATTATTAACTGGGTTATAGAGGTCAGATAGAAAAACACTCCATGTAAAATACTGGCATTCAGCTGCATCCAGTAAGACTGGAAGTCGTCCACAGCATAGTTGGGAAAGACTAGGTATATTATGTTTATACTTAGGCTTAAAAACAAATGTAGGGACACATCGACGATATGTATTATTTATTTACTTTCCCTAGTCATTCAATAACCCTAAAGTGGTGACCCCGTTTACCGGCTTATTTAATCGAGGAATAGTCGTCAACAGATCATAATTTTTTAGATGAAAATTACGAAAATTTACCATCAAATAACGAAGACACTTCTTGCAAAGTACCGCATCCGAGAACTTCGAGAAGTGGCCGTGTTATCAAATGTCCAATGCGTTTTGCAACGTAAAATATTTGCAAATGGCTCATGCGTAACAAGTATGTGTATGATAATGAGTCATTAGTCAATTGTGCAACTGTATTTAATATAATAAGAAAATGAACCTTAATGTAACTTGTAATAAGTAAGCAAATTTACCCATAACAATGATAATTATATTGAAGGATATTTCATCGATTTAGTTTAGCAAAACAATGTTTTTAATTGTGCACAGTCGCAAAAAATATTGCACATACGCAGTAGATAGCTTATATTTAAATTTAGTGTTAACTGTATATGTTTAAATTTAGTGTTAAGTGTATTTATGTTTAAATTTAGTGTTAAAGGGGGGAATACTGTTGGGACACATCGACGACATGTAACATGATAGCGCGCCGTATGCAACATATATGCAAGTGTGTATAGAGACGGGTACGTCCCGTCAAGTAAGTCTGAGTCGTGATTATACAGACCTACAAGAACTACGCCTTGTAATTTACTTTCCCTAGTCATTCAATAACCCTAGAACTCTTCTCGTGACCAGACGGCTGGCCTGTTTTTTGCACAAAAAATAAGCATTGCCATCCGACGCGGCAATGCTGCCAGCCTTCTGGGACTTTACCTGTTGACTGCGATACGGACGAATTTTTTGACGCCCTGTAATTTTCCATTTTTTACTTGAATTATTTTTTATTATTAGTTTGTCTATTTATAATTTGTATATAGTAATAACCCTAAAACATTGTGACGATTGCCCTGAGGACACGGTGGAGCACACAGTGGCGATCTGCCCAGCGTGGGCGGAGCACCGCCGTGCCCTCGTAGAGGCGCGTCCGGCCCTGGTTCAGGCCATGGTCCGGAGCGAGAGGGAATGGGAAGCGGTCACCACCTTCTGCGAAGCAGTAATGCTAGCAAAGGAGGTGGCCGGGCGTTTGAGGGAGAGAACATCTGCCCAACCCAGCCGCCGCGGGAGACGCCCAGGGCGCCGGGCGCCGCGAGACGACTTCCGGCCACCGTAGATGCGGGCCTGTGGGCGGTGAGCAATGGGTAGTTCACCGTCCGTCCGTCGATTGACGACAGGCCGTGTCGACGGCGCGTTCGTGTTTCACGCGCGCCTCAAAGAGAGTCAGCAAAGCAGAGGGGCTTGCCAGAGCCTCCGCCTGCCGGGGTTGCGGGTTGTTCGAAAGAGATACCGCGGCCTCGGAACGTAAAGGGCAATAGAAGGAACATGGGTGGGTTTTAGTCAGTACAAGTCTGACATGCCCCCCCGCTCCGCCCAGAGCGGGGGAAGTCATTGGATGATTTCCCACCCGAAAAAAAAAAAAAAACCCTAAAACAAATAAACTTTTTCAATGTTATACATACCTCCGAGGTCGGGGTTGAGAGCACGCTTCATGTTGTTAATTTCCTCTAAAAGCTCTTTGGAATCCAATTTCCACATTCTGTAGAAAGCTAGCGATTGTGCTGCTTCCTGAAATTAAAAAGGGACCACAGACTTAAGTATATGGTTTTCTTTCAACTTGATACCTCTACGTGTTCCCGAGATAAAGGTTCTTGACAGACAGACGGATAGATGGACAAAAAAGTAATCGCATAAGGGTTCTGTTTTTTTTCCTTTTTAGGTACGGAACCCTATAAAATATATCGGTATTTATTACCAAAGAATTTAGAACTTTAATAAAATGTTTGCAGGTGTCAAAATACTCTACACTAAGAAAATGACATTACGTTGCCAGAATCACGTTTATAGATAAACAAGTGAATATAGGTTGTAGAAAACTGAAACTACAAACAATATTTTTTTTTTTTTTTTTTATTATTGATAGGCTCGCGTTTGACCACTATCTCACCTGATGGTAAGTGATGATGTGGTCGACGATGAAGCACGCTTACCTAGAAATAACCTATTCACTCTTGACTTGAAGACCCCCAGGTTATAGCTATCGGGAAATACAGACTCGGGCAGGGAATTCCACTCCTTAGCAGTACGCACAATGAAAGTATTCCCAAACCGTTTAGTGCGTGTGGGTGGGATGTCTACCATGTAACGGTGGCGCATCGCCGTACGTCTTGAAGTCCGATGATGGAACGGGCTTGGCGGAATTAGGCTGTGCAATTCCATCGCACACTCTCCGAAATGTAACCGATAGAAAACCGAAAGGCTGGCAACGCGTCGACGATGCTCCAGGCTCTGGAGCTTTGACTCGACTAGCGCGAAAATAAATATAGATATTTGTTTTTTTTTACAAGATATTTTAGCAATTTAAAGTGAGTAAAAATGGTTTTAACGGGCAGAATTATATGATTTTTGATGATTTGAAATCCAACATCACTTTGGAACGGCTAGTCCGTATGTTTTGAAAATCCTAAGTGTAGAATAAAACCATTTCCCAAATAATTTCGGCTGCTGCGCTGCGTGTCGCGGGTTCGATTCCCGTACGGAACAAACATTTAAATGACTTACAAATAGTTGTTTCGGGTCTGGCTGTTTGTATATGTGAGTTTAAATGTTTGTAAACGCACCCACGATACAGGAAAAATATATTATACTAGCTTTTGCCCGCGGCTTCGCTTGCGTTAAATTCGGTAGCGCCTTATTGATTTGTAATAGCAACGCTAAGTTTTCCCGTTTCTTCCCTCTTTCTCCCTCATATCCCACTCTTTTTTAAAAAAATAGCCTATGCCCGTCTCCTGGTTCCCAACTATCTCTGCACCGAAATTCATCAAAATCGGTTTAGCCATTAAAGCGTGAAGAGGTAACAAACAAACAAACAAACTCACTTTCGCTTTTATAATATTATTAAGGATATTCAAGTGTGGGTTGCCCCACACTAGTTTCTACATTTCTACGTTTATATAAAAATAAATGACAAAAAAAGCTTCTTACCTTTTCTTTCCCATTATTCAGCAAATGCATCGGGGAATCCTTCAATATAAGAAGCAAGCAGACTCCACCGACCGCCATGGACAATCCGACATACAGCATCACATCATACCGCAGAAACCCTCCCAGCAAATAGGATAGCAGCATTCCTATACCGTACGACACCATGTTGGTCGCCGTCATGGCTCCTCGAATGGAATCTTGGCAGATTTCGCTGATGTATACGCTAGCTACTAGGAACACGGAGCTGGTGACTCCTGAGAAGAAAATGGCCGCTAGGGTCGCTTCTACGTTCCTGGTACAGACTAGTAGTACCCAGACGAGCTGTAAATAAGAGGAAATACATTATTTTATTATTAAATTTTATCACCTGACTAAGGATTACTGGGAACTTTTACAGGGAGGCTTCGAGAGATAAATAAGTTCAAATTAAGAAACTTTGCAGTTGAAAAACTGCTGTCCCTATACGTCGCCATGTTTGCGGTTAGTTTACGAACTGCAATTAAATTTGCAATCACATTATTAATGTGATGTTTCAATAAATTTTCGAATTTCTACCTTAACTGGTGATCTATAAAATTTCTTTTTGCCAAATTTCATGATTCTAGGTCAACGAGCAGTGCCCGGTTTTGATTCCCTTTGCGAATGTATATATCATAAACGGTCATATCTTTTAAGAGACGACTTCAGTATTTGGTATTAATATCATCTCGATGCTTCCACGCGTTTCCGAGATAAATGGTCTTAACAGACAGATGGACAACACAGTGATTCTATAAGGGAGCCGTTTCTTGCCGGGGTAGCAGATTGTTTGAAAAAGATACCCCGGCTCCGAAACAAAGAATACTACCTCTCCTCTATACTTTGATATTTTTTATATATATTTTAGATAATTATAATATGTATTCTCAGACGTGGAGTTGCGGACACCAGCCCGTTATACAATACAATATAATATGTATTAAGTATTTTGGATTGTAAGTATATATGTAAACATATATTTATTATTTTTATTAGTATGTAAGTTTTTCTATATTGATAACGTTTTGTTTATTTAAGTTAGTGCTTAGTTGTTATTTTTACACACTGTGTCTACGTGTTTATTTTTTTCCATCTGTCCTATCGCAGGTCTGCTGGAAGAGATTTCTTTATGAAATAAGCAGTACCTACCCGTGCTCTTTTTTCCTTATGTACTTTTTTATATAAAGTTTTGTGTGTACATAAATAAATAAATAAAGGGCAAAAGCAGAAACATGGCAGGTTTTAGACAGTACCAGTTTGAGACTCCTCACCGCCCCACCTAGAGTGGGGAAGGCTATTTGATGATTTCACGTCCACAAAAAAGGGTGCTTTTTTTCTTTTTGAGGTACAGAACCCTAAAAAGTCATCATCTGCCTAGCCTTTTCCCTACTATGTTGGGGTCTGCTTCCAGTCTTACCGGATGCAGCTGAATACCAGTATTTTACATGGAGCGAATGCCTATCTGACCTCCATAACCTAGTTAGCACTAGGTAATACGAAACCCCTTGGTAAGAGTGGTTGTCAGACTTTCAGGACACTGACTACCTGTAACGACTGTCAAAGATCTACACTGCAACCGGGACGAACAGCTTAACGTGCTTTCTGAGGCACGGAGGAAACTCGATATGTAACGGATGGTCACCCATCCACAGACCAACCTAGGCAAGCGCAGCTTAACCAAAAGATCGACCTGAGCGGCTGCTATTATTTAGCCACGAGCTCCTCGGAATACTAAAAAGTACTTACAACTAAAGCCAGGGAATTCAGTATGGAACAATACTTTCGTCCCAACTTCTCCAACATATAACCAGCAGTCGGCGTCGAGATGAGAGCTCCAATCGAAGACAAGCTGCCAAATAGTGATATTTCTGTATCTGTCATAGGCCTGTTCAATGTTGTGTTCGTTGTTTGGAATAAGGTGATCGTGAAGGCTGGCCACGCGAAGATCACACCCATATTTATTCCCATACTGCATACTGTGGACAATTATTGGGGTTATAAAAATTCTAATAGTTCTAAAGTCATTGAAGTTAAAGAAGTTTGGCTATAGTTCCTTCTGCACATGCAGACAGCACACATTTGTGGATATCTCTAACTATTATCAATCTTATTTTTTGTGGTCTCGTTTATCAGGTTTTTTTTGGAATAATTTACAAATCATATATGTAAACAATGTGTCCGGTCATGGACTAGCGATATTCTAGATACTTATATAACGACTGTTTGAATATACTATTACAATACACACTTGGGTCTAATTCACTTCCCCACTTTTTGGCAGCCATTTTGAGATATTCTCTATGCGTGTACAAAAAATAATCATATCTCTCGAAGTTTTGGTCTAAGTGAGACGAAAATAGATTTATTCAGAGGGCAACCATATTGTCTATCGTTTTAATTAAGAAATGATAAGCTGTCATTTTCGTAACTTTAGAAAACACAATTAAAGTCCAAAAAAATATGCAAATCAACGAAAGTTTTGTTACCTTTTTTTGTGAAAAAAATGGTAGTTTTTTTTTTGAAAATCAATAAGTTTCAGTACTAGATGTTTGTTATATAAGTACATAGAATATCGCTAGTCCGTGACCGGACACATTGTATAACCCTTGTTCTGAATAGTTACAGTACTGATAGCAACATTTGTGTGACTTGTCTCATATAGTAATTTTTTTAAATATTTTTTCTAATTCTTGTACAAATTCTTTATTACCAATTCGTTGTAAACGAGTGAACATTGTTGGCCTTGTAGATTCTTAGTCGCTTGTTAACTCTTGTTAACTTATTATTTTACTTTACTTCTTGTAAAGTAAGCAATGACTTATTGTCGGGCCTACGCTGTCCTTTCATACTTAAGTAGGTACTAACGCTGTAACAACAACATTGTAAAACCAAATGATTTTAAAAGAGTAACCATGGAGTTTCTTGCCGGCTCTTCTCCACTAAACTATGTGAAATAAAAATGGATATGATTTTATTTTCAACTCGATACCTCCACGCGTTCCCGAGATAAAGTATCTTGACAATTAACAAAGTTCAAACAATGATCTTTGGTTCCTTTTTTTCCTTTAGTGATATCATCATCTGCCTAGCCTTTTTCCAACTATGTTGGGGTCGGCTTCCAGTCTAACCCGATGCAGCTGAATATCAGTATTTTATATGGAGCGACTGCCTATTCTGACCTCCACAACCCAGTTAGTACTGGGTAATACGATACCCCTTGGTAAGACTGGTTGTCAGACTTTCGGAACACTGACTACATGTAACGACTGTCAAAGATCTACAAATGACAGCCGGGACCAACGGCTTATCGTGCTTTCCGAGGCACGGAGGAAACTCGGTATGTAACGGGTGGTCACCCATCCACAGACCTACCTAGACAAGCGCGGCTTAACCTAAAGATCGACCCGAGCGGCTACTATTTATTTAGCCACGAGCTCTTCTCTTTTTTGCCTTTTGTGATACAGAACTTTAAAAACAATATTTACTTGCAATTCTAAAGTTTGCATTATTAAAAATACACCACTAACATTCCATCGCACTATTTACTTTACAAACACACAATAATAGTAAGTACATGTGCTCAGATAAGTGTTGCAGATAAAATAAAATTTATAGTAATCACAGACGTAATAGCGAATTGTAAACTTTACAACCGTGTTTGTATCTCTTCCGTAGTTATCTTAGGTGTTCTGTCTCGTGTTGTGTAGAAAGTACATTTAACTTGTACATTCTGGGACTAGAGAAGCCGGATTAGATTGGAACTTTCATAACACAATAGGTATTACGACTGCAATCCCCAAAATTGAGCAGGTGTTAATCTAATAGTACCTATACTAACATTTTACCATGTTATAATAGGTACTATATGCAACATTATTTTTAGTTTATGCCGAAACACCTATCCAGTATTTTTATATAAAGAATCTATGTACAAAATTTCAAAACTGTATCATGGAAGACCACAAAGTTATAAGCTTGTTATGTTACCTGGATATTCGTACAAATTCACTGTCACCGAAGGCGCGCGGCCGGCGTCACCACGCTGCGCGCCTTGCATTCATTGATAATAATAATTTCTCGGTTTGTATTGTAATTGATTTTCCATCACACTGTCTTGCAGGCTTTGGCCTGTCGTAATGGTCAAGTGTAGGTAAATATTATTACTACTTGGTACTCAGTGTCGCATGGTGTCCATATTATAAACATTTTTAAATATTTTTGGGAAAAAATATAACATAGATTGGAATCGATTCAGTTACTTATTCTGAACAAACTATATTCAGGTTTAGCATATACTAAAAATAATGTTGTATATGTTATGTGTATATTTGAGTTTAATGTAATAGTCCATATTTGAGTCTTATGTAATAAGCGAGCCTATTGCCATACACCGAGCACAATTTTATTTTATACTAGCTTTCGCCCGCGGCTTCGCTCGCGTTAAATTCGGTATAACACACCAAGCAGACCTGCAGTTTTGCTTTTGCGCCTGATGGATTTGTAATAGCAACGCTAAGTTTTCCCTTTTCTTCCCTCGTTCTCTCTCATATCCCACTTTTTTTAAATAAAAATTTGCCTATGTCCGTCTCCTGGTTCCCAACTATCTCTGTACCAAAATTCATCAAAATCGGTTTAGCCATTAAAGCGTGAAGAGGTAACAAACAAACAAACAAACAAACAAACAAACAAACTCACTTTCGCTTTTATAATATTATAGTAAGGAAGTAAGGATAAAACTTTGCCCCACACTAGGATTTTCTCCTGTATCGTGGGTACGTTTACAAACATTTAAACTCACATACACAAACAGCCAGATCCGGAACAACTATCTGTAGGCCATACAAATATTTGTTCCGTGCGGGAATCGAAGTCTCGAAGTCCTGACTGATACTGAGAAATTCCTGGCAGAATAACCCAATGACACTTTATGCTCGACCTGGGAATGAACTGCCTAAACGAACTGCGAGTGCGAGTGAACTTTAACTGCCTAAAACCCACCCAAGTTTCTTCTTTTGCCCTTTATGTTCCGCGGTATCTCTTTAAACACACCTACAACCCCGGTAGGCAGTGACCCTGGCAAGCCTGCTTTGCTGACATCTCTTTGATTCATCTCATATATTTCTATGTAAGTTCAGAGTTAAGGCCGTACCCTACGCAAATAACCTTGAGCATTCGCTTCCCTCTTTGCCGCGCAGGAGTGAGTGAGTGAGAGCAGTAGTGAATAATGCCTATTTTTTGGAATAATATCTATATAAAATTAAGTATTGGGTTTTTGGAAAAAATATTTCCACCAAAATGTTCATTATAGAATTGTGTATCCATTAGTGTCAGTAGCAAAATTAAACAATGTTTACTTTACGAGAAGATGCACGTTATTGATATTTTTTCTCATTTCTGGGGTTTTGTTGTAAGGAGATTTACTAAATAATGACTCAATAAAAATAAAAACTAAATCTACAATAATGGAATCAAGATTATAAAGAAATTTAATGTATTTTTTTTTGTTACTTAGTTCGTTTTAAATAACAAGTAGATAGCTCTAGAAAATTGTACAAAAACAGCTTGCGCGGCGTTTTGGTCGGGGTGGCGCCTTAACAAGCTACTTTTGGGATTGCTCGTCACAACGTCAATCTCATCTCTGTCCTTAGCCAGTATTGAGCCCATTTTTAACTGACTTCAATAAAAGGAGGCGGTTCTCTATTACGCGGAATCTT
The DNA here is from genome assembly GCA_905475445.1 of Ochropleura plecta. NCBI lineage: Eukaryota > Metazoa > Arthropoda > Insecta > Lepidoptera > Noctuidae > Ochropleura > Ochropleura plecta. Next base: position 3,830,603 of record FR997738.1, on the reverse strand, counting down.
TTTTTGTGTATTGTATGTTCACCTATATTATTCAAGACGCCTGAACGGATTTGCAAAATACTTTCTTTGTTTGATAGGGTATACTTTTCAGGTGTCCCATATCAATTTTATTTATATTGCTTAGGTAGTTTATGAGCTATCGTCTATAATACATATTATTCTTCTCTATGTCTATGTGGGTAGGGTGTCCCTTGACACCTCTCAAGTTTTTAATTTCTTCAAAGTGTATTGAAAAACGTTGTTTAATTGACGTGAGAATTTGTCACTGCTGTTCGGCTGCTGGCGGCTCGTAAGTTTAATTCGCCTCGAATGCAATGACAGAGTTTCCTCACTTAAATCAAAAAGTACTATTTCACAAATGATTGTCTATTTTATTATCTGTATAATGCTAGTAAAGAGCTTTTATCGATATTTGTTCAGTTAATGGATAATCAAAGTTGGAGTTTTACTAAACCCTATTTTTTTTGTGCTTTATACATTTTGAAAACGATTTATCGACATTTTTTAAATGAGTGGATTACTCGTTAATAATCCATTCATCTTTAAAAATGTAGTTGGTTCGTAAATTTATTAAAAAAAATGTACTTACTTATTGACGTCCCAAGAAACTGGTACAATAAACCCATTTTAAAAACTTTAAAATTAACTTTTACACTTAAAATAAATCAGATCTATTCCTAGGCGTTCTCAAATCTGGTTCAAAGGTACAACTGACTTGTAAACAAAAGAGTTTTTAGTTATATCTTCCGTTATCATGATGGTAATAATGATGCAAAGTACTGGGCAAACATAGATACAAAGAGCATGGATTAAGTAATTAAAATGATTACGCATCATCGTGATTTGTGACAAGACTTGATAGTAAACTTAGGTTATAGTGCAGATTAGTTTCGGAACTCTATTTAGACATTTTTCATGGTTTTTCTTTGTTAATCTTACGTACTAGAGGCTTAAAACCATAAACATTTGGTACGCATAATTTTATTTACAGTATCAGCTTATGCTCGTGGCTTTTCCCGCGTGGAGTAGTGGTTGACCCACGGAATGTCGCAGAAGTACTTACGTACTGGCCTGATCCCCGCTACCTGGATACCAAAACCGTCAGGACGCTGCATCAGTGGCATGAGGAAGCCATGGATCGGGGCAAGAGGCTGGGAGAGCGTCAAATGTCTATACTGTAATGTTATCTATACAAATATTATAATGGGTAAAGATTTGTTTGTATCGAATAGGCTCCAAAACTACTAGTCCGATTTAAACCATTTTTTCACTGATAGGAAGCTACATTATCAGGAAGTAACAAAGGCTATGCAACATCACGCTACTACCCACAGGGGCGGGGCCACAATTAAAGACGCGAGTGAAACCGCGCAAAACAGCGGTTTTAATGAATTTTGGTACAGAGATAGTTGAGACCAGAGATAAAATAAACTACAAAAACAAAAAAAAACTACAATTTGTTTAGGATATAACAAAAGACAAAAAAACGAAACTTGCTACAAAAGGAAAAAGAAATGAGATCAAAATCCTTACTAATATTATAAAAGCGAAAGTGAGTTTGTTTGTTTGTTACGTCTTCATGCCTAAATGGCTAAACCGATTTTGATGAATTTTGTTACAGATAGTTGGGACCCTGGAGACGGACATTTTTTTTTCTATTTTCGTTTATTTTTTAAATTGAGTTACGAGGAAGAAAAAGGGAAGAAAAGGGAAAACTTAGCTTTGTTATTACAATTAATAAGGCGCTATGGCAAAAACTACAGGTACCAGGTACCTGCAAATCAGAAAAGGGAACTGTGTTACCCCGAATTTAACGCGAGCGAAGCCGAGGGCAAAAGCTAGATCATAAAAATATCGAAAAAATAATCCATCTCCGGCTTCCGCTCCTAGAAAAACCTTATGTTGTTATACATACATACAATTGACTACACAAACATGTCTTTAGCCTGAATCCCATAGTATTGGTACACTTACATGGCGATTTCTTTCAAAGTTGCTAAACAGTTTGATTTAGACTTGCTGATTTGGAGATAAATATCTTCGTGAGTTAATTCTGTTTGTAATGCCACGACTTTGGTCTGATAACCGGGACACGTTACTTCTAGAATGCGTCCGGTTTATATCCTATCAAAATCAAAATATTTTATCTCACATAGGACTTTTTTGTGTATGGGAAATCATCAAATAACTTCGGGGAGTGTCAGATTTGTACTGACTTAAAACCACCATTTGCTCTTTATGTTCCGGGGCCGCGGTGTCTCTTTCGAACAACCCGCAACCCCGGCAGGCGGTTGCCCTGGCAGGCCCCTCTGCTTTGCTGACATCTCTTTGAGGCGCACGTGGAACACTAACGCGCCGTCGACGCGGCCTGTCGTCACATAGGCCTTCATGTGCATTAATAAAACGTCGAGAAAAGGTGCACGATTCGGGTTGGACCTTTCTTCATATGTAGAAAAACCGGCAAGAAACACCAGGGTTACTCTTTTAAAATTTGGTTTTACAATATTAATGTAACAGCGTTTGTACTCATGTAGGAGAAGATACCGTAGTTTTTTTGGGGTTGGAAACCATCTTATAACTTCCGCCGGGCAGAGCGGGGGGGAGTGTCAGTCTTGTACTGACTAAAACCCACCCATGTTCCTTCTATTGCTCTTTACATTCCGGGGCCGCGGTATCTCTTTCGAACAACCCGCAACCCCAGCAGGCCCCTCTGCTTTGCTGACATCTCTTTGAGGCGCACGTGGAACACTAACGCGCCGTCGACACGGCCTGTCGTCAATAGACGGACGAACGGTGAGCTACCCATTGCTCACCGTCCACAGGCCCGCATCTACGGTGGCCGGGAGTCGTCTCGCGGCGCCCGACGTCCGGGGCGTCTCCCGATACCGTAGTCCTGACAATAAGTCATTGCTGACTTTACAAAACGTAAGAAGTTATTTGATTGAATAACAAAATGCATGTCATCCCAGTTGTCCTCTGTCCGCGATCGGTTCAGTAGTGTTTGAATTTATTCATGACATACAAAAATACACATATTTCCGTATAATTATATATTACTAACTTTTGCCCGCGGCTTTGCTTGCCTTAAATTCGGGGTGACACACTTCTCCTTTCCTGATTTACAGGTGCCTGCTACCTGTAGTTTTTGCCCTTGCGCCTTAATATTGTAATAGCAATGCAAAGTTTTCCCTTTTCTTCCCTCTTTCTTCCTCATTTCTCACTTAAAAAAAATTTGCCTATGTCCATCTCCAAGGTCCCAACTGTATCAAACCAAAGTTCATCAAACTCGGTCTAGCCATTTAGGCATGCAGACGTAACAAACAAACAAACTCACTTTCGCTTTTATAATATTCGTAAGGATATATTATTGTTTTATAAGTGTAGACAACTGGTTCTAGTTCTTACTGTTAAAACGTTTGTATCAAAATATCCTTTCACCAAACATTAAATAACTCTAACTACGTAAATAAAACTCCTATAAACAAAAAATTGTATTTGTCTGCACACAAAATACGCGTCGCATCATCCACAAAGAAAACACGGAAGAACCACGTGAACATTATTATGTTTATTAAAAAAAACGTCGCTCTACACTAGCTTTTTAACCGACTCCAAAAATAAAGAGGTACTCGATTTGACTGTGCTTTTTCTGCATGTTTGTTACGAGATTTATCCCTCAATTGTGGTCCGATTTTCAAAATTATTTTGACTACATTGCTTCGGTAGTTTATGAGTTATTTGCCATAAAACATATTTTTCTTCTAATATACCTATGTGGATGATTTGATCATGTCTTTTTGTAGAAGCGGAAAATGAATACTCAATACAAATTTGTGTGAGATACAATCATACCACAACTGAAAAAGCAAAAATATTTTTTGAAAAAAAAAAAACACAAAAAAGACGCAAAATAAGTTTCAGACTTCCGGAAGTAAACTTATATTTCGACTTTTTGGTGTTTTTTTTTGGAGGAGCTCGTGGCTAAATAAATAGTAGCCGCTCGGGTCGATCTTTAGGTTAAACCGCGCTTGCCTAGGTTGGTCTGTGGATGGGTGACCACCCGTTACATACCGAGTTTCCTCCGTGCCTCGGAAAGCACGTTAAGCCGTTGGTCCCGGCTGTCATTTGTAGATCTTTGACAGTCGTTACAGGTAGTCAGTGTTCCGAAAGTCTGACAACCAGTCTTACCAAGGGGTATCGTATTACTAACTGGGTTGTGGAGGTCAGATAGGCAGTCCCTCCATGTAAAATACTGATATTCAGCTGCATCCGGTTAGACTGGAAGCCGACCCCAAAATAGTTGGGAAAAGGCTAGGCAGATGATGGTATTTTTTTTTTTCAAAAAGTTTTTTCCCTACCTTTTTTGAGTACCTACGGTTACAAACATTTAAACAAACATACACACAAAGAGCAGGACGCAGAAGAACTACCTTTGGCCATACAAATATTTGTTGCTTGCTGGAAATGGAATCCGCGACAAGCAACGCAGCATCCAATCGCTCAGGCACTGCACGAACCGTACTTCTTTTGTAACCCCCGACCAAATAAGAGACGGGTTATACCTAAGTTTTTTCGAATACATAAATTAGAATTATGCCGTTCGATTTCCAGGTAGAGCAAAGTAAAATTAGGATTTTCGTCAATTGATACAGATAGTTGTTCCGGGTCTGGTTGTTTGTGTATGTGAGTTTAAATGTTTGTAAACGCACCCACGATAAAGGAGAAATTCCAAGTGTGGGGCCACGTTTTTATACAAAAATATAATATACATATTTGAGACAAATTTCAACATTTTGTAGCCCAAATACGAGTGAAGGAACGGGATACAGCTGCTATTAAACCCATTAAATGGTACAAATTAAAAGATCTGAAGATGTAAATACAAGACGTAATTTAATAAACCCATTCATAATTTCTAAATTGCCAGTCATGATGAATCTATATTATCAGTTGTCTCTTTTAATCTTAAAAATACGTGAAGTCTTGAAGCCAACCTTTTGAAAAATGTCGACGCGTTTTAGTTTTTTATCTCTATTTTTAGGGTTCCGTACCTCTAAAGAAAAAAAAAACCTCTTTTAAGATCACTTTGGGGTCCATCTGTTTGTCTGTCAAAATCGTTTTTTCTTTTTCTTAGTTGAACCGATCTACAAGGCCAGATTTCTGCCGTGTCAACGGCGCGTTAGTTTTTCACACTCGCCTCAAAAAGATGTCAGCTTCCATGGATTGCGGGTTGTTAGAAAGAGATACCGCGGTCCCGGATCATAAGGGGTAAGAAGGAACATGGTTGGGCGCTGACCGCGCTCCGCCCAGAGCAGACAAAGTTATTTGATAAATTTCCATTCGCAAAAAGGGCAAGAACAAGTGCATGGACCATGAATCTGAACAACTTATGCTTTAAATTGAAGTTCACAAATTTGACTTTCTACCTTTTCTTATCAAAACGTATGGTAAAACTAACAAAAACTTTAAAGTTTTTGACTTGACCAGTCGCAGAAAAAAATGTAGCAAAAAATTCAAAGCTCCGGTTTCCGGAAACAAAGTTATTTTCCACTTTTTAGTGTTTACTTGGAAGTTTTTTTTTAGATTTCTGCGCATTTACTTCACTGACATGGTTGTATGCTGTTTATTTCTATAAAGTTTTTTTTTCTCAACCTGATTAAAAACGAAATATTTATTTATTTCCATTTAAATTTCTCTCATTAAATTAACTACTATTATTTACAAACTATAAATAAACATAAACTAATAATAAAAATATATATAAGTATAAAAATGGTAAAATAATTACAGGGCGTCAAAAAATTCGTCCATTGGAAGTTTAGTTTATTTTTTAGCAAAAAAAGATTTTTGAAATCCGAATCTGTAAGAATGTGAAATTTTATCTGTGTGAGCACATCCAGGAAAGACAGTAAATTTACTGCAGAACCCAACGAAAATAGCTATAGCTCTATTAGATAAGACGAGCTACGCAATTTTCTTTAGAATTTCCCGCTATAATTTTATCTACATCTATATACTAAGATGGAAGTATGGCTTTGGTTACAAATAAATTGGGCTTTAAAGTTTTGGAGAAAACTTACTGTTCAAAGAACCTCCTTCAATTCACAACTGAACACACGAATTTATTAATTCGTTTATTGTAAAATTTAGGTTTTTTGTCTGGTTTTAGATTAGGCCAAAGAAAAGATGGATGGATTGTGTAAGGAATAATATGAAGGAGAAAAGAGTAAATGATGCCGTGACGTCTGATTGGGGAGAATGGAAGAAGCAAACGTATTGCGGCGACCCCAAATAGAATGGGACAAGGGCAAAAAAATGATGATGATGATGTCTGGTTTTAGGTTATTTAATTTTGTTTCCTTTGTTTTATTTTTCATATTGCATTTTTACTGTTTGTCCCTAGGGACTTCAACAAATACAGGTTATTTCTATTTTCCACAAAAACTGATTTTCCTACTAGCTTGTCCTTATCGCCGGTGATGGATGTTGGTTCATCTATAATTCTAGCACATCAGCCAGAGACTGCCGTAGACTTTCCACAAGATTCTTTTACTCCATCCGCCATCTTAGTTTTAGACTGACATACTATTTTAGACTGCAGCATGGTTCAGCTTGCTAATTCGGAACCAACACTGTGATTATTTTTAACAGTATTTTTGCGGATGGGAAATCATCTACTAACTTCCCCCGCTCTGGGCCGGGAAGGTGACAGACTTGTACTGACTAAAACCCACCCATGTTCCTTCTATTGCCCTTTATGTTCCGGGGCCGCGGTATCTCTTTCAAACAACCTGCAGCCCCGGCTGGCGGCGACCCTGGCAAGCCCCTCTGCTTTGCTGAAATCCCTTAGAGGCTTCTTCTAAACGTCTTATTTCATTATTTCGTGAGTTCAGCTGCTCGGGTTGTTTATCACGCTCCCGTTTCAACTGACAACCACTTTATTTAGCTATAACTGGGTTGTTGAGGTCTGATAGGCAGTCGTTCCGTTTAAAATACAGGTACCTATTCAGCTATCCAAACTAATATTATAAATGCGAATGTTTGTGAGAATAGATGGATGTATGGATGTTTGTTATACTCTTTCCCGTCAAAACGTCTGAACGGATCTTGATGAAATTTTGCATACGGGTAGATTGTAGTCTGAAATAACACATAGGATACGATTTTTTTTTCAATCATCGCGTGGTCGCAGCCGCGGGTGCCAGCTAGTAATAGAATAATAAAGGAGTATGGACAAAGACCCCAAATAACTTAGGATAAGGACAGGAGAATGATGTTGATGAATAGGGTATTACTTTTTTCGATATCACACGGGCGAAGCCGTGGGCGCCAACTAGTATTTAATAAGACTCTAAGCTGACTCCAACATAGTTGGGAAAAAGCACAGCAAAAGATCTTTACTTCAGATCAAAACACAACAGACAAACAGTTAATATTTCTGTAGTATTCGCACTAATCCACTTAAAACCATAATAAAATTGTTTTAATTACTATGATGAAGAGATAAAATCCGTCGGGAAAGTTACGTAATTAAACGACGGTAAACCGAGACATTAAAAACCCAAAATATTTATTGGTCTCGTGACGTAAACAAATGCGTTTCAAAATATTTTTCGCGTATTTTACGACGCAGATAGATATGCAGAACGTAGACATCATAATTATTTGTTCTTTGGAGATGAGACAACGTCGGCAAAATGTCTCAGGGTATTTATTTTCTAACTAGAATTCCTTTTTATTCTCATCTAAGGCAATCTCTATGAGAAGCTCAAACCAATCCAGCCACTGCGGGAGACGCCCCGTGTGTCGGGCGCCGCGAGACGACTCCCGGCCGCCGTAGATGCGGGCTGTGGTCAGTTAGCAATGGGTAGCTCACCGTCCGTCCGTCTATTGACGATAGGCCGTGTCGACGGCGCCTTAGTGATCCACGCGCGCCTCAAAGAGATGTCAGCAAAACAGAAGGGCCTGCCAGGGCCACCGCTTGCCGGGGTTGCGGGTTGTTCAAAAAAGATTCAGCGGCCCATTGATAATTATAATATGGATTTCTTGAAAGTTCAAGTGATTCAGTTACTTTTAGACAAGTGTGCTTCACCCTAGGTCACATCAGGCGCATTGCGACCAAACGGAAGCCTATTCCTACTACTATATATATACTAGCTTTTGCCCGCGGCTTCGCTCGCGTTAAATTCGGGGTAACACAGTTCCCCTTACGCCTTTTTGATTTGTAATAGCAATCCTAAGTTTTCCCTTTTCTTCCCTCTTTCTCCCTCACACCCCACTTTAAAAATTCGCCTATGTCCGTCTCCTGGGTCCCAACTATCTCTGTACCAAAAATCATCAAAATCGGTTTAGCCATTAAAGCGTGAAGAGGTAACATACAAATACAAACAAATTCACTTTCGCTTTTTTAATATTGTTAGCTGACCCGGCGAACTCTGTTCCGCCATAAAGGCAATAAATGACCATTCTCCAGATGCACCGCCAAATGCACAACAGTAGGATGACGTTCGTGAATAGGGAATGCGAATATACCTACGCCAAATCACTTCATTACAGTTTACATTACGACCAACTTGATAGCGTGAAATTTTATCGTTGGTATTTGAGGATTGCAATCCAAAAACCGCCATATCGCTGCATTTCGTGACATATTTGCAAATATATTTTATTGACTTTACTGAATTGCAATACTCAACGTTGCTATATATGTGTCTTGAACGTTTTAGAAATAAGTGGCGAATATGGAACAATCCAACTGTTGTCGACAACGAAATCCATTCTTTTCACTTTTGTTGTGACAGTTCCACCGTTGTCATCTGGTGATCGACGCCGATACAGCGGATAACCATCGTTACCAGTGACGGTCTCCGCCGGAAACCGTGGATATCGCCAATCGCCAATCCCCAATCGGAATTGATGGCGCCACACGGTCCATGAATCATATATTGTAATAACAACATCATGTAGGACTGGATCGGCTTCATGATCAGGAATCTCGGAACATATAATATCATCTATTTGGTCAGGTTGATCTTTCCGCTAACCAAATAAGAATATGTGCATGCGGCAGGCCTCGCTTTTGCCATTCGATTGAATACATCCAGCATCGAGTATCTCCAAAGACGCGTTGTTTAACAATGGAGTTCATCAGGGACCGAATTTTTTGCCTGATTATACGTGCTGTGATGTCGTGACTATCACTTGATGTCTGTCCGGGAAGCAGCAATTGAATAATTTCTATCCATTTTGGATAACAGGTAAAAGTAATAAATAGATCTGGCCGACCGTATCTAATGACCAACATAATTATGTCATTGCATCTTGCGCATATACTACCAATAGTACCAATGTACGTCGCCGGCAGAATAGTTAATCGACCAATATTAGCTGCATTTCCTTCAGTACTAACTGCATCACGTAAATGGATGTACTCCTCAGAACGCAGTTTGGCTTGGTTCAATCTAATGAAAGTTAAACGTTCCGTTTCTATTTTGTCGTATACATGTCGACGCAATACCGCTGAAACAATCGACGAAACCGCAGCAAATAGTTGTCAGCATTTTGACGAATCATCAAACGATATGCGTAATAATTCATTGAGCTAACTTCACGGGAACACTGTCGAACGGAATAAATAGTATGCTATATCCGTCTCCTGGCTAGCAGTGCCCAGCGGTTTCACCCACCAGTTAGCTCCTAACTATAATGTAGCGTGACGTTTTAAAGCCGATAGCTGTGTATACAGATCGAACTGTTTAAAAGAATACCACTGTAAATTTCATGCGATCCTAGTAGTTTTATCCCAACGTAGTTGGTTCTACCAAGAACTTGAATCCACAGATCAAACTGTTGGAACTAATTTTACCGTGAATTCATGCAAGCCTAGTACTTTCGCTTATAATTATATTAGTATCTAAGGATTAACCTATCCTACCTACCTACTAACCTACCCACCCTACTTCTCTTACCGGAATGAAAAGTATGTAGATAAGTATCCTATGTCCGTCTCCTGGTTCTAAGCTACCTCCCAACCAATTTTCAGCTAAATCGGTTCAGCCGTTCTTGAGTTATAAGTGGAGTAACTAACACGACTTTCTTTTATATACATATATAGATAGAAGACAGATAATTTAATAATATTATAAATGCGAATGTTTCTGAGGATAGATGTATGGATGTATGTTACTCTTTCTCGTCAAAACGGCTGAACGGATCTTGATGAAATTTGGCAAAGAGTTAGATTATAGTCTGGAATAATACAAAGAATAGTTTTTCTTTTGATCATCACGCGGATGGAGTCGCGGGCGCCAGGTAGTTTAGTATAAAATAATAACTGCATTTTGAGTTAAAAAATCAAGTGTTTATGAATAGATTTAGTATTATGCTTTTTTATTTATTATACCGATAAAACCTACTGCTGGCATTTTCAATCGGATAACAAATAAAAAAAATCTCTGCATTAAAACCTGATTCCTACGAAAACTATGCTTTTCATTCATGAAATGCAGCTTATTTACATAAAACACCTCAATTTTTAAACTACCAGGACAGCAAAAATCAACAACGAAACTACCCTTAAAACTTTCACTACACAAGCACACAAGGCGATACAACTTCGAAAACGTGATTAACGTTCCTACAGTCTCTGCATGCCTGGTACCCGATATGTAATGTTTAGTTAACTTTAATTGGTTTAGTTTAACCGGCACGGGATCAGATTGTAATAGTTTACAATCCCTTAGCTGTTAGAAGTTATTCAGTTAACGGTTTTGATAATAAACTGTGTGAGAAAGATAAAATTAACTGCGTTTCTTGAGTCTGAAAATGTTTTGAAGGTACGTTTTGCAGTTATCGTTAGTTCTATAAGCAGCTAACTGGACTTTAGATTGTTTATTTTTTGGAATTTTAGGTTTCTGTACCTCAAAAGGAAAAAAACATACAGTCGAATTGAGAACCTCCTCCTTTTTTGAAGTCGGTTAAAAATGGATCACTTTGTTGTTCGTCTGTCTTTTTGTTTTTCAAGTCCTTTAAATTAAAATCATATTATTATATTAAACTCTCGGGTCTCTTAGTGCTGTGAAAAAAATCAATCCTCTAAGTCTACGCAAAAGATATGGCCGTTTATGTCGCAAGTTTGTACGGAACCCTCGGTGCGCGACTTTGACTCGTTTGTGGCCGGTTCTTTATTGCTAAGGCTCTAGACAGACGGACCGCATTTCAACTGCAATCAAACCGCAAATTGCAGTTCAAGTGCTGTTTGAATGCAGTTGACACGACTGCAATAGAACTACAAACCAAACGTGCAGTCCGATTGCAGTTCCATTGCAGTCGGCGTGCAATCGTGTGAACTGCACACCGACTAACTGCGAATCAACCGTGTAGTTCGATTGCAGTCGGTGTGCAGTTCTATTGCAGTCGTGTCAACTGCATTCAAACAGCACTTGAACTGCAATTTGCGGTTGGATTGCAGTTGAAATGCGGCCCGTCTGTCTAGAGCCTTACCTGTCAAATTTTTCACTGTTTGGCATAAGGATCAGATTAAGATGTATTTTTCTTCGATTCTCCCCTGTGAGCCGTCACTCAATCATTTTACCTTCCTTTAAAAGGATGAAAGTAACCAAAACGCAAGGGCTATCTATGCTTTGGGATTCCTTGCGGAAAATTCTGTGAATAATCATAAACACATTATTATTTTTGGCCGATACGTTTCTCCTGAATTTAAATGTCTGCAATTATTCTAAGATTTGTTATCAATTGCCACACCAAATTCATATTGCTAACGCAATGACTGTGCGTAAATTAGAAATATAGCTATGTAAAATTTCCTACTTTCGTCCCAGTGTCGAAAGTTAAAAGTCCATCAACGGCTTTTTATTTATTTTGAATACCAGAACACATTTTTAAACGGCCTCAAAAAGGAGTTTATCATTTGGACCCGTATATATTATGTAATATTGTTTGTTATTGTGTGTATATTTGTCGACGCATATCTCAAAAACGGCAAAAAAATCATTGACTTCCGAAGTAAAGTTATTTTGCACTTTTTAGCGTTGATTTTGGAGGTCGAATTTATCTTGTAGAAAAGCTTTTTTTTGTATAAAACATTGAAATTTAGCCACAGTCCACTCCATCATGGCTAAAATTAATCAAAAAACGAATGATTAGAAGAATTAATTCAATAAAACAAACAGGTTATTCAATTAAAATAGCTAAATACCTAAATCTCAGTGGGAACGAGGTTACAACTGCCATGGGCAAATCATTAGCAATTCATAGATATGTTTACATCAACCTTAAGCTGTGCTAAGAGTCTTAACACGAATGTTCAACATGGGATTGAGTACTTTCTATAACACTCATCTACATCTGGCAACTTGCCTACCCAAATTACATTCTATTGTTTTTAATTTATAATTTAACTAGCTTTTGCCCGCGGCTTCGCTCGCGTTAAATTCGGGGTAACACAGTTCCCCTTTTCCTGATTTGCAGGAAAAGACCTGCTACCTTTGCGCCTTATTTATTGTAATAGCAATGCTAAGTTTTCCCTTTTCTTCCCTCTTTCTCCCTCATATCTCAATCTTTTTTTTTTAAATCCCAACATTTGTACCAAAATTCATCAAAATCGGTTTAGCCATTTAGGCGTGCAGACGTAACAAACAAACTCACTTTCGTTTTTATAATATTTTGATCTCATTTCTTTTGTAACAAGTTTCGTTTTTTTTTGTCTTCTGTTATATCCTAAAGAAATTGTAGTTTTTTTTGTTTTTGTAGTTTATTTTATTATAAATACATAATTATTATTGTTAGTACTCATTTTGTAAAAATGTTGGTTAACCTGTAATTGGCAACTGTATAAGTCCAATACTATATTTTTAATTTATTAAGATATTTTTACACAGAAGCTGTGACCTTTTTAATAAATAAATAAATGAACACTCTAAGTAAACAAATGTACACTAGGTACTTTTTTGCGGATTGAAAATCATCAAATTACTTGAGCTGGGGATGTTATTTCTGATAATTTCCCGTCCGTAAAAAAATGTAGTATTGGTTTAGGAAAAATGCATCAATATGTCAAACTTGATACTCTTATTTTATTGCGATGTTCACAGATAAATTACTTATGTTGTAGTTTAAGCCAATCAAAATTTTTGACTTTTATTTCGTTACTAGCTTTTGCCCACCGCTTCGCTCGCGTTAGATTCGGGGTAACACAGTTCCCCTTTTCTGATTTTGCAGGTACCTGCTACATGTAGTTTTTGCCCTTGCATCTTGTTTATTGTAATAGCAAAGCTAAATTTTCCCTTTTCTTCCCTCTTTCTCCCTCATATGTCACTTTAAAAAAAATAGCCTTTGTCCGTCTCCAGGGTCTCAACTATCTCTGTACCAAAATTCATCTAAATCGGTTAGCCATTTAGGCGTGCAGACGTAATACAAACTCACTTTTGCTTTTATAATATTAGTAAGGATTAACCACCAAAAACATTCTGTAAAACTAGCCAAGACTCGATGGAGCTGCTTTTTTATGTCTAAAAAGTAATGAAATCTAGACAAAGTCGTGCCAACTGTAGGGTTCCTTACTGCGATTTCTTTATTATTATAGTTAATGTTGTTGCCATTTAGGCGTGCAGACGTAATACAAGCTCACTTTCGCTTTTATAATATTAGTAAGGATTAATTATTGCTAATAGAATATCATTGAATAAAAAAATGCTTTATTTTGCGAATTGGTACTCATCAAATAACTTCCCCTGTTCTGGGCGGAGTAGGGGAGAGTAGCAGACTTATACTGAACCCCACCCATGTTCCTTCTATTGCCCTTTATGTTCCGGGGCCACGGTATCTCTTTCGAACAACCCGCAACCCCGGTACAAATGTACACTTGGGCCTAATATCTTATCATCATCATATCATCAAATCGTACACACAATGATCACTTCCATGGACTATTGATATTTAACCTACGGCCAAAAAAGAGCGGTGTTACAGTTTGAAGTGTGTCCATACAGTATCTCTGTGTATAAGTGTATCTCTGTGTTTGACTGTGTAATTGTAGCTCTAGAACGGATGCACCGATTTTGATTGATTTTGAATATTATTTGAAAGGTGTCTTAATCGAGAGTGTTCTTAGCTATGTTCCAAAAAAAATCTGTTCAGCCATTTGAAAATTATCACCCCTTTTCTACTTGATAAAAATATGTACCTGTCACTTGTCAATGATTATGTATCATAAAAAAGTACGATATCGATGACTTAGTGCGCAGGCGCCACTAATATCATGCAAGATATCCAACCCGCTATGCTCAACAGTGTACGGCATTGTCGTGTAATTCTATTTGACGGCACGGTTGGTGCAGTGGCTGAGCGCTCGACTGCTGCGCTGCGTGTTGCGGGTTCGATACACACACGGAACAAATATTTGTATGACCTACAGGTAGTTGTTCCGGTACTGGCTGTTTGTATAGGGGCTTATGTTTTTAATTGTCATTAAGGTCCAATTTAAATATTCCTAAAGTTATTGGCGGTGACTGCAACAGCATTTCTTATCGAGAAATTGCGGATGTGGCTTCAGACTAGTTCAGACTCCCGACTCTGACAAGTAATGTATCTAATGGTCCACGTTAAGCTTGATTACGCATTGAGCTTTTTTATATTTTCACCAATAAAAACATCAACAAACTATCAGCGATGTACCAGGAGCGCATAGCAACGCAGCAGTTCGAAAACCACTCGGCACCCGACGCATATTCGAAAACGTAGAAAACGGGCGAGTGCGGGCTCCGTCAGGCTCCTCATTAACCCAGAAAGTGCTGGCCATCGACTCGAAGCTAAACCAGTGAAAGACGATGAAAACTAGTATACGAGATATATTAGCTTGTGGTAAAGCGAACGCGGGCTCAGTCGCGAAGCGTCCGCGGACGAAACCGCACGTGTATATCGCTCCTCTCAATCCCGATCGCGTTTGAGCGTTCCAAATTTGAATTTTGAACTTGGCTGTGTTTGTGTGTTGAAGCGTGCTTTGGGAATTATTTTGAGTAAGTTTGTTCTGTTATATTTATTTTTTAAAGTTAAAGAATTAAAGTTAATTAAAAATAATTAGTCAATTAAGTTTGAAAGAAAGTAACAGTTATGAAAGTCATGGAGCTTTTGTGTAGTAGACTTTTTGTAATATAACTTTTCTTGAATTAAGATAACTGTTTAATTATAATTGAAGGTATAAGATATGTCGATTAAAACCTATTTCTAAAAAAAGTATTAAATTAAATAATATTTTTCGCAAAAATATTCTAAAATACTGGATCTACCATCGTTCTACACACCGAATATAAAAATGCATTCAATAAAATAGACCAACGAACGTGAATTAACATCACCTGGCCTTCAAAGGCCTATTTTTTAAATCAGGAACGAGTTCTGTAGAGCTCATTACACACAT
This sequence comes from Ochropleura plecta, assembly GCA_905475445.1. NCBI lineage: Eukaryota > Metazoa > Arthropoda > Insecta > Lepidoptera > Noctuidae > Ochropleura > Ochropleura plecta. Next base: position 3,815,167 of record FR997738.1, on the reverse strand, counting down.
TGGTATTCATGGAAAGCAGTGGATAATCTATGATGTTCATTGAATACTGTCGCCTTATACTTGCCATTAAAATAAAGTCATTCGGTTTTCGAAAAAAGAATATATTCTAAGATGCCAGGTTTATTCTTAATTTAAAAATTTGGATTTGTTTTTAAGAGATTTACACGGAAAACGTGGGCCAGTGGAACTTTTGCTGATAAGGCATTTCGCATACAATAAAATGTAAACGTCACGGATCTTTTATTTAATTTTAATAACTTCAGATCAAAATTTTAAGAATAAACAAAAGCATTAATTATGCAATGTGACGTTTTACTTTTCACTCTTCTTCAATTCCAAGAACAATGAATACTATGTACTTTAACTACATAAGGAAAACAATTCAACAGATCATTTATTTGTTAACGAAGACAAAACTCAACATAAGACATCACAAGTAATTAGAACTTTTAATGCATCCTTAAAACATCAAAAAATGCAACAAAAATACAAAAAAAAATAAGTAGAATACATTTTTTTTGCACTACCAAAGAACCTAACAGACACTTCACGCAATTATAAAAACATCACCTATTAACTATTAAGCAACTAATACCCAGCTATCACCATAAAACCGTAACGTATGAGTAACGAATCGTTTACGGATATTACAGCTTCATCCACGGACTGCATACGGTACTACGGTACTGTCTGTGCGGTCCAGACACGGCAATTTAAACATTAGAAACAATCAAACAAGCGTGCGATTGAATTGCTTGTTGACGGCTGTGTGCTGTGGTATTGCGTTTGAGAAGATAAAAGTGGTTAATACTGGCCAGTTGGAAAAAAAAATATTGTCTGGGACTTACTCAAGAAGATAGTTATATCAACTTAAGGACTTTTTTTTGTTTTGCCGATAGAAAAATTATCAAATAGCTTGCCCCGAGAGGGAGCTAGAAGGAGTGTCAGACTTTTATTGACAAAAACCGACCCATGTTCCTTCTATTGCCCTTTATATTCCGAAGCTGCGGTATCTCTTTCAAACAACCCGCAACTCTGGCAGGCAGTGACCCTGGCAGGCCCCTCTGCTGCCTACCTGACATCTCTTTGAGGCGCACGTAGAATACGAAGGAGCTGTCGACATGGCCTGTGGTTAGCAGGTGGACGGACGGTGAGCTACCCAAGGCTCACGGCACCGTCAGACCCGCATTTACGGTGGCCCTGCATCATACCTTGTGGTGTTCTTATAGCGGGGATCTTGTCTTTTTCATAAAATATGGTCCTACTTTTGGTCCTAAACTTGTCCAAAAAGACAGATGAGATCGACAATAGAACGAGTTAAATTAAAAGACCCATAGTCTCGCGACGTGAACAGATCCGGGTTAAATGAACATAGACGCAGGCAGGGCTGATCGCATAATAATGGATGCTACAAAACAATCCAACAATTGTGTGGATTTTAGACAAGGTATGCATGATGGCCCGCAGTACGTCTAGACTCACGATGGAAGAAGAGAGATGGCCTGACTGGAATAACCAGAAATAGGAAAAGGTTTGTCGACAAATGGTCAATCTGTTTTAAGTTTCTTGTCCTTGTATTCTTCCCTCCCGATGGGAAAGAACAAGGACTTAAAAGAATTAGCACGCGACATCGTTGATACACGAAGAAAGTTCTACCAACGGACTTGCTCTTTTTTTAATTTATTTCAAGGGCTTTGTCGCTTAGCCCAGGAATTGCTTTTGGTAGAACAGAATTTAAATTAAAGACGTTAATTTTCCAGTATTCATTCCTGATTTTTTTTATGTTCTGAAGTTTCTAATAGAGGAATGAGGTAGTCAGTGAATTTATTGATTTATAACATACCATTCATTAGAGTAGATGATTCCGGTTCCTATATGGTGGGATAACAAGCAGCTGATCCCTTCATTCACTGTAAGGAAGTAATAAAAAACTAATCTTGCGTTCACGTTAGAACTGGTAATGTGACTTCTAGAGCAATCAAGTCTAGACTTTGAAAGAGGAAGTGTTAAGGGTGTAGCAATCGTGGCTTAAGATCTATATAATTAATTATAGAAGTTTTATAGAATTGTGTTTTAGAAAAAGAACAACGGTTATCTTTATTGTATCAGAAATTATCAATACAAGATAATCTATGGAATTTTAACTTTAACACACTTCTAGGAAGGTGATACAGTGGTTATGTCAGTTCAGCATGCTTTAAACAACGAGTCTCATCCAAAGAGGTTAGATATGTGTAGCATACTTAATTGAAGTATAGTTCCAAAATCATTTAACTTACAAAGCCACTAATGAACAATATGATAAAAAATGAAGTTGCATATTTGGAACACTTAATAAACCACAACAAAACACAACTAAATAATAATAAACACAAAAAACGCATCTGTCGATCAAATAACAAAAAGTTATACAAAAAAATCCGTTATACTGATCTGAAGGAAGGATCTATATCCTATTCAAGTTCGGAAACATCATTCGGTAAGGCAAAAAAATGACCAGTATTGTTCATTAGATTTGGGTCAGATTCTGGCACAGTTTTGAAATGATTTCGATATTCTTGGTCACAGAATAGTTAGTTACAGAAGGTCAAGTTGAATGAGCAAAAATGCACGCACACATAGACACGCTTCATGTACGGCAAGTGCAAGCGCACTCGTGACTGTCATTTGTTTTAGACAGCCATACTTTGGTATCTACGCGTGCGTGTGCTTGTTTTTTTTTTTAGATTCAACCTTCTTCATCTTTCTATTCTATATCTGGGCGTCACAGATGCCTGCTGCGATCTTAACGGTGTGCAAGTGGACCACAATTGGTGTATTGTTGAACTCCTTTGATGTTATTATGATCCTTTTCTCCAGATAGTGAAAGGTCAAGTGAATGCTTGTCCGTGTAATTATAGGCATTTGGGGTGACATGGCAATCATTGGTTTTGAAGCTGTCAGTTTTATTGTGGTTGAGTATTTGTTGTTCTATAATGTTTAGCGGTACAATGAGAATAAAGTTTTTGATACTGTTAGGATTACAGTGAATAACTGGTGCGACGGACATCACGAGCGTGATATAAACTATTTATGTGGTAATGTAATAGTTCATCATACTATTGATTGATCTCTTTGTCTTATAATATTGCCTTGGTCCTGAATCCCAAGACCCAGGTCTTGGGATTCCGAAAAACTCTGTCATAACTAAAACAAATCTGCTGTTTACATTATGGCCGCCTAATTTAACTACTTTTATGTGGATCAGGTTCTACAAATTATCTACTAAAATCATAGTAAATCAAAATTTCTTTTTCAATTTTCAGTTAAACTTTCCGTAATATATCGTATTTAAAAGCATAAATGTTGTTAGCAAGTGTTTGCTATGTATATTGTTTTTACTAAAAGAGATTCTTGTCTCTTTATTCTTGGACATTGATCTTTTATGGTTTTATAGATTGTCCATGCCCTTTTCTGTAATTTTTAGCACCATACCACACCACGTTCATTCGTAGCTTCAAGTTAATTTCTCTATCTTTTCTTGATCATTTAATATTTCGTTTATGCATTATTTTCTCTCAAAACTTGCATATTCATGAACTTAGCTTTGAATAGAATCGAATCGAAATAGTTTTGCAATTTGAACTAAATCACACTCTTAAAATGACTTGATGGAAGTGGTAATAATGTTGATTTTAGCTTAAGAGGTGCATAAACGGTTTTAAGTGTATTTCTATAACATAGATCATTAACACTGATTGAAACTCGCATCCTGGAGTACATTACCACATAAATCGTTTTTGTAATTAAAGTTTACTACCTTCATGAACATAAACACAGAACCTAGAATTGAAGAAATTGCATTTTAAGGTTTTTAGGTTACTTACACCTATGTACTTGTACATCTAGAGCCTCATTCAATGAAATAAGACCTTATTCTACATAATCTCGATCAAGCTGAGGCTGATATTAATAAACGTTACTTCTTAGAACTTTGATTTTGATATGTTCCCGTTTCTATCTTGCAATAGGAAAGACCGTTAAAACTGCAGATGGCGCGACCTCAGTCCCAACCTGACGAATGAGATCAAACTTGTTCGAATTTTAAAATTCACATAATCAGATTTTGAACCAAAATGACTTGGGTTGGAACCAGCTATGTTAGCGCCATTTTTTTTTATAAAACTTTGTTCTACATTAGGATTTACTACTGTATCATGGGTGCCTTTAATTGCTAAGCCGCTGCGCCAGCAGTGCCGTCACATTAGTTTTGCAGTTGCCATCCCTATTGTAGATTTGCAGTTGTGTGATGGTAACAGGGTGTTAAAGTATGTAGACAGCTACGGTAAAACTCTTACTGATTTGATTTATAAATATAATGTTACATACATTTTTTTTTTTCATTGGATCATCGTCAAAATCGCGAAAATAAAATCTTCTGTCCAGTTCAAATGTCTATGTCCTTCGCTGCTTGAAATAAGAACTCACCTTACTGACACAAGCTGTAAAATGACACAAAGACGATAAAGTTTTGGAATACCAACAGTCAGATGGATGGAAAACATTGAGAAGATAAGGGTAAGACCTGCTCAAAACTCGCGATGCCGAAGGAAGAAGAAGATGCCTTATCTCATAAGTAGATGAAGCAGGGCTGGCAATGATGATAACGCGATGGGCGGTTTAGACGATATAGTGAATACAAAAACAGAAGTAAATTGTAATAATTCCGACTTCAGAGCTATTCAATGTTATTGTACTGTTGTGAACAAAATCAAAACATTGACTGCAGGAATCCCCATTAAAAACTAGAAAGCATGTATCATCAGCTATATAATGTGGTGGACCAACTCAGAGATGTAAATGAATACTATGTATGGCCTTAATCGCGTTATTCAGGCCTTCGGGTCACTCCCAAGTAATTTCTCGATGCTCGTTAAGAATTAATTCAACTACTTATTGGTATCAATTGAATGAATGTGGAGCAAGAAATTCTGTTGGTAGACCGTTTTTTATTGAGTAAATTGATTTAATTCAATTCTCTTGTCTAGTTTTGATGGGTTTTGAGTTTTTTGTATGATCTTCCGTGTCCAGTGATACTTTGACTATAAGATTTGATGTAGACCTGTTATTTAAAGAAGTTCCGGGATGGTTCCTAAAATTTTGCAAGCTTCATAATTCAAATCATTGTGTGAGTTTTTTTGCTCAGCTAAGCCTACGACTGTTTTAAGTATATCTCTGTCGGTTCCGGTTTAGATAGCGCCAGCTGATGTATAGAGCAACAGATGATATCAGTGCAAATTTACACTTCAACGTGTAATTAATTGATCTGACGGAATTGGTTCGATCCAAGCTATTAATCACATAGCAAATTGTGTGCGAATTGGAACGTCCGAACCTTGTCTAGTATAATCACAACTTTCATCCACTGCGAGAAGGCGAATTAAAATCGTATCAATATATTTTCGAACGTAATGACTTACTTCAACGCAGTAAGATGGAATAATGACAGTAGTAATAACTATAATGTTGCCATTATCAGCTTGCGTGTTATGACTGTTATGTGAAGCATCAGTAACTACATACTTGAGGAAGACTCTACTATCATTATTTTTACTAACAAGATAAGTATTACTGATTTGTCTCAAGAAATTCTTAACAAGTTGGAGATAGTGATCGATATTTTAATTGCTAGTGAAATGGCGGAGATGAAAACTTGATTTTGAAGAGATGATGCTTTAGTTTACCGGAATAATTACAGGAAGAGGTATGAAGATTGTCTTTACTAGTAAAAGTTATAGCAAATATTTTACTAGCAGTAAATATACTGTATTTAATCAATAAAATCAATGGTATATTTTATGGTAGCTTGTTTCTTTTGAAACAATCTGTGTCTTTGTACTATCAGTTTTGTTATGATGTTTCTTTATTTTTTCTCCTGTATGTACTATATATTATATTATTTTAACTAATGTTTGTCAAAACATAAAAGCTGCCACTGCAGTTAACACGGGTAGGGTTAGCACAGAATCTAAACTAACTGTCAAAACTCTAGCAGTGAGTGAAGTTAAACTGTACATGAACATAATAATAATAATGATGAATCAGGACACAAGTTATGACAATCTTTAAGGGACAATTTACCTAATTGGCGATACGGTTGGCGCAGTGGCTGAGCGATCAACTGCTGCGCGCGAAAGTGCAGCACACTTTTGTACACGAATCGATGCGCAAAGTTTCATTGTGCAATAGGACCGTAGAATTGGGTGCAATCGAATAGTTTTGACGTTAGTTTCGGCTAGTATTCTTCAGTTAGTCTTTTGATTGCCAATCGTCTGATCGAATTCTTCTTTGTTGAGCGTTTTCAATGTCAATTTGCATAATTTCGCATCAATTGTGGAGAGGGTTCTTCAAGAGCTTTTCCAATAGCTTCGTTAGTCCAATGGCCAGAAGCACCTGCTAAACATGAGGTGTTGGGTTTGGTTTGCAGGTCAGGCAAAGTTATGTTTTGGTTTTTCTACCAAGTCCTCTTTGGTGGTAATGGGTTAGCTACCTCCTCAAAGTGGTCACTATAACCACAGCGGCCAATCTCAGTGGAGATTAGCCATTTGCGAAAGTAATAAGTTAAGTGTACTCTCTGTTCCCTTCCTCTCATAGTCCCATGGGACGGGAATGAGACACTACCGAAGAAAGATCAGGCGCAGGACCAACGGTTTAACGTGCTTTCCGTGGCACCGGGGGTATTTTACCGCCAACTTCCAAACTCTGGGCTGTAACAGTGAAATTAAATATTAACACTTCTTGCCAGATTTAGGAATCGAACCCTTAAAATATCTTATGTCGCGCCCTTAAAATATCTTAATTCTTTTTATTTTATGTCGCGCTCAGGTGCAGACGTGTTTTTTTGTTATCTTACCCAAATTTTGGAGTATTAAATTAATAATGTATGCAATATGGACGCTTAAAGTGTATTGAAAACTAAGTGTAATAAGTACTAAAGTGGAGTGAACTGTTTCGCGAAATCGTGGCAAAATAATAATTCATCCTTATTGCACCTGTGCGGAACGCGACGCAGGTGCGCGGCGCGGCAGTTACCTACCTACAAGTTTTTGAATTTTTTAATGTTGTGTTTTGAACCAAATAAAAATGCCTAACAGTTGCGGAGCTTGTGGTTCAATAATAAATGATTTATGTATGGATTGTTCCAATACAAAATGTAAGAGGAAGTACGACCTAGCGTGTCTTGAAATAAATAAAGATGCGTTTATGGCATATACGCAGGCGTATAAGAATAACTGGATATGTCCGGAATGCGTTTGTTCAAAACCTAAAAAAGGGAATAGTGAAATTCCTGTCAAGTTCAATACACCTGACTTTGAGACTAACACTGCAACGCCAATTAATAACGTGAATATTCTGCGTGGGAGTCAAGCTCGTTTTTCGCCAACTACAATGGATGCGGATTCAGAGCTACTTAAGGAACTGAGAGAATTTAGATCTGAAATGATAGCTCGCATGGACAGCCAAGCAGATACTATAACGCTCTTATTGAATCAGTTTTCTCAAACAAAATCTGAACTTAACAATATAATTAAAATGATAAGGGTAGTCGAGGAAAAAGTAGATGCGAAGTTGTATCAGGGAGGACAAACTCAACCCATCATGGAGGAGTTGCATGACAACCTTCCTTCTTTTCCTACTGCTACCTTTGCAGAAATAGTCAGTGTAAACAGCAGTACTAACTCACGAGCGCCAAAAAAAACGTCTTCTACCTACACCAGTTCTCAAAAAGTAAACAACGGTGGGGCCACGAAGTCTGCGTTAGCGGTAAAGACTACTTCCAGTACTAACCCATTAGCGGCTAATGACCCAACGAATGAAGAAACGGAGGATAATGGATCGACCTGGACAACAGTAAGAAACAAAAAAAATAACCGGCAACCTAAAGATGTAAGAGTTGGAACGAACATGGAGTTGAAGGCAATTCAAGCTACAGAACGGAAAAAGTGCTTGCATATTTGGCGATTAAATCCAGAAACTACTATTGAAGCCATATCAGCCCACGTGAAAAACGTATGTGGCCCAAATGTACCAATTAAAGTAGACAAAATTAAACACAAAACAGAGCGAGATTACTCGTCTTTTATTGTAGCAGTTCCTGAGCAATGTTATGACAAATTGAACCAATCAGAAGTCTGGCCCATGAACGCGGAATTTAATGAGTGGATTTGGTTTCGGAAGTCAACGAAAACAACACCCAACGAATAGCATTGCAATAGAAATTTTTAACCAAAACGTTAGAGGGCTTCGAACAAAGTTGGAAGAGTTCAGAAATAATATTGATTCAGTAAATTTTGACATTTACGCAATCACAGAATCCGGTTGCAATGAGTCGATTCAAGATCCGGAAATTATCCCACCGGGATATCACATACTTCGTTGTGATCGAGCGGACGGTCGGAAACAGGGCGGCGCGTTTCTCGTGGCCACACACCGATATGAGCTACGACAAGTACCTATCGCGGACGCGTCGATAGACACCTGCGTTTTTGAAATGGTTTGTGCAACGATTTATTTAAATAGTAGATTTTTGTTTTTGTGTTGTGTCATTTATATCCCGCCTAGTAGTTCAGAGAATGATTATTTGGTTTTATTTAGAATAATAGAAAAGTTATGTGATAGATACAAAGAAGTTATTGTGATAGGAGATTTTAATTTATATTCGTGTCCTGTTAATATTAGTAATTATTATGAATGTTTTGTGTCCTATTGCGAGTTCACTCAAAGCAACGCAGTACCCAATTGTTTAGGTCGTCAGCTGGATTTGGTTTTGAGTACAGGTTTTAGAGGGAAGGTATCAGTAGTGGCGGCAGACGAGCCGCTCGTGCCCATCGACGTGCATCACCCGCCGCTCGCGGTTAGTGTGCGTCTCGCCCCCGCCCCCGCCCCCGCGTCGGCATCCACGCCGGAGATTCCCGCTGGTGCCGTAGACGCCAACAGCGACAGGGACAATAATAGACCGCAGTGGAATTTTTATAAAGCCGATTTTCAGCTGTTATACTCCTCTTTGACTTCTGCTGACTGGAGTGCAATCTATGAGGTCCACGATGTGTGTGAAATGTTAAATGTCTTTTATGATAAACTAAATTATATCTTAGATAAATGTGTACCCCGTAAAAAACTTAGTCGTGTAAATTCACCGTACGTGTATCCTGTATGGTACACTAGAGATATTATTAAAAACATAAAGATTAAAGCCCAACTTCATAGGAATTTCAAAAATACCAAGTTAGATTCCGATTACTACGAATTTGCAAAATATAGAGCCCTTGTTAAAAAATCAATAGAAAAGGCACACAAGGAACACAAAATTAAAATTCAGTACCAATTCGCAAAAGATCCAAAATCATTCTGGCAATACATAAAATCAAAAAGAAGTACAGTAAATAGGCAGAGTATCATAAAGGACGGTCAACATCTTACCGAGGTGGAGTGTGCGAGGCAATTCGCGGAATTTTTTGAGTCTGTATACAATAAGGAAGCTCCTCGACTAGACGCGCGGGCTGCAGCGGAGGAGGTCGGAGCGACCAGCGCAAGAGTACATGTAGGGACTCCAAACCTTCGAGAAGTAAGCGAAGCGCTGGTAAATCTCAAGCCGAAGCGGTCATCTGGCCCTGACGGAATTCCAGCGTTTCTGTTCAGAGACTGTGGCCGGGTGTTAGCAGAACCACTGCATCATATTTTTAACTCCTGTTTAAAACAAGCGACATTTCCGGCTCGGTGGAAGATCACGCGTGTCATTCCGGTCCCTAAGGGTAAAGCAGGTCCAGATGTCAGTGGCTATAGACCAGTGGCTGTACTGTCAACGCCAGCAAAAGTGTTCGAGTCCGCCATCCAGCGTTGTGTACATCGACAGGTGCGAGCGCAACTGTCGGATGCGCAGCACGGTTTCAGGCCGGAGCGCAGTACGGCCACCAATCTACTCAACTTCATGGCAAAGGTAATACCAGCAGTCGATGCTGGTGTGCAGGTAGACGCGGCATACTTTGATTTCAAAAAGGCATTCGATACCGTCGACAATGACGTCTTGTTAAGAAAGCTTGCAAAAGTCGGCTGTACACCACACTTATTGCAGTTCTTCGTTAGCTACATGAAAGATAGGCAGCAGTATGTAGACTACAATGGTTATGAGTCCGAACTATATTTCACAAGGTCCGGAGTGAGCCAAGGCAGCAATTTGGGGCCTCTCGAATTTATTATAATGATAAACGACATGCCGGAGGTCGTCAGACATAGCTTATGTTTATTGTTTGCAGATGACCTGAAATTGCTACACGAGGTTAAAGATGTGTCCGATTGTGAACGTTTACAGGAGGATATTGACAAAGTGGTAGAGTGGAGTCATAAAAACAAACTCTACTTTAATGTTGGCAAGTGCTCGGTAATAACGTTCACTCGCGCGCGGACGCCTATACGCTACCAGTACAAAGTAGAAGCAGCGCCGTTGCAACGGGTGTCACAAGTACGAGATCTAGGTGTATGCCTCACTTCGGAACTCACCTTTCGCGAGCATGTTGTTAAGGTCTGTAAGAAGGCTTACAGAAACCTAGGTTTCGTGCTGAGACAGTCAAATGGGTTTACCAGTATTGCCACTCTCAAGGTGCTGTATGACGCTCTAGTCAGAAGCCATCTTGAACATAGTGCGGTCATTTGGAATCCACATGAAGAGAAATACAGTGTCATGTTGGAACGGGTTCAAAACAAATTTACGAGACATTTGTTTTGCAAATTGTATGGAGTATATCCTTTTTATCCGCTAATGTACCCAACACTATTTGTACTGGGTATGGTAGGGTATAACGAGCTTAGGGTGCGTAGGGAATTTGCTCTCGCCACGTATGTGGTAAAGCTACTGCGGGGAGTAGCACATAACCCGGGAGTGCTGCGTCACCTAAAACTCAACGTGCCGGACCGGTACGTGTGGAGGCGGCGACGCCCGCAACTACTGAACATTCCTGTAGCCAGAACCAATCTGTTGGCGAAAACACCCCTCAGCAGAACGATTCGCGTTATAAACGAACTTCACGAGCGATTGGATGTTTTCTCGTGCACTTTGAGTGACTTCGCAAGAGTTTTATTAAATATAGTTAGTTATGTAAGACCATAAGGAAGCAGAAATATGTTATTTTATTTTGTTTTGTATAATTAGGTAGGTACTTAGAAATTAAGAGATTTGATGTAAATTGTTTAATTTTTTAGCTTTATTTTTATTAGTTGATAGCTTCACTGTCGCATTAGGTTAAGGCCTGTAATGATAGTTGTAAGAAGGATAAATAAATAAATAAATAAATCTCTACATTTTAAGGATAACAGATATAATATGACGGCACGGTTGGCGCAGTGGTTGAGCGATCGACTGCTGCGCTGCGTGTCGCGGGTTCGATTCCCGCACGGAACAAATATTTGTATGGCCTACAGATACTTGTTTCGGGTCTGGCTGTTTGTGTATGTGAGTTTAAATGTTTGGAAACGCTCCCACGATACAGGAGAAATTCCTAGTGTGGGGCAACGTTTTTCAAAAAAAAAAAAATTGCTTTGTTGATGGAAACTTAGTTCAGGCTGAATTAGCAAATTAGTGAATATTACATCTGTGTGTGCAGCTGGAAGGCAAACAATTTTATTTCACAAGATTGTATCCACGTTTATCCAATAACTAAGCCATGTTAGTAAAATTATAGAAACGGAATAGATTTAAACCACTCCAAACTGATTGCAAGTAAACAATTTCGTGACAGTCATCATGAATCTTGCAAATATGATTGGATAAAATACAAACATGCATTTGGAATGTCTCAACAGAATTCTGGAATCAAGATTTGTGTCCGGTTGGCAATAGTCTCCTCCACTATTACATGAACGGAGAACCTGAGACTGGAGATGTCGATTCAGTCTACTTGCTTCTACGACAAGTCTTTTACAGTTCAAGCTGTAGGGCTATGGAATGCTCTGTCCGTGTCTGTAAGGAGCGCTCAAACCTGGTCCACTTTTAGAATTATGGTCAAAAAGCACTACCTCTCTCTTTAAACCACAATATTAAGTATCTCTTTGCTCTTCATGATTATTGTTTTATATGTATTTATATATAAGTATTTGTTTTAAGAAATGTAGGTATTCGTTTTGAATAATGGAACATCTCAGGCTACCTACAGTACTGTCTTTCGTCCTTTAAATCCATCCAAAGGTTGTATTGAAAAGATCGCTTTTAGCGATAAGACCGCCCATTGTGTCACCCTATTTATAAGTACTCTATTGTTATTCTTGTAATTTACACAGTTGGCGCAGTGGCTGAGCGATTCACTGCTGCACTGCGTGTCGCGGGTTTGATCCCCGCACGGAACAAATATTTGTATGACCTGCAGATAGTTGTTTCGGGTCTGGCTGTTTGAGTATGTGAGTTTAAATGTTCATAAACGCACCTACGATACAGAAGAAATTCCTATTGTGGGGAAACGTTAAAAAAGTATAGTGTAGATTATAAAGAATATTCTATCTACATATTTATCTACATGGGACTTAAACATAATTTGCAAAATGTACTAAAACATCATCTTACAGGAAAACTAACCAGCATGATATTGTTGTATTTATAAACAAGCATACTCAGACAAACTTGACCAACGCAAATGGAGATAAAAATCAGGAAGTTCGAATATTTCAACTTGAAATTTATGCGTAACTGTATTACTTACGCGAAGATAACGGTGGAAATGCAGTAAATAATGTCTAAATATAAGTTCAACAGGAAACTACAAAGCGTTAAGCATACCATCAGATTAAATATTCATGAATCTGTGGTTGTTTTTTTTGAAGTGATGCAGCGCCGGGTATTGTTTTTAATCATTGATAGACAAACTCCGTTTTAAAATATCTCGTTCAAGGATTTTTAATGAAAAAAGAAACTTAAAAAAAAGAAACTTTGCCCAAACTAGTAGATTCACCTGTATCGTGGGTGTGTTTTTATAAACATTTAAACTGACATACACAACCCGGAAAAATACCTGTAGGTTGTACAATGATTTGTTACGTGCGGGGATCGAATCGACGACACGCAGCGCAGCAGTCAACGGCTCAGCTACTGCGCCAACCGTGCCGTCGCATTGATTCGCGTGAACACTCTTTAAAAATTTAATTGAAAATTCCATTAAATAAATATATGAGTTGTTAATGAACTGCATAATTATTGTAAAAGTTTAAATGATAAACAACACAACGACTCTAATTCAGGATAAGCTAAACATTGTACGTGTTAAAACAGGAGCAAGCTTATATCTAGAATTAAACGGGATCTGTTGGAAATATAATCATCATCATCATTTTCCTGCTCTTGTCCCATTCTATTTGGGGTCGGCGCAACACGTTGTCTTCATCCATTTTCTCCTATCAGACGTCACGGCAACATTCTGTTAGAAATAATGACCTTACTATTGTTACATAAACTCCAAAGCTGTTGTCTGTCAATAATCTCCCGTAACATGCTTTTATTAGCCTCACCAGTATTTAACAAGCTATTATAAAAAAAAAAAACTTTCGCATACCGAGGGTTCCGTCCAATTTTTTATACAAATAAACAGCCAACAGACTTTTACTGACTAAACCCACCGTCCTGTTTCTTATTTGCCCTTTATGTTCCGGGCCCACGGTATCTCTTTAAGAGTCATGCCATGCCCTTAAAGAGACTATTAGAAAAACTGAGAATACACAATTTTTTGCGCTTCAAAATTTAAGCCAATTAAGCTAGACATTTTTTGCTTTCAGTATTGGAGAGACAATTTTCTGGTCGATTAGTAAACTGATTAGCTATGGCAACTCATCAGTATTGGAGGCAGGTAGATCGACGACCTCGGTACGAAGTGGCCAAGCCTTTTTCTTCTGTTAGTGCCTGAGGGCGGAGAGAGTTTTTAGGGGTATGGCTGATCAAATAATTGAATTAGTAATTCTTGTTACTGTTGTAGTGTGAAATTTGACTGATTAGTGTCTACACAAGAAATAAGTGAGTGCAGCTGTTCTTCAAAAGGAAAAATCGGAAACCATACAGGATAACTTTGTAAAAAGTACGTTTGTCATTTATTTATTTACTAGCTTTTGCCCGCAGCTTCGCTCGCGTTAAATTCGGGGTAACACAGTTTCCCTTTCCTGATTTGCAGGTACCTGCTACCTGTAGTTTTTGCCCTTGCGCCTTATTTATTGTAATAGCAATGCTAAGTTTTCGTTTTTCCCTCTTTCTCCCTCATATCTAACTCATTTTTAAAAACTCATTTTGTCTGTCTCCAGGGTCCCAACTATATCTGTACCAAAATTCATCAAAATCGGTTTAGCCGTTTAGGCGTGAAGACGTAACAAACAAACAAACTCACTTTCGCTTTTATAATATTAGTAAGGATTAAGGATCTCCAACAAAAGATGTACACAGATTATTTAACTTAAATTATGGACGACAATAGTATCACGCAGGTGCACTCTTTAACTTACAGGAGACCAAAAAAAAAACTGTTAATTTGTCATTAACCAACTATGATATAATTTATTTCTTCTCCTTTTTGACTTCTCATACTGAAGGAGAAACAAAGGTATGAATGACACCTCATACGCAGTGTCTGCCATATTATCTTTCAAATTCTTACATCTCTATACGCTAGACTTTTTTTATTTTTCTTTTTTTTGGGGTGGGAAATCATCAAATAACTTCTCTAGGCGGAGCGGGGGGCGTGTCAGACTTTTTCTGACTAAAACCCACCCATGTTCCTTCTATTGCCCTTTACGTTCCGGGGCCGCGGTATCTCTTTCGAACAACCCGCAACCCCGGCAGGCGGAGGCTCTGGCAAGCCCCTCTGCTTTGTTGACATCTCTTTGAGGCGCGCGTGAAACACGAACGCGCCGTCGACACGGCCTGTCGTCAATAGACGGACGGACAGTGAGCTACCCATTGCTCACCGTCCACAGGCACGCATCTACGGTGGCCGGGAGTCGTATCGCGGCGCCTAGCGCCCGGGGCGTGTCCCGCGGCGGCTGGGTTGGTTTGAGGTTCTCTCCCTCAAACGCCCGGCTATGCGCTGGACTTCCATTTGCATACTTGTGTATCTCATTTCCATCGGCGTATCTCGTATGTACCTATCTTGTGTACCGTTTTCAATTAATGAGTCTGATACTCCTTCTAACAGTCATGTAGTATCTTCATATATAAATAGTATCTCGACGGAGTTTCGCATATTAAAGGTGGTATTTCATATTAAAAAAAAGACGAAAGACGGGAAAGACGGGCACTCTCGATTCGGTGCAATATGCTTGCGCGCAGATTTTCACGCTGTAGCACGTGCGTTAAAAAGACATTGTTCCGTGCATATTGTCTATGTTTTTACACATGCCAGCTTTGGACAAAGTTTAAAAGGTCTTCATTAAGTACCATGCGTGTGCAATATAACGATGCGTACCGCATTTTGATGAAGTTTCCTCGGTACTGTAGTGCGTCGAGCATGTTCGCTGAAGCGAGAGTGCCGGACTTTTATGCCGTTATTCGTTCGCGAATAGCTTCGTTCAGCAGCATCCTCCGAAAATCGACCAATCACCTGCTGAGGGTCGTGGGTGAGGATTGGAACAGTCCGATCCGAATGCATTGGCTCAAAGTCCACCGGAGTTCAAATCGAAAATAGGTATTGTTTGTTTGTTTAATGTCATATTCAATTTAATTATGTAATTTGTATTCAGAATGGTTATATTTTTTTTTTTATGTATTTTATAAGTATTTTAATTTGTATTTGTGTTTTTGTATTGGGTTTGATGCCTTTAAAATAAATAAATAATAATAATAATAATATTAAAAATATTTCATGATATCATGCTAAATTAAAAGCGAAAGTATGTAAGAATGTATGGATATCCGGATGTCTGGATTTAGTTTATACTAGCTGGCGCCTGCGGCTTCGCCCAAGTGATATCGAAAAAAAAAAAATCTTATGTGTTATTTCAGACCATAATCTACCGCGCTGTACCAAATTTCATCAAGATCCGTTCAGCCGTTTTGACGTGAAAGAGTAACAAACATTCATACATCCATGCTTATGTACATCCATATATCCATCTATCCTCACAAACATTCGCATTTAAAATATTATCCATATACATATTAGTATTTCTTCTACAAAACATACTTTTCTTCGATGTCTATAAAGATAATATATTTCAGAAACAATGGAGAATGAATATTTGTGTGAGATGCCATCATAACGTAAATCAAAAGGTCGATTGAAAAAAAAACGATTTAAAACATCGAAATTTAAAACTCACCGAATTTCGAAAGTAAAGTTATTTTCCACTTTTTATCATTTGTATGTGATATTCTAAAGTTTTGGAGTACAATCTAAACAATATCATAATTCTCCTATACTTCTACCAATTTATTTGGAGTCAACGCAGTCCTCCATACTTCTCTAATACCCGTCATCTTATCGGACACCTCCTTTTTTGTCATATCATCCTGCACATGGCTCATCCATCGTTTATTTGGTCTTCCTCTACCCTTACATTCACGTTCATACTCATCATCATTTTCCTGTCCTTGTCCCATTCTATTTGGGGTCGGCACAACACGTTTTCTTCTGCATTTTCCGCTATCAGACGTCACTGCATCATTTACTCCTTTCTCCTTCATATCATTCACGTTCATACTCTAAACTAAACTAACAAAATGCCTTCTACGCGAACAGAACTTTAATTCACATCATGTTTCAATTCTATTGCTCTAAAAAAACTAACATGGTGACCGATTTCAAAAACAATTGAATGTAGTACTTATTGTGCAACAGTTTTCGCTGTTGAGGACAATGACAATAGGCTCTGTGCTTTCAACCAGACCCAACTTTCTGCGGAATATAAATGATTGTTTTTTTTTTACATTTTTGTATTTTTATGGAGTTTTATAACTCCCGTTTTTGCTATATTGTACTGTAGCGAAGCATTTTCTCGTACAAAGAAGGAACATTAATCGTCATTTGTTTGTTTGTTGCTGATGCTGATGCTGTATTGAGGGTAAATTTTATTTTATTTATTAATGGGATTACAAACAGTTACAACGTATTAACGCGTTGAATGTCGTTAAGTTCCTACGGGGGAACATAAGACAAAATGCCTCAAGTGTTTTAGGTATCCACGGGGAAACTTTATATGGTGTAGCTATCGGTTTAACGGTAAAATTTTCTTTTTTCTGAAGGCCTGCCTCACTAAAACGTTACTCATAAACTCGTTGTAAGTTTAATTAACATATTACGAAAAAAAAAATTCAGACCTATTCATGATATTTAATGAAGAACGTTAAAAGACATTATTTAACACATACCATACCATCACGCCTGTAGTCTCCAAAGGTTTGGGCAGAAATGTACCTAGTCCTGCCGGAGTTGCGGGTGGTTCGAAAGAGGTACCGCGGCCCCGGAACACAAAGGGCAAAAGAAGGAACATGGATGGGTTTTAGTCAGTACAAGTATGACTCTCCACCCTGCAGCGCCCAGAGCGGGGGTAGTTATTTAATGGTTTCTCATCCGCGATCCCATATAATAGGGGGTGACGCTATTGCCAATCTCCGTAGCAATTACTTAGAAATTCGGGATGTAAAAACTAAATAACAATTTGTACTACCCGAGAATCGAGCCCAGGACAGATGTCCTAGGCTCGATGATAAGCATGAGCATGATTGCTTAGCAGTCACGATTGCAACGACTAAACCAATGAAACAGCCCTTAATAAAACGATAGTGAAATGTAAGATTAATCTTTAAAAGTCAGATTTTGAACACCCAACTTGCTTGGTAAGCCAATTCCCATTAATGCAAATTTATAACTCGTAGAAACTAAGTTATGTATACAACTGTTTGAAAATAATTCCTTTATCAATTCGCACAAAGCAGGTTATTCTGGATTCCAAGTTCAAAATTCCCAAGGAGGCTAGTACAACAGAAGTCTTGCTCCAACTATCACTCTAAAATTGGTAACCGTTTCAGTTTTATGTAAATCAATCGCTTTATCGCTGCATTATTTGTTACTTACAAACTCAACAATAAACAGTTTTGTTCAATGCTAGCGGCTAGCGCTTTACGGTACCGATTTAGCGGTTCGATAGTTTTGTTAGAATTCAATTATGGTGGAGAGCACTGACCCTGGTGTATGCACTCGGCAATGCTCATTGGCGGATAGTAACGTTCGGAGTGTTTTAATCGGAAATGTGTTATTCCAATATCGTTGTTTGTTTGTTTTTCAATGAGTTCCCAATAGTATTGTGGAATTATCATTTTTGGACATTTGTATTTTTTATAACATTTTTGTTTTGTTTTTGCATATCGTGGCATCATGGGGGCAATCGTAAAAAAAACAAATTAATAATAATAATGTTATATTAATTAATTTGCCTAGCGGACAACTATATATTATATCTTCTGACTGCGTAAACTTAGGGTCGATTTTTTCACAGCACACAGTGTCCACAAACTAAAGTATCTGGTTTTAATTCAAACCTCCACACGTTTCCGAGATAAAGAGTCTTGACAGAAAGACAGACAGACGTACAACAAAGTGATTCTATTAGGGTCTTTTTTTACTTTTTGAGGCACTGAACCCTAAAAAAAGATAAGTCTAAAAGAAAATAAGAGTGTGAAGGACTAACATACATACACCCACACATACAAACTTTCGCATTTAATAATAGCGGGATTATTATGGATGAAGGCTTACGTATCGTCTCCTGAAAGTAAAGCGGTAGTTCACATAGTTTCATATAGTTATAAAAAAATATATATAAATAGCATGTTTCAGATAAATAATTTCGTGAAAGTAGGTCTACTTGCCAACGAGGCGGTTAAATGTTAATGAAGATATAAGCAGCGGTTAATTTTAATTGTTACTTAAAGTTAATTTGCAGATACATTTTTAAGAGACTTAACAGGTTTAGTCTCTCTTTTTAAAAAATAAAAAAAGTGAAATTAGGATTTGATTTTTGGTCAGATTCTGCTGAATATAATGTTAATGTGAATGGGTGGGTGTGTGAAACGACTTAAAAAAAGAAAACAATGGTTTTATATTGTAGGCTCAGATACAGCTTTGTTTATCTTTGTCTATCTTTTAACTAGCTGGCGCCCGCGGCTTCGCCCGCGTTATATCGAAAAAATGTATGTGTTATTCCTGACTATAATCTACCTCTGTGCTAAATTTCATCAAGATCCGTCCTCACAAACATTCGCATTTATAATATTAGTAGGATTTATAACTAGTCCATTTAAAGTCGATTTTACAGTAGTGATGCTTTTAATAATTGAATTACGGTAGTTTTAAAGTCAAACAATGATTTCGAAGACTTAGTGTGTGCACAAAAAATATTAGCATGGCTTTGTGACCCCTCAATTTATTTGCACGTGACATAAATCTTAAGTGAGAAAAATCAACATCAGAAAAAAGATAATTAGCAAATGATCAGTGAACAAAACAAACTGTGTGGTCTGCATATTTATATTTGTTGGACCGAACACAACTCCTTGCAGCACACCGCCCCAGTGCTCATCAAATACGAGTGCTGAATACAAATCACCACCTCATTATGCTCCCCTGGTACATTCAGAACAAAATCAGTACATAAAAACGTTTCTGACCTTCCCAACATGGACAATAAAACGTAAAAACCCACATCAACAGTGTCGAAAGCATGTCAACGTACCAAGAATAAACTTTTTAGGAACAACGTGTTACTTTCCATGTAATTCTAGAATTTCACTGAATTCCAAAATCCAGATCGGCGATGTATGTAAAATTTTAAGTGTTTAAATTGTTAATCTAGGCATGTTTGAAGAGATATATTGGTGCAGATTTACTAGTGAGAAGTTCTTGAGGAGGAAATACATGCACTAGGTTGTGTGACTCATAGAAAAAGAATTTAAACTGTCTAAAGATGCCTAGTAGAGAAAGTAGCCTAGAAGTTCACGCAAAATAACATCAAGAATGTTTCTCTGAAGGAGTTGGCAGATAAGTATTAAGGAGTAATAATATCAAGAATGATTCTAAGAAGGAGAAAGCACATGTAAAGGCTCATAACATAGCAATCCATTGTTAATAAAAGGATAAACGATATCTTTTTTTTGCGGATCTGAAATCATCAAATAACCGTTCTGGGCGGAGCGGGGAGGAGTGTCAGACTTATACTGACTAAAACCCACCCATGTTCCTTTTATTGCCCATTACATCCCGGGGCCAGGGTATCTCTTTCGAACAACCCGCAACTCCGGCAGGCGGTATCCCTGGCAGACCTCTCTGCTTTTCTGTCTTCTTTTTGAGGCGCGTGTGGAACATTAATGCGCCGTCGATGTCTTAGGTAGCTTTTCATATACCTATTTTCGTTTCTTTCGAATGGGAAATCATCAAATGACTGACTGAGACAGAGTTGTACTGACTAAAACAAATCTATGTTCCTACTTTTGCTCTTTGTGTTCCGGGGCCGGGTGTGACCTTAGCAGGCAGTAGCCCTAGTAGGCCCCTCTGATCTATAAGCCCTGAGGATATGAGAAAGAATTTGAAACATCACAGCTCCGTACACAGGATATAAACTAACGACTCGACGCTTGAAGGGAGAATTTCATTCATTTCTCTTAAATTGCGTTATAATAAATTGTGAAGGATGTCTAGAACTAGTTTTTTCCGTCATTAGTATGAATGAAAATATAAATGTCTAGTTTAAATATGTTTATCTGTTAAGTGAAGTGTCTGAGATAGTTTTAATTGGTGTTTATTTTATGGCCAAACTTTTAGTATTATTGCTTTTTAATGGGATTAGATGCATCCTTATTAGCATTGATAGGATATATTAATTTATGATCATTGTAATTTGCCAAGCCTTTTCCTTCATTGTTGGAGTCGACTTCTAGTCTTACCGGATGCAGTTAAATGCCAATATTTTTTGAGCATCGATTGTCTATCGAGATTTAATAACCTAGTTTTTTATACTAAATATGCTTGCATTCGGCCACAACTTGTTTGAAGCGATGATGCAGCCTAGGGTAGCACGCTTGGATAAATTACTAGGTAATACGAAAAACTTAAGTAAGACTGGTAGACTATCGGTCTTCAGAGTACCTGTAACGATTGCCAGAAATCTACGAAACACAATCATGACATGCTTCCGAGAAACAGAAGGATCTCTATGAAATGGAAGGTGAACTTTCGACTGCATGATTTCGATGATTTTCCGCGATGCTTGGTCTATCAATCTTTACTCCAGCTTTTACCAATACACGAACACTAAAAAATCCGACCAAGTGCGAGTTAGAATCGGGCACCGTAAACGACCATATCTTTTAACTGCATAGACTTAGACTTAGAGAGTTGACAGCTCCAAGGGATTATATATAGAGAGAGTATACGGTTTTGATTTCAAGTTGATTTCTCCACGCCTTCTCGAGATAAAGGATCTTGACATAAGACAGGCGGAAAACAAAGTGATCTTATAAAGGTTCAGCAGTTTTTTTTTCTTTTGAGGTACAGAACGCCATAAATTGACGTTCGGAAATTGCAATAAATTTAAGTTAGAGAAACGTAACGTTGCATATTAAAAACTACATGAAGTAGAATATGTAACACCATCTAAGCCAAAACCCGGTACATTTAACCACGAATCATATCTCGAATATTTAGTATTACCATTGAATTCTAAGTGTAAATTATCATTTTATCCGTTCAGTTCGTGCTTCAAAACGGCTATTGTACCATTAATGGCTTGATCTGTCGGCTATATCACACTACTTTGTAGCTTTAGTGCCAACTTTAACAAAAACCATTAAGATGGTAATGTTGCTATAAAAGTTTATTGAATCTGATCGACTAAGTAAAGGTGGTGGGTACTTACCTCTTTGTTTTTATTCTAGATCGTTTTCTTTAAGGGTTCCGTATCTCGAAAGAAAAAAAAACGGAATCCTTATTGAGTCGCTTTGTTGTGCGTCTGTCTGCCTGTCGGTCAGTCAAGACCCTTTAGAATGCGTAGAGGAGTTGAAATTAAAACCATATTCCTAAGTCTGTAGCCCCTTGTTTTAATTCATCTATTAAACTCTTGCTAATTTTTGCTTTTGCTCTGGACGCTCTAAATGTGCTCGTTTTTCTACATCGTTCTCACATTATGTATAATCTCAACATGAATGATATATCCATGGTTTTATAAAATATTATGATTTAAAAGAGTGTCCATGGAGTTTCTTGCCCATTCTTCTCCATAGAGATCAACGCTTTGGAATGGGCAACTACAGTACTTTCACAAGTTATTATGCATTGTGACCGGGACTGTAGATTCATTTTGTTTGTTTCTTGACATTCAAAAGTGCCTGTTATGGTCTAATTGAAATAAATGCTTTGAGTTTGAGTTTGATGGGAATTAACCCTGCAAGTCTATGCAGTCAAAAGATATCGCCGTTTATGCCGCAAGCTTGTACGAAACTCTCAGATCACGAGTCCGACTCGCACTTGACCGATTTTTGTTTATGAAGCTTCTTGAGCATGAAGCATCTTGTGACTTGCGAATTAGGTTTACAAACAACGTTAGAGAGAGACTATGTATAGCTGTAGGCTTTTTAAGCTGATAATTTATCAGCCCAAAATACCTGAAAATTATGACGATTGATAAATAAGATGGCGTATCTTATTTATCAATCGTTATAATTTTCAGGTTTTTTAGATTCTTAGACGCTTGTTAACTTTTGTTAACGTATTATTTTATTTTTCTTTCTGTAAAGTAAGCAATGACTTGTTGTCGGGCCTACGCTGTCCTCTCATACTTAAGTACTAACGCTGTAACTACAACATTGTAAAACCAAATGATATTAAAAGAGCAACCATGGAATTTCTTGCCGGTTCTTCTCCATAGGAAACGACCAACCCGAACCGTGCCTCTTTTCTTGACGTTTTATAAGTGCCCATGTAGGCCTATGTAAAATAAAAATATTTTGATTAAGATAAATTACGACGAATGGAGAAAAAACAAAACCCATGACAGTTATGTATAACTATTTAGTATTTGGTAAAATAGAGTATTGGTTCTTACCAATACTCTATCGTTGTCCCGCTTTGCGCAATGTGAGAATATACATCATATCCGTCAAATAACTTCCCCCGCTCTGGACGGAGCGGGGAGGAGTGTCAGACTTGTACTGACTAATACCCACACATGTTCCTTCTATTGCCCTTTATGTTTCGGGGCCGCGGTATCTCTTTCAAACAACCTGCAACATTTTAGAACCCCTGACGTGCAATACAACGCACAAACAAACAACCAGTACCTCCTGTTATTGCAACAGACGTAGTTTTAGTTACCTATGTAGTTAAACTGCAGTTAGATTAAACTAAAACGATTCCTTTGTGAAATATATCGAAATTGAAATAGAATTGAGTCCGTTTGAATACACTGAGTCTTTGTCTAGCTTATTTATTGTAAAAGCAGTACAAAAGAGCCTTTCTATGATTTTATCTTTGCTTTAGTTGTTTCTAACTTACGTCCTTTTATCATTTATCCGTTATTTTCATTAAATAGACTAGTCTTTTTTAATTTTATCTTTGTTTGTATTAGGTGTTTAAATATCATGATATATTTTTGTTGTCTTATTTGGAAAATCCTTACATTCTTTATATTTATTTTGACAATAGTTTTGACACTTTTTTATATTTAAGGAAAATCATCAAATAACTTTCCCCGTTCTGGGCGAAGCGGGTTGGGGGGGGGGGGGGAATTTGTCAATTTTTACTGACTAAAAACTACCCATGTTCCTTCATTTGCACTTTATGGTCCATGACCGTGGTATCTCTTGTAAACAACCCGCAACACTAATTAGTTGTGAAGAGCTTGTGGCTAAATAAAAACTTCCGTTCGGGTCGATCTTGAGGTCAAGCCGCACTTGTCTAGGCTGGTCTGTTGATGGGTGACCACCCATTTCATACCAAGTTTCCTTTGTGCCTCGCAAAGCATATTAAGCCGTCGGTCTCGGCTGTTATTTGTAGATCTTTGGTAGCCGTTACAGGAAGTCAGTGGCTCGAAAGTTTGACAACCAGTCTTACCAAGAAGTATCGTATTACCCAGTTGATAAATAGGTTGTGGAGGTGAGATAGGCAGCTGTTCCATGTAAAATACTGGTAGTTAGCTGAATCCGGTAAGACTGGAAGCCGACTCCAATAAAGTTGGGTAAAGACAGATGATGAGTTTTGGCATTAAGCTCTGTCAGTTACGGGACTCTTTCTTATTTATTTATAGTATTTTTTATTTTATTTTAACCTTAGCTCATTTCAAGTGACTAACTTTTTTTTCACAATCAGTGGGGAACGAAAATATTTTAAGATGATGATGAGATCTAGGTTTTTATATTGAAGATCCTTACTCTGTTTTGCTATAATGTCCCTTATTTCCGTTTCAATAAAGACTAGTTTACCTTCGATGCACCGTGGAGATACCCGATGCAGTTTATAATGTTTAATAGGCACAAGATTATTGTAATTTTATAGTTTGCGGAAAGAAATAACCATCCCTTCATTAATATTGCATTAAGTTAACCGTATAGTTCGGTACGGACCCCTTCGGGGGCTCGACATTCAAACCTCCGCTGGCTCAGAACTGGCCCCGAAAGGGGTCGAACATTTAAGTCATACGACCTCCTCATTATTTTTGTAAATATTTTACTTTCTGGATAAAAAATAATATGGTTGTGCATTCATTAAGATAGTAGAATAAAAATCTCATATGTAAACGTCATTAGAAGTTCTTTAATTATTGAGCAAGTTTCTTAATTAAGTCTTATAAAATCGAAATGCGTAAATTACGATCATAGCCATTTTGATGGCAGTGTAGGTCGACGCTAAAAATCATAAAAAAAATGGTTTTCGGACATATAAGCTCCACATTGTTGGGCCTGGTTAACGTGTCCTTTTATTACGTGCAGCAATCTTTCGTAATTGAACTTAAATTAGCAGTGGTAATGATACATTTTGAAATCTAAAGTCGAAGTTTCGCGCCAATCGTGCTTGTTTACATTTTTCATTCCACATTATATCACACGGACGCGAATAGATTCTATAACAAATGAGACAAATATCATTGCAAATATTATAAATAACATGAACATGCCCAGATCTTATCGTAATTTGCAATAATAGGACCATTAACACGTAATATTCATAACCACTACTAAATTCACTTTCGAAAATGACGTCCATTTCTTTTTTTTTTTATTTTGTGATGTGTAAATGCGATTATTTCAATCGATTATTTTCTTGTAAATCAATCAACTCGAATAATTAAATTAAGGAATATCAGAAATTGATAGATGAAAATAATAATAATTTTGTAATACGTGTAAAATACTATAAATATTGATAATAATATTTTTTACGCCACTAAAACCGCCTCAACAAACAGTAGAATCTGATCTATGGCTAAATTCGCGCCAATTTTATTTTCTGATAAAAAATCAAATAAGGAATGCGCTCGCTGTTCGAATTTATATTAAAATGTTTATTTGCTATTTTATTAATAATTTGGTTTTGTACCTACTATTTGAATGTGAATTATTGGAAATAGAAATAAATAAGGTTGACTAAAGAACGCCCTTATTATGATCTTGGTAGGCACAGTAAAAAAAATCAGCCAAGATAAATTATATTTGTTCGAAAAAATTGTTTGTAGTATGGTTGGATTAGTTATTTGGAAAGCGTTTTCATTCTTTCCTAAAACATGGCTCGTAGGCCAAAGTGTTCTTGGAGTGGAAGCCTTGGGGTAAAAATGGCCTAGAGGGAGACCACAATTGAGATGGAAAAAAAACCTCCAGGTACAAAATGGAACCATTTTTTGAACCTGGAGTTTTCTTGATGTCGTGTACCGGGGTTTTTTTTTGGGGTGGGAAATCATCAAATAACTTCCCCCGCTCTAGGCGAAGCGTGGGGGAGTGTCAGACTTTTACTGACTAATGTCCACCGATCGATGTTCCTTCTTTTACTCGGGGCCGCGGTATCTCTTTCGAACAACCCGCAATCCCGGCAGGTCCCTACCGGGGTTGCGGGTCTGACACTCCCCCCCGCTCCGCCCAGAGCGGGGGAAGTGAGGCGCCACGGCATCCTCACCTACCACCTGACGCAGATCCTCACCGGGCACGAAAGTTTCGGGACGTTCCTGCACATCATCGGGCGGGAGGAAACACCCAGGTTTCACCAATGTGACTATCGCCCGGAGGACACGTTGGAGCACACAGGCAGTCTGCTCTTTTGAGCGGAGCACCGCTCTGTCCCGGAGGAGATGGTGATGGTTGAAGGAGAGAACCTCAAACCAAGCCAGCCACCGCGGGAGACGCTACAGGGGTCGGGCGCCGCGAGACGACAACGACTTTTCGTTAAAAGTTTAACAGGAGCGGATATTTAATGATTTCCCATCCAAGTGGCGCAAGACCGATATAAATCCTCCTTAAAAAGAGAGATACACTATTTAAAAATACTTTTTAGGGTTCCGTACCTCATAATAAATAACAGAACCCAAATATCAAATCTGTGGTCCCTTGAAGCTGTGAAAAAAACAACCCTCCAAGTCTACGTAGAGAAAAGATATGACCGTTTATGTCGTCAGTTTGTACGGAACCCTTGGTGCGTGAGTCCGACTCGCATTTGGCCGGTCTATTTTTAATAGGCTGAAGGTCTCCTTAAACCTTTCTATTTTTTTTATCCAACCAATACTTTTAAGTGTCAATATTTTAGAGCCCCGATGTGTACTTGTGTACGGAGTCCCTGTATGTCTAAAACAAGGCTCTACTGCGGAGGCATGGCTTTCTAGGTGCGGTACGGTATGGTTGTGCCGGCTGGGCTGCCTGACTGGCTACCTACAGAATTAGCATGACCTACAAAATTGGCCGCCATTTTCATTTATCGTCATTCAAGAAAACAGCCAAAATCTTTTACCGCGAAACCGTTTTACAGCAAATGTACCTCAAATCTGGGCGCATAACAAAATAATAGGCATGACGACAGTATAAAAAAATCGCTGATTCAGTGATGACAGGGGAGAAGTCATATTAAAAAAAAAGTAAACACAGGTTTAGTTTTATTTAAAAATAACAGATTATTAAGATTTTCAATAAAATAAAACATTAAAATACTGCAATCGGCCATTTTGACTGAAACACCGATCACAGCGTATGACGTCACGGTTATATGATTTAAGGGACGTTGTTATAGAAACAATGTCATTTTTATTTAACTGTGACGTCATGCCGACGCCATGACACATGCGAGCTGTTTTCGGGCACTATTGAAAAATTATGAGAAAAATGGCTTCAAACTTTGTTAAACTTAAGTTTATTACCGAAATAAAGGCTTTTTTGTAAATAGTAAAAGTGTACCCACATTATGGAAGAGGATTTTAAAATCTTTCGTCACGCCTATTATAGCATAGTAAAAAAGCACGTGACAAAATGTCTTTCTTTTATAATAGATGTCATAGATATAACTATAATATCTATAGCAGAATATTATGCCACCTCCATAAGTAAATTCCTCAATGGTCCCAAAACTTTTTTTTAAAGTTTACTCTATTACGATTATCGATTAGGTTGAATGCAACTTTTTAATCGTAATGATGAAACTTAGTTTTACGGTCAGCACTAAGAAATGTCATATTGCAACACATTTTATAGTATTTTTTGTCGAGATTTGTATCGTGTTTTTTTATTAATTAATATGTAAAATGGCAAAAATAAGAATGCAGATGGAATGTCACTGTTTTTATTTTAGATTTCCGATGTTATTATCAAATGGTTATCTTGTGTATGTACATTATTTCCAGCGTTTTTAAAGTACCTAATTTTTGGAAGGGTGTAGTAATATGTATTTTACACACATTTTGCAAGAGATTGACGCCGTTTTATCGACCTTATGAGGTTTTTGGAAATATAAACCTCAAACTTATCGTTTGAAACAGCCGCTGTGATTTATTTTTAATAACAAAATTGAATGCTGTAAATTGAAGAAAATTCTTGAATTTCATGACAATTCTCGTCACCCCACCGATTCAGCTGATGTGTCATGTGTCAAAATCCTGTCGTGCAGAGTGGTTAATTATAGCTCACCTGTTGCACGTGTTTTTTTTTCTCTAAATTATTCTATTAACAAAAAGCATCCAAAGAGGTCAATATACTGCAATATCTTGTGAATTAGAGGTATTCTACTAAAAAGGAACAAAAGAATCCATGCACCATAGCAGAAACTCTTTTCATACTATTTATAAACTTTTAACTAAAACCTAACCGGACAGTAATCTACACTGGCCGCAAATAAAAATATTAAAAAGTTTAATGACAGCGCGGGGTGGCGGGAGCAAATAAATAAAAAAAAAACAGAAAAAGCATCATGGCGGACAATGGCAAGAGGCAGAGACAATGATAGTTGTACCAGACCGTGAATGTACGCTTTTGGCGCAGAACTGTGGCGTATTTTTTAAAATAACAAGAATATAAGGATCCCACGAAAAAGGTGCGCTCATTAAAATGTAGTTTTTCTTTTTTGGTAAAAAAAATGGAAAGAGAAATTGTTATTCTGAATAATTTACTCCGGAATTTTTAAAGGTCGTTGCAATGCTGTTTTGTAACATAATTATGTTGCCCTGGTTATTTCAAATAATTTACTAAAACGTTTTAATAACATTTGTTTCTTCTCTCGTTCTACTTCTGTATACTATATTATATTATATTATGTATACTATAATTTTATTTTATACATTGTCGTTTGTTGTTGAACGATTGCATTTTTTGTATTTTTTTATCAATCTTAATGACCTTATCTTGAACTGTAAAAGTTTCAGATGTGATAGGATGAAAATAGGTATAATCCATTGGTTGTCAGTGCTAATCCTTTATATAATGCATATAATAGATAATAATATGGATTGCGTTAAAAATCTTAAAATCGTCACAGGCGCAGTTAATATTGTGAATTGTCGCTTTGTATAATTCACATAATTAACCTTTTATAATTCTGCTTAATCTGTCATTTTGGACCCCCAGCTTTTAACTATTTATTTGGCAAATGACATAATACAGCATAAAGCTTGTAGTTCCTGAAGAGTTAGGCAAAATGTACAAGTTCACGCTCATTTTTTCAGTTATTCTTTAGTGCCTAAGTTCTACTACGTTGTAGTAATTAAAGCTCCAGCCCATTGTCATCGACCGGTACATAATTATCCAGATTTTGACCTGCTACTGAGGATTATTAACTATCACTGTCGATTATATTCTACTTTAGCGGCCATTTTAGACCCCTTGCTCTCATCAATATATTTAGAAAATGTAACACAACACTGCTTGTTGTTCCTGAAAAACGTCCAAAACATTCTTAAGCTCTTAAAGATATCCATAATATCTACCATAACATTGACGATATACCAAATTATCATTTTAACAAGCCGCACAAATACGTTTTCCATGAAGTTGGTAAACTTGCAACAGCTATTGCCATAAACGGAATGAATATCAAGAGAGATAACTTATACTACACAAAACCACAACTATAATCATTTTAAATTATGCACATATTCATACTTAATAAAGAATAATATCATTTTGTACTGGAACGTAGACTTAATGCAGGCACACAAGAATGCCGTAGCGTATTTCAATACATACGGCATCTGCCAACCATTTATATCAAACAACCAGTAAGTAAGACCTCTCGATATCTTCATGAGTCTGCTAAGAGACAGAGGTGATGGAGGTCAGAGGACACTGGTCTCTGGTATCTGGTCTTAAAAGTACTATTGTCAGGAGAGGAACTTATTGGTGATATTGGAAGATAACTCTCCTGGGCCTGTGTGTAATGATGAAAGGGTTTTTTATTATTTGTTGGTGGTAAGTTGAAGGATGGTAGCGTAAACAATTCATTAAGATGTGACTGTTGGGAATTTATGGTTGCCTAGTACTTTTGTGGATATTGATGGTCGTTTTATGAGAAACTGGCTTTTGCCCGCGGCTTCGCTCGCGTTAAATTCGGGGTAACACAGTTCCTCTTTTCTGATTTGCATGTACCTGCTATCTGTAGTTTTTGCCCTTGCGCCTTATTTATTTTAATAGCAAAGCTAAGTTTTCCCTTTTCTTCCCTTTCTCCCTCATTTCTCAATTTAAAAAAAATTGCCTATGTCCGTCTCCAGGGTCCCAACTATATCTCAAAATCGGTTCAGCCATTTAGACGTGAAGACGTAACAAACAAACAAACTCACTTTCGCTTTTATAATATCAGTAAGGATTAGTTTCGATTTCGAAGACTGTGTCACGGCTTTTGACATTATAAATGAATGTTGCTAGGAAATTAAAACAATTCGTTCAACCTTTTTTCGAAATTCAATTTTTAATCTAAGAAAAAGATGAGACTAATAATGCGACTAAAATGAGTATTGTATCAAATCAATTTAAAAAATTGGCTTTTACCGTCTGCTAAATCGACTCCACACCGAAAAAAGAATTCTAATTGACTGCAATTCAAATCTAATCGACACATTTAGTCAAGAAGGAAAAAGTCACTCGAACTAATTCAAATATTTCACATATAGTATAGTGATGTGAAAATGAAAGTTAAAAAAAGAACAGTTCCAAATACCACTTTCACTTGTTCCAGTACAATAGCTGTCAAAACAATAGTTGATGGACCGGATTGTTTGACTTAATAACACCTTTTGACAGTTATGGTACTTGAAATACGTACAGTAATCAAGTTTGGGTGATGTTGCCGCCCCAAGAGCTTTGCAACGATTAACAATGGTTTAAGAAACCTCATTCTGTTTAGTTTTGATCAATAACGTAATTATGGACGTTGTTGAGTCGTCAAGATGATAATTTAAGGAAATTTTTGGTATAATATTCTTTTTGCGGTTTTGCTTCAACGCGAATTCTACTAAAATTGACGTTAGAGACTCTTGATGAGCAAACAAAAGTGGATGTGTGGTTAACCTAAATTCATTTTTATGTAGGTCTAGCATCACTTTTGTTTATTTGTAAAGATAATTTAAGAGTGATAGATATAAATGTTGATGGATGGAGAGGGAGAGGAAGGCCAATGAAAAATTGGATGAATTGTGTAAGGGAAGATATAAAGGAGAATGGAGTAAATGATGCCATGACATCTGATAGGGGAGAATGCAAGAAGAAACCAACCAAACGCCGACCAAAATATAATGGGACAGGGGCAGGAAAATTATGATAATGAAGCTTGCCATTATATCATTGATACGTATTTTGCAGTGGAAACTCACAGGTGAACCTCATTCTCTTCTCGTGTCGTCAAGCAGGTTTACTAGGCCCAAATCCGTCGAGGCTTCTAATAAAGTCCATATTTACAACAATCTAATACCCAAACCTTGTTCTATTCTTCTTATTACCATACGGAGTTAAACTATCTATCAATAAAGCGTGATTTATGACTCTTAAATACAACAACGCACTTAACATCGGTGATGGATGACTCGTTCGTCCACTAACACTATTAAATTACACTGACCGGCCCGATTGACCCCGCTCAGTGTTAAACAGTTCATTTTGAGAAAGTGATCTATTGGTATATTGCACGTCGAGTATTGTGCGGAGTACGCAAGTAAAAATAACTGTTATAAATCTTGGTGGCGTTTTGGAATCCTTGGTTGAAAAAAAAAACAGTTTTAGTTTACCTTTTGCTAGACGGTTTTTTGAACTAGTGATCTTCTTTTTGTTTAATGTTCGTCCAGAAATATAAGTATGGTCTTGATGCAGAAAGTCTGATGCACCAAATGAAGTAGTTTAAAAGTATTTTTCTATATACGTGTTGTTTTAAAAAACCGGCCACGAGAGAGTCAGACTCACGCAACCAGGGTTCCGTACAAACTTGCGACATAAACGGTCATATCTTTTAACTGCGTAGACTTATAACAGATATAAATCGATTTATATGTTTTTTTTTTCGGGTGGGTCGGGGCATGTCAGACTTGTACTGACTAAAACCCACCCATGTTCCTTCTATTGCCCTTTACGTTCCGGAGCCGCGGTATCTCTTTCGAACAACCCGCAACATTTATATGGTTTTAATTAAGATTTATAGAGATAAAGAAAACAAAGAATAAACAAATTGATCCAATAAGGGTTCTATTTTTTCCTTTTGAGGTACATAACCCTAATCATTGCCTATTCCCAAGAGGTTAGGCAGAAATCACAAAACGGTGCAATCTTTGTATACTCCTTGTCCCTCGTGCACGTTGATACATCTGGTTTGGAATATCTCCAATAAGGTAATGTCTATACGGGAAGAAAAATGTCTATACGTATGTGTTTGATCTTAGTAATCTCACAGTACACATTACTAACTAAAGGCAAAGGAAAAAGGAAACCACGATTTGCGTTTCTGAAATCCCAACATGCAATGCAAGCTTTTATGAAGAAGTTATATTGTAAAAAAGGTCTTTGACCCCAAAATGCCTCATCTTATTACAAACATTATATCATTAATATGAGCCCATCATCAAAATTAGTAAAGGTTTCAATCAGTTAACCAGTTTTGAATGTAAAAGAACTCGTTGAGGTATTTCAAAAAAGGAACCGGTAAATTCAATACACCGGTATATTTCAATGTTGCTATAGTATTGGGGAAATAATTTTATGCATCATTTTATTAATATTAAACCGTCCATGTATGGAAGAATGAAGTGCATATCTTTTATTTATGATAATTTTTTGAGCTTTTGTTTTTAAGGAAACGACGTTGGTTTAATCACGAATCATCAACGAATTAAAAAAAGAATGACTACACGGTTAGCTCAATGGCTAAGCTAATTTCAAATTTAAAATCATTTTAATTTCTGGCTGACTAACTTAATGTATTCTTTTATTAAAGCAGTACCTGAATTAAATGAATTTTATTTTTATTTAAGCGTTTTCCTGCTGCGCTATGTGCCGCTGGTTCGATCCCTGCAGGGAACAAATATTTGTATTACCTACAAATAGTATTTCCAGATCTGGTTGTTTGTGTATGTGAGTTTAAATGTTTGTAAACGCTCACACGATACAGGAGCAATTTCTCGTGTTAGAAAACGTTTAAAAAATTATTGGGATCCAGAATTGAATAAAATTGGGACTGGCCATTTTATTGATGTTACTACGCCATTCCCAGATATTGGTCTCGAACAGGACCATTTGTAATTCGTTTTATTATGCTATTGTATTGGACTGCCTCGTTGGTCTGGTGCTCAGAAGCGCGACT
Organism: Ochropleura plecta; assembly: GCA_905475445.1. Lineage (NCBI taxonomy): Eukaryota > Metazoa > Arthropoda > Insecta > Lepidoptera > Noctuidae > Ochropleura > Ochropleura plecta. Next base: position 3,781,883 of record FR997738.1, on the reverse strand, counting down.
TCTGAGCAAGAGGTCCTAATGTCGATTCCCAGGTCAGTCAAATTTATCATTTAGGGTTGAAACACTAAGTCTCTTCAAACGTCTGTATTGATTGGCCTTGATTTTCACTTAATCAAATAAAAATACAAAGAGACTTTAATACATTTCATTAACCAAAAATGATAAAATTCACAATACATTAGCAGCCAGTAATCAGCACAACATTTTCTTTAACAACACAATAGAAAAATAAATAAATATTTCTCTAAAATACAATGTGCAAATTTAAAAATAAGACGTTAGTATTCAGCACATGCAAAAGTTTGACAGCTGATTCACTGACGTGTATCATTAGGTACTTATCAAGCTAAATGAGTACCTGTCAGTTCTCATGTCAAAAACATGAGTTTATTTAGTACTTTCTTTTTTAAAAGCACTCATAATTCGCTTTCAAATTAGCTGTATTCTTCTTTTTTGGGCTTGTTGTAGACTGGCGACTGCATCTTTAATCTGTGCTATTAATTTTAACATTTGTTTTTAAACCTTGCTCCACACTATGAATTTCTCAAGGAACGTAGGTGCGTTTACAAACATTTAAACTCAAATACACAAACAGCCAGACCCGAAAAAACTACCTATAGGTCATACAAATATTTGGTCCGCGTGGGGATCAAACCCGCGACATGCAGCACAGCAGTCGATCGGTCAGCCACTGCATCAACCGTACAGTAAAGTTATAATGTATAACACTGATTTTAAGAAGAAAAGTTAATTAAGAATAAAATAATTCAGTTACACGTTACGTTACAAATTTAAATGAGCATTTAAAAAATGAGACGAAACTAAATGAAGCAGAAACATTTGAAAAAGATTTAACACTTTTCATTTAATTCAACCGGCATGGGAATGAAGTGTACAAAGAACACCAAATTTCTATTTTTACTGCTTACCTCAAAATAATAAGCATTTATTCATTTTAAAACTAGTATAAACGACAAAACTACAAAAATCGCATCAAACATTTTTTCATCGACTTTTTCTCCAACGGAATTCGTCGCAAAAAAATACGTTATTAATTTAATCGATCTTGTGGAGCAATCTTTATTGAAGATCCGTACAGTCAAGTCATTATAGAACAAAAAATGGCTCTTTGTGTGCGTTCCATTCAAGTCGTCTATTGGCAAAAAGTAGATGGTACTTGACACTTTTCGAACATCGTCGAGAATTTAGACTTATCGGTCACTCTACAATTTGGGTAATGTGGTCGTTGATTGAATGACAATACTTTGATTTTGCACACAATGATTTGATAAAGCGATGATTTGCAAAAAGTTGAAAGCATGCAAATTCGGGTACGACGAAAGTTGATTTTTGTTCATTCATTTTTGCAGACATTGCTCAGACGGTTTTTATGAATTCCCGTTACGAATAAATACATTGAAAGCTTAAACACGTTTGATTTTTTTCTTTATCGTTTCTTAAGTGCTTTATCTCGTCTCAGAGTTCTCCTGGATTCAAGGACTTTCCATCAGATATTTCTCAACAGCAGCCACGGATTGCGACCAGCTACCCTACCATGACGTCTTAAAGCAGAACTTATTCCACTGAGGGAAAGAGACAGAGCTATACAGGTTGTCTAGCACCATCTCTTTCCCTCAGTGGAAAAAGTTCTGCTTTAAGACGTCATGGTAGGGTAGCAGTTCTGGCAATAAGCTCACCACCTACCTCATGGGACTCAAATATAACTGACAAAATGGGAGTGCTCTATGAAGTACACATCTGCCTATCGCCTCGTGAATCACAGGCGTGATGTTATGTATGCTTATGTCCTACGTAATAACGGGCGAGCCTACTTCTATCAACCGGGCTCAATTCCATGATTCCGTGGCTGATATAAAAAAAATAAACAAATTAAAGACGACAAGGTTGGCGCAGTGGCTGAGCAATCGACTGCTACGCTGCGTGTCGCCGGTTCTATCCCCACACGGAACAAATATTTGTATTACCGATAGGTAGTTGTTTCGGGTCTGACTGTTGGTGTATGTCAGTTTAAATGTTTGTAAACGCAACTACGATACAGGAGAAATTCCAAGAGTGGGGCACGTTTTTTATTTTTTTTTAAAAGATAAAGTTAACAAAATTAAAGAGTAACCATGAGGTTTCTTGCCGGTTCTTCTCTATAGAAAACGACCAACCCGAACCGTGCACCTTTTCTTGACGTTTAACGTAAGTACCCATGTAGGCCTTTGTGAAATAAAAATATTTTGATTTTGGTTTTTTGAAGCATTCCCAAAGTAGTTCGAATCTCTCACATTCATGATATTCGTACCTCTTTTTTACGCCTTGAAGAGCGTAGCGATTATTACACCATGATTTGTAACTAACAATTAGCAAGTTATATTCCAAAAACCGAACAAGTGCGAGTCGGATTAGCGCACCGAGGGTTCCGTACAAACTTGCAACATAAACGGCTATATCTTTTGACCGTGTAGATTTAAAGATATGATTCCACAACTCTAAGAAACGATTCAAGTCGATACCTTTTTTTTGAGGATGAGAAATCATCAAATAACTTCCCGCGCTCTGGGCAAAGCGGGGAGGAGTATCAGACTTGTAATGACTAAAACCCACTCATGTTCATTCTTTTGCCCTTTATGTTCCGGGGCCGCGGTATCTCTTTCGAACGACCCGCAATCCCGGCAAGAACTATTGAGTTCTTGCCGGGATTGCGGGTCGTTGCGACCTTCACGCGTTCCAGAGATAAATGGCCTTAACAGACATACAAACAGTCAGACAACAAAGTGATCCAATAAGGGTTCCGTTTTTTCATTTTCAGGTACAGAATCCCAAAAACTAAACCACTGTCCATTACCCTAATGACGTAGACAGCTACAGTTTATAAATCTAAGGTTAGCTTAACGGTCAAAATTCAGTTAACCGTAGTGCCGTTGCCTCGGTTAACCGTTAACCATTATTAACAAGATAGTTTAGCCGTAAGATTGAGGAATAATTGTAATTAATTCACCTATTGTGGAGCTAACGACTGCTTGTAATTTATGTGGCTCTGGTACAATTAGTATTACGTGGTTCCGCTCGTGTACGTCTAAACTCGTTCCTTTCTTTCTTTCTGATTTTGTGTTTTATTTTTTTACTAGCTTTTGCCCGCGGCTTCGCTCGCGTTAAATTCGGGGTAACACAGTTCCCCTTGCGCCTAATTGATTTGTAATAGCAACGCTAAGTTTTCCCTTTTTTCCCTCTTTCTCCCTCACATCCCACTTTAAAAAAAAAATTGCCTATGTCCGTCTCCTGGTTCCCAACTATCTCTGTCACCACAATTCATCAAAATCGGTTTAGCCATTAAAGCGTGAAGAGGTAACAAACAAACAATCAAACTCACTGTCGCTTTTATAATATTAGTAAGGATTCCTTCGTTAGTCTCATGGTTATCACACGTGCAAAAATCCAGACTCTACTGGGGAAGTCCAAACGGAAAATCTAAAATCACTTTTCCCGCCCTTTTTTTTGGCGATGTGCCCATGTTCTTTCTTTTGCCTTTTATGTTCCGGGGCCGCGGTATCTCTTTCGAACAACTCGCAACCCCGGCAGGCAGTGGCCCTGGCAGGCCCCTCTGCTTTGTTAACATCTTTTTGACGCGTGCATGGAACACGAACGCGCCGTCAATACGGTCTGTCGTCACTAAACGGACAGACTACACATAGTAGCTTAACATTTTATGTTAGGTACATAAATTCTTATTACCCCTGTCGAAGCAGTTTTCTGTCAACCATTTATGCAATTTGTTTCTGAAATATTACTACGTACTACTAATTCGAGTGATTCCGTTTGTTTTAGACAACATCATCGACTTCAGGTCAAACGCAAGCCTATCTTAATATATAAAAATAGGTTTGTTCTAACATTTATTTAACTCGAAAACGGCTGGAGCGGTTATCATTGTTACTTTTTTTATTTGTCTGTGACAAATCAAAAAATGCCGAATAGCAGAATAACTATAAGAACATTCGAAAAAAGGGTAGATAGGTAGAATAGTAAAAGATGCATTGCAACGCAGTTTAGAATTTAAAAAAAAAACAAAGAGAATTACTCTAGAACTTCACTTCACTCAAGGATCTCCAATCATTTTAAATCCTGTAATTTACCAAGTACTAAGTGCAATGCTTTCTCCCTCGGGTAAACCACAGACAGTATTACATCCATATTACCCGTATCCTCAATCCCACGACCACACGGACTCATCATTATGTCGTAATACCATTTTAATGGGCGCCATCTTGTGAACTAGGTCATCATATTGTACGGTAATTTAAAAATCTTTTACTCGTTAAATCTTTACGTGTCCTGAGAACGGTGGCGCTATCTATTTTTGGTTTTGGTTTGAAGTAATTTGATTAAGCATGAAGATTTTTAAAATCTGATTGTCTTAGTAAACATCAGTTTACAAATGATGATTAGATCTATAAAGAACGAGAGTGTAGATAAAGCATTTTTTATTCAGAGGGACCTGCCAGGTTCACAGCCTGCCGGGGTTGCGGGTTCTTCGAAAGAGGTAGCGGGGCCCCGGAACATAAAGGGCAAGAGAAGGAACATGGAGAACAAGACGGTGGATTTTAGTCAGTTAAAGTCTGGCATTCCCACCTGCTCCGCCCAGAACGGGGCCAGCGGTTTCACCCGAACGATGTAGAAACACGAGCACGTTAAGAGCGTCCAGAGTAAAAGCAAAAACAAGAGTTTAACAGATGAATAGATATTAAATCCACTATTTATCAGTTGTCTCCCGTTTCGAAATGGAAAATAACAGAATTAATATTGCAGAATTTCACAATAATGTGATAATGAGATCGCAAATTACAAAACGTAAAAAATATTTGACCTCCTTCCATTGTGACACAAGACTTGAAAGGATATTCACAAAGAAATTCAATATGATTCACAAGTTCGCTGATCACAAATATCCTCTGCATTGTGCTTGCTGGTTCATACAGTATTGCAGAAACATCCGACCATGTCATTATTATTAACATTTAAAACGGGATATTTATTTTTATAGATATTTATACCCTCTTCCTTATTCGTTATTAAACTGCACTAAATTAAAATGGGACCACATGGGAAGCACCAGCTTTTAATTTTAAAAAAAACGCAATTGGGATTATAAATCTCAGAGTAATCGCTGTACATACACCGAAAAAAAACATACCAGCTGAATTGAGAACTTCCTCCTTCTTGAAGTCGGTTAAAAAAAAACGAATAAAGAAGAGGGTAGATCGTTTTTGTGCTCATAAAAACCCACCCGCAATAACTTCAGTTCATCCGTGATCATGGCGTTTACAACATTGCCGAAATAATGGAAACTTGAAACAAATAACAAAAGTGTGTCAAATGTTAGTGACCATGTCAGTTTAAAGACTTATATCCGACTACATCATTTGCATCTGTAGTTGCTGGTCAATTTTCTTTTGGAAAAAAAAAATCTTCCCAGTTACATTTGGTTGAGGACTTTGTCACGTTAATTTCTTTACAATTATAGACATACTAGCTTTTGCCCGCGGCTTCGCTCGCGTTAAATTCGGGGTAACACAGTTCCCCTTGCACCTTATTGATTTGTAATAGCAACGCTAAGTTTTCCCTTTTCTTCCCTCTTTCTCCCTCATATCCCACTTTTTTTAAAAAAAAGTTAGCCTATGTCCGTCTCCTGGTTCCCAACTATCTCTGTACCAAAATTCATCAAAATCGGTTTAGCCATTAAAGCGTGAAGAGGTAACAAACAAACAAATAAACTCACTTTCGCTTTTATAATATTAGTAAGGAAATAAGGATTATCACTAGTGCGTTTTGCCGTTGACGTTTCAAATACTTTGACAAGGTTCTAAGTGTGATTAAGGTTTTCGTTCAACACCACCACGCTCAGCCTTTTAAACTGCAATTAGGTTGTTCAAATAACTTTAATACCTTTTTAAAGGATATTTTGAAAGACCAATAATGCGGTAATTTCACTCGTCTGGGTCATCGTCGTTCGCCCACTTTTGTTTTTTTGTGCATATCATACTTAATGTTTATGACTTTTTCCTTTATTATTCTGAGTGTCTTAGAAGTTCCTTTGCTGAATATAGAAGATGGTTGGTTCATATATTATTGCGAATATGACATCTGTTCCAACACTTAAGTTTCGTCTCTTTATTTTAAAATAAGAATGGTTTTGGGCTTCAGACATCCAAGCTTTATCAAGCTCATTTATGACACTATCACCATTGGATTTGTTGGTTTCGGTTATTTGAAAATTTTCCATTATTCTGTTGCTGCATTCCATTACCATTTGTCGTTATGTCTATCTATCTTTCTACTTTAAGCTATCCAGCCTATCATAGTTCTCTCTCGCAGTTTTAAATCACCCAATTTTTTGTTTCGTTCTTTTTAATTTCCCATTTCCAGATCATTTTTAGTAAACTTTTTCTAATAGACTACAGACTTTTGTAAAAAGATTATTCGCAAACGAACCGATACTAATCGCAACAAATTTGACACACTTCCAAGCTGCTGTATCGATGTAAGTAAAAGCAGGTTCCAAAATTGAATTACTCAAAAAATTTATGACCGTTAAACAAATCTTATTTAATATATTTCTGAAATGATGGTAAACTTCTTTGGACGTCGCGATTTTTTTGTCTATGATGCGTTTCTTTTGTGGTTTGTATAGAAATGGAGATAGTGTGGTCTCTGCAATTTGGTATTTGTTCTTAATGCGCAAAGAAAATATGTCAATTGCCGTCATTATTTGGTGCTATCCTCAAAAACCAAATCCATGTTTGTTGAGGTCGCAGTTTAAGCCAATCGTGCAAGTGTTGATCGTCTTAAAATTACAAGTTTAGGTAAATTTAGTGCCAGTATATGCTATTGATCCAACCCGCATTTTTGCATTGAATTCAAGCGATCAATGTAACTTTAGCATGTTGAATGTGCCCGCACAATTTGCGAAAACTGAAGTGCATTTGGACGAGCACGTGTAGTATAGGGTTCCAGTTAAAATGTGAATAAAAATCAGTACAAATTTTGCTTGGAAAGAAACACCATTATTTTTTTTGTTTAGGTTCTCTCTTACTGCGTCACCTCAATTAGACTTCTGTTTATTAAATGTTAATGTGTCTTATTTATGTTGCGTATATAGAACAAACTAGGTAATTTAATAACTTTCTTCTCAATGGAACTGACATCGTAGTCATAAAAAAACCTTGAATAACGACGACACATTTATGATACACGCTGTGCTATGCATGTTAGAGCCGATGTTTGAGGGTGTGTCCGTGTCTTTAACATAATCACCATAGAACTAATCGTAAACCATAGGCAATTACGAAGCTTGCGAAATTGTGCAAAAACCGTTCTAAACGTATGTCCGGCGTACTAGGCTAGCATGAACCGCGTGAAAGTCTTCCAAGGTATTGTGCGAAGAACTACTTTCGTTGCACTCTTCCGGGTCACGGGTCACGTGGACTCAAGGTTGATCGGTCACTGCAGTGACCTGTTTGATTTTATGATAACCTAGTACACTGTGCTGCACGATTGGAGTTTTTGAAATTAATTCGTGTGTGCATTATCTTCTCGCCTTAATATTTGGACAAGTTTGTTTCATGGTATTTATTTATTTTGTCTTTGGACTTGAACGTTATTTTCCACACAAGACCTAAAAAATTGTGTTTCATTCAACACCGCATTTAAAACTGACCACTATAAAATCCAACTTCAGACTGTAACCCACTATTGACCCAAACAGAATTAGGTGAATCAACTCACGTGTAGGTTTTTATCTGTTCAAAGCCAATGTCAAGGTCTTTGTGCCGTTAGCGAGGAAATATTACGGCATAACCGTCGGTGACCTCGAATCGTATAGTGTAAACTATCGTAGGTTGTTGACTTACAACGTGATTATTAGTGTCATCGTTTCTCTTTGATTCCTGATGAATGATGATTAGATGATTGTTATTGAACTGTTAATTTTATGCAAAGTATTTTATCGGTGAATATTTAGAAGCTTTGGCCTCTAGTTATGTGTTTCTTCAGTTTGTGTCTGTTTGTGTGAAAGAAAAAAAAGTAACGCAATTGCAATAAAATTCTTAACTTTGTAGTTTTTTGAATCAGGAGATTTCTAAAAGTGTGTTGTCTGTTGTTATTCTTTTGTACCAGCTACATTTGATTCATTATTGACTTTGTATCTTTAAAAGTGTTATTTTGTAGTTTCGTAATTTCGTGTTGTATTTTTTTGTTTATGTTTTCATGCCTTCGTCTTTATTACTGTGCCAAGCTGTTGCTTATTTTATATCTTCCAAACTTCTATACTTTTCTAAGTTCTGACCCAGTGAAGAAGACCAAAGAATATACATCTGCACATACATAACTCCCTAGTAGCATTGATCCCGCTAGCCACGTAGTACAACAATCTATTATTATCAGAGATGAAAGTTTAAACGCTTTATGTTTCTGCGGTCCTGGTATAAACAAGCATAATGTAGGTCAGTGAAAATACAATTAACATGGAACAATAGTTAAATGTTAAGTGTGCAATTAACTTTAATAAGATGTTGAAGAAACCGTTGAATTATTGAATTTAACGTTTCGTTGTTAACATACAGATTATTTTGCCATAGTTTGACCTTTTGGACGCAAATATAATAGGGCAGGCGTTAATGCAGTATTGTTGAAGTACATTTGTATACATTTTGAAACTGGTGAGGAAACTTTGTCATTGTCTTTGCGTCCGAAGTGGAATTCAGGCATGATCCGTTAGTTGAGGGCGTTATAGAGCCGAGAACAGCAGGGAGTAAATTCTCACTTGTACGATGTTTTTCAATACACTAATGGAGAAATTAAATAACAAAATATAAATAAATAATAGAATTCTGATATGCTTCAATTTGTTTTCTTCCCCTGCTTTGTTTTCTCACCGCTAAACAGCCTAACATTAAAAATAAGAAATTCAATTTCTTCTTGTGAAAAAAAATATTTATAAATATTCACATATAATACCACAAGAGCTTCAAAATTATCGGGTATTTTCCGATAGGTTCGTTGCAAACAAATGAAGGAGTCAAGTTTTTCTTTTCAGGTTAAAAAATCACGAGCGCGAAGCGCGAGTGATTTTTCCTGAAAAACTTGACGATTTTATTTGTTTGCAGGGAACCTATCGGGAAATGCCAGATAATTTTGAAGCTCGTGTGGTATTCGGGGGATTATTTTTCCGTCCCAAATGTCGGCCAATAGAATTGCACCATGTTTTGTTTTTTATGCATAACAACGACCAGAGAAAATTTTCAAAAAAATTTCAGTATAATACCATGTAGGTTGTACCACGTGACGTCGAATGGTGCAATTCTATTGGTCGATATTTGGGTCGGAAAAATAATCAAGTTAATTCGTCATATTCCGTTGATAAATATAATTTCTATTTTTATTAATTATTACAATTAAAAAAAAAAAAATCTTGGGACAACTCACACACGGCTATCTGATCCCAAGCTAAGCAGAGCTTGTGTTATGGTAACCAGACAACTGATATACATACTTATATAATTTATAAATACATACATATTATAGATAAATCACACCCAGACACAGAACAAACAAACATGCTCATCACACAAAGTTTGAAGTTTTTACATGAAGGCTTTAAAAATATGCGTCTCCTTGCTCTAAAAGTAAAACTCACCGCCGTCTATGGGGACTTGAGCAGTTGTTTATTATCTGTGGTAAAATCAGATAAAAATAAAGCTCTCGTTACGATAAATTAAAAAATTAAAAAATAAATTAAAATTGTGTGTGAAATACAATGCATTTTGAACCTGGCCACCATGGCCCGATGACTTGGCTTAATATGCTGTCGAGAAATATCCTTCAGGCAAGCTGGTAAGTGACTTCTATAGATCGCAGCTTTTGTCTGATTTTCATTTTATGACCAGTAAAGATAAATCAAAGATTCACTCACACATCACTACATACTATAAAACAAATCGCTTTCCGCCTTCTTTCTACCCCAAATGTATGCTGAGATCGTTAAAACTACGCAACGGATTATGATGCGGTTTTTTTAAAGATAAAGTGATACAAGATGAAGGTTTCTATGTATTACTAGCTTTTGCCCGCGGCTTCGCTCGCGTTAAATTCGGGGTAACACAGTTCCCCTTGCGCCTTATTGATTTAAAATAGCAACGCTAAGTTTTCCCTTTTCTTCCCTCTGTCTCCCTCACATACCACTTTAAAAAAAAATAGCCTATGTCCGTCTCCTGGTTCCCAACTATCTCTGTACCAAAAGCGGTGTAGCCATTAAAGCGTGAAGAGGTAACAAACAAACAAACAAACTCACTTTCGCTTTTATAATATTAGTAAGGATATTAGTATCTACATTGCACCCGGGAAACGGCGCACCGAGCGTTCCGTACAAACTTGCGACTTAAAACATATCTTTTGACTGCGTAGATTTAGAGGGTTGATTTTTTCACAGCGTTAAGAGACCACATAGCTGAGTATTTTGTTTTAATTTCAACTCCATACCTCCATGCGCTCGTTCCTTTTTTTCTTTTTACACCGCCCAGTGGTGGGCGACCGTTATAAATGTACGTCATCATCATTTTCCTGCCTTTGTCCCATTCTATTTGGGGTCGGCGTAACACGTTTTTTTCTTCTATTCTCCCCTATCAGCCGTCACGGCATCATTTACTCCTTTCTCCTTCATATCATTCCTTACACAATCCATCCATCTTTTGTTTGGCCTTCCTCTCGCTCTCCGTCCTTCAACATTCAGATCCAAATGTGATGTGTCTAAATGTCTATGGGTCAATCTAACTTCTACTTTACTTTTTTTACTCAGTTTGATATTTTTCGTGTAAATTTATGTATCATGTCTTTTGTTGCATCAAATAAATCATTTATCTATCTATTTTTTGAGGTCCGGAACCCTAAAATATCACCTTCATACCAGGTTTGACCGTAATTCCAAAATTCCAGTTTTTAATCTCGGACATTCGAAATATAAAATGTTGGGCGATCGGCGAATTCTCAAAGGAATGTTTCTCAGAGAACGGTTTAAGTTTGGATTAAATGCATGACCGACCGACTGACATACTGGCGAGTTGCAGGGCTACACAATTGAGAGATTTTCGAAAAAAAGGAGCACTTTTTTATTGGTTGGGTCAATTACTGAGAGATAGTTGACATCAATTGATTAGCATAATGAGTTATTGATAATGCAATAGTTTCCGATAGTAATCAAAATATTTTTATTTCACATATGTATTTATTTTATTTGTGTTTCACATATGGACACATAAAAAACGTCGAGAAAAGATGCACGGTTCGGGTTGATTGTTTCCTATGGAGAAGAACCGCTGCTCCACACTAGGAATTTCTCCTGTTTCGTGGGTGCGTTTACAAACATTTAAACTCACATACACAAACAACCAGACCCGAAACAACTATCTGAAGGCCATACAAATATTTGTTCCGTACGGGAATCGAACCCGCGACACGCAGCGCAGCAGTCGATTTCTCAGCCACTGCGCCAACCGTGCCATTAATTTCTACCTCTACCTTCTTTTTCATCATAGGTCTTACAAGAAGTAGTTAATCTTTTAGCCATCACGTTAACCAAGACATCAACGTTTCTGCTTTTTACTTTTGCCATATACTCCACAAAATAATTATCAATTGAATACTACAAAAGCAACGGCAGCCAACCCTAACAGTACCGTTGACAACGAGATTAATACCAGCATTCCGAGTAGTAACTGCGGTTGTGGCGGAACTATCGAACAATATATATATATATATCTATATCTTGGGACAACTCACACACGGCTATCTGATCCCAAGCTAAGCAGAGCTTGTGTTATGGTAACCAGACAACTGATATACATACTTATATAATTTATAAATACATACATATTATAGATAAATCACACCCAGACACAGAACAAACAATCATGCGTATCACACAAAGTTTGTCCTGGGTGGGAATCGAACCCACGACCTCCGGCTCAGCAGTCAGGGCCACTGACCACTAGACCAACAGGCCCGTCTAACAATATGCATTGTGGTGCCTGGTAACTTACATGTACGGGAAATATTAGACATTGTCTGGTTTCTCTTGTGTTTTGTTAGCTGTCCTTATGTTTGTAGGAGTTTTAAGAGCTTTATTGACAAAAGCCAAGTTAATTTTTGTAGCTTTATCACTTGCAAATGGTGATTTTAAAAGCTATTACGTTGGACCAAAAGGGAAGCCTATTTTTTTCCTTTAATCCCGATTTCAGTATCGATTGAATCTCAATTAACTCAAGGTATACGGTATACGTAGTTCCGGGGTTGCGGGTTGTTAGAAAGAGATACCGCGGCCCCGGAACGTAAAGGGCAATAGAAGGAACATGGGTGGTTTTTAGTCAGTACAAGTCTGACACTCCCCCCCGCTCCGAAGTTCATTGATGATTTACCACCCAAAAAAAAAAAGTATACGTAGTCCACATTGAACCTCTCTCGAGTTGCAACCTTGCCTAAGCCAGCCTGACCTAGCTTCCTTTTAAAACCATCGGTACATATAGGTAGGAGCCTAGGTCTTAATCTAAACCATATCGCCAAAAATATCAAATGATGTTTTGTCACTAAAGCTTATTCCGTAGATATGACTAAATCATAAAACAATTTATCCGTCATTAATTCCATTTCGATCAAACTATTCAAAAGCTTTACAAGAAAACGTAGTCGTTAAACATTTCCCGGCTATCCAAAAGACTCTCGCTTTTGACCTCCCTCCATAAAATGGTTATATTGAAAACAAAACACCATGATTATGCCTTTAAAAGCTACGTTTACAGAATCTAATACATCTTCTCAGCAAAATGGGGAAAGTCCACAGATGTATTGAGTGGATAACTATAAAGCAAGACATGGTAAATGGCATTTAATACAAGGTCACAGTCGTGAGACGTCGCGAGGGAAGGGCCATTCAAAAGTACTAGAAAGTTAGCAACCGCTGGAGATTTGTAAGGCGTTCTGCACAGTAATTGTTTTGCGTTTGTTTACTGATAGAAATAAATGCTAATGGCCGATCTTAAGATGAAGGTACAAAGACAATGATTATTGGGCTTTGGGATTTGTAAAACAAAGGTTGTGGAGTGCCCCCGTTTCTTCTTTTGCCCTTTGTGTTCCGAGGCTGCGGTATCTCTTTCAAACAACCCGCAACCCCGGTAGGCAGTGGCCCTGGCAGGCCCATCTGCTTTGCTGACATCTCTTTGAGGCGCGGGTGGAACATACACGCACCTTCGAAACGGCATGTCGTCAAAACAAGTCTGTCAATATAAAATTTGTATTCAAAATGCAAATTTTCATACATAACATTGTAGAAATATAGTAACACAGTAATACCATTCATTTAACAGATTTTGACGGATGTAGATTAACACGATTCATTCTTGCAAACGCTATGCGTAAATCTAATGGCTGTAAAGTGCCCTCTAGTGCTTTCGAACATTGTGTTACCTACACTTCAACGTGTAGAAAATGGTAAATACCATGTTATTAAGTAGAAGCCTGCTATTTGAACAACAATCTTATTATTAAGTGTTTGTACTGACTATTAAATACATAATAACTTTCTTCGTATTGACACAATAGAAGATTATGGTGTATAAAGAACATTTCACCATAATTTTAGTCCCCATGGGAACATTGAACAAAAGGGAGAAGTAATATACATATAGTAGGCACAACAAGGCTGCGATCTACGATCTTGATAATTAAAGCCGGATCGATGTTAGGGTTAAGCCGCGCTTATTTAGGTTGGTCCAAGAATGGGTGACCACCCATTGCATACCGCTCTACCTTCAGTTAATTCCTTCGTAACTACTACTTTATACGTCTTGTAGTCTCAACCGTAACTACTATACGTCCTGGGTTTTGGATTCCACGTTGGCTTAAGAATATTTGGTTTTTTTTCTACAACAGTCTGCAGTCTAATTTGTATCTGACCGGCAATAGCCTTGCCTCTATTAACTTGAACATAACTTAAAAAGTGGGTGGGTAGAAATATGTAGTATTATATTATCTCTGCTGATCTACTCTAGATCTACTTGGTGGATTATGACCAGCTCCCTCTCCAATTGTAGAGGTCCGTGTCCCACCAGTGGGAACTTAAAAACTAGCTTTTTTGGGGATGGGAAATCATCAGATAACTACAGACTTTTACTGACTTAGACAGACTTTTACTGACCTTGTTCCTTCTTTTGCCTATTATGTTCCGGGGCCCCGGTATCTCTTCCGAACAACCCGCAACCACGGAATAGGCGCTCTAATGCTACCTTTTGTTGATGTATTCCAAACTTCTTCTATTCTTTTTTTTTTAATGTGTTCTTTTTTTTTTGTTACAGAATCTCAACATCATGGACGACTGACCCCATTGTTCAGTGTTATTTAAGTTATAGTTATTGTTAAAGACTGACTAGTGTTAAACTGTGTTCAAGTGTTTGTTTATACAAAATGGAGGCCAAGACACATATACTTGCAGCTGCCGCGCTTCTTATAATTGGTAAGTTGTAGTTTTAGAAAACTATAAAATATGTTAAACTAGTACTAAGTGAGTACCAAGTAGACGAACTTTCTTCTTAAGAGTATAATAGTAATTACGAAAAATATTATTATATATTCATTCAATTTATTTAAAAACAGTTTACAATGTGTTTGAAATCTTGCATACAATTGAAATCATAAATCTACCAAATAACCCATATATTATAATGAACATTAAAAGCTGTCAGTTAGCAATGTCCCCAAGAGACTAGCCGCATTGCCATGTTGTATGTATATTAGGTTGAATTAATTTTGTATGAGATATTTTCCTATAACTACTCACTCGACCTAAATGTTTGAGACAGCAGACTTTTGTGATTACAATGAACCACCATTGTCCATAGAAGATGTTTAGTTAAACCGGGTTTATTTGTTCTTCTTCTTGCGTTACCCGTAACATAATATATTTATGTGTACTTCTAATATGTGTGTTGTAACTCTGTCTTTTTTAACGGGTGAGTAATCATGAAATATTTTCCCCTGCTTTTAATGGAGCGGGGGGAGTGTCAGACTTTTATTGACTAAAAGCCACTCATGTTTCACTTTTTGCCTTTTATGATCTGGGGCTGTCCTACATAAAAAAAAGTTAAGAGACTAACAAGACAACTACTTAATTCTGAGACGAAACTGCCAACTTTACTGCTAAATATATGCTGTGGTCAAAATCATGTCAGCCACTCATACCTTACTTAAAAGCAACTTACTTTCCTTGTATGCAAATATCCTATAGTGCCCCGTCATGCGGTTAAACTAAGCTTTATACATATTTTGATTGACCGCAACTTGCTGGCGATTGTTCAATATTTTTGTAACAAGGGAAAATAAAAGACGATCTCTATAAATAAATATGGCTGCCTTTAATGCTTGTTATAAAATGCATGCAAGTATCCAATCATTGCATCGGGGTGACATATTCTTAACAGAAAAAAACCCCTTAAAAATCAAACATGCATGCTATTTTAAACAAGGAGATTTTTTTGTTAGTTCAAGAATTTCATTTAGAGTGACAATGTTTATGGCGTGTTGTATCAAAAGTTATTGGACTGCGTCCACCATAACTGCGCGCGGCCAAAATTGGAAGTAATCATTTGGCGCCATTTGTCGTTATTGTCAGGCGTTGGGATTTTGTGCTGTGTTCCATGTTTTTATTTGTTTTTAAAGTAACTAATTGTAAGTAACCATTATGCTAAAACTGATTAAAAGTTTTGGCAGGGATATTAGGTTGAAGCACACCACTAATTCAAATTTCCGCAAACTCTTATGAAGTCATATTTAAAAAAAAGTAAAAAAAAACAATGTTTTTTTTTTACTAAAAAAAAACAATGTTTTGTTTCAAAAAACTAAGAATTGTGCACGCCAATTATTATTGCACCCTTAAATAAGTGAATATACAAAAAAATAAATAGGTAAAATATAATTCTTAGAAATAATGTTACAACATTTTTTCTAAGAATCTATTTATCGCAAAGTTTAATACCTAGCTACTTGCACATCTCTAACCACTATCAAAATAACTTTAACTAAGAAAAAAACTTTATGATCAAATTAATCAACGCTGAATCACAATCAATAACCTCACAACTCTGTCGCTTAAAAATAAATCGTCGTTTGAATAAAGTACCAAGTCAAAATAAAAACTGGCTTAATTTTTTGCAGCCACAAAGTGATATTACCAATAAATATTAACATGAGCAAAAACTGACGACTCTTTAAAACGAAAGCTTGTGTTTTTATTACTAAACCAAAAAATAATAGCACTGTTGGATATTAAGCTCTCGGCGTTTAGTAGAGAGATCAAAATCCACCAGAGAGAGATTTTACTTAGGCAGTTAATAAAGTATCGCTTACAGTTAGTGAAACAGGCATCTTTTTAATATACTCCGTAACTTGAAGAGTGGCATAGAGGTTAAACAGCTAAATTTGGCACGTTTTTTAGGAACAACAATATTGTGGTGTTAAAATAGCTTGAACGGCAAGACTTATTAATATAATTGTGTAGATATTTTAAGATCTTATTTTTGATTATGATAGACAGTTTAGTCAGGTTTGATAGACATGATTTTTATTCATTTTAGATGGTAGTTTATTCTGCATGTTATAGGCATTAATTTTATTTATCATAGTTTGTTGTTCCTCTGATATTTAATGATCATTTGCCTATCCTTTTCCCAACTATTTTGGGGTTGACTTCCAGTCTTACTGGATGCAGCTAAATACAAGCATTTTACATGAAGTGACTGCCAATCTGACCTCCACAACCCAGTTAGTACTCGGTAATACGATACCCCTTGCTATGACTAGTTGTCAGACTTTTGAGAACTGTAACGACTGTCAAAGATCTACAAATGGCAGCCGGGACCAACCGGTTAACGTACTTGGTATGTAATGGGTGGTCACGCATCCACATATAAACCTAAGCAAACGCGGCTTAACCTAAAGATCGACCCGGCTGCTAATATTTAGCCACGAACTCCTTCGATCCTGCTATAATATTGTAAATGAAAATGTTTGTGAGAATGGATGGATGTTTGTTACTCTTTCACGTCAAAACGGCTGAACGGATCTTGATGGAATTTGGCACTGAAGTAGATTATAGTCCAGAATAACTCATAAGATATTTTATTTAATAATAAGTGTAAAATTGCTTTTAATTAAACCGTTCTATCTCCGATCATGTCAATAATCATTTTTTTTAAATTACTACTTTATGAGTCATTGATTATACGAATAAAATTATGTTTTAATTAAAATAATTAGGTAAAAAACAGCTTTCGTTCTGCAGCTTGAAAAGCAATAAAAGTTAAGTGCATTTAAACAGTATTCTTAATCATGAAAATACATTTAATAAAGTTGTAGTAAATATATTTATCTAATCGCTATAAAACAGCCGTAATTAATTTTGCTTATTCAGATAAAACAAATTACTGACTTCGCTGTAGACATAATTTAATATGTTCGTAATATTGAATAGGAATTATGTTTTCTTTTTTATTTTAGTTCTTCTATTTATATTTACCTATGTATGCATCTGGATATCTTGTTAAGCAAAACCTTTTAATAATACAAGACTAATTTACACAGGGTGAAAAACACACCCCTTTTCATTAAGTCCTAGCTGTCGAGGCCCGTCGCGACGTCCCGGTACCTGCACCACCCGTCTCTTGCAAGAGCCAGCCCGCGATGCTGAGCTAGTAAGTTCAAATTAGTCCCCAAATAATATCACACCATCCTGTCCCTTTGCTGTCCTCCCCCAGTGGCGCCCTAAGCCGAGGCTCATACCTCACTCTAGCTGTAAGCTGCTCAAGTCGGTTAAGGGCGTGTAATCGCCGAGTTTGTCAGTTTTGCCCTGGCTGGAGGCCTTTTAATTTCAAGGCATCACAGGTATCGCCCGGTTAAGCAAACGACAACCTCTTAGGTTGAACTGCGAGATGCCATTCATAAAAAAGCTGCCTCTTTTTGCCCTGGCTGGAGGCCTTACTTTCATGGCATCCACAAGATTTGTCCGTTTAAACAGACGACAACCTCATAGGTTGAACTGCAAGATGCCTTTAACAAAAAAAAGCAAAGATGTTGCGACTTGCGACAATGCGCACGAGAAGCGTGCGTCAATGCTTCTTTAAGTTGCATCGTCTCAAAACGCGTGTCGCTTGAGCTTACAATCTCGTAGCCACGCGGTTAACGATATAAAAATCGAGGCATACCAATTATCTTATAAAATAAGGCAGCCATGACACTGCGCGATCATAACAGTACTTAATTAGGCTGTAATTAGTTCTCGGAATCAGAATCTTGGACCCGCATCGACTTTTATCGTTTAATATGCTTGAGGTATTTTTATTGGCATGTTCAGATATTTAAATTGAATGGAGAAAAGGATTTTGGACGTGTTTTTTAATATTTATGTTAAGGATTTGTTTCGTGGGAATTTGGTTTTAGTTTGCTGATTTGTGGAAATTTCGACCATGGTAGCTATTACAAACGCGCGATAAGGAACTTCGTTCTAAAACATACTGTTTTAGAACGAAGTTCCTTATCGCGCGTTGCGAAAAAATTAAGACCAACAGTTGTAACGACACTTTTTGCAACTAGTTATTTTCGTTTCGTCTTTCTATTTCGCATTGAACAGTGTGGTGTCGCGACAATTATTTTTGTTGAGTGTATACAGATCTTTTGTACATAATAAATAATAACTTCGTTCCATCCGGGTGTCCCTTGACACCTCTCAAGGTTTTTTTTCTACCACTTTTACAAGCACTAAATTCAATTATCTGTTTTCGCTGTTGCATTGTGAGGTTGACATTAGATACCAGAGGGGTCTGCCAAAGCGATCGCAAGCCGGGGTTGCGGGTTGTTCGAAAGAGATACCGCGGCCCCGGAACTTATAGGGCAAAATAAGGAATATGGGTGGGTTTTAGTCCCGGTCAGCCTAGAGCGGAAGAAGTTATCCGATGATTAAATTCGCGGTGACTATAGACGAAGTGTTCCTTTTCAATCTAGACCATTACCACTATTTACGATCATGACTCCTTATAGGATTTACCTTGAATATTATAGTCGTAAATAATTATCATAGCAATACATCACTAAACATATCTTGTATTTTTTTAAAGCGTTGCCCCACACTAGGAATTTCTCCTGTATCGTGGCTGCGTTCACAATCATTTAAACTCACATACACAAACAGCCAGACCCGAAACATCTAACTGTAGGTCATACAAATATTTAATGTGATCCGCACCACGGTAAGGTGAAAAACAAAAAGCAGCTGGGACTCACTTCCAAAAAGGACAACATAATAAAAAAAAACCTGATTCCGTCAAAACTGCCACTATCTTTTAATTAATAAGCCGTTGACCATATCTCCAAGTGAAAGTTTACTCCATAAAATTAAAAAGTGCAGATTTATTTTATCTTTTTTTTTTTAAATCACACACCTTTCTTTTCTTAAGGCTATGATCGATCATTGCTATCTTTAAAATTGACTTAACCTAGAAATATCAAACCACTTCAATGTATGTTTTTATTTTAAACTTTTTAACAAGTCGGAAAAAAACTAGAGGATGAATTAAAACATAATTTAATTTGTTGCGGTCTTGATCAAGGAGCTTGATGTGCAGCTTTGTCTTGATCGCAGAGATGAATGAATTTATACAGAAGTACCACTCACTCATCTTCTTACTCAAGCAATGATGCCACTAGAATAAATAGTATTTCATTTTTATTAGTTGTTGCCTACAAAAGTGTACGGTCAATACTTGTACGGTCAAGGGGTCTAAAATAGCAGCTTCAGAAGAATCATAATAGGTTAATAAAATGGGTAGTTTATGAGTTATCGTCAATGATATATATATTTTTTCTTTTTTGTCTATATTTAGAAACCACGGAAAATGAATATTGGATAAAAAAAATGAGGGCCATATTATTATACCAAAACTAAACATGCTGAAAACAATCATTTTTGCAAAATAAAAACTGAATTTCAAAAAAAAAACTAAATACTGGAAAATAACTTTACTTCCGGAAATCGGTGGCATGTTGTACAAAGTGAGACTTCCACAACTCCACTTGATAGCGGTTAATGGCGCTAATGTTATTCGACGTTAGATCAATGATCTATAGATCGTGATCGATGACGCGTGCGCCGCCGTCAATAACCGTTAATACGACACTTGTTTTGATTTATTATTCCATGCTTTTTTGTTGTTAATGATATACGAATACTTTTGTGGCGTTATGAAAATGTTGTTTTTTTTTGTAATTTATCATTTCATTCATTTTATTTGTATAGGAAAACAAAGTGTAGGAGTTCGCTCGGTCTCTTCACGTATTTTTTTTATGGAACTAAAGAGAGAGCAGCGACTTCAGTTCAACAGTTGTACATTTGTGGCAACCGTCAAAAATGCAGCAATAATTGATCTAATAGATATCGCAGATAGAATATCACTTTATGTCAGGGTTCAAAGTGATAATTATCATTGATAATAATTATACTTTGATAATAAAATCCGGCCAATTGCAAATCGAACTCACACCAATTTTTTTAAATAACAAATAAAATAAAAATCTAATAAAATATTTAAAAAATTATAACGATGTGGCAGTAATTACCTAAAAAAACCATTTTGTTGATCATTTCGAGCCTTGCTTTGTGTAACTCTAAGGTATTGTAAATGTGTCGAAAATAAAGTGAATTGTTTTTTGTAAAGTTAATTAAAAACTATAAGACTTACCCAGAATGGCTCCAAAATCGTAAATACGTACATTTTTACTTACACTAAGGGAGCTTAAAAACGTCGATATATTTGCTTGAACTTAGTTCAAAAACTCCCATAGAAGTGGAAAAGTAATATTCGTTTGCTTGCTTTCATCGTTTCATATTGCAGGGATAAATCGCTGACAAGACTCTGAGCAAATATCAACAGCTCTTACAAATCCATACTAATAAGTCTGACGATCTGTCCGATTACGCTGGCTGTAGGTATTTCGATGAAACTTGAAGAGATAAGTAAACAGACTTGTCAGATATAGTTTCAATAATCTTAAAAAACAATTAATGTTTTCGAAAAAGTTAAATTTATTGGATAAAAAAAAACAAACATTTCATTAAAAAAACCGGTTAAGAGCGAGTCAGACTCGCGCATCCAGGGTTCCGTACAAACTTGCGACATAAACAGCCATATCTTTTGACTTAGAGGGTTGATTTTATCACAGATCTAAATGACGACAGACTTGAGTATATGGTTAATTTCAACCCAATACTTCCACGCGTTCCCGAGATATAAGTTCTTGAGAACAAAGCGATCCAATGCGGGTTCCATTTTTCCTTTTGTCTGTTTCTAAGAAATTACTATATTTGTCGAACCTTATTATTTGTATCTTTTGCTATCTCTACATAAGTAGACCGTGACCTCGGTCTGAACATACTCTCAGTAGTACGATCTTAAAAATCAATTTTTTATTTAAATGCAGACGAAGTCTTGAGCAGGATTTAGTACTATCATCATTTTAAGCCTGTATCAGACCACTGCTGGCGTCTCCCAAGGCACTTTACTTAGCCCGATCTTTGGCTACACGCATCTAGCTTCTGCTAGCCGCTCTGTGCAAATCATCGCTCCATTTGGCTAGGGGGGCGTCACACATTACGCTAAACGTGGTCTCCACTACGTTTAAGTTAAGTTACGTTAAGTTTCTTTTTTAAACGATGCCTCACCCTTTTTATTTCGCCTGTATCGTGGGTGCATTTACCCATCCGCAGACCAACCTGTGGATGTATGGCTTAACCTAAAGATCGACCAAAGGGGCTGCTATTATTTAGCCTCAAGTTCCTCAGCGTCGTATCTATACCAATGGGGATAACGAAATAGGTCGAACATAGCAAAATCAGACTGCAAAATTGAAGCTTTCAAATTTTCGGTGCAATGCGGCTGCAGATTTGAAAGCATAAAACTTTGGCTTTAAAAAAGCTTTAGAAAAGTTATAGCGTTAAATACGAAAATTGCATGAACGGTGTTAAGTGCTGAAATTCGGGTTGTTCAAGCACTTTTAGTTCCACGAAATTTGGCTGGGAACTAGATTTACGACTTTTGTTTTTTTTTTAACAGCTAAACTTAATGGCTTTTTCAAAAACGTTCTCAGGTTTTATTGAACCGGTTACCAGGTTCTTGGGCTTTTGCCAAAAATGTTCTTTTAACATACCAACTAACGTCATTACTTTTATCTCAAAATTTCATAATACGTACATATATTACGGGTTTTTTAAAGTAATAAATCACTTTTCCTAATTGTTTTCTTTCTAATATACATTTCCAGAATGGGTCAGGACAGATTGGGCATAATTGTCACAAAGTGATTGCCTGGAAACGGTCATCATCACCGAGGAAGGCCCAAAAACAATAGCGTAACAATTTGGACTCATTCCTGCCGGATTGGCTAGAAGAAGCTAAAAATTGAGAGAGTTAGAAAGGAATAGGGGAGGCCATTGCCCAGTGAGACAAAATAGGCTATCAAAAAACAACTTTCATTGCAAATAAGAACTATTTTTCAAAACCATAGGAAAATGAAAACGATGGAGAATGAAGACGTTACATATAGCGTCAGTAACTCCTTTTCTTGTTTTAAAAAACATACAATTTTTAGTGTTTTTTACCGTTCATGGGTAGATAGCTTAGTTATTTTTTATCTAGTTAAAATTTTATCTTCCCAGTGCGAAAACTGCTGTTCTGCACAAAATTGCACGTTTTACCGCTAAAACTGACCGCCCATGCTCGCACGTACGACTGTGTTACACTGAGTCTGTTTTTTTGCACGACGAATAAAACTTAGCGGTAAATCCGCTTATACAGGCTGTTAAACTTTTGTGTTTTGTATTTGTGTCTTTTAAACAAAAGTCATCATCTGCCTGTTTTTTTTTGTAATAATGTTTATTTATTTGGAGAGTATACACAATTTGCATGATTACAAAAAAAAAATACAAAAAGGAACTGATAATTACTGTTCTCCTTTAATTACAGGAAAACACAGCATTCACTTAATAACAGAAGTTAGACAAAACAACAGAAGTTTAAAAAAGAAAAGAGAGCAAGAAAAACACATGTTACACAACAATCCTTACTATCCCTACTTCCTTACTTTTATTACTTTTAATATTATAAAAGCGAAAGTGAGTTTGTTTGTTTGTTACCTCTTCACGCTTTAATGGCTAAACCGATTTTGATGAATTTTGGTACAGAGATAGTTGGGACCCTGGAGACGGACATAGGCTAATTATTTTTTTTAAAAGTGGGATGTGCGGGAGAAAGAGGGAAGAAAGGGGAAAAATTAGCGTTGCTATTACAAATCAATCAGGCGCAAGGGGAACTGTGTTACCCCGAATTTAACGCGAGCGAAGCCGCGGGCATAAGCTAGTGATTAAATATAAAAGACAACAAAAATAAAAGAACCTTATTAAAATCTGACGTATGACTACAATACAATCTGAACATACGTTGAGATTGGATTCTATCCTATTTTGGTGCAACTTAATACCAGTATTTAACAAGGAGTCTGCCTAGCTGATCTCAAAATGTAGTTTTTTTTTGGTGTTGTTCGTCGTGTGGTTGAACCCTTTGGGTTGAGTCGAACTACACGATAACTGACAGATGCTTGCACTGACGGACAGGTTAACCCAATCTGTGTGGTGTTTTCTTAAAAAGACCATTTCAGACACCAATCTGCATAGTCCTCATGTAAGTTGACCAAGATTTTTGTCTGGACCTTAAAAGAGACTATGACCTCTGAGTATGTTTCGGCTGTTTCTTCTCAGAGTAGTCGGGTACGAAGCACCGGCCTCATCTAGTTTAAAAAAAAAAAGTTTAAAAGTGTTTGTGAAAACCTACTTGCAAAATAAACATCATTTATCATTTATTGAGAAACACGATTCTTGGTTAGACTCGTTTTTATGGTTTCGGCAAACTTACTGACTTCTATTTACTAGGTAACAAGTTAACACGTTACCCTTTAAATTAGACTGGCTGTCAAACATTTGAGCTAAACTAAAACTATTCCGTGTTATGTAGCTATTTGTTTTAAACACAACAGACTACCTACAGTACTGTCTCTCCTCCATCCTAAAGTTCATCCAAGGATTATCTTGAAAAGATCACTTTTAGCGATAAGACCGCCCATTGTGTCACCCTATTTATAAGTTGTATACTGTTATTCTTGTATGGTATATATATTAAACACCATACAAGATAGATACATAGAATATTTTTATAGTCTATGTATCTATATTTGTTTGTGTACAGCTCGGAAGTTGGCTACGAGTGACGGTTAGTGTATTATACGGTCAAGACGATGCGTCCTCCTGCCGGGGTTGCGGGTTGTTCGAAAGAGATACCGCGGCCCCGAAATATAAATAGCAATAGAAAGAACATGGGTGGACTTTAGTCAGTACAAGTCTAACACTACCCCCGTTCCGCCCAGAGCGGGGGAAGATAGTTAATGATTTCCCAACTGTTAATTTATAACAATTCTGTTAAATAAAGTTCAATAAACTTTATTCAGAACTTAATATAATATTTTACTGTGTATTGTCATTTTCATGGCTTTACAGCTCAAATTTACAGTTAGAAACAAAACAGTTAACTCGTTATTGTAATGTATTTTGTAGCAATCATGAACAAAGTAATCAGCTTTGAATGTCATTAAAATATCTTTGATAAATTATTTTAAGTTCCTGTGAGTATTTTACCCAAATACTTTTAAATAATACCAGTCTATTACTGTCCTACTGCTGTGCTAAGGCCCACAAGCGTTGATCACCCCGCTTGCTCAAGACGGGTTGGCGATTTCCAACTAATATCCTTACTAATATTATAAAAGCGAAAGTGAGTTTGTTTGTTTGTTACGTCTTCACGCCTAAATGGCCAAACACATTTTGATAAACTTTGGTACAGAGATAGTTGGGACCCTGGAGACGGACATAGGCTAAAAAAGTGAGAAAAGGGGGAGAAATGGGGAAGAAAAGGGTAGAGAAAGATGTTTTTTTTCGATCATTACGCGGGTTTAAAGTTAACGTTAGCCCAAAGTAACTATGCCACGCAAACGAAGTCGGAGGCGGAAGCTAGTGGAATATAAATCCAGGTTTCCTCATGATCTTTTCCTTCACCAATGTCTGTGATGTCTTATAAAAACTTTTGGAAAGTATATTATAAATGAATTGAAAAAGTCATATTTGTACTTACCCGGATTTTAATCCACATGAGAGGCGAAACGCTTAACTTTTTGGGCCATCACTATAAGTGACAGTTTGTTAAGGAATAAAATACAGTACATCAAGTTTACTTAAGTTTAAAAAAAACAACTACACCAGTGTATATAGTAGGTAGTGTCCATCCAGATGGACTGATTTCGATCAACCTCCACTCTTACTTACCGTGTTTTAAAAACACGTTATTCATATTTATTTTACGCATACAGCCTCTGGCACCCGTATTTACACGTGCTATCAAAGCCACTGGCTGACGACCTTATTACTAAGGAAATAAGGGTGAAAACAGGTCGACCGTCAGTGTCTTCGTATGTTCCAAAACGAGAATGAGAACCATCATAAATCTGTTAACAAACGACTACAAATTTCACTTTCTCACATCGATATTTTAACTAGAGCAAAAAGTAAAACATTAAAAACTTGTTTTTTAATCACACGAACGGACAGGTCTTAAAACTTGTAAATAATGATAAATTGTGTGAAATTGGTCCAGTTTTAATAACACTACTGATTATTATCAATGGTGGCGTCATATTTTCACTAAGATGTTGTAGATAAAATATAGTTTTTAACTTACTTCAAAAAAGGAGGAGGTTCTATGTTTGACGGTATTTCTTTTATTTATATGTTCACCGATTACTCCGCCACCTGCAGATCGATTTTCATATTTATTTTATTTATAACCGCCTGCCCGGGTTGCGTCTTGTTCAAAAGAGATACCGTGGCCCCAGAACATAAAGGGCAAAAGAAGGAACATGGTTTTAGTTAGTTTAAGTCTGACACTGCCCCCACTCCGCCCAGAGTGGGGGAAGTTATGTGATGATTTCCGATTCTCAAAAAGGGGCTATCAAGCCCGTGCTAAGGTTAATTGACTTTAAAACCGCTGTTTTTTTTTTATTTACTAATATTCAGACTAATCTTGTCCTTCCTGGAACGGAATCGCATACATCCTCAATAGATGCTTAATATTAGTACACGGTACATCAATATCCATTACGTAACAGCTACCTATCCATGAAGCCCTAGTTTCTTGGAATCTGGTGTTAATTAACGCTAAAATAAAAACTTGTCTTATCAGAACATGGACCTTATTTAGAATGTAGATCAGACTTGATAAGCGATAGTCATTAGCAGAGAAATGCAGACAAATGAGAGCGCAGTTCAAGAAAAAAAATCAGCCAAGAGCGAACCGTGGGTTCCGTAAAAAGTTGCGACATAAACATCCATATATTTTGACTGTGTAGACTTGAGGGTTAAGTTTTTCATTGCACAAAGAGACTACAGATTTGAGTATAGATATGGTTTTGATTTTAACTCGCGCATTTCCGAGATAAATGGTTTAGACAGACAGACAATAAAGTGATCCTTTAAGAGTTCCGCTTTTTTTAGTTTTGTGCTACGGAACCCTTAAAATGAGAGCGCAGTTTAAGGAATTGTAACAAAAAAAAAAACAAGCATGTTCTTAACCAACTTGTGAAAATAACAAGTGCAGTTGACACAAAAAGGTATTTTATTTGTTAAATGATATTAAAATCTTTTATTAAAACATTACCCTACATTAAGCTTCGCCAAAACCGCGTATTAATACGAGTATACATAAATTAACTGCATGCTTTTCGTATAACATTTTTTTTTGGAAATCTCAATGTAGATTACGGTTGGATTATTATTAAAATAAAAAGAAAACAGTTTACATTTGTATTGTATTGGATACATACTGTCCCCAAGAAATTTTAATTAGTTCGTATTTTGAGGCGAAACAAGGAGAAGTCAATTCTGAGTTCTGGTATCGTATTACTCAGTACTAACTGGGCTGTGGAAGTTAGATAGGCAGTTGCTCCATGTACTCTATGAGCTGGTTAGACTAGAAACCGAATCCAATATAGTGACTAACTTTTGCCCGCGGTTTCGCTCGCGTTAAATTCGGGGTGAGACAGTTCCCCTTTCCTGATTTGCAGGTACCTGCTACCTGTAGCTTTTGCCCTTGCGCCTTATTTATTGTAATAGCTTTTTCTCAGCAATTTCTCCCTCATTTCTCACTTTAAAAAAAATATTAGCCTATGTCCGTCTGCAGGGTCCCAACTATCTCTGTACCAGAATTCATCAAAATCGGTTTAGCCATTAAGGCGTGAACCGTAACAAACAAACAAACTCACTTTCGCTTTTATAATATTAGTAAGGATAAAAAGGGCAGGCAGATGACATCAACCAAGTCAATGAGAACTATAAAACAAGTGCCAATAAAAATGAAAAAAAACTGCTAAAACTCATCTATCATTTTTTTATTCTCAAAAAAAAACAACCGTGCAAACAGTCGTGCGCACGTGCACGACGCACGTGCGCCGTTGCAGCTGTGTTTGTCTTCTCAGCGCCGACATGTATCTAAACCCACGAACGCGCTATACATCAGTAAGCGCCAACCCACTAACACGTGCTTGTATCCGAATGTATCCGAAAAATGTGAAAGTGTACACTAATTACATTTATGAAGCTCCACTAGTGTGTTAAAAATGAAGGTGTGTTATTAATAAATTTAATGACGTCTATTTATCTCGTTAAAAATCTTTTCAAAGGTTTTTAAAACTAGACATGGACATGGACAAAATCGTATTATTACGTGAATAATAGAAATTGTTCTTTTTGTGGATGAGAAATCATAAAATAACTCCGTTCAGAGCGGAAGGTAATGGTGGCGAAGGTAGCGTTGCAGAATCTGATGAACCACAAAGTTAAACTACACTAAAAATAAAATGACATACCTACCTAGCACGTCTAATTTTACTCCACTACATTTTAGTCCAGATTAAAGCGATTGACGACATGGTTGGCGCAGTCGCTGAGGGATCGACTGCTGCACTACGTGTCGCGGGTTCGATCCCTGCACGGAACAAATTTTTTTATGACCTGTAGCTGTTTCGGATCTGGCTGTTTGTGTATGTGTGTTTAAAAGTAAACGCACCCACGATACAGGAGAAATTTCTAGTGTGGGGCAACGTGGTTACGGGAGCCAGCCTATTACCACTAAACGGTAACAAAACAAGACTCCGTGACTACTACAGAGAAAAAAAAATGCCCTACTCCGGAATCAATCCCAGGACCTAATGCTTAGCAGTCACGCTAGCAGCCACTAGAACAATAAGGCAGCCAAACTTAATACATCTCATTTAAAACTTTGACAAGCGAGTGAGAAGTAGGTTATTATATTAAAGAGTAGGTACAACTTAACTCGACCCGTCAACACTCACGTACTGTCAGTTAAAGTTGATCTTTAGACCCGACACGTTTCGCTTTGATTGATGCCGACGCACTTACCAAGGATTTTGTTTTGCCTGTAATGCAGCAAAAATGAACAATAGCAGTATTTTTTTTTTGGGTTTGACATTAAACAAAGTATAGCAGTATTTTTTTGCGCTTGACATGATCAAATAACTTCCCTCGCAATTGTGTGTCGTACAATGAATTTTACAGATAATCAAGATCATTCTATCTGAGTATCTCACACAAAAATAAACTCTTTATACACATATTTAAATGTATTATTTGCATAGCAGAAGACAATAGCAGTACTGTTATAGTTCAGAGGGGCTTGCCAGTGTCAGATAAATCGCGGCCCCGGAAAGCAAAGGGAAAAAAAGAAGGAACATGAATGGGTTAAGTCAGTAAAAGTCTGAGTCTCCCCCGATCCGCTTAGAGCGGAGGAATTTATTTGATGATTTACAACCCGTAAAAAAAGTCAGCAAGGGGAATTGGCGAAATGTATACGTCTTATGATTGATCATGAAGAATTTGGTATTTGCATTATGGTCCGAAGTTCTCTTGTAAACGTACGACTGAACTCCCTAAGAATTCTGCGCCCTTGGTACCACGTTTCTGAAAGACTTAGTATCTTTCCTACCGATTTCTCATGTGATTTGGTGCACAAATAATTCAAATGGCATTATAAAAGAAAATGCCATCCCTAATAAAAAAAAAACGGGGTCTTAAAGTCTTATTTCTAAATAAACATTTTACAGTCCATCATTACCAAATTAAACAAAATAAACACTCAGCAAAATTACTCCCCCATTCCCAAGGCGCCATGTTATATGCAAACTAGGTACAATTTCATCACATTAAGTACTGTACCGTTACTATCGCACGACTTTTTGCGCCGATCCCGCCTGCTATGAGACTTTTTGTCGCTACGTGCATGCTAGATTATCATAAACATGATTTAGATACACTGTCTTAAGATCGGGCGTGCATTTGTTTACTTTTTTGCTTTTGTGTAACTGTTTCCGTAACCTATTGACCTGTCAGTTTTGCGGTAGAGCGCTTCGTTTTTATGGGGTCCTGGTACTAGTTCTTCGGTTTTTGCAAAATAATGCATTTTTAGGCCTGATATCTCGTCAGTTTATTTAATACCCCCATTTTTTATCACACTAAATAAATATTATAAAGGCGAATGTTTGTATGTGTGTGTTTTTGCATGTGTATGTATGTTACTCCCATAACGACCAAATGGATATTACGGGATTCGTATGAAATTTGATAAGTAGATACCATGAGTTAAAGCTACATTTTATCCCGATTCATGTGGGCCAAACCACGGCCGCAGCTTAGTTTTAAAGTTGCAGATAAAAATCACTTTAGAATTGATATTAAAAAACTGCACCAAAATTGGTAAAAAAAAAACTTCATATACACGATAAAGAGCTCTATTATAAGACTGAAGTAGGTTAGATCAGTGAAATGAATATTACAGTACTTTTTCTCTCAAATTCTGTATATTCTGAATTTTTTTCGAGTTGTATTCATTTCTAGGCCTACAAACGGCGTTTTAATAAGTAAAACAAAAAAACCTGTCTTCAAAACCGTATGTGGATTAGGCCATTTACTACTGCGTTATGAATATTCCCACGGAAACATAAAAATGCTTTTTGTGAATCTCGTTTAAAATTCCATGTTCATTCATTATGAATCAATTCATTCATTTAGTGATCAGAACATAGTAATAATTTATTCATCGCACTTAAAATTGAATGGAACGATGATTTCGTTGAATTTTAAGTGGATTATAATTTCAAATTGACAACTTTATCAGTCTGATTTGAATTTATTAATTGGAACCTGATTTTAATTAAAATTTACACGGCTGTTTTTACGCTCATATGTTCAATAGGTGGTGATAAACACCAGTGTGCCAACAGTTAATAGGTACTGTTGGAGTTTTCAATACAACTTTCGGAAATGCATTTTGTAGATTTTACCATGATAAACTTACTCCAGAAGTCATTTGTAAATCTTTGACAGACCGAATCCAATAATTCCGTAACGAAAAAAAACCTGATGCTCCCCACTCCGACGGGCACGGAGGTGTGGCTTGTCTAACGTCGTTTACACAATCTTGTTTTTCTTTTTGCGACTTCTTTTCATTGGAAGTACTTTTTAAATATTTTATTTAGATTGTTTTTATTTATTGCATAAGTTGATAAAAAATGCTATGCAATAGGTTTACCGCGGCAGTCCCCGAGTGCCACACGTATTTTTTTTTGAATAATATTGGTTTTCTGCTGCATATAATTTGGACCGCTTTTCAGTCTAACTAGCCCCCAAATACTGAAACGTCACTCAAAATTTGAGGGCTGCTTAACATTTGAGCAGCTCTTAAACTTTAGATTTTGTATTGTCAAACGTCACTTTTGAGTATCTGTTAAATTTAAGTGGTACTTAAATTTTGAGTGACGTTTCAGTATTCGGGGGTTAGACTGAAAGGCGGTCCAAAACATAATAAAAGGCAATATGATTCCTTTGTAAGAGTGGCACACGAATCAGTTTTTTTCTAGTATTGCTTAATTGTCTTAGACGGCGGTTTTAACTTACCTAAGCTCGATATCCGTCTGCACATACTACTACATCATGAAATAATTAATAAAATATTCTGTGTACAGTGTGTTGACACAGTGACTCATACTTAAGCCAAAAGTAACAAACAACACAGAAGTTATCTTAGCATAATTTATTCATGAAATCTCACATCTTAATAAGTATCCGACATTTTGATGAATGGTTGCTATTATACGAGTATTATAAATCCCACCAAAAACATTCTGTAAAAAACTAGCCAAGTTTCGATGGAGCTGCTTGTTTATCTCTAAAAAGAAATGAAATCTAGAATTTCTGCGTTCTGGTCTTATCCAGAGGTTCTTAAATAGAGACCTGAATATGCGGCGAAATGGTTCCAGTAAAGGATGGTACGGCAGTATTTGCTTCGCGCGCGACTTGGTGGGGGACGATTTATACTAGCTGTACCTCGCGTTCTATCCACAACTAGTATGTAAAGACCGAACTGTGGAATGAACTTCATGTAATGCACAGTGAATTTCATGTTATCCTAGTAGTTTTATCATTAACAATCCGGCCAAGGTATCGCGTTCTCCCATACAACCTTTGCAACCCGATTCACTCTTTTATCTTAATCCCGTCTTAGTGGGAGCACCTACGTTCTAAAAGGATCCGCCATGCTCCAGACTCTTATACTTTTTAAGATTTCTTGTTGAATGAGTCAGTGATTTTTCTTTTATATACATACTAGCTTCCCTTTCCTGATTTGCAGGTACCTGCTACCTGTAGTTTTGCCCTTGCGCCTGATTTATTGTAATAGCAAAGCTAAGTTTTCCTTTTTCTACCCTCTTTCTCACTTTTATTTAAAAAAAATAGTCCATGTCCGTCCCCAGGGTTCCAACTATCTCTGTACCTACCATAATTCATCATAATCGGTTTAGCCATTTAGGCGTGAAGAGGTAACAAACAAACAAACTCACTTTCGCTTTTATAATATTAGTAAGGATAGATAATAGTGAAGATTTTCAGGGGAGTAGAACGCTGCATTTACCTTTACTTAAGAGAACTAAGTAATTAATAAGATCTCACGTGTAAGTTCCACTTTGGTAAAACGTGTCTAAGGTAAAATAGTTTTTCTCGTTTTTTAGAGTTCAGTACCCAAAGGGTAAAACGGGACCCTATTACTAAGAGCCCGTTGTCAGTCTGTACGTCTGTCCGTCTGTCACTAGGCTGAATCTCATGAACCGTGATAGTTAGACAGTTGAAAATTTTCACAGACAGTATTTATATTTTTGCTGCTACTACAACAACAAATACCAAAAATATATATTTAAGAGGGCTCCCTTACAACATACATGATTTTTCCCGTTTTTGAGATAATCGTACAGAAACCTTCGTGCGCGTAAACTAGACGAGACCTAATCAAATGTTTAAATAGCCTTTTACAGTGTAGGTATTTCTTAGACATAACAATTTAATCCGCCTTTCTGAAGAAAATTTCTTCATCATTTATAATCAAAGGATAATAATTATAATCAATCATCAAGAAAACGGTTGATTACCTTGTTGATTTTGCTAATAAATTGACAAAAAAGCGTTGTTGAATCTCTTCATGTCAAAGATGTCCGCTTACAAACCTACCAGGATTGCAAAAATCAAAACAGATTTCAAATAAAGAAAACAAAAGCCAAGCGTGTTTTCCCAGCCAGACTTTCAATGCGTTTAGCATGAGGATACACAATTTAAATGTATCACAGCAAACAATCGATTAAGGCAAACATGAGGAGAGATACCAGGAGATAATGAATTCTGATCATGTTGCTGCAATTGCCGGTGCAATGTTGATGCATTGAGGGGTAAACACCGATAAACATGTTTTCTTTGCGTTTCGAGCTTTCCTTTGATTATTTTAATGGAAACTAGATTTTCTTTTGACAGGAGTTTGCTAAACGTAAAATACACGTCAGCTTTAAAAAATAAGTACGCAACGTTTATTTTTGGTATGCTTGTCAATACGTCATCCTTTTTCAGAATTTTTTGAACAATAATCTGTATTTTGTTCAATTCTTTTGTGTAGGAAATTATTTTTTGTTTTTATGAAGTTTAATTCTGGAGAAGTATTTTATTTTGTTTATTTCTATGTATTTAGTGTCCAATAAATCCTATACATTTAAATCATTGTGATATTTTTTATTCCTTTAAAACCCACTCAACATCATTTTAAACTAGACACAACAGTACCAGGGCCACATAAATTGCAGGTACACTTTAATTAATACACTTCTAACTTCAACCACAATAAATCATTTAAATAGCCCATCGATCAAGAGCAGGTTACCTCGGATCATTCATATTGCTCTCTATTTATGTTACTTATGTCAGATAATAGATAAATCTGTAGTCTTCTGATGTTTATGCTCTCCCGGTAATGTGCTACGATTAATAAGTGTCAAGAAGTGCAAAAACTTCGTTGAAGGCCAGAAAAAAAAACTTCTTTCGTTCAACCTCTTATAAAACTTAAATGCTGTCTAAATGTTCTCATATGCGATCAAGTAAAATAAAAATCTCTTAACTTACTTTAAATGCTTAAAAATTGAATTTTAACATAAAATAATTTCAATAAAATCAATCGTTAGCTTCTGTCGGCTTAAATTAGGCGATCAATTCCAAAACTTATCTCAACATACACACATCAAAAGTGTCTAGGGATCAAGCATTTTTATGCGGATTTCTTGAGATTGAGATGTGGCTTTGTAATAAATTTATGATTTTATAAATTTATATGGATCCTTTTTGGTGCATTTCATAATTTGAATCAGGAACTCTCAATCAAATTCGAGTAAAAGATGAAAATAAGCTGTCAATATTTTCCCTATAAAAACATACAACGCATTGAAGACATTATTAGTGCTACTGTTTCCCTACTACTGATTAAAACCAACTTTATTATGGAGCGGCGACGTCATTTAAGCAGGGAAGAAATGCTCAGAGCCGTGGGAATGATAGAAGCTGGTTCCCGGCAACGTACTGTAGCTTTAGCTCTGAATACAAGTCAGAGTGTCATCAGTCGACTTTGGACACGTTACCGAAGCACTGGTACCGTGGCTGAGCGCCATGGAGGACGGTATCGCTGCACCACACGGAGACAAGACCGATACATTCAAATCTTAACTCGAAGAGCTCCAACAATAACCGCCATGATGTTAGCCGTGAGGCTTCATCACTCTTCAGGGAACTTAATTAGCGACCAAACAGTCAGAAACCGCTTGCATGAAGTGAACCTTCATTCCCGAAGACCGCTACGGGTACCACCTATAGCAATGCACAATCGTAGGATTCGATATCAATGGGCTCTTGAACACAGAAATTGGGCAGAAGAACAATGGCGTTTCGTGTGCTTTTCTGATGAGTCTCGTTTTGGTATGAGACCGGATACAAGACGTATACGACACTGGAGAACCCCTGGACGCCAACAGCGATTAAAATCCTGCCAGGAAGTCCATCCTTATAGTGGTGGAACCATCATGGTATGGGCGGGTATTTGGATCGGCGGAAGAACTGAGTTGATTTGGATCAGAGGCAACCTCAACGCTCAAATTTATGCTGAGACGATTGTATCAGACGTCATCGTTCCTCTACAAGTGCAAATCGGTCCCTTATTTCAGTTAATGCATGATAATGCACGACCGCACACCGCAAGAGTTGTAAGACAGACTCTCGCCGCAGCTAACATCAATGTCCTGCCCTGGCCTGCTCAGTCGCCAGACTTGAACCCGATTGAGCATGCATGGGATATGCTACAGAGAAGAGCTCTGCCGAATATGGAGGGTATCCAGTCGCAAGAAGACCTTTTTTTGTTGTTGCAACGAACATGGGCGGCCATTCCACAGCGTGATTTGGATGAACTCATTTTGAGTATGCCAAACCGATGTTCTTGTGTTGTTAGTGTTCGCGGTAGAAACACGGATTATTAATTGTTTAAGTTACCCAATAAAATTTTAAAGAAAACTGTTATTTCAGTCTTTTTTTCGAACTTTAATGTTAGTGGTTCAAATGTCAAAAATCCCTTTATTAGGAAAATGGCAAATTTCTTTATTAATGCAAAGGTGACTTGGTTTATCGTTACTGTGACAAACGAAAACACTTTATTTGATGAATCCTTAAAGAAAATTTTAATTAATATCAATCAGGAGAAAAGTTATTGCAAAAATATATGCTGATCCCTAGATACTTTTGATGTGTGTACATTAAGTTCAAAGGGGAATGCCCACTCTCCATGGTGTCCTAGGCCCAAGGTGGACATCAAATATTACAATAAAAGTTGATTGTTTTAAAATCTTAACTGTATTAGATATCTAAAAAATATATTCAAATTGACGCCACTATTTTAGAAATATTAAAAACAAATAACATTTTGGGGTTTATTTTCCATATAATAATGTCTTTGAGTGTGAGATAATAAGAAAACTTCTCTTTATCAATACTTGGTAATTAAATTATAATAGGAGGGATGATCCTAATATATTTTTATCAAATTATAATTAAGAGAAAAGATAGCAGTTCTCATTTAGTAATTCACTTGATAGGTTGCTATTTTGTTCACAAGTCAAAACATCCACATTTGGCAGAAGCAACAAGAAAATTGTCAGTGTCAGAATCAAATTCAGTTCAGTGTTGTCACTACCACGAAAAAAAACATTAAATCGATTATTTTTTTCTAAACCGATTACTGATTTATTATCCTCATTCTTTTTTTTTTGAGGGTACAAACTTTTTTTTTATATTTCCGTAAGTTGGTTTTAATTACAATACCCGTAAAGTCTCGTGGGTATGATATTGGGGTTATAGTATTTTTTCATAAATCAATTCGAATCGATTCATTAGTCGTTATACTCAAAATATTTTTTGCTGCTGGCAATATTTGCTAGCGTTAAATAGGAAAATACAGCTTATTTTATCAGTAAACTTACTTTTTAAAAATAATTGTTGTGGACTGTAGTGGCGCATAAATGGAAGAAAGTAAAAACATGTTTTATTATGCTAAAATTTATGCATAAATTAGTTTTTCTCTAGTCTGTTGTCCACTGTGGGCCTCGAATGGGCATTCTCCTTTCTGCATCTAATTATCACAAGCGGGGTCTTTCTAGATAATTACCGGGAATTTGCGAGGTAAAATATAATATTATATGCCTTCGAAAACACAGCAATGATATGAAGAAGCAGTCCTTATGATTCTGTAAAGTTCGAGAATATCCACCCAAATTAGTCAACCTATCGAGAATACCTTCTTATTTCTGGCACAGAGGGCGGAGAATACTTTGCCGCCAATATAGCTGTCAAGTGTCATTGCATTCTTGTGATTCTTTCGATGTGCACTAAAAGTTTTACAAAGTGTGTTATCTTTATGAGAAGTGTCTCAAAGTTGCAGAGATATTGTTATAAGTGCGTGCTGGAAACACAGCAGTGTTTATTATGTGTGCGGATACGGTAAGTACGAATGAAAGAGCCGCGGATGTTGCTTCGGAGGGAGAACATCCATCGAGCTCTGGGCAATCTGATAGCAGCTCCTCTTCATCCTCGGAGTTTGAGGAGGGGATGGCATCACCCTTGCCCAACAAGCGGTCTCGTGGTTTGGCACGTAAGCGTAAGATGAAACCTGTTCGGACCGATCCGAGAATAGATAGCCTGATGTCTCAGATGTCATACATTTCAAACTATTTAAGTCAATATCCCGTATATTGCAGTAGCACAAACTCACAAACTCAGCAGTTAGTTAATAGTACCGACAACAATCAAAAGAGTTC
This sequence comes from Ochropleura plecta, assembly GCA_905475445.1. Classification (NCBI taxonomy): domain Eukaryota; kingdom Metazoa; phylum Arthropoda; class Insecta; order Lepidoptera; family Noctuidae; genus Ochropleura; species Ochropleura plecta. The sequence goes on along the minus strand of FR997738.1, from coordinate 3,744,905 downwards.
TGAAAATTTCATTACCTTACCTACTCAACCCAAATCACTGTCCCTTAAGTGGGATTCCTTAAATACTGAAATTGATGATAAACGGATTATCCCAGCTAGTGATAATGATAGATTTCTAGAGTTGAATAAAATGCAACAATTTAACTCGCAGGCTTGGAAAGGCATTAGATACAAGCAGGTCTTGCAGGGCTGTTTAGCAACCCCTGGATTTACTGGTCTTCAGATAAATGATGAGCTATGTCACTTTAATAAGAGTAAAGACTATTTAGCGTCCACAGAGTTGCTTTTAGCTGGTTTGTCAAATAAAGTTCTAGAGCAGAGACAATTATTAAGATCAGGCTTACAGTCGATTGTTGATTGGGCTAGTGCCAATCCTCAGGTCCTAAATCCATCTAATTTAGTTGAGAAAATGTCTTCTACCTTTGGACCCGGTTCTTCATGTCATAAGAACTCGGAAACCACTATGCAGATTATTTGTGGAAAACGGTCTGAGTGTATTGAGGTTAGACGTGATCGGTTGTTAAAGGAGATAGGGAACGAAAACCTAAGGAACACATTAAGAAATGTCCCACCCAGCTCTGAATACTTATTCAGCAGAGAGGCTTTGCAGCCTATAATACAGTCCCTCGGAGGGTCTCAGATTTGGCTGAATACTCCTGCTTATTTAAAGGAAAGGCGTGGTCCAGAGCGGGGTGGTCATTCCTTTCAAAATAAAAGAAGTTACAATTCTAATAAGAATCTTAATAAGAAGTCAGATAAGAAGTTTAAACAATCATTTCGTAAGACGCGGCCCTTTCGTCAACGTCGTTCCAATACAGAGGGCTCAAACTCTAAACCCAAAGAAAATTGACATGCAACGGGATTTCAGAGGGGGTTGCCTGAAACTTGCCTTGAACAGATGGGCCCAGTTGGGAGCAAACCAATTTATTTTAAAATTAATAGAGGGCTACCGCATCCCCTTCAGGATAAAACCTCCTCTGAAATACCCAACCAAAAATTTTTTAGAATGCCTGTCTACCAAAGTTTCCACACAGATGTCACAGATGGTAGAGGACTTAATAAGCAAAGGTATTTTAGAGAAACCGTTGTCACAAGACCCGGGCTTCTATTCAAAAATGTTTTTAATAAAGAAATCGGATGGCGGATGGCGCCCAATTTTCGACCTCAGAGCTCTGAACAATTTCATAACAACAAAACATTTTTATCTGATTTCACAATTAGAGGTAGTAGACTTTCTTCAACCAAACGACTGGCTAGTGAAGATCGATCTTCACCAGGCCTATTTCCATCTGAGTGTCGCGGAGACCCACAGAAGGTTTTTACGGGTGGTTTACAAGGGAGAAATCCTCCAATTAACAGCGCTTCCATTCGGCCTTTCCTCAGCACCCCGTACTTTTGCAGCAGTATCAAACTGGGTGGCCGAAGTCCTACGGGGTCGGGGTATACGCCTTTTAGTGTACCTCGACGACTATCTCCTGGCTTGTCAGGACAAATCCAAGCTCATGGCTCAGGTTGCGGAAACACTGGTCTTGTTGGAATCTTTGGGTTGGCATGTAAATTACCAGAAATCGGTAACCCAGCCCACTCACAAACTAGAGTACTTGGGGCTGGTCTGGGACACCCAGAACCGTACAATAGCTTTGCCCTCCCGGAAAGTTCTGGGTATAAAAAACTGCCTCATAAACATCTTAAGCCGCGACAGCTGCTCGTTAAGAGAGCTTCAGGCTTTGCTGGGCAGGCTAAATTTTGCCAACCATGCAGTCCCTCAAGGCCGGCTTCACTGCCGCCGGGCACAGCGCTTTCTGAGAAAGTTCACGCGGGGAGGTCAAAAAAGACTGCTATGCCCCAGTGTACGAGAGGACTTGCGGTGGTGGTTGGAGGCCATAGAGGGCAGTCCAACCCCCCTTTACAAGAGGGAAATAACACATTTCCTAACCACAGACGCAGCGGATGCGGGCTGGGGAGCAAATTTAAACAGTCAATATCTTTCGGGCAAATGGGCACCATATCAAAGAACCTGGCACAGCAACATGAAGGAGTTGTATGCCGTATTCACAGTGATCAGGTCCCAGGGTTCTCTGTTACAGAATGCCCATGTCCTAGTACAATCGGACAACAGGACGCTAGTAGCGTACATCCGGAATCAGGGCGGAACGCGCTCACTAAAGCTGCTAGGGCTAACAACCAGGCTACTGGAATTGACTTTTCAATTCAACATAACTATGACAGCATTCCATCTGCCGGGGAATCTGAACAGCATTGCAGATTGCCTGTCAAGGGGAAGACCAATACCACAGTGGCATCTGCTACCACCAGCCACGGAGGCAATTTTCAGATGGTGGGGCACCCCCGAAGTGGATCTCTTTGCAACAAGAGATACCGCAGTCGTCCCGAGATATGTGACTCTAGACTCGAGAGATCAGGCGGCTCTATTCTGCGATGCTTTCAGCCAGGATTGGGTTTTTCAAACGGCGTGGGTATTCCCTCCTCCGAGCATGATACCCAGGGTCCTGTCACACCTAAACAGGGCAGTGGGGACATATTATGTAATAGCACCACAGTGGACCCAGTGCTTCTGGTACCCGGATCTCCAGGCACGCGCTCTAGCCCCTCCCCTACCGATAGAGAACTTGAGAGAAGTTCTGGTGGACTGGACAACGGGGTTGAACCCTCCTCAAGTAGACAAGCTGAACCTACAGGCTTGGAAAGTTGGGGGTGGGAAGACCATGTGACTAGTTGGAGTAGGGATGAACAGCAATGGCTGAAGAAGAGCTGGCGAAGCTCTACTTTAAGTACCTATAGTGCCCCCTTAAAAAGATGGTTAAATTGGTGCAAGTTACATAACATAAATAGTAAAAGTCCGGAGGGTAAAGATGTGGCAAGATTTTTGGCCAATTTATATTTACATAATAAATTTGCATATAGTACAATTCTATTACATAAGTCAGCTATTTCAACATATTGTGCAGCCACATTAGAAAATCTGTCAAAGAATTTTTTATTCAACAAGTTTTAAAAGCTATCTCGCTTTCTAGACCACACCCAACTAAACTCCCTGTATGGGATGTGAATGTTCTGTTCGACTGGTTGAAGTCATCCACTTCTTCAAATTCTCTTTTCGACTTAAGCAGGCGGACTGCGTTAATACTTTTATTAGCTTCCGGTCGTAGGTTACACGACCTTACCCTCTTAGAACTTGGTGAGCAAAGGTTTGCAGAGACCGAGGACACTGTGACTTTCTGGCCGAGATTTGGGTCAAAAACAGACACAGGGTCGCACAGGCAATCAGGCTGGCTCCTCTTACGGCACCAGAATCCTAAGATCTGTCCAGTGACTCATGTAAAGGAGTTGATTAAACAATCAGAGGCTAGACGTGGCCAGGACAGTCAAGTTAAACCTCTTTTCATATCTGTTACCGGAGTGGTTAAACCTGCGTCCAAAACAATAATTTCAGGTTGGGTGCGGTCAATATTTAAACTTGCAAAGATTGATGCCCCCCCAGGTAGTATAAGATCAGCTGTTGCCTCTCGGGGATGGCTTGACAATAGACCCATACAAGAAATATTGGATAGAGGAAATTGGAAGTGTGCACAAACATTTTTAAAACATTACTGTAAAGAGGTGAACATGTCTAATAATGAGGCTACCATGGGTTTACTATATAATAATTTTGAAACAGTTTAATTAAATATAGATACCTAGATAATTTAGTACAAATACCTCTTATAAAATTATTCTAGAAGAGGATGTGATCTCAGTTTTGTTGTCCAAATTTTGATCTCAGGGGCAGATCTATTATTTTATTATGGTTAATCCATAGTCACTGATTAACTTTAAGCTTAAAGTTTTATAATTTGTTATTGATTGATAAAGAGATATTATAGTAGAAGAACAGTATAATTTCTATAAGTTAATGAAAAGTTTTGTGTTTTTTATTTTGTGTTGATTTTGATAACATAGAAGAGTTAGCTATATTATTAGCAACCTTCTAGGTGTTAGATTTTTGTTAAATTTGTTTTATTAAGTTTTCCTGTAAAGAAAATTAAACTTTTAGAGTTTAATAAATGAAACTTTCATTGTAAGAATTAATTGTTTAATTTTAACTCCAATTTAACAAATTGCATTCACATTGCATTCTTGTGTTTTATTATTTCTGATCACCAGCAGATATCAAACAGGTCTTCATATCATTGCTGTGTTTTCGAAGGCATATAATATGACTGTTTTGCATTAAAACAAAACAGGTATTATATGTTGAAGAAAACACAGCAATGAAGCAAGGAGCTTGCTGATGATGAAGACTGCAATGACACTTGACAGCTATATTGGCGGCAAAGTATTCTCCGCCCTCTGTGCCAGAAATAAGAAGGTATTCTCGATAGGTTGACTAATTTGGGTGGATATTCTCGAACTTTACAGAATCATAAGGACTGCTTCTTCATATCATTGCTGTGTTTTCTTCAACATATAATACCTGTTTTGTTTTAATGCAAAACAGTCATATTTTATACTACGTATTATGACCATGTTGTAATAAAAGATAGTTGATGTTGTCATAAACATTGCAAGTTATTTTAATCCCGTTTTCTGTGTCAGTAAATTTTATGCGTCTTGAAAGGAATTAACTTTTTCCATCTGGAATGACGTTTAGTAGTGCAATTTGAAATAGCACTTCTATATTATAATTTAAAATGAAAAACGTGTTTATATTAATGATTGAATTAGTTTTCATAAAATTTTGCTAATACTCTTAGTATTTACACGAAAACTGACAAACGCTTGCAATGTCTAGACAGGTCCACACAAATCTGTGTGGTTGCTTCCTTAAAAAAACCATTTCAGTCACTAACTGCATAGTCCTCGTGTAAGTTGACCAATAATTTTGTCTGGACTTTAAAAAGACTATGACCTCTGAGTTTGTTTCGGCTGCTTCTTCTCAGAGCAGTCGGGTACGAAACACCGGCCCCATACAGTTTAAAAAAAACGATGCGTAAAAGTGTTTGTAAAAGGTAAAAACCTATGACTAGATTTATGGACGTGGTCGTAGTTCTGTGATGTCTGCCTACCCTTTTGTGAAAAAGGCTTTAGATAATATGTATGTAAAACTTAATTATATTATGTGGTAATTTGATCTGTTTTTTAAAATTATTGTTGGATTTTTTTCATACAACATCCAAAAATACAAACCTTTCGATTCAGTAGATTGAGAAAAAAATGGAAGTTGGACATCATCATAATCTGCCTAGCTTTTTCACAGCTATGTTGGAACCGGCTTCCAGTCTTACCGGATGCTGCTGAACATCATTATACTTGTATTGAATATAACAGACAGAATATGGGTTTATTATACCTACACTTCTATTTACCCCTTTTGGAAGCTACAGCGTAATGGTTTGTTATTGTTCCCCTAATACCTAAACAAGTGAAGATTGATTGATGACTCGCCCTAGAGTGTAAATATGGTGCTGTTCCACAAACGATCAAACTTAAGGCGCTGTACAAAGCAAACAAGGTAAAACGTCTAGATTTTCGTCGCAAAGTTAGCCGTATCTGTACATACCAGAAACCAAAAAAAAAATACAGTGTATAGTCAAGTACCTACATAAAGACAAGACTTTAGAAAAGTGATCTAGTACTTCGAAAAAACATGTTCAAAAAGACCACGAAATAAATGTTTCAATGTCTCAATGTAGACCATCATATTTTTCATATCTCTAACAAAGGAAATTTCATAGACTAAAGACACATCTAAAACTTTTAAAACACGACACTGTAGATTTTAAATATTCAATTAAAACTGCAAAATGACTTATATTTTGGCGGACATGATATTCAAATAAAATCAAACGCCGAAATATTTTCGGCCTTATTTCTATTCTTTCGATGCACTACTGTCGTATACTTGTGTCAGACCATACCCAGTCTGCAGCTAGCCTCACCTCCGCGAATACCTCAAGGTTACCTTCTTAACGCGCCTAAATATCGTGTGCTGCGTGTCTTGTTGTTTGTTCAAGAACTCGTGGACGCTACTGAAAGTCCAAAACTTCCACTTAATTCTGGGCCATTTAGAACCCATTTTAGATTGCCATCAACGCTAAGATCGTTCCTCTGACCGACTGAATTTAAATATTCAATTCTATTCAAGCCCCAAGCTATCACACTGCATAGTAATATGGACATTACGGCCCCGCTTTTAGTATTCTGACGACATAATCGTTTAATTTATAGTTTTCTTCATTAGCATTTTTTAGATGCGTGTTTTTGTTTGTTGTAAAAGTTTTATGTAGGTCAGGGCGTCAAATTGGCCGCTTTAGCAGAATCATAATAATGCCAATGGCTTGATTGCCAAGAGCCTCGACGAACACCTGTCGAAGCTCTCCTTAGGCGGTTGGATCAAGGGCCTGATTCAGAAGGCAGTACTCCTCGATACGGCTCGCATTGTGAGGAGGTTCCTGTCTTTGGAGCCCTAACCACCGGTAGCTTGGACCCTGCTCCCGATACTGGTGGACCACTATTTTTATATTTGTTTTGTTAGTTTTTTTTAGGAAATATGTATTTAAAAATGTAAAAATGAGATGAAAAGAAAATAAAGAGAATAATGATAGTAATATGAATTACTAGCTGGCGCCCGCGGCTTCACGGAAAAGGATCCTATGTGTTATTCCAGACTATAATCTACCTCTGTGCCATATTTCATCATGAGCTGTTCACCGTTTTGACGTGAAACATTCATAAATCCATCCTCACAAACATTCGCATTTATTTTACACCTTATATCTCGAATTCCGTTGAACGGTTTAGGCTGGAGCGTCCCAAAGAATTAGATACAAATACAAACATACTTAAATACAAATATACACTCTCAAAACAAAACCCTTTATTTTTTTTTACTGTGTGGTAAAATGCCTGTTTCTAAAATTACATTCTAAAAATACAACAATTCAATGAACCATCACTTAACAAAAATAATGACGTTTTTAAACCTGCAACAACTACTTATGATTCTACGAATGTCGTCAAGTTCAACAGAATAAAATAAATTGCTTTAAATATGATGTTGTGGGCAGTAAGCCAACAACCTGACTGAGTGGCATTGTCATGAAGCTTTGGACAAGAATCCAGGCTTTATTCAATGTCATAGACCTATCAGGTATTTCCAAATATTCACTATTGTTAAAGGGATGAAAACTGGCGGTCGGCTGGTGGTGATCTCTCGCGTTCGGCCCCAGTTCGGTCTATGGTCCGGAGCTATAGGAGATGGGAAGCAGTTACCTCCTTCTGCGAAGCAGTTATGCTAGGGAAGGAGCGTCGGGAGCCGCGAAACGATTCCAGGCCACTGTAGATGCGGGTCTGTAGACGGTGAGCAATGGGCAACTTATCGTACGGCTGTCTAGAGACCACAGGTTGTATCGACGGCGCTTTCGTGTTTTATGCGGGTTGTTCGAAAGAGATACCGCCGCCCTGGAACATAAAGGGCATAAGAGTCTGACACTCCTCCCCACTCCTCCCTGAACAAGGGAAGTTATTTAATGATTTCCCATATCACCTTCCTCACCCTATGCCCTGCTCTATAAGTAACTCCACCTGCATTTTGGGAACCTATCCGAAGCCATTACCCATGCCGTGGAGATGGCTGAGTTCTAGTTAATGGTTTAAACTTCGCAATCGATCTCTATACGGTTTTAATCTACATATAGACTGAGTGATTCAAAAATAAAGTATAATAGAAGAGAAAAGGCGAGAATTTCAAAGATTTACATTGCAGTGTGCGAAGCTGGAGCGGGCCGCTAGTTCAATTATATTAATTTAAAAGGGAATCATCAACAACGCGAAAAAGATTAAAATCGATGAACAAAAATATTTACATTCAATGACAGCACTTGGTTAATGCCCACTTTCCTGTTAACTTGCAAATACCTTTTAGTTTATTTATACCTTTACTGAAATACACAATCAGGAATGTTAATGTATCCACAATGTAAATATTATTAACGAGACAACTCGTTACTCAAAATCGGAAAACAGGATCTTTCTCGCTTCATCATCAATCATGGGCGCTGCACTCGTTCAAAGAAAATAACAGCTGATGAAACCAAATACCCACATTCTTCAAGATTGATGCCTAACAAGGACAACACGATGTAAGAAAGAGACCGCAACATGGACTGGATGTACCGTACGCTCCAGATTCACAAAACGTTTTCTCAGTAAAGACAATTTTGTATAAATACCTACCAGGAACGCATAAGCTCGCAGGTACATAAGATTTGATGCGGGGATAAACTTTAAACAGCACGAATTGTTTGCGCTAGCTTCTTGAAATTGCTGTCGCGTTATGTTTTCCTAGTACACACATTGTAAGTGATCTAAGCTCGAACAGCTCTACAAAGAACAAAGTTTTTTAGTCCTTAAAGTTTGGTCCTTTTTACATAAAAGGTGAATTAAACAACAAGAGTTTGATCTTTAATCAAGTCGAAAGCTCATCAATACAAAAGTGAAGGGGACCTAGGACCAATGTTTTACGAGGCCCTACCCACATGGTACATTATTCATGGTACAAGGTGATGGTAATTGACATGGTACTTTCGATCTTGTCGCGATGTCATGTGACGCATTCGTAAACGATGATTTCACTTTTATGATGTACTGAATTACCATTACTATTAAGGTCTTTAGAAATTGAAACCTAATAGTTTAGAAATACGATTGTAATTGCAGAAACCACTGCATAGCGCGTGAGTATTTAAAGACACTCGTAAACAGTTTTTAATAAGGTAAAAGTTTGTATGGTCGTTCTTTTATACTAAACTAACTTTTGCCCGCAGCTTCGCTCGCGTTAAATTCGGGGTAACACAGTTCCCCTTTCGTCCTTCCTTTTTGATTTGCAGGTACCGGCTACCTGTAGTTTTTGCCCTTGCGCCTTGGAAACCAGTCTATGACGAAATAAGTCTTATCTCAAAATAGAAACCTTCCACGAGAAAATCGCTTTTGAATTTTGGTCAGTGTATATACATGTTAATGTGAAGCTTAGCACAAGCAAAGAGAAGCTTATGTGGGAATTGTGGGATGCAGACCAAGAGCTAAGCTTAGTTAATTTAGCCTAGCTTACAAAGCTACAGGAGTTGTTCACTTGTTTATATAGTAGGTAAGTGTTTATTTATGCAGTCTGTACACAAGTATGAAAAATCTCTGCGTCTGCTATGCAAAAAAACTATATTGTTCGAAGGCACAGATAGCTGTGCAGCTGTTCAACGATCTACCAAATGACATCAAAGATTTTTTTTTTAAACTGCTCCTCACTAGGAAGTTCTCCTGTATCGTGGGTACATTTACAAACATTTAAACTCACATACACAAACAGCCAGACCCGGAACAACTATCTGTAGGTCATACAAATATTTGTTCCGTGTGGGAATCGAACCTGCGACACGCAGCGCAGCAGTCGATCGCTCAGCCACTGCGCTAACCGTGCCGTCAATATTGTTTGCAGTCTGTATGAAAAATTTGCGTCTGTTCTAAAAAACCATATTGTTCGAAGGAGGACAGCTGTTCAACGATCTACCAAATAACATTTAAGATTGTAACAGTATAAACACATTCAAACTGAAACTAAGAAATCATGTATATACAATGTAGTTACACCAACACGGTAAAACATATTTATTAAGTTTATTTATATCTCCCTAGCTGCGCCCCGCGGCTTCACCCGCGTGATGATAAAAAAAGTATCCTATGTGTTATTCCAGACTATAATCTACCTCTGTGCCAAATTTCATCAAGATCCGTTCAGTAGTTTTTTCGTGAAAGAGGATTAAACATACATCCATACTCACAAACTTTCGCATTTATAATATTAGTAAGATTGTAAGTGAACTTATATGTATTGTTCTTATGAGAATAAATTCTTTAAAGCTAAGCTAAAGTGAGTTGTGAGAGTGCCTTAGCTATTGGTCTGTAACCCGCTTTATGTCCAGCAGTGGGTGAAGTTGGGCTGTAAATGATAATACATGTTCCTACACTTGTCAAAGCGGATCTTAAACCTGGTTACATTATCGTGCAAGATGGTCTTGCATAGTTAACATATTCATGAGGTCGATTGACTGTTGACGTAATAAAATTATGCTTCACAACATCAGAATACACGTTACGGAACCGTCTCCCTTACTTGTCGTCTGCTGTGTGTAAAACGAGGGCTCTTGGGATTTTAAGGGGTTTAGAAAATACCACAAAAATACAACTTCGCTATCCTGTGCTGCACATATTCTCTCTCTTAAGCTTCTCACTCTGTGAGTGTTGCGAATTGTTCGAAAGAGATACCGCGGCCTCGGAACACAAAGGGCAACTTATTGAAGATAGATGGGTTTTAGTCAGTAAAAGTCTAACACTTCGCCCCGCTCTGCCCAGAGTGGGAGAAGTTGTTTGATGTTTTCCCAAAAGCAAAAAAAAATCTCTTACTATATCTTCTGCCGTCTGCATCTAGTAGACCATTGCTGAGGGCGTGGGCGTGGGGGCTGGGTGCAGGCACCATAATTAGATAGTTCGCTTAGGTAGTGATATACGGTCTCCAATATAAGGACTTACATGTTCACTTCCCTATCTCACTCCCTTCCACTACGCCCAGAGTGGGAGGAGTATTTGATGATCTTCCTACCGAAATAAAAGGTTGCGATTTATAGTTTATGCTTACTTTAATAGAAAAAAGGCATTCAATTATATTTTAATGTGTATGTGTTACCCATACACACCTAAGTGATAAATAAACAATGAAAATAGATTCTCCAAATATTTTTTCTTTAAAATTTTGGACAGAGAAACCGAGCTCAAGTACTTTATAAACACATGTGCAACAAACAAAGGCGCGGTATTGGAGGCAGCAATGTGAAGTTTTAGCACATGTATGTAAATGTATAGAGATATATCGCATTTTTATTTTCACATGTGCATAGTGAATTTTTGAGATTGTTAGTGTAGAAAGTTTGGGAATGTTTTCGGAAAGAAATTGGGTCACTTGAAAATCTTGACTTAAACTGTGGTTATAAAACAATGTTGATAACTTTTTAGTTTTTCTTTCTTCTTGTAGATATTTCCCCTTTACTCTAAAAATCTCATTTTAAGAATTATTTAATTATTGACGCGGAAACCGCTTGAGCCAGTCTGAAAGAGCTTTTTGTTAATTTAATAAAAAGTGAATGGTTCGACACCGTCTCGAGTCGCGTCGTCATCCGAATGAGGCAAAATAACATAGTTCTCGCGTGCTCTCTGACATGACAATCACACTTTGGACCCAACCTTTCTACAAATAACAACACCTTAGTGCCTTGTTGGTTTAGTGGTCGCGAACGCTACTGCTGAGCAACAGGTCAACGGTTCGATCCCATCATCATCATTTTCCTGCCCTAGACCCATTCTATTTGGGTTCGACGCAACACGTTTTCTTCTTCCATTCTCCCCTATCAGACGTCACGGCATCATTTACTCCTTTTTCCTTCATATCATTCCTTACACAATCCATTCATATTTTCTTTGGCCTTCCGCTCGCTCTCCGACCATCAACATTCAGGTGATCCTTCACTCTTTTCATCCCTCCTCATTACATGTCCATACCAAGACAAACGACTCCCTTAACTGGCGTAACTTTCAAACTTCCTCTTATATAGGTACTCGTTCCTTACTTTATCCATTTCCCGGTCAAACAAAATGTTATGGGTTTTTTCATCAATAATTTGTCAGTAACAGACTCCGGTCCTGGCTTTATGCCCAGGTACCCCCTAGTACTTTAGGCATTAAAAAATACTTTAGGACTGTAAAAAAATACTTGCCCCACACTAGGAACTTCTCCTGTATCGTGGGTGCGTTAACAAACATTCAATCTCACATACACAAACATGCAGCCAGAGCCGAAACAACTATCTGTAGGCCATTCATATATTTGTTCCGTGCGGGGATCGTACTCGCGACACGCAGCAGTCGATCGCTCAGCCACTGCGCCAACCGTGTCGTCGACTTAAACATAACTAGCAAAATGTGGGTCTAATATTAGATACCTTACAAAGCGTGTTGTTATTAACAATACCTCAACCACCACACAAGCTGTAGCAAGAATGTGTTCCTGAAACACCACAATACTCAGTAACAATGAATATTCAGAAAATCCACTAAACTTGGCTATGCACGTCATAACGTCAGTCCCGTTGTACTAGGATAGCATGCTGGTTAAGATACCATTTCGAGTTTTACGACCATTGTCGCGCACAATGTCTGAACAGTACGTAAATGTCTATTGGATTGTGAAGGCTTGCTACTCGAATTACAAATGTTCGACAAGCTATTACAGGACTACACGTTCAGTGGTTCAGAACTTTTTATTTAGACCTTCTTAGGATGATGTTTTGTTTTGCCAGATGGGAAATCACCAAATAACTTCCCCGGCTCTGAGCGGAGCGTGTCAGGCTTTTACTGACTAAAACCTATTCATGTTCCATTTTTCAGTGTTTAGGTGAATATTAAGAAAACAGATCAAGTAAGCGTTAAAATTATCATCAGCATCGGTCCCTCTACTTTTTCATAAGGTGGTGGTGGGGTCTTGAATAAATTCGATACATCACACAAACCATAAGCCCTTGCATCAATAATGTAACTGAAAGCAATCCGACACGTCTATCTGTTCGAATCCCAATTAAATCAGCACAACTTATAATTTTCCTGCCCTCGTTTCATTCTATTTGGGGTCAGACGTCACGGCATCATTTACTCCTTTCTCCTTCATATCATTCCTTACACAATATTCCTTCCATCTTTTCTTTGACCTTCCGCTCCCTTTCCATCCATCAACATTCAGATCTATCACTCTTTTAGTCACATGTGCTTCGTCCCTCCTCATTACATTACCAAGACAAACGACTCCCTTTCAATTTTTCTGTAACAGGTTTAACTTTCAAACTTCCTCTAATTTAACATTCCCCCTACTTTATCCATTCTTGTCACTCCACATACATCCCAACATTCTCGTCTCCGCTACATGCAATTGTTTTTCATCCACCTTTTTTACAGCCTAGCGTGCTGACCCATACAATACAACAGGTCTTATCACAGACTTTTGTATTTTTCCCTTTAATTGATAAACAGAACAACTACGCCTACTTTATGAACAAACTCATAGAATATGAACTCCTAGTACAAATGGCTGTTAGTACAATGTCGTCTTATGCAGTTACTCAAACCAATCTTATGAATAAGCAATACATCACTTCAAATCTCCTGAGCGCCTGGTACAAATGGCTCCCAGTAGTGTTGCAGTTACTATTTAAGACAAGGATCTCATAAATAAGCGATCTCTATTATGTCACTGCTGAACAATGACATCATAAGAAAGTCCCGTTGTACCAGGATTGCATACTGGTCGAGATATTGCTGAATAGCGTAAATTACCATTTTCGTTGACAATGCGGGGTCTTTCACCTTACGCGTGCATCACATTTAAAGCGCGCACAGATTTGAATTTAAGCGAAGGTTGCGGCGCATGTAGCCGCCCACGGTTCGCGCGTTGCATGACGATAGTGTAGGGTTGGTGAAACAAACGAATTTACCAACTTTACCGAAATATTTCCCAAAAACTGATACTGATCATGATGATTAGCATATTTTTTTGTATCAATGATGATAATCGTGATTAGTATCAATGATGATAATCGTGATACATCAGCATTTTATGGGCATGAGTCAAGTGACTGCTCAATGTACATACACATTCTGTTTATAATAATTTTACTCTAATTATGAAAACACAAAATGAAATTAGAGTAACCAAATGAAGTAGATGAAAATATAGACCCATTTTTAAGATTCCGTACCTCAAAAGTCTGTCTGTCTGTCAAGACCCTTTATGTCAGGAACGCAAAGAGGTGTCGAGTTAAAACGAAATAAAACCATGCACTTAAATCATAGTTTACTCATCATCTGACTACCTGTAACGACTGTCAAAGATCTACAAATGACAGCCGGGACCAACGGCTTAACGTGCTTTCCGAGGCACGGAGGAAACTCGGTATGTAACGGGTGGTCATCCATCCACAGACCAACCTAGGCAAGCGCGGCTTAACCTAAAGATTGACCCGAGCGGCTGCTATTATTTAGCCACAAGCTCCTCCATAGTTTACCAAATTCGATAATTTATTTAATCTGTGAAGACGATAGCGTAGAAAATTAATTCATCAATAGTTTTCTGAATATAGCATAACCTAACCACATAACATAACATCACGCCTGTGATGTCCAAAAGGATAATCAGAATTGTACACCTACATATTGCCAGTTATGTTTAAATCTCAAGTAACAGAGGGCGCCACTATGGCCAGCAAGCAAACACAAATTCACATTCCGTGGTTGCTATTGAGAGATTCTTGATGGGAAAATCCAATGACAATTTGCTCGACTCGAAGCCAAGACCTCTTACTCAACAGTCGTGATTACGACCATGTTTAATCAAATAACTTCCCCCGCTTTGGGTGGAGAGGGGGGGGAGTGTCAGTCTTATACTGACTAAAACCCAACCGCCCATGTGTCTTCTATTTCCCTTTACGTTCCGGGGCCGCGGTATCTTTTTCGAAAACCGGCATCCCCGGCAGGCGGTGGCCCTGACAGGCCCCTCTGATTTTCTTTGCTGATAACTCTTTGAGGCGCACGTGAAACACTAACACACCGTCGACAAGTCCTGTCGTCAATAGACGGACGGACGGTGAGCTAACCATTGCTCACCGATATCGCTAACGATATCGCTTTTTCCGATAAGTAGTTTAGGATTTATAAGCGAACAAATAAACATACACAGACACATAGCCTGTCCAAATTATATCCCCTCTCGTAAAAAAGTCGAAATTTAATTAATAAAATTAAACAAATATCGATAACATAATTGAATTCAGCCCAGCCCTAAAAACATTCTAAGCGACACACTCATTATTCAGTACATTTATCCCGTATCTACTTGTGATATAGTTTAAACGGATTGTCCGCACCAGGGGTGATAGCAACCTGTCTAGGAACACCACGCTTTGCACTTAGAGCTCAAGTTACACTGGTAGAGTTACGACAGTACGAACGACCAGAACACCTTGGTCTTAAGACTGTAAAAACCTTGTTTGGGATTGAAGTTCAAGTTACACTGGACACGGTTTTAACAGCAAGGGTCTGTTGTTTGTTTCGGTCTATATTTTAAGACAATACAAGAAAGGGTTTTTAGATAATGTTTAGGTTTATGGAGATTTTTTTATAATGCTATGCTATGTTAGTATGCACTTAAAAAAAAAAAATAGTGTGATCATACTCAGACCTAGATAGATATATCAAGGTCTAAATGAAACATGAAGTTTGATAAACCTACCCATGGTAGGCATATCCAGCCTTTCGGCAAACACCCTCAGAATACTGATCCCAAGCTCTAATCTATGCAAAATCGACGGACTCGCACGACAGATCGATTGACGGCACGGTTGGCGCAGTGGCTGAGCGATCGACTGCTGCGCTGCGTATCGCGGGTTCGATTCCGACACGGAACAAATATATATGACCTGCAGATAGTTGTTTCGGGTCTGGCTGTTTGTGTATGTGAATTTAAATGTTTGTAAACGCACCCACGATACAGGAGAAAGTCCTTGTATGGACAACGTCTAAAAAAAAAGAAACACTACAAGACCTACTTAAAGGCAGCTCAAAAAACCAGTAGCATAAAGAAATCTAAAAGGACATGGTTCCCACACTAAGATCGAGAAAAATTGGTATTCAGCCTCAAACGCTCACTTTCGAATGTGGAAGTGTTAGAAATCGTGTAGTGTGTCAAAGCACTAACTCAATCTGAGACAACGTAGATTTCTCCGGGGTTGCGGGTTGTTCGAAAGAGATTCAGTAAAGGTCTGACACTTCCTTCCGCTCCGAGGAGAGCGGAAGAAATTAGTTAAAAAACAAATATTTCTAAAAATTTTAAAAAAATACACGTCACGTAAATAAATATTTTCGCATTTTATTTTACTAACTAGCTTTTGCCTGCGGCTTCCCTCAAGTTAAATTCAGGGTAACACAGTTCCCCTTTCCTGATTTGCAGGTACCTGTTACCTATAGTTTTTGCCCTTGCGCCTTATTTTTTGTAATAGCAAAGCTAAGTTTTTCCTTTTCTGTCCTCTTTCTGCCTCATTTCTCACATTAAAAAAAATTGCCTACGTCCGTCTCCAGGGTCCCAACTATCTCTGTACCAAAATTCATCAAAATTGGTTTAGTCATTTAGGCGTGAAGACGTAACAAACAAACTCACTTTGGCTTTTATAATATTAGTAAGGATTACGAACACGCCGCTTCATTCCTAGCGCTTACACTAGTTTTTTTAATCATCATCTGCCTAGCCTTCTCCCAACTATGTTGGGGTCGGCTTCAAGTTTCACCGGTATCAGCTGACTGCCAGTGTCTTACATGGAGCGACTGCCCTTCTCTCTGACCTTCACAACCCATTTAAGAACTGGTTAATACGGTATTCCTTGGTAAGACTGATTGTCAGACTGACTAAATGATATTACAATTAAATACTGTTGTAAGACGTCATCGACAAACAACAAGTCAACGCAATAAGTAGACGACACGGTTGGCGCAGTGGTTAAGAGATCGACTGCTGCGCTGAGTGTCGCGGGATCGATCCCAGCACGGAACAAATATTTGTATTGCCTACAGATAGTTGTTTAAGGGCAACTATTAAAACTATTTCTTATCCATTGAATATTCAATTCAAATCAGCGAATAGAGAAAATCTAATAGATACACCTGACAGTTACAGAAGACTTGCTTAACGAAAGGAAATCAGATTTATCAGCCCTTTTGATTAAATCAGACCGATTTATCAACGATTTCCATTAAATATGACTGATTTATTAACTTATGGAACTGACAGATACTGGGGACAAGTGGCTCGTTTTTCAGGCCATTACTTTTATGGGATCAGAGCTAAAAATACAAATGAAAAATTGTGAAGGACCATATTTCACTTGGAAGCACCGGAGTGACCCACTTTTTGATAGCTCTGATGACACCAACGAAATTTGACGCGAGCAATGATTTTATAGCAATACTGGCTCATGCCTGCGGCGTTG
The DNA here is from genome assembly GCA_905475445.1 of Ochropleura plecta. NCBI lineage: Eukaryota > Metazoa > Arthropoda > Insecta > Lepidoptera > Noctuidae > Ochropleura > Ochropleura plecta. Next base: position 3,727,776 of record FR997738.1, on the reverse strand, counting down.
TCTGCATATATGGTAATCGTTCCCATTGTCTGTTCAGTAGTTGTTTCGACTCACAAACATTCATTCATTCATACATACTTGTTAACTATCGCATTTTAAATGCATTTGCGAAAAGGCGAGTTTTCCAAACTTTGTTTTTTATCGATAATGGAAATAAATTGAATACATAAGTATCTGGGACTTATACACTCTTAATATTTATTACACATTCCATATTTACATAATATGTCCAAAAAAAGGATAGCAAAAATATACAGAAACATTCTGACTTATAAGTTGATAACATTTCGGAATCTTTTGAACAGGCCATTTACTTTATTTATTTTTCTCAAATTTTACGCATAATTCGCGCTTCGACGAAAAACGTACATAATAATATTCACAAGCCAAAGTAAATGAATTAAAAAACAGAAATAACTATGAAATAAAAGTCATAAGTATGTCTGACCACCCACACGATCGATTCAATTATTTGTTTTTATTGTTACAAATGACATATGTGGCGGCATTGTGCTTTAATCATAGTTATTGCAAATTGTCTTTTGTTAGTGACTGTATTACAAGCGAGGCCGCGGGCAAAAGTCAAGAATTATATATTTTTAAGAGTCACGTGCAGTTTTTATGCATGGTAATTAGGACAACCATCGACAGAATTCATTTCAGTTTTACGATCGCCTAATTGCAGCTAGGTTTGGCTTCAATAAATTCATTTTATTTTCATAAAAATATAATATTTTAACGTCATGAATTTTAAATTTTAACGTTTTTACTACTCACGGCGAGCGAGTTTACAAGCTTATTTATTGCATCGTGTACCAGGGTATATCATAAACAGAGATGCTAAAAAATCTAAAACTGAACACAAAGACCACATAACAATTAGGAGATGCTCCATTTCTCAGACGTCAATAAAAAATGTTAAAGCGTGCACTTACTGAGGCGAAGAGACTGCACACAAATTATTTGATTACAAACCATAAAGAACACTCTAGCGCTCATGATTGCCTGGTACTTGCAGACGGCTTTTATTGTAGAAATAAAAATTTGGAGTTACTATATTTCGAATTAGCCAAGCTTTATTGTGTTATATCATTCTAAAGGTAATTACAGTCTATTGATAAATTACGTCTTTCGTTATGTTGTAAAGGTAAATTTTATTTGTGAGTACTTAGGTAATTTTTAGGGTTTCGTACCTCAACGGGAAATAACGGAACCCTTATTGGATCACTTTGTTGCCCGTCTGTCTGTTTGTCAAGACTCTTTATCTTGAGAACGCGTGAATGTATCGAGTTGAAATTAAAACCATATAGGTACTCAAATCTGTGTGTAAAAATTAACTCTCTAAATCTACGCAGTCAAAGGATATTATTATGTGACCAAGTCGGACTTGCTCTTGGCCGGTTTTTTTCTTTCGCCATTGAATTACAAGGGTCTCACAATTTTATTCTTTACTTAAATATCATGAAAAGTTCTTTAAAACCTTATTCCATATAAGCATAAATATATTTTTATTGTCACCACAAAATTTTTATTTCTCTTGTTACTTCTATTAATCTGGTGTTTAATTGAAACACTTTTTTTTCAAAAAACTTTAAACTGCAGTTTGTTTCTGGAATTGAATAATTTCATTTGATAATTTGATTGTTTTATTGGTTGGTTGTCAAATCACTTCTAGAAAAGCTCTAGACAGTTCTAATTAATTTTAAAATTTCAAAAATGTCCATATTAGCTTTCAAATACAGACATCATAAAATTTAAACATTTTCTTTCAATCAAGTTTCTAGAACAACATAGTTCAATAGTAAGAACTTGACCCGATTAAAACCCTTTGGACTGCAGCTGCATACATTGCAGGCTACCAATAGGGATGTGACCCAATTCGCACTCTCAAGGGCGAGCGTACGCTGCACGATCTATGATCGCCAAGTCGTGACGACACATGAAACTTGGACTCACTTTTCGGGTCAGCATGTGACCGCGTCATTCTTCTAATTGTGATGTTGGGTTTTAAGACCATTTAGGATTGTTTGTCTAGACGATTTCATCCTTACTAATATTATAAAAGCGAAAGTGAGTTTCTTTGTTACGTCTTGACGCCTAAATCGCCAAACCGATTTTGATGCATTTTGGTGCAGAGATAGTTAGGACCCTGCAGACGGACATAGACTAAAAAAAGTGAGAAAAGGGGGAGAAAGAGGGGCAGAAAAGGGGAGAGAAAGATATTTTTTTCGATTTTCATGCTAAAACGATTAGCTTATGTCTGTCTCCGGGGTGGGACCCCGGACACAGACATAAGCTGCTAATCGTTTCTAGTATCTTTATACCAAAATTCATCAAAATTGGTTGAACCATTGAGGCGTGAAGACGTAACAAACAAACAAGCTCACTTTCGCTTTTATAATATTAGTAAGGAAGTAAGGATGTGCCAAATTCCATCCCAAACCGATTAGCAGTTTTTGCGTGACAGAGTAACGAACATCCATACAAATTGACCTACCTCCTCACAAACTTTCGCAGTAGCATAACCAGATCTGTATGCAACACAGTTTGCAGTCTCATCGTGCAGATGGATAATTTACTTTCATCTATAAGTAATAGCGCATAAAGTTTCTTTTTCAATTTTCCTATACTTTATTGCAGGTACCATTTTCTGTCTAGCTACTGATTCAAAGTAATCAGTAGCTTAGTTTGATTTAACTATCTTGTCTGTTTTCTACAACGAAGTGGGTAGCTCTCTAGCTAAATAAAATCAAAAGCATTTCTTTCAATTATGCCAATTACAGGCAGTTTTTAACTGTCAAAACAACAATAAAAAAGCTACAGTCCCAGTCATAACTGTGAAAGTACTGTAGTTGTTTATTCCAATGCGTAGATCTCTATGGAGAAGAATGGGCAAGAAAATCTATGAACACTTTTAAATCAGAATATTGTTAAAAAACCTTGTTAACATAATTTATGTTGAGATGGTAAATTATGTAAGAACGATATGCCACGACGTGCACGTTTAAAAATGTCCATATTAAAGACAAAAAAAAGTAATTCAAAAATGTAATAATAAATTCAAATAAGCCGTGGCTACTGCAAAATCTCTTGTGGAATAAAGACGACCCTATTTAAATCTAAAAAGTATAAATTACTAGGTGTGCCCATCGGTTTCACCCGCTGCTCAGGTCCACTTTTGAAGAGAGCCACCCTTATCACTTAAGGGTACGCGAGAGGCAAGAAACTCCATGGACAATCTTTTTAATCATAATATTTTTACAAGATCATGATTACATCATTCATGTCAAGATTATACATAAACTAGCTTCCGCTGGCGACTTCGTCCGCGTGCCATAGTTACTTTGGGCTAACGCTAACTCTAAACAGCGTGATGATCGAAAAAAAAAATCTTCTCACTTTTTTTAGCCTATGTCCGTCTCCAGGGTCCCAACTATCTCTGTACCACTGTAAAATTCGTCAAAATTGGTTTGGCCATTTAGGCGTGAAGACGTAACAAACAAACTCACTTTCGCTTTTATAATAATATAAGTAAGGATGTGAGAATGATATAGTTAAATGTGTAGAGTAAATTATCATCACCATCATCATCATCAGGCTATATTAGTCCACTGCTGGACATAGCCCTCCTCTAATGAGCGCCATAGCGCCCTTCAGCGCGTCTTCAGCTTGCCGCATCCAGCATTTTTATATTAAATTATATTCTATCTTATTTATACAAAAAAGAAAAAAAAAAACAAAACATCTGCATCGCCTGCCACAACCGACAGTCGCAATTTAAGACAAAGCAAAACCCTTTCCTTTTTACCCTTACATTTTTATGCAACAAGGTTTATCTAGTTTGATAAGTGTTGGGTGTCGGTCTGCGGTCTGCTAATGGACTTTCCTAGTCACGGGCGAGCCCGCGGCGACTTGCTAGCTATGGGTATGGCTATAAAACGAGCGGGTAAGCGGGAAGTGAGAAAATATTCGGAAAGGATTCGTATGTTACTGTTAAGTTGTCGGGTGTCGGGTTAGAATGTGACCTATTTAAAGGAAGGGTTTTTGGTGAAATTTGAGAGAGATTTGTTAAGACCTGCAAATACTGTGTAATCAAAGAGTGTTTTGAGCAGTATCGCAATTTTGTTGGTAAAAAATCCTTACATTATATATAATAACGAAAATTATAAAAGCGAAAGTGTGTTTGTTTGTTACGTCTAAACGCCTAAATGGCAAAACCGATTTGATGAATTTTGGTACAGAGAGAGACGATATAGACGAGACTGAGACTGAGACCGACATGGGCTACTTCTTGTCTCTTTCTAACCTCTCACTTCTCTAAAATGGGGGGTGGAAGTTTGTATGGATCATTCCGCAATTTTCAAGGTAGGAAGCCAAAAATCGGTACACACACTCTTTGCTACTAACGAAAAATATCTGAAAATCAGGAAAGGGGAACTGTGTTACCCCAACGTTGAATTTAACGCAAGCGAAGTCGCAAAAGCTAGTTGTAAATAATAGAGTGGTGGTAAACAGAAAAATTAAAGAATAAAACGTGTTACACCGATCTTAAGGAACATGGGACAAAGGCATGAGGATGAATAACTACTCGTTATTGCAGTGTGCATTTTTGCAATGTTTTCTAGCTCCACACTAAATCTCGTATTTTAAATCTATTCCTTCTTATCTGAGTGTTGTATTGTTGAGATTCAGTTTAGTCTCACTATCTAGACAATTTCAACAGGCTTTTATTTCATTTTGTGGACAACGCAGTGTAAAGTTCCTTAAAGTGTCCCTAACACTTATTTACAATTTTACACTGCAGTGTTGTTGTTAATGTTGACCGGTCGCATCGTGCCGAGGTTGCGGATCCTGCCGGGGTTGCTGGTTGTTTGAAAGAGATACCGCGGACTCGTAACTCGAAGGTCAAAAGTAGGAACATGAATGGGTTTTAGTCAATAAAAGACTGACACACCCTCGCGGTCTGAGCGAGATGTTATTTGTTGATTTTCAATCATCTGCCTTGGTAAGCGCCGCTTAACCTAAAGGTCGATACGAGACGATAGCTGTTATAAGATAACCAAGGCCTAAACGAAAAAAAAGGTTTTCTTTTACAAGATTTCTAGTGATGTTATAGTTGCTGAATTTAACTAGCTTAGGCTCTAGACAGACGGACCGCATTTCAACTGCAATCCAACTGCAAATTGCAGTTCAAGTGCAGTTTGAATGCAGTTGTCAGGGCTGCAATAGAACTGCACACCGACTGCAATCGAACTACACGGTTGGTTTGCAGTTAGTCGGTGTGCAGTTCACACGATTGCACGCTGGCTGCAATTGAACTGCAATCGGACTGCAAGTTTGGTTTGCAGTTCTATTGCAGTCGTGTCAACTGCATTCAAACTGCACTTGAACCGCAATTTGCGGTTGGATTGCAGTTGAAATGCGGTCCGTCTATCTAGGGCCTTAGGAGAACCCACTTAGCAGTAGTGGATGTCTTCCAGGTGATATAAAAAATGTAGATACATTTAAGTATCATAATGTTGATATCTTCCGATACCTGACGTGAGCAGTTTGGTACCAGCTTTTATATTATTTTTTCAAAAACAGAATATGTTTTTCTTTGTATTTTTTTCGCGGAATTTTTACGCATCAGGATCTTGTCTAGAATAAATTTATTTATTTAAACCCTCAGCCGTAGTTCCACGTCCAACGTGCATCACACTACAAATCACACTATGGCATAAGTCTTGCAATCTAGTAATTTATCATTCCATAACTCACCTTCTCATTTTTCTATAACAGCTGCCTCATGGTGCGAAGGTGCCCGAGACGCTACCTGTCCCAGGATCTGTGGACCTTCACTGCAAAGCGAGCCAGTCTGTGCTACCGACGGGTACATCTACCCTTCACTCTGCGAGATGAGGAAGAAGACTTGTGGGAAAGGTATGAATAGTTTGTATACTACCAGGTATTTTAACAGAACTGAGGTGCCAGCTGTTGTAACTGTGTGTTGGTCCAGTAGTCGTTAATGCCACTGCTGAGCGCGACGGCTTTAGTTCAATTCCCAGCTCGCATAAAGTTTTAATAGGGTTTACCATCTGGAATTTCTGAGTAGCAGCCTGAAGGTTTTTATCCTGGTTGATAATTAAATTATGAATCAATAAAAAAATCTTTAGCAACTACTCCAGTAACAAAAACTCATTTGTTTTTGTTCATCCATTCATGATTCATGACCATCTTAATAAATTCCTTTAAATTATGTAGATTTTTAGATTAAAAAACGAGTGAAACTAGCTACTGCCTATTCTATTCCCAACTATATTGCGGGTTCCCAGTCTAACCGAATGCAGCTGAATAAGAGTATTTTACATGCAGCGACAGCCTATCTGACCTCCACAACCCAGTTAGTACTGCGTAGTACAAGAACGATAAGGCAAACTGATAACTGAGCAAAATACTTGGTCTAATGCTTTCAATGGCAGATTCAATTAAAGTTACACACAAAATCCTTACTAATATTATAAAAGCGAAAGTGAGTTTGTTTGTTTGTTTGTTACCTCTTCACGCCTAAATGGCCAAACCGATTTTGATTAATTTTGGTACAGAGATAGTTGGGAACCAGGAGACGGCCATAGGCTAATTTTTATTAAAAAAAGTGGGATATGAGGGAGAACGAGGGAAGAAAAGGGAAAACTTAGCGTTGCTATTACAAATCAATCAGGCGCAAGAGCAAAAACTGCAGGTCTGCTTAATGTGTTATACCGAATTTAACGCGAGCGAAGCTGCGGGCGAAAGTTAGGTATTAATAACTTACAATCAGAAACTTAAAAATTCCTTGTGAATATTTACAGGAGTTCGGCTCGCTCAAGACCAGACATCCTGCTCGCGAGCTCAGGGGTCTAAATGCGATCATCGGTGTACATCCGAGAGGGATCCGGTCTGCGGAACTAATGGCAGGACTTATCTTAACAGGTGTATGCTGCAAGTTGAGATTTGCAGGTAAGAAGTCGGTTCTTTTAGAGTTCCGCACTCAAGGGGTAAAACGGGACCTTATTAGTAAGACTCCGCTGACCGTCTACTAATCCGTCTGTCACTAAGCTATATCTCATTAACCATGATGATTAGAGAGTTGAAAATTTCCCAGATTATGTATTTATTGTTCTGCAATAACAACAAAGATTCTCATTTAAAAAAAAAGAGTGTGTGTACTTATGTACACGCGTTAGTAGTTATACTTCTTTGGCGTATAGAAAAATAATATTTATTTATTCACACTGTTTAAAAGTACTGTTACGAAACACGTGTTCTAAATATAAAAAATACTAGACTAAACAACTTGAACATAGTTATCGATTTTCATGCCACCTAGAACTTACTTCACGATGTCGTTGACGGTGTGCGCGCGCATCGTAAAAATTCACTCTCATAATTTTTCTCCATCGCGCCAAAAGAAGTATAACTTCAAAGAAAAACTTCGCCCCCACACTAGGAATTTCTCCTGTATCGTGGGTGCGTTTTCAAACACTTAAACTCACATACACAAACACCCAGACCCGGAACAACCATTGTAGGTCATACAAATATTTGATCCGTGCGGGGATCGAACCCACGACACGCAGCGCAGCAGTCGATCGCTCAGCCACTGCGCCAACAGTGCCGTAATTAAAACCGGTAAACTGCTCTAATAGTGTATCTAAAAGTGATTGTTCTATTTCTGAATCTGATTGTTTTCGAGCATACAAGCGTGGTGATAAAAAATAAAAATACATTTTGCTGTTCCAAATATTCATTTTGTTTTTAATTTATCAGTTTGTTCGATACACTGACACGTCATGTCCCGATTTATAATCTGTGGTTTTAAACGTCGCTTTTCTTCTTCTGTTTGTTTTGTCGGCTCAGTTTGTTTGATACATTTACATATGTCGCAATTTATTTTCTCGGGTCTTAAACGTCGCTCTTCTTCCTCTCTCTGTATTGCCATTGCCGCTTCAGTTTGTACAGATTCATCAGCCTGTTCAATTTCTTTTTCAGAGTTGGTATTGGACTTTCCCATTTGGGGGCTTGCAATAACATCAGCGCTCATCGAGAGAACTGTCCCGTGGATTGTTCCCAGGCACCCCTCGACGGACCCATTTGCGGTTCTGATGGGAATGTTTATAAAAGTACTTGTCAGATGAAGCTGCTGACTTGTGGGTAAGTGTGTCTTTGTTTTATGATGCCCTGGTACTTGACTGAGTAAATATTAGGAGTTTATACTAGAAAATTATACTAAGTTCTAGTCAAAGCATTGCTTGCTAGTTGTTTAGTGGTTATCTCAATGATTGTCATTATTAGGGTTCCATAAGTCAAAGGAAAAACCGGACCCTTATTGGAACACTTTTTTTTAGTCTGTCGGTCTGTTAAGACCCTCGATATAAAGGGTTTTAAGTTGAAATTAAAACCTCAAGTCAACTTCGTGGTCCCATTGTGATGTGAAAAAATCAACCCTCTAAGTCTACGCAGTCAAAAGCTGTTTATGTCGCAAGTTTTTACGGAACCCTAGGTACACGAGTCTGACTCGGTCTTGGTCGGTTTGTTTTAACCGCAGTAAGTTACACTGTGGGACTTAGCTACATTTGACGGGATACATTAAACAGTCGGCAAATAAACACAGAACACACTACGAATTATTGAACTTGGTTCATCATGGTCCAAAACGTACTTCTCCGTTTTAAAAATGAGTTCCATTCACAAAATAAACCATTCACTCAACAAAGTCCTTTCGCCTACTCTAGAAAAACCTCCTATATCATATAACATTTTTTTTAAAACGTTGCCCCACCCAAAGAATTTCTCCTGTATCCTAGGTGCGTTTACAAACATTTAAACTCACATACACAAACAGCCAGACCCGAAACAACTATCTGCAGGTCATACAAATATTTATTCCGTGTGTGAATCAAAACCACGACACGCAGGACAGCAGTCATTCGTTCATCCACTGCGCCAACCGTGCCATCAAAAACGCTTAAACATGAATCCTTAATTTTCAGACAAGGTGTAGTACGAACGAATAAAAAACATTGCCAGACTACCCGCCATTGCCGTGAATCTTGTTGGCGCGTCGCCAGGCCAACATGCGGTTCTGATGGAAAGCTATATGCCAACGCCTGCAGAATGAAAGCTAGCAATTGCGGGTATGTACAGTTTATTGTTTTGAGATGGTAGAGAATATGAAGTGGTCATTTTAGTTCTAATATAGAGAAGTAGGTAGGTGTGGCGCAGCGACTCTACCAAGATTTTCATGATTCAAAAAAGACTTGAAATGAACTTTCTTCTGAAAACCGGTGACTATTGTTTGATTTTTTTGAAGTCGGTTTTATTTTATGGTAAAAAGGTTTTTTATTTCAGCCTTTGCTCAATTTAGGTAAACTGCTCGTTCTTGGGCTTCTGGTTAGAAATGAGAGAGAATCAGTTGACGACAATCATTTTGTGTTTTTAAACGTTGCCCCACTCTAGGATTTCTCCTGTATCGTGCGTGCGTTTACAAACATTTTAAACTCACATACACAAACAGCCTGACCTGAAACAACTATCTGTAGGCCATACAAATATTTGTTCCGTGCGGGGATCGAAACCGCGACACGCAGCGCGGCAGTCGCTTGCTCAGCCACTGCGCCAACCGTGTCGTCAAACGATATCATTGATAGTAAAGTTGGATGGGGAAGAATCAAGAATCATAATAATATTAGATTTTTTAAGTTTTTCAAAATACTGTGAAGGAAAGCATCGTTTTGCATCCTCGGTATCCATCCTACCCGCAGTGGGCCTCTATGGTGGATTATGGCCCACTCCCTGTCTCAGTGGGAGAGGAGGGAAAGTCTCTCTGTCTCAGCAATGGGAACGTAATAGCCTGATTTGGCACTCCAATTTTAAAGACTTAAGTCTTAGCTTTTAGTATTTCAATATGAAAATTTAATATGATTTTAATATTAAAAAAAACTGTATCCAGATTAACTTTCGTGACAAAACTGCCCGGTTGGTCTAGTAGTCGCAAGTACGACTGCTAAGCATGAGATGCCGGGTTTGATTCCCGAGTTGGGTAGTGTTATTGCGTTTATCCATCAGACATTACTCCCCCCCTAATACATGGTACTTGAACAATTCAAAAGCTATGCTGATAAATGCCATTTGGAAAACAGCAAATTACTACAAGACCAGGATCTTCTCATAGATAAATCTTTTATATTTCCAGTAAACACGTATTCGAAGTTCCAATGTCGTTCTGCGTATCACAAGAGAGGACATCAGGAGGGGAGTCCTGCCCTAAGGACTGTATGGGACAGAAAGAGAAGTTGGTCTGCGGCTCCGATGAAATGGTGTACAGGAACGAGTGCGAGATGAAGATGTTGAATTGTGGGTAAGTGAGTGGGAAAACGAGGGTGAAATAAGTTTTTATTCGAGTTTTTGTAACTGGGTTTGTTATTCTGTAACTGGCCGTGTTATTCTATAACTGGTCTTGTTGTTCTGTAACTGGCCTTGTTATTCTGCAACTGACCTTGTTATTCTGTAACTGGCCTTGTTGTTCTGTAACTGGTCTTGTTGTTCTGTAACTGGCCATGTTATTCTGTAACTGGCCTTGTTATTCTGTAACTAGCCATGTTATTCTGTAACTGGCCTTGTGATTCTGTAACAGGCCTTGATATTCTGTAACTGGTCTTGTTGTTCTGTAATTGGCCTTGTTATTCTGTAACTGGCCTTGTTATTCTGTAACTGGCCTTGTTATTCTGTAACTGGCCTTGTTATTCTGTAACTGGCCTTATTATTCTGTAACTGGCCTGTCTGGCCTAGTTATTCTTTAACTGAACTTGTTATTCTATAACTGGCCTTGTTATTCTGTTACTCGGCTTGTTATTCTGTAACTAGGCTTGTGATGTGTCCAAAAGTACTGCTTTATATATCAAACCCTTGATCCAGCTGCCCAACGAGAGCCGCGTCAGGTATTGGTCGAGGCTCTTGGAAATTAAGCCATTGGCAGATACGACTATCGGCACAATGATCGCTGAGTCCACATCCCACATGGCTGGTATTATTATTATTATTTACACCAAAGAAAGCAATAGGAAGGGAGTCGTTTGTCTTGGTATGGACATGTAATGAGGAGGGACGAAGCTCATGTGACTAAAAGAGTAATGGATCTGAATGTTGATGGACGAAGAGCGAGAGGAAGGCCAAAGAAAAGATGGATGGATTGTGTAAGGAATGTTATGAAGGAGAAAGGAGTAAATGATGCAGTGACGTTTGATACGGGAGAATGGAAGAAGAAGACGTTTTACGCCGACCCCAAATAGAATGGGACAAGGGCAGGAAAATGATGATAACACCAAAGAAAGCAATACTTACGTGTCGTACCATCCGTTCGGTAATGTGCAACAGGGATACAAAGGAATCATGGAATGTAACCTGTAAACAAACAAAAAAACTTTTTACTTAATGTATAGTACTGTCTCTCCTCCTTTAAGTCCATCCAAAGGTTGTCTTGAAAAGATCGCCTTTAGCGATAAGACCGCCCATTGTGTCGCCCTATTTATAAGTTGTATACTGTTATTCTTTATTGCTCATTAGGGGAGGGCTATGTCCAGCAGTGGACTAATATAGCCTGATGATGATGATGATGATGATACTGTTATTCTTGTCATTTGTATGGTGTATTATAAATATATACATAATAAATAAATTCTCCCTATCTATCTCTAAAAATATATCAATAAAGAACATAGCGCTAGTACATTTTGAGGTTTTCATCATACTGGAGATCTTTAACTCTCGGCATTAAACAACTGAACAATAAAAACCTAACGTGTCAATCAAAAAATCTGACACTGTTGGATTTTAAAATACGTCTCGAAGTTGTCTCGATAAAATCGCAAAAACATAAAGATGCATTTATTTATCTAAACATGTGTAACATTATTCAAAGGATATGTTCACATGGATGGAACGAGTTTAATATTGCTGGTTGAACGTTTTTTGTGATTTTAAGCGTAAAAAATAGTTCACTATTCATTGTAAATTATAAATTAGATTTTTTTAAATAAATTAATGTCATAACTTATATATTAACTTAATATATTATTGTAAATACATCATTTTCATTATAGTTCATACAAATTTATAGTTACAAACTGCATACTTGCGACATAAACGACCATATCATTTGACGGCGTAGATTTAGAAGTTTAGAGTTTTTCTACGGCTCCAAAGGACGACTGAAGTCTATGCATAGACTTCAGTATATGGTTTTAATTTCAACTCGATACCTCGACGAGTTCCCGAGATAAAGGCTCTTGATGAGACAGACGGACAACAAAGTGATCGTATAAGGGTTCCATACCTCAAAAGGAAAAACGTAACCATTATTGGATCACGTTGTTGTCTGTGTGTCTGTCTGCCTCAACTCTAGTCAACTCTGTAGTCCATTTGTGCTGTGAAAAAATCAACCCTCTAAGTCTACGTAGTCATAAGATATGGCTGTTTGATGTCTCAAGTTTGTACGAAAAACTTGGTGCGCAAGTCTGACTCCCTCTTGCCGTTTTTTCTCCTTTTGAGGTATAGAACCCTAATAAATCAATTGCTTTTAAAATTTTTGGTATATTTACATAACTTTAACAGGAGCGTGAGCAACAGGAAGATAGTGAAGAAAGTTGACATGGAGAAGTGTCGCGGTAAAATGAACAGGTGCATGAAGGTCAAGTGTCCCGCAGACCTCGACCCTGTCTGTGGTACCGACCAGAAGGTGTACACCAACCCTTGTTTCTTGAAGGTCGCTACTTGTCTGTGAGTATTGCAGTTTTATGATATCCTAGTAGTTATTTCAGAGTTTTGTTTTTTTTTTATAGTTTTATTGTTTATGGCTATACTCAACAAAACTCAAAGCATTTATTTCAATTGAACCATAAAAAGTGCTTTTCAATGTCAAATCAAAAAGATGCTGCTACAATCCCAGTCAGAAGAAGAATGGGCAAGACGACAACAAAACAACATTCATGTTGAAATATATGTGAGAAAATTTTAGAAAGATGAGCACACTAAGAGCACCCAGAGTGACAGCAAAAATAAGAATTAATTAATTAGATGAATTTAAAAAAAAACTGCTATTGAATTATTTTAAAACTTCAACGTGCTGTTAGTTTTTGGTGCAGCCATTCTAATAAAAAAAGAATGGTAGACTTTCTTTACTTGCTACTCGACAAATTAACACCAGTATTTGTAGCAGTGTTGATTTTATCCAACAATATCGTCTTATACACACGAATAAATGATTTCAGCAAAGGAATCCAGCTGGCTCACTTCGGGAACTGCACTCTGCTGCCTCGGTTCAAGGAAGACTGTCCTGACACCTGTGAGAATGTGGTTGAGCAACCCGTCTGCGGTTCCGATGGAAATGTTTACAAGTGAGTACAATCTACCATTACTTTTTTTTCATTGGGAAATCATTAAATAACTTCCACCACTCGGAGCGGGGAGGGGTATCAGAATTTACTGTCAAAAACCCATCAGGATCATTAAACCTGATATTACCCTAGACCCAGTTTATTGTACGCACACCAATCAAGCGTTAAAAACTAGGTTATGCAGAACTCTCATTGTACGAAAAATTTACACAAAGCCATAAGGGCCATACATTTCTAGTATAACATTATACTAGAAATGCCTTGACGTATCGCAGTGAGAGAGAGAGAGCGAGAGAGAGAGAGAGAGAGAGTGAGCAGACGTGTGTGCTTTGGCGTTAGTGTTTTGTTTTGCACTTATTTGATAAAGATGACTGAAGGGCAGATTGTCTGCCAAGGCTGTGGGTTGGTTCAAAAGAGATACATCGGCCTTGGAAGACAGTGCAAAAGACACTCTCCGCCCAGAACTGGAAAAGTCATTTTTCAAAAAAAAAACGTTACCCCATACTAGGAATTTCTCCTGTATCGTGGGTGCGTTTATAAACATTTAAAGTCACATACACAAACAGCCGGACCCAAAACAATTACCATACATACAAATATTTGTTCCGTGCGCGGATTGAAGTCGCGACACGTAGCGAAGCAGTCAAACGCTTAGCCACTGCACCAACCGAAACTCAGACGAAGATCTAATGATTTCACATCCGAAAAAAAGGCTTAAGTTGACAATGTAAAATTCTATCAAGACTAGAATTTGTTTACAATATCCCGACTTTTCCCCGACAGATCCAATCAAGACCACAATTTGTTTACAATATCCCGACTTTTCTCGGACAGATCCAATGAAGACCACATTTTGTTTACAATGTCCCGATTTTTCCCGGACAGATCCAATCTAGGCCACAATTTGTTTACAATATCTCGACTTTACCCGGACAGATTCAATGAAGACCATATTTTGTTTTCAATGTCCCGATTTTTCCCGGACAGATCCAATCTAGACCACAATTTGTTTACAATGTCCCGATTTTTCTCGGACAGATCCAATCAAGAACACAATTTGTTTACAATATCCCGACTTTCCCCGAACAGGTCGGAATGCGCGCTCCGGCTGGCGACGTGCGGGCAGCACGTGGTGGCGGTGGCGGCGCCGCACTGCCGCACGACGGCGCTGTGCCACGAGGCGTGCCCCGACACGCCCGCCTTCATCTGCGGCTCCGACAACCGGTTCTACAAGAACGAGTGCTTGATGAAGAAGGAAAATTGCGGGTCAGTACAACTATTGTTCACTATATGCGATACGTTTTGTTTAAAACTTAGCTCTACATTGAAAGAAAGAAAGAAAACAAGTTTATTTGGCACAAGCCATAAATGCACACAATAATAAAAATAATAAAACTTAATTTTAAACACTAATCAAAATATTAATGTTTATATTATCGTGTGCCTCACGGCTACGCCAACATTGCCTGGATCCCAGCAGTGCAGAAACGTAGATCAACAGTCACAGTAATTGAACGCAAGAAGTTGACTGGTTTATAAGTTACTTATAGATATGACAACACTTGTAACACGCATATAAATCCAGCAGACTAAGCAAACAATATTATCATCAAATATATAAAAAAATAAGACTAATTCTTTTAAATCTCTTATTGAAGTCCGTGGCCATGCCGTCTTGGTCTTGCATTTAAAGATTTTGGCTGCCATAATTGCTGTCATATAGTTTTATCATTCCACCATGCTTTGAACTGATCAAAACGATTTATATTAATGTCAAACTTCACTCACAGATACACACACAAAATAAGTGTAATCGTAGTTCGTTCGTTCGTTTCTCCAAAATTATCTCATACTTTTGAAAAAATAACAAACAGGATACCAGGCGCACATACTAAACAAAAGAGTTATCTCTGTTCACAGTAAACACGTGTTCGTGGTACCTCTGAAGCGTTGCCTGGCGCGCTTCCAGTACTCCGGCTGCGCGCGCGTGTGCCCGCCCGAGTACGACCCCGTCTGCGGCACCGACAACAAGACCTACTCTAACAAATGCTTCCTGGAGATGGAGAACTGCCGGTCTAGGTGAGATCTTTGGGTTTATGTTAACCTGGTACTTTCACTACACAGGACCTGGTACTTCATATTTCGCTTACCAAATAATCATTTCACACGATAATATAGACAAAATCGAATACGGAGTCCCACAAGGGAGTATATTAGGTCACCTGATATTTATTATTTATGTAAATGATTTACCTAAAATAACAATTTTGTTCTGAAACTGAAACATTATGCAGCTATGGGTAACTTTTAAACCGAACATAGCCCTAATGCACATTTTTGGGACTAAAAAATAATTTCCTTCATAAATTACAGAAGTTACGTTTCTCAGTCATCGTGACAATAACAGGCTAGAAATAGTTAGGACTAACACGACACTGATGCATAAAATTATATTCTATTTGGCGCCAATCAATTACAATAAAATCCCTAAGCTTAATAGTCAATCACAAACTAGAGAATTAAAAAAAAACTTTCACACTAAATGTTATTTTACAGCCTATCAGATTTTTTAAATGATTGAAAAGCAAATACATTGTCAATACAATTAGGACATTTATTGTAGGAACATTTAAGTTGCGTTTTTCATTTATAATTTCGTTTTTGTAAGTTTTATCTTAGCTAATTTTAACTTCATGGTGGATGGTTTAAGCAAAAAAAGATTGCACGCCATTCCAGGATGGCAAAACATGTAGCAACTTGCATATTTTATCATCTTTATACATACTCATGTTTTACAAAATAAATATATCTTTATCTGAAATATTTTCAGTAACTATGTTATTTGTATGGTTTCCATAATAAAGAATATACTATTCAAAAAGTTTGTAAGGATGTATGTTTGTTACTTTTTCACGCATGAACTACGAAATAGATTTAGATAAAACTTATTTATAGAGAAAACACATAAGCTATTAATTAATTTGAAAAAAAATTAAGAGCCTTTTAAAAATTGCTTGTCATGCTCTAAGCAAACTAACTACTAGGCTTGCATTAAAGTACTTGCACTGTAGTATTAATTCCAACATACATAGAAGTTCTGGGCGGGACCTATTTACGATAAAAGTACTAGGCATGCATAAATTCAAGGAGGTATTTATTTCTGCAATACTTAAAATTGACCAATGACAAATTTTAATGATGTTTGTTGGATTAATGTCCGCCGTGAAAAGCAGTAAAAGTATGTTTCACGGCTAATCTGCTGAGCTGATTAGAATAAAATTTGGCATGGGCAATCTAAAGTCTTTTTCATCAACAAAACACGTGGGTGAAACTGCTAAGCACAGCTAGTTAGACGTAGTCCTAACATCCTTGTTGACAATATTTAAATTTAGAACACTGAAAACCACGTGCTTCTGTAAATACAATATAGTAGTGATAACTGAATTATCTTTTAAACAAATAAATTAATGGTAAGACGTAAAACATATAATGTAAATATTAGATACTTTGTGAATATTTTAATTATCTTATTCTCAGTTTTAATGTTTGTTCGTTTTCTTATTTATGTTAAAAATGTGTAAAAATGACTGGCAGAGAGTAATGTAATTTACATTGGATGATTAGAATGACAAATAAAAATTGCGCAACAATTACATTCTAACCAAGGACTTTTAAACAAACTGGAATGATGCATACATGCAACCCAAAATTGTTCTAATTAATATCAAAATTCAATTAATTGAAGTAATAAGAACTGTATGCGTTTGAGATAAAGTTCATTTGTTTGATAAATATTATTCATTTTGTATATTAGTTACTTGATTCCAACACATCTATTTTACCTCTAACAACATTAACTCAAAAGAAACCAATATTGTATCAAAAATTAAGATCATAGCGAATATTCATTTGCTTCATTGGAAAACAACGTAAAATCTGGAGAAAAATTAATCGTCAACCCGAATCAGATTTTGTCTGACAATGAGTATGCGTTGTCAAAAAAGTCGGCAATTTTTTTTTGACTAGGTCTTTTTTTTCTACCTTTTGAGGTTGTCGTCTGGTTTACCAGACAATCACAGGATTGTAATCACACCATAGGGTGGGTTGAAAGTAAAGCCTCCAGGGTAAAAAACTTAAAACTAAACTACTACACGTTAAGAGCACCCTCTGGGGAGTACGGGCCTCGGATTAGGGTGTCGCTGGGGGAGGAAAGCATAGGTACGGGCTGGATCGGAACGTTATTATCATTTGAAGACTAGTTTAAAACTACTGGATTCTAACAAAGTATGGGTGGAGAAAAAATGTCGGCCAAGCTATATCCTGGGTTCCCAAATTTGGGCAACAGAGTGCGAACTTTTAAACACAGCCTGTTTGCACATACAGCAGATGAATCGCCCACATGTTTTAGCATCGGCGGAATGGAATGTGTGTTTTTCTAATTGACTTTGGCGAGGAGTTATTTAAATGAGTTTCACATAACTTTTTACTGAGACGTCAGATTTAAAAAAAAAACTTTTTTTTAATTAATTAATTTTTTCTTGTATTTCTTTCCAGGAGCCTGGTACAACTGAAACACCTTGGCACATGCACGGACCCCATCGCGGAAGAACCGAAAAACTATCTATATCGATAAACTAATCAACTATCACAGTCATATCGATAACCGCTTTTCTTTACATAATCGTACTCTCGGGAAGTGAAGTCCCACTATTAGTGCCAACTTTTTATAAGTAAAAATATACTACGTAATGTAAGCGACCAATCTTCGTCTTCCAATAATCGATAAATTTAAGTATCACCTCTAATTTATGCTCATAGTTTAATTGATTACGAAATCGATAAGAGTTCCACATTGATCAATCGCAAACAGAGTGCGCTTTTGTTCTTTTGGCGCGCAATGGCATCGACAGGACGAGGCGACGCTGTTCGTAACATTTGTTAAATTGTATTGACAATACAAGATGGCGGCGTCCAAGATGGCGGCGACAAACAAAGTACCATAGCGGACTTTACTTCCACATACTGTGTTATAAGTATCGGTATTTGGATCTTTCTGCTTCGCATCAATTAGTGTGGCGATTCTTAAGTTTTGTATAACCGAACGGACCATATTCTGGACTGGCTGCGGACAAAAATCGATTAAACTATGTAAATCAGTACATTTTAAAAACAGATCAGTACAAACATTCGAACACAAATTCGCAAGATGGCGGACAAAACGGCCGCCATCACTAAAAACTCTTTAGATAATGTTAAGTGATTTTAGAATTAATATTTGACTGTTTATTTATTGTCTATTTATTTTCTGTGCGTAGCTTTAGATAATTTTTTTTTTGTAAATAATTAGTGAATTTTTCGTCATATTTATTGTTTTTTCATTAAGAATCGATGCATTTAGAAGAAGACTTTTATTTAACAATTTTATTATGACAATAAGAATTTTTGAACAAATCGGAGACATTTCGGTGCGTTTGTTGCATTCCACTATTTTAATAACTGTTTCATATTTTCGTTTGACATTTGAAATAATCGTACATATATAATACGCGTCACATCCCATTTGAGATTTGTTGCTCAAGGCCGTACCCTACGCAAATAACATTGAGCATTCGCTTCCCTCTTTGCCGCGCAGGAGTGAGTGAGTGAGAGCAGTAGTGAATAATGCCTATTTTTTTGGAATAAAATCTAAATAAAATTAAGTATTGGGTTTTTGGAAAAAATATTTCTACCAAAATGTTCATTATAGAATTGTGCATCCATTAGTGTCAGTAGCAAAATTAAACAATGTTCACTTTACGAGGAGATGCATGTTATTGATATTTTTTCTCATTTCTGGGGCTTTGTTGTAAGGAGATTTACTAAATAATGACTCAATAAAAATAAAAACTAAATCTACAATAATGGAATCAAGATTATAAAGAAATTTAATGTATTTTTTTTGTTACTTAGTTTGTTTTAAATAACAAGTAGATAGCTTTAGAAAACTGTACAAAAACGGCTTGCGCGGCGTTTTGGTCGGGGTGGCGCCTTAAATGCTTCTCAAGATGAGTAATTACTAGAAGATGTATACAAGTCTTGGTAATTAATACTAGCAAGTAATAAAACAATAAATAATATTTCTTTTATTGTTTCAACGAATATTTTAAACGTTAAACGAAGATGCCATTATTGCAAATTGTAAAAAAATAATCAGTTATTAGTTAGTTAGCGTACCGAATGAGTTTTGTAACGATTTTAATCGAAATACAAATAACATAGATTTACGTATTTATTTTGTAATTTCTAGCCTAATTAATAGTTAAACGAAAAGCTGTACTTTTTAGTCAATTGAAATTGCATTTTTTCAATTTATCTACAAATATTTAATATACTGCATTTCAATAACGTTTTTTATACTCTATAATCATAGTCTACAGTGTATGACCAGGTGTAATAACAAACCAATATAAAGATTTTAAAATTCTTCTTTTTTCATTTTTCTCCTCCGAATCCTCCGATAATAATTATTGAGGAGCTCGTGGCTAAATAATAGCAGCCGCTTGGGTCGATCTTTAGGTTAAGCCGCGCTTGCCTAGGTTGGTCTGTGGATGGGTGACCCCCCGTTACATACCGAGTTTCCTCCGTGCCCCGGAAAGCATGTTAAGCTGTTGGTCCCTGCTGTTAATTGTAGATCTCTGACAGTCGTTTCAGGTAGTCAGTGTCTCTAAAGTCTGACAATCAGTCCTTATCAAGTGACATCGTATTACCCAGTACTAACTGGGCTGTGGAGGCCAGATAGGCAGTCGCTCCATGTAATATACTGATTTGACGGGCCTGTTGGTCTAGTGGTTAGTGGCCCTGACTGCTGAGCCGGAGGTTGTGGGTTCGATTCCCACCCAGGACAAACTTTGTGTGATGAGCATGATTGTTTGTTCTGTGTCTGGGTGTGATTTATCTATAATATGTATGTATTTATAAATTATATATCTTATCAGATATATCAAATCATAATATATAATAAAGATTATCTTAATTATAGGTATATATTATCAGATAGCCGTGTGTGAGTTGTCCCAAGATATTTATTATTATTATTATTGAGCTGCATCCGGTAAGCTTGGAAGCCGACCCCGACATAGTTGGGAAAAGGCTAGGCAGATGATGATGTCTTCCGATAATTATTGAGATAGAGAAACTAAAATAGTATCTACGGCTTGTAATTTTAGGGTTCGATATCTCAAAACAAAAAAATCACGGATCCTTTATAGGATCACTTTATTGTCCGTCTGTCTGTCTATCAAGACCTTTTATTTATTTATTTAAAGTTTATGCACAAGAACACATCGCCCGCTCCTCTGCAGACAGATGGGTCAAGCGAGCAACCATTTGGAAGGGGGCCCTGGAGGTCCTGGAGCAAAACGAAAAAAGGGCAGACCAACAGCTCGCTGGGTCGACGACATACCAGAAGTAGCAGGAAGAAACTGGGTGAAAACAGCTACCGACAGGAAAAAATGGAGGCAACTGGAGGAGGCCTATACCCGAAAGGGGCCATGACATATTTAGCTTATAATATTTATACTTAATGTACTTTTTCTAACGGTAACCGATGTTTTGGATTAATAAAGGCTTTATTATTATTATTATGCACAAGTAAAAACTGTACAAAGGCGGACTTAATGCCTTAAGCATTTTCTACCAGTCTACCTTAGGGTGATGCAGAGACAAAACACAGTAGGTGCGATAGCAGAAAAAGATTATAAATAAGATATTATATAGATATTAGAAAATAAATATTTAAAAAGAATAATAATATCATATTTTATCTTGAGAACGCTTTAATCTGTGGTTCCTCAGAGCTGTGACAAATTCAACCCTCTAAGTCTAAGCAATCAAAAGATATGGCTGTTTATGCCGCAAGTTTGTACGGAATCCTCGGTGCGTGAGTCTGACCCGCTCTTTGCCGGTTTTTTATTTTTTATTTATAAAGGCCAAATTCTATTCTTCATATTCAATACAAGTCCTTAATAGAGAATTAGACCAATAAAATAGAACGCACTTAGTAAATTTAAAACTGCGCAAAGAGCTATCAATTTTTAACAGCAACGACAGTTCTTCAACGTGGTTTAGGTGTGCTAAGCAAAATATCTTGTTCCGATGATGCATCGCGAGCAAATCAAATAAGCATGCCTGAAAGATATTTCCCGCTGGCATGTTAGCCAAGTTAGAAACCCATGGGCGGCATAAAATCTGACACCAAGGGGTTTAAATAGCCGTTTTAGCAGAACTTATAACAGGAAAATAATATGAATTACCGTTACCTTTCGTAAAATGGTCACAAAACGACAATTCACAATATTAGCTGTGTCTGTGACCAACGGCTATTTAAACCCTGGGGGTCTAAAATGGCTGCTTTAGCAATATCATAATATATGATGGTAATATGAATTACGTTAAATTCTTGAAATGGTCACAGACGAGTCTGAATTGACGCTTTGTGACCATTATAAGAATGGTAATGGCCATTTTAAAAACTAAATCTACAATAATGGAATCAAGATTATAAAGAAATTTAATGTATTTTTTTTGTTACTTAGTTTGTTTTAAATAACAAGTAGATAGCTTTAGAAAACTGTACAAAAACGGCTTGCGCGGCGTTTTGGTCGGGGTGGCGCCTTAAATGCTTCTCAAGATGAGTAATTACTAGAAGATGTATACAAGTCTTGGTAATTAATACTAGCAAGTAATAAAACAATAAATAATATTTCTTTTATTGTTTCAACGAATATTTTAAACGTTAAACGAAGATGCCATTATTGCAAATTGTAAAAAAATTATCAGTTATTAGTTAGTTAGCGTACCGAATGAGTTTTGTAACGATTTTAATCGAAATACAAATAACATAGATTTACGTATTTATTTTGTAATTTCTAGCCTAATTAATAGTTAAACGAAAAGCTGTACTTTTTAGTCAATTGAAATTGCATTTTTTCAATTTATCTACAAATATTTAATATACTGCATTTCAATAACGTTTTTTATACTCTATAATCATAGTCTACAGTGTATGACCAGGTGTAATAACAAACCAATATAAAGATTTTACAATTCTTCTTTTTTCATTTTTCTCCTCCGAATCCTCCGATAATAATTATTGAGGAGCTCGTGGCTAAATAATAGCAGCCGCTTGGGTCGATCTTTAGGTTAAGCCGCGCTTGCCTAGGTTGGTCTGTGGATGGGTGACCCCCCGTTACATACCGAGTTTCCTCCGTGCCCCGGAAAGCATGTTAAGCTGTTGGTCCCTGCTGTTAATTGTAGATCTCTGACAGTCGTTTCAGGTAGTCAGTGTCTCTAAAGTCTGACAACCAGTCTTATCAAGTGACATCGTATTACCCAGTAGTAACTGGGTTGTGGAGGTCAGACAGGCAGTCGCTCCATGTAAAATACTGGTATTCAGCTGCATCCAGTAAGACTGGAAGCCGACCCCGACATAGTTGGGAAAAGGCTAGGCAGATGATGATGTCTTCCGATAATTATTGAGATAGCGAAACTAAAATAGTATCTACGGCTTGTAATTTTAGGGTTCTATTTCTCAAAACAAAAAAATCACGGATCCTTTATAGGATCACTTTATTGTTCGTCTGTCTGTCTGTCAAGACCTTTTATTTATTTATTAAAACTTTATGCACAAGAACACATCGCCCGCTCCTCTGCAGACAGATGGGTCAAGCGAGCAACCATTTGGAAGGGGGCCCTGGAGGTCCTGGAGCAAAACGAAAAAAGGGCAGACCAACAGCTCGCTGGGTCGACGACATACCAGAAGTAGCAGGAAGAAACTGGGTGAAAACAGCTACCGACAGGAAAAAATGGAGGCAACTGGAGGAGGCCTATACCCGAAAGGGGCCATGACATATTTAGCTTATAATATTTATACTTAATGTACTTTTTCTAACGGTAACCGATGTTTTGGATTAATAAAGGCTTTATTATTATTATGCACAAGTAAAAACTGTACAAAGGCGGACTTAATGCCTTAAGCATTTTCTACCAGTCTACCTTAGGGTGATGCAGAGACAAAACACAGTAGGTGCGATAGCAGAAAAAGATTATAAATAAGATATTATATAGATATTAGAAAATAAATATTTAAAAAGAATAATAATATCATATTTTATCTTGAGAACGCTTAAATCTGTGGTTCCTCAGAGCTGTGACAAAATCAACACTCTAAGTCTAAGCAATCAAAAGATATGGCTGTTTATGTCGCAAGTTTGTACGGAATCCTCGGTGTGCGAGTCCGACTCGCTCTTTGCCGTTTTTTTATTTTTTATTTAGAAAGGCCAAATTCTATTCTTCATCCGTACTTAATATTATAAATGCGAAAGTAACTCTGTCTATTTGTCTGTCTGTCTCTTCTTCACGCCTAAACCACTGAACGGACTTCAATGAAATTTGGTACAGAAATAGTCTGAGACCCGAGAAAGGACATAGGATAGTTTTCATCCCGGAAATCCCCCGGGAACAGGAACTATTAATCCACACGGACGAAGTCGCGGGCAAAAGCTAGTATTCAATAAAAGTCCTTAATAGAGAATTAGACCAATAAAGAACTATCAATATTCTACTGCAATGACAGCTCTTCAACATGGCTTAACAGTGATAAGTTTAAATATGACTTGTTTCGGTGATGGAAAACATCTCGAGCAAATCAAATAAGCATGCCAGAGAGATATTTCCCGCTGGCATGTTAGCCAAGTCAGAAACCCATGGGCGGCATAAAAACTGACACCAGGGGGTTTAAATAGCCGTTTTAGCAGAATCATAATAGGAAAATAATATGAATTACCGTTACCTTTCGTAAGATGGTCACAAAACGACAATTCACAATATTAGCTGTGTCTGTGACCAACGGCTATTTAAATGCTAAAGCGGCCATTTTAGAGGGGGCTGTAAAATGGCCGCTTTAGCAAAATCATAATATGATGGTAATATGAATTACGTTAAATTATTGAAATGGTCACAGACTAGTCTGAATTGACACTTTGTGACCATTATAAGAATGGTAATGGCCCTTTTAGACTCCTACGTAATGGCCATTTTAGATCCTCAGGTCAGACAAAAACCACAACAAAAAAAGATGCGCTTATCACGTTCGACTTACATAGTAAAATTGACATTGACTTTTACGACACTAACTAGAACAGTAGCCTTAAAAGGCTTAAGTCTATTCTTAACCGAACATCACGGTTCAAACGATTACCATTCAGTTTATTGCTGCAATTTTTCCATACAGAACCTGTCCACCAGGTCGTTAAAGCCGACCGGTTTGAAGCACGTCAACATTTCTTCTAGAAGGATCTTGAACTTCGCTGTGAATCCTTGCAGCGCTTCCATTTTGAAGTCATCGTGATAGGCCACTATTGCACCTGTGGATGGGAATAGCAGATTTTGTATCAAAGACATTTAAACTCACATGCACAAGCCAGCCAGACCCGAAACAGCTACCTGTAGGTCATACAAATATTTGTTCCGAACGGGGATTGAACTCGTTGCCAATCAACGCTTTGGAATGGGCAACTACAGTACTTTCACAAGTTATTTTTCATTGTGTCTGGGACTATGGCTTAATTTTGTTGTTTCTTGACATTTAAAAACCATTGTAATCTTCTAATTAAAATAAATGCTTTCGAGTTTCGATTTTTTCAGCGCAGCAGTCGATCGCTCAGCCACTGCGCCAACTGTGACCGTGGCGATTAAAACTTAACATCATGTTGGCTATACTGTTTGACACCAAATATCAAAGTATACATATAATAGAAAATATACTAGGCCAAAAAAAAAAACAGAACCAAAACCGAACCAAAACCAAACCAAACCAGTTTTTTTTTAATGTATTTTGTAATTATTTTAATTTTATTTGTGTTTTGTATTGGGTTTGATTGATACCTTTTAGAATAAATCAATAAATAAAAACGGCAAATCACATATCTTAACTAAACAATGTAGGTCTTACAATGTTAGATGCCTGTTTTAGGATATTCGTCTATCATAGACGGAACGTAGATCAATCAAAATAATATAATTACAAAGATCTTACTTGCAATCACAGCATAGGTAGCTATCCACATTAAGTAACCCATTTTCAAAATATTTACTGTTCTCTCTGAAAAAAAAACATGGTTCTTTACTCATGGCAAATCCTGGATTAAATCAACGACCTTTCATTTAAAAGCTCCTAAAGGTCTAACCAAATTGGAGAAGAGGAACGAATGATAGACAGTGGAAGCAGCTAGAGGCCTTTGCAAATCAGGGACATTTTACGGAATTTTAAGTAGTAACTAGTTAAATTATTCTTAATAAGGTGTAAGTTTATATGTAAGGCTATCTTAATATTAACCGTTTTGTTATTAGCGTCTTGCTTATCCTGCGTTCAGTAAATAAAAGCTGTTTTTATTTTATTATAGGTCTATAAAAAATGCAGGATGATAATTTTCCGAAAAAGCTTGTAGCTAAATAATAACAGTTGAAATCGCTCTCTTCCCTAGGTTGGTCTGTGGATGGGTGACCACCCGTTACAGTGCTTCGGAAAGTACGTTAAGCTGTTGGTCCCAGCTGCCATTAGCAGGCGTACCATATTTACCAGTACTACAGTGTGGAGGTCAGATAGGCAGTCGTTCCACATACTATATAGGAATTCAGCTGCATTCGTTGAGACTGTAAGCTAGCCCAACATAGTTGGGAAAAGGCTAGGGAGATGAAAGTAGACATCTTATCAACCAAGGCCAACAAACATTGACTTACTGCACACAGTGCACATGTTAAGCCTACGCAGAGACCCATTACCGGCATGTAAAACCAAATCAGCCAGACCAATGGGCGGGGCACTCAGTTAAGGTTAGTCACTAACCACAAGATAGACAAAAATATAAAAAAATACTAACCGAGAAAGGTATAATGCTAATATCCTGTAGAAAGCTTATGTTATTGTTTTTGTTCATATTGGTAGAATTAGATATTTTTCCTCGAAATCCAATTTATGTAAGAGATGACATTTTAGTGTTGTTTGACATACTGCAATTTGACAGAATTTGATGTCATAATTACATTTGATAGAAGATAAAATGAAATGTACCGATTTTTAGAAAAAAGGATTTATTTAATCTACTTGAAGGACTTTAATGGAGCTCTGGGGTTGATCATGAGGTTAAGCCCTGCTTGCCTGATCATAAGGTTGACCCGGGGATAGGTGACCACCTATACATACCAAGTTTCCTCCATGCCTCGGAAAGCATGCTAAGCCGTTGTTGCTGTAATTTGTAGATCTTTGACAGTTACAGTCAGTGGCTCGGAAGTCAACCGGTCTTCAAAATTAATCCAAATCAAAATAATTTTTATTTCGCCTACATGGGCACTTATAAAACGTCAAGAAAAGGTGCACGGTTTGGGTTGGTCGTTTCCTATGGAGAAGAACCGGCAAGAAACTCCATGGTTACTCTTTTAAAATCATTTGGTTTTACAATGTTGTTGTTACAGCGTTAGTACTTAAGTATGAGAGGACAGAGTAGGCCCGACAATAAAAGAGGATCTTTTTTATTCTTTCTTCTTAATTAGGAGGATCGTATCACCCAGTTAACTGGGTGTTGGAGGTCAGATATCAGATGTGGCTCCGAGTAAAATACTGGTAATCAGCTAAATCCGATAAGACTGAAAACCGACCACAATTTAGTTAGGAAAAGCCTAGTCAGATGAAGAGTGAGGAATTTTAATGGAAGGATTACACTCGTCTTGGGCACTAACTCTACACTTATTCAGCTCATTAAATATACCAGTTTTGCATGGAGATATGCATGCAAAACTGGTATTTTTAAGGGACACAAACCCCTTAGTTAGTTCCTTACTATTCTAAATACCTCGACTATGCAGCATTGAACTTTATTCTTGTATCAATAAAGGTGTTGTTGCCGCAGGAAAAATGTGTGGGAGAAGAAATATATAGAATGCTTTTCGAAGTATCTTGTATACCAGAGTCCTATCTTCTTTATTTATTTTTACCGATTTAAAAAAGGGTAAGGTTATTATTTGACTGTTTTTTTTTAATGATTGTTACGCCTGTCTCCGTCGATTGTGGGCCGATTTTCAAATTTCTTTTGATATCCATTTTATCTTTATTGCTTCTTTTATGAGTTATCTTCTATAAGTATTACATTTTTTTCCAATTCATATGGTCGATATGCAAGCATATCTTAGTAGCAATGAGAAATGAATACTCGGTATAAATTGGTGTGAGAATTGTGAGATACCACCATACCACAACTAAAAAAGCTGAAACAAAAAGAAGAAACGAGTATGAAGAAACTTCAGCTACCCTATGATGATAGACACCCTGTATAGGTCTGTCTCTTTCCCTCAGTGGAATAAGTTCTGCTTTAAGACGTCATGGTAGGCCTACAGTAACGGAAAATAAATTTTGCTTTAGGAAGTCAGCGACTTTTGTTTGATTGATCGTTTTTTTCTGCCACCAACTTTTCTTAGACTTTTACATTAAAAAAAAACAATTTAAAATATAAAAAAAATAGTAGTCAGGTGGATAAGTCTCCGGAGACAGGAACCTCCTCACAATGCGGGCCGTATCGAGAAGTACTGCCTTCTGAAACACGCCCATGATGCATAACGCCCATGATGCTACTTTTTAGTAGCATTTATAGTAGTTTTATGATGAAATAGTAGCAGTCAGTGTTACCAATGACTGCTACTATTTCATCATAAAAGAACGCAAAGTAAGTTGCTAAGTCTTTTATGACATTTGATTTTATTTACTGAAGAACTGCTGAAACATCCAAAGACAGTAGGCGCTTTAAAACAATATTTGATATTTGTTTTCCGATACTACAGGCTCAATGAATCACTACACAACTACACACACACCCACACAGCTCAGTTACCCAAACACGCACATATACATAAACGGTAGCTATCACGTATTTTCTAGCATAAATAATAAAAGATATAACTACCATATTTTAATATTTAAAAAAACAAAATAAGTAGAAAATCATTTAAAAATCGATATCGGGAGCAAAGTCCAATCACTGTCATATTCATTTTGGCTTAAATTTTGTAAATAAGATGTATAAGGGGATAGCGCCTGTTGCCAAGATACAGGATCTGTTCTAGTTCGGCAGCATTAGTGGTTTCCATGTTAAAATCTTGATATTATTAATCCTTGTGCAAATGTGTTAATGTATAAAGGTTCGAACTGTATCGAGAAAAGTACGGTGCGGCCGTGTCACGTTTTTGCTCGACTTGGCGGGTGCACCACCGTGCCCCAGATTGTTTTGGCAAAATAAATAATACTATTAAGCATACAAAGAGTAACAGTTACACTCAGACGTTGATTCCTTGATAAGTAATTGATCTTTAACACAAATATTACATCTAGGCATATTAAAGAGCTTCTTTGAAATTAAACTCAGTATAAATGTGACCGCGATACGCTACTGACGAGCATTCAGTCTTAGATTTTATTCGAAAACTATTTTAAAAATCTTTTGCAGTGAACATGGGTTACAGACAGACGGTTTTAGAGAATAACCCTTAAAAAAACCTTTAAATATTCTTAAATTGTGATATTATTTTATAGTCAAATGAATCTAAACTCTAAATATTAGTGAGACAAGGTTTATGTTGGAAAAGTTTTGTATCTTGAATAGATTGTAGCGGTGGTTTTCAGTTATGGCGAAATATTACTTTATTTTCAACGAGGGGAGCAAAGTCAACCAAATAATATGTGCTATACTGGGTAAGTAACTTAATAATTATGTTATTTTCTTTTGACAGTGAAATTAACAAAATAAACTATTTCTGCAAATATATGAATAAAAAATAAGCTTGTGATTTTCATGCCTCAAGGGACTTTTATGTTATCACACTTAAGAGCAAATATATGATTGTGAATTCTTATTCCTTACTAATATTATAAAAGCGAAAGTGAGTTTGTTTGTTACGTCTTCACGCGTAAATGGCCAAACCGATTTAAATGAATTTTGGTACAGAGATAGTTGGGACCCTGGAGAGGGACAAAGGCTAAAAAAAGTAAGAAAGGGAGATAAAGAGGGAAGAAAAGGGGAGAGAAAGTTTTTGTTTTCTATCATCACGCAGGCGAAGCCGCGGGTGCTAGCTAGTTATGAAAATATAATAAAAAGTTAACATATCCCACTAATAATACGAAAGTTTTGTTAGAATGAATGAATGATTGTCACTATGTCACGCAAAAACTACAGAACGGATTTTGATGAAAATCACTCACAAATATAGTGTAGAAATCTATAGACCTGGATGAACATAAGCTACTTTTAATCCCAGTTTTATATTCCCTTGGGATACATTTTAATGTCCACGAGCGAAGCCGCGGGCAACAGCCTGTGACTTAATCATTGGAAGCTATAATAAAACTGTTATTAGTCAATCATCATTCACGTGGTCCAAATTTATTGAAGGCCGCTGCATGTCATTTGTAGGGTTACGTACCAAAAGGATAAAACGGGACCCTATTACTAAGACTTGGCTGTCCGTCCGTCTGTCACCAGGCTGTATCTTATGAACCGTGACAGTTGACGTAAAACAGAAATTTTCACAGATGATGTATTTCCGTTGGTGCTATAAAAACAATCCTTACTAATATTACAAAAGCGAAAGTGATTTTGTTTGTTTGTTTGTTACCTCTTCACGCTTTAATGGCTAAACCGATTTTGATGAATTTTGGTACAGAGATAGCTGGGAACCAGGAGACGGACATAGTCTATTTTTTTTAAAAGTGGGATGTGAGGGAGAAAGAGGGAAGAAAAGGGAAAACTTAGCGTTGCTATTACAAATCAATAAGGCGCAAGGGGAACTGTGTTACCCCGCATTTAACGCGAGTGAAGCCGCGGTCAAAAGCTAATAACTAATAAAATAAATGTTTAAGAGAAGCTCCCACATAAGAAACAAGATAACTAGCTGGCGCCCGCGGCTTCGCCCACGTGATGATCGAAAAAAAAGCATCCTTTGTGTTATTCTACACTATAAATCTACCTCTGTGCCAAATTTAATCAAGATCCGATCAGCTGATTTGAGTAAAAGAGTAACAAACGTCCATACATCTTCACAAACATTTGCATTTTTAATATTATGTATAGTAGGAGGAAGTGGGATGGTACGGAACTTTTCGTGTTTCGGCTGATTTTTTTAATAATTTAGGTCATCATTTTAGTAGTATTTCCTTTCCTAATCAGAGTAAGACTGAAGAATAGATAAATGAACTGTGTGTGATGGTCTTTCATAGAGTTTTTCAATACTACGAATTAGCATAGCACGTTTGACTTTTTTTTTCGAACTTTTTGGCCATAGAACTATGTTTTGATTTACGCAGTGGCTGAACGATTGACAGCTGCGCAGTGGCTGAACGATTGACAGCTGCGCTGTGTGTCGCGGTTCGATTCCCGCACGGAACAAATATTTCTATGGCCTACATAACAGATAGTTGTTCCGGGTATGGCTGTTTGTGTGTGTGAGTTTAAATGTTTGTAAACAATATAGGAAAAACTCCTAGTGGAGCAACGTATAATAAAATAGAATAAAATAGTGGTATCGCAATAACTGCATTTGTTTGAGCATTTTTTAAGATTATTTTTATCAAATTGCTCCTTGATAGTATATTAGTCTGCAAATATTCATAAAGTGTCTTTTTGTCCAAATAAGAGTTCACGGTCACATTGAAATCAATAAATTATCATCAAAGAAGTGCGTTTGTAAATTTTATTTGAAACTTGTAATACTTATTCTGTATGGCCTATAGATAGTTGTTTAGGGTCTGGCTGTTTGTGTATGTGAGTTTAAATGTTTGTAAACGCACCCACGATATAGGAGAAATTCAAGTGTGGGGTAAACTTAAAAAAAACATCTTAATTGAAATTGTAACCTAAAACTTTTATGTGCTATCGTTACATAATCATTATTATGATTAAAACATATGGATTAGTTTTGTTTACTTTCTCCCAACCTACATAAAAAAGGCGTCAAATTTAGTATTTAATTAAATATATACATCCATAACACGTCATAGACTCAGACTAGGTGCAGCGACAAACACTGAGAATAGTTAATTGAAAGAAGGCTCAAATTAAATTGCGTAAATACAGGGTGGTTCTACATAGTTCGTGACGCTTATATGGCCAATAGCTCACCGTCCGTTCGTCTAGTGATGACAGGCCGTTTCGATGGCGCGTTCGTGTTCCACGCGCGCCGCAAAGAGATGCCAGCAAAGCAAAGGGGCGTGTCAGGGCCACCGCCTGCCGGGGTTGCGGGTTGTTCGGAAGAGATATCGTGGCGAACACGAAGGGCAAAACCAGAAACATGGGTGGATTTTAGTCAGTAAAAGTTTGACATTCCCGCTTCCTCCTCTCTCTCTGTCGCTCGACCCAGAGCAGGAGAAATTATTTGATGATTTTCCATCCGTATAAAAAGGTTTCTGCCAAAATTATTTAGTTTTGACTTTTGTTTTCCCCAGTGAACTTGCCAGTATTTGCATACGGCACCTGTATCGGATGGATGTCTCCCATGGCACTACTGCTACAGTCCAAGGATTCGCCGAGACCACCGCTTTCAGATTTAGAGGTTAGAATTCAGAAAGAATCCTATTATTCATATTATAAAAGCAAAGTTTGTGAGGATGTAAGTTTGTTGCTCTTTCACGCAAAAACTACTGAATGGATTTTCATGAAACATAAAACTTTTTATATCCGAAATAAAATGATATCCGAAATGAATCTTTGACACTAGCTGCGCCCCGTAGTTTCACTCGCGTGTTTATTAATTTGTCATTATTTGTTATCTCTAATGATTTGTTACATAAATTTAATTGATGTGACAATGTTTTATAACTTATCTTTTAATTTTGGAATTGAATATTATTTGCATGCCCAAACGACGGTAGAATATGGAGGACCGTATTATCTACGAAAATATCTATGAAACAATTACCCATGTTTGAAAAAAAAATGATTTAATATGATGAAATAATATCCGAAATAGAATGACATCCGAAATAAAATGATATCCGAAATAAAATGATATCCGAAATAAAAATAATATCCGAAATAAAATGATATCCGAAATAAAATTATTATTATTTCTAGATATCCTGGATAGCTGCAGCGCCGTACCTCACATGCATACCGGCTGATTATCTAATGGCAATACTAAGTGACAAGCTCGGAAGAAAAATGACGTTATTCCTCATATCTGGCATAACATTCGTAAGTTTACTTAACAGTGATAACAACATCGTCTGAATATCTTCAACCAGGGTAAAACGGAACCCTATTATTATAGACCCCGCTGTCAGTCGGTCTGTCCATCTGTCACTAGGCTGTATCTCATGAACCTTGATAGTGACCTTGGTACGCAAATAAATGAATATGAATAGTTGGACAGTTGAAATTTTCACTGATGATTTATTTCTTTTGCTGCCAAAACAACATATAAAAAACTACAGTACTTTCACAAGTTATTATGCCTTGTGACCGGGACTGTAGATTCATTTTGTTTCTTGACATTCAAAAGTGCCTGTAATGGTCTAATTGAAATAAATGATTTGATTTGAACCAGAATAAATATAAATATTTAAGGGGGCAGCGTACCGTACCGTGTATTGCTACAATAAACATGTTTTTTTTTCTGACATTTTTATAGATTTTGGTACTGAAACCTTCGTGCACAAGTCTGACTCGCAATTGGCCGGTGCTATTTTTATTTAATCGCATCCTGAAATACGACCACACATTTTCATTAAAAGTTGTTTTAATTACAAAAATATTAATATATTAGATATTCTGCATCACCCAAATGTTGATTGGTAGAAAATGCTTACGGCCATAAGTCCGCCTGTGTACTTTGTGATTGAAGTGTTAAATCCTTATCCTTATATCATAAAAGCGAAAGTGAGTTTGTTTTTAAAAAAAGTAAGAAAAGGGGAAAGTTTTTTTTTCAATCATCACGCAGGTTAGCGTTAGCCCAAAGTAACTATGCCACGCGGACGAAGTCGCGGGCGGAAGCTAGTATATAAATATTAATGTCTTAAATTACATTTTTTTAGGCTTGCTGGACAATCAAACTGTTATCTATGGAAGTTTGGGCATTTATTCTAGCAAGATCATTGTTTGGTATTACAATGGCGGGCGCTTACGTCACTTGTCCAATGTACACTAAGGAGATAAGTTCAGCTAACGTGAGAGGAATGCTGGGAACATTGGTAAGTTGTTCTTTTTTTCGGATCGGTAATCTCAGTATAACTTCTCCGCTCAAGGCGGAGCGGAAAGAAAGTGTCAGATTTGTACTGACTTTATCCATCCATGTACGTTCTTTATAGGACGCCCTCCGACCAGGTGGGATGACGATCTAAGAAAGACTGCAGGCAGATGCTGGATGCGGCAAGCTGCAGACAGGGCGCTATGGCGCTCATTAAGGGAGGGCTATGTCCAGAAGTGGACAAATATAGCCTGATGATGATGATGTACGTTCTTTTGCCCTTTGTGTTCCGGAGCCAGGTATTAAACCCGCAACCCCTACGAGATAAGTTGTTCTTGAAAATAAGCTGCATCCAGTTAGACTGGACCACAAAAAACCAAAATGATAATGACGCTGATACTTCGGCCAGGCAATGTGCCAGTAGCATTCCTACTGGGATCACAAGAGGATGTTTTAGTATGTATAAGCGGTCACATCCTTCTGCAAAGCAGTCATGCTAGCGAAGGAGGTTGTCGGGCCTTTGAGGGAGAGAACCTCACCCAGCCGCCGCGGGAGACGCCCCGAGCGTTGGACGCCGCGAGACGACACCCGGTCACCGTAGATGACCAATGGGTAGCTCACCGTCCGTCCGTCTATTGACGACAGGCCATGTCGACGGCGCGTTAGTGTTCCACACGCGCCTCAAAGAGATGTCAGCAAAGCAGAGGGGCCTGCTGGGGTTGCGGGTTGTTCGAAAAAGATATAGCGGCCCCGGAACGTAAAGGGCAATAGAAATATGGGTGGGTTTTACTCAGTACAAATCTGACACTCCCCCCCCGCTCCGCCCAGAGTGGGGGAAGTTATTTGATGTTTTCCCATCTGCAAAAAGGCCCTTTCGACCCTTTCTTTCTATCGGGTACTGATATCTAACCTGTATCAACGTTTCCAGGTAATCGTCTTCCATACAACGGGAAACCTGTTCCTCTACATCATTGGAGATATATTAAGCTACCGTACCATCCTGTGGATATGCCTGTCATTGCCGACAGTACATTTAGTGCTCTTCATCATGATGCCCGAGTCTCCTTCGTACCTGATCAAGAAAGGAGATACTGAGGTAAGAGATCAATAACTTTTAAATCTAGTTTAAAGATATTCTTCTTTTTTCTTGGTTCCGTACCTATGTGCTAAATTGGTATTTAAGCACTTATTTCCACTTATTAGTAGGTTTTTGCTAATAATTACTAATATAAGTTCAGTTGTGGCGAAATTGGTTCACTCATTGTCTTTTTAAGTCACTTTTGTTGCTTTATTGTTGTTTTTTGTAAATAAACACTACGTACTTTTGGTTTCGGAGCGTGAGAAACCGTTATTGAAAACTACACTTAACTCAGGATTTTGACTGAGGAGAAAAATGAGAACACGTACTGCCGATGAAAAAACGGAACCCTAATTGGATCACTTTGTTGTCCATCTGCCTGTCTGTCAAGACCCTTTATCTCTGAAACAAGTGAAGGTATTGAGTTAAAATTAAAACCATATACTCAAATCTTTGATCCCTTTGCGGTGCTAAATATACGTAATCAAAAGATATGGCTTCTGACTCAGACTGATTGGCACGTTTGATCCGAATGTATTAGTCGATCAATAAAACAGACCCAAATCAATTACATCACGTGACTCGTACATCTCAGCAAACTCCTTTCGGTATATGCCATCGCTGAATCAAGTTTGGGTAGGCTCGGCAAACTTCGAGCTGAGCGGAGCGGTTTTTTGACAAAGTACTTATTTTTTTGACTAGCTGGCGCCCGCGGCTTAGCCCGCGTGATATCGAAAAAAAATGTATCCTATGTGTTATTCCAAACTATAATCTACCTCTGTGCCAAATTTCATCAAGATCCGTTCAGTTGTTTTAACGTGAAAGAGTAACAAACATCCATACATGCGGGCCTGTTGGTCCAGTGGTTAGTGGCCCTGACTGCTGAGCCGGAGGTCGTGGGTTCGATTCCCACCCAGGACAAACTTTGTGTGATGAGCATGATTGTTTGTTCTGTGTCTGGGTGTGATTTATCTATAATATGTATGTATTTATAAATTATATAAGTATGTATATCAGTTGTCTGGTTACCATAACACAAGCTCTGCTTAGCTTGGGATCAGATAGCCGTGTGTGAGTTGTCCCAAGATATTTATTTATTTATTTATTTAATTATACATCCACCCATCCTCACAAACATTCGTATTTATAATATTAGTAGGATTTTATCACCACCGTCAGCCGGGGTTGTTGTTGTTCGAAAGAAATACCGAGGCCCCGGAACACAAAAGGCAAAAGAAAGAACACTGATGGGTTATAGTCAGTCAAAGTCTGAAACTCCCTTCCGCTTCGCCTTAAGCTAGAAAAGATAGATAAATCATTTATTTGATACAACAAAAGAAACAATACAGAAATTAATACAAAAAAATATCAAACAGAAAAAAGAAACACATAACAAAGTAAGGTAAAAAAAGAAAGGATGCTGGCGGCAAATTTTCTCACCCAAGTTGGGTCCTTGGGTCAGAAAATGACAAAATCTTAGATTGACCCATAGGCATTTAGACACATCACATACATTTTAAAAGCTCGCCTACTACTGGGTGCCGGAAAAGTTAGTTGTTGATTTCCATAAAAAAATGACTCGAATATTTATGATTATTTTTCCGACCCAAATATCGACCAATAGAATTGCACCATTCGACGTCACGTGGTACAACCTACATGGTATTATACTGAAATTTTTTTGAAAATTTTCTCTGGTCGTTGTTATGCATAAAAAACAAAACATGGTGCAATTCTATTGGCCGACATTTGGGACGGAAAAATAATCCCCCGAATACCACACGAGCTTCAAAATTATCTGGCATTTCCCGATAGGTTCCCTGCAAACAAATAAAATCGTCAAGTTTTTCAGGAAAAATCACTCTCGCTTCGCGCTCGTGATTTTTTAACCTGAAAAGAAAAACTTGACTCCTTCATTTGTTTGCAACGAACCTATCGGAAAATACCCGATAATTTTGAAGCTCTTGTGGTATTATATGTGACTAACCCCTTCCCTGCCCCCTCATGCTGTATAGCCTTCTAATTAAAGCTATACTATTGAAACTTTCCTTCCATTTGCTAATATTAACGGGAGCAAAACATTATTTGAACAATAAGATAAAACAGAATTCCCCAAGATTTTAAATTACTTTCAAATATTTGAACAGACCTAATAAAGCGTAGATTTTATCAAATAGATTGTGTGTTTATATTTAAACTGATAGCAACAATGTGATGATTCTGAAACAAATTCCATTTTATTATCATGACACCTGTATGCCATTAAGAGGGTGGGTTACATAATGTTTGATGATGAAAGACCGTGTAATTGTTTCTCATCATATTTATTGGAACGAAGTTCCTTATCGCGCATTGCGAAAGGGGGCTAGATGGAAGAAATTAAGACCAAAAGTTGTAATGTTACTTTTTCCTATAGTTGTAAGTGTGCGGCGTGCACGAGTTTCTCTGTCTGTCTTTTTCAAGCCAGTTATTTTCGTTTCGTCTTTCTATTTAGCATTGAACAGTGTGGTGTCGCGACGATTATTTTTGTTGAGTGTATACAGGTTTTTTGTACATAATAAATACTAATTTCGTTCCATCCGGGTGTCCCTTGACACCTCTCAAGTTTGTTATATTAATTTTAAAGAAAGCTTACAAACTGAAACAAACGTAAATATCATGCTTAAGTTGTATCATGTATATAATTACTTAATTAATAATAATAAATAACTATAATTCAGGTAAGTTACACCCATTTCATCACATTTACAACAATATTAAATTACATTAAAACATCCATATTAAAATAAATTCATAAATTAGAGAAAACAAAAATTAAATTCTTACATTCTACACAAACATTAAATAAAATAAAGGCAAAATAAAAACACACTATATTATTATTAATTTCACGTTCTACGCGGCTCTTGTACTGGCACAATGACATGTCGGCTACTACAATGCCTCAGAACAGGCTTAGGTAAACGTTATTTGCGCTCACCAGTAATACAATGATTTGAATAAGTGGGTAAGCAGGATAAATTACTATGTATACATACTAGGTATTTCAAGTTGATAGCTTGCACGTCGTGACTGAGACAAGTAGGTCACCACTCAGCATGATGATGCGCTATGGGAGCCCACGGCACAGCGCTGGTTTTCAGTGGTCAACCCGTGAGTGAAACGTACGGAAGTCAATACAGTAAACATACATATTTTAAACAAAGTTGCACACTTAGTGGTACGCAAACATCCGCTTAACAAGTCAAAGCAACACTATATATATATATATATATAGTGTTGCTTTGACTTAGACAAAACGAAACGCGCCGTACGCATATATATATATATCTATATAAATATATGCCCGGTGACCGTTTTTGTATGGACAACCAGATAACATAAAAAAGCTTATAACTTTGTGGTTTTTCATAAAAATACTAGACACGTGTTTCGGGTTTCGTTTATAGAAAAACTAATGTAACATTAACAACAAAGTTCGTACTAGCTGCGCCCCGCGGTTTCACTCGCGTGGTGTTATTTTGATATGTAAGCAATATTATTGTGAAGTTTCATCAAAATCCATACAGTAGTTTTTGCGTGAAAGAGCAACAAACACACTTACATATACCCTCACAAACTTTCGCTTTATAATATTACTAGCTGGCGATAGCGGCTTCGCTCGCGTGATGATAGAAAAAAAAGTAACCTATAAGTTATTCTAGACTATAATCTAACTCTGCGTCAAATATCATCAAGATCCTTTAAGCCGTTTTGACGTGAAAGAGTAACAAACATCCATACATCCATCCATCCTCACAAACATTCGCATTTATATTATTAGTAGGATTACAAAAATCTTTTTCAGTGTTCAATAATCGAAAAATGTTGTAAATAAGACTTACCCAGTTATACAGGGCTTTTATTTGTTTTGCAGGAAGCTATTAGATCGATGGCATGGTTGCGCTGCAGGAAGGAAGATGATCCTTCAGTAATCAGTGAAGTAAATCAGATCATGAAAGAACAAACGAAAGATGATGACAGCAACCGTTTCGTTTTTAAAGCTATCCGTAAGTTTCTTCCTAATTATACATACCTACACTAGCGACTTAGCACAGATGCACTCATACGTAACATACCCCTCTTGAATATCTATCTATAACTAAACACTGCATTGAAATCAGTTGAGTAGTTTAAAAGATCTAAACGAGCAGACAGTGGAAGTGACTTTATTTTTAACCGACTTCAAAAAAGTAGTAGGTTCTATGATGGACCGTATTTTTTTAAAAGAAAGAAATCAACTATTTCTTAGATTCACACAGGACAAAACAATAAGCCAAAATACGCTCTTACTCTGCACGTCTTTCTACATCGTTCTCACATATTTTTATAATCTCAACACGAATGATCTAAATACGATTTTGTAATAATTTAGTGTCCATGGAGTTTCTTGCCCATTCTTCCCATAGAGATCAACGCTTTGGAATGGGCAACTACAGTACTGTCACAAGTTATTATGTCTTGTGACCGGGACTGTAGCTTTAACATTTAGTATTTTTTTTGACATTCAAAAGTGCCTGTAATGGTCTACTTGAAATAAATGATTTTGATTTGATTTGAGTTTGTTTGTTTGTTATGTCTTCACGCCAAACGGATTTTGATGAATTTTGGTACAGAGATAATTGGAACCCTGGAAACGGACATAGGCTAGGCTAGGAAAAAAAATTGAAAAAGGGGAGAAAGAGAGAAGAAAAGAGGAGAGAAAAGTTTTTTTTTAGATCATCACGCGGGTTAAAGTTAGCGTTAGCCCAAAGTAATTATGCCACGCGGACGAAGTCGTGGGCGGAAGCTAGTATTTTTATACATATATTTGCTAGTCTATTGAATGAATAAACAAATTATGTTTAAGTGCTTTTGTGCTCACCGTCTGTGAACTTTCCATGTTTATTTGCCCTAGATCATGTGGATACTATAGTAATAGGTTTCAAGATAGAAGATTATGAGTCATAGTAATTACTATGACTGTTATTTTTTTTAAATGTACACTAGCACATTGTACAAACGCGAGTGTAACCGCGGAGCGCAGCTAGATATATATTTATATATACATTACAAGAAAAAAAATTATTATAGAAGATAATTCATAAATTACCCAAACAATATAGATACAATTTATATGGATCCCCTTCTGCAGTATAACCCTTGCGATTATAAAAAAGTATTTTGAAATTCGGTCCATCAACGGAGAAATCGCGTAACAAACAAACATACAAATATAGTCGAATGAGAACCTTCTCCTTTTTCTGAAGTCGGTTAAAAAACTGTGCTCTTGAAATATCACGGTCTTCAGTTCTGATTCGCCCAATGATTTTATTTCAGTTGTCGTCGGCTCTAATAACTCCAATTATGCTCGTTGAGCATTGAAACATTTTCAAGTACACGCTCTATTCAATTGTTTCTCATTGTGAGCTGATTCAGTCAGTGAACATTTTGTTGTTGTGACTGTACAGTCATATATCCCAGAAATGTCCAAAATGGCCCTGTCGAATAAAGAATATCGGTATATACTATACACAATTTTTAATTGTCTCTTTTATTACGGATAATATTTTTGTGTTCACCAAAAATCTTAAGGTACATCTATGTATGCATTTCTAAAATATTGATCTTAAACCCGTTTAATTGTTTTACTATAATTAAACTACTCGACCAACAAAATATGTTACACCAAACAAATTCCAAATTAACACCAAGATATAACACTTTTTTATTGTAGTGCGCTGCAAATATTCTATTGTAACAATAACTGTTTTATTCTTCCCCGAAACATACTGATCGTGCACCAAATATTCCTGAATGTTAAAAAAATGTGTAGGTTAGGTTAGGTTAAAACTGTGACCCCCTACGACCAGTAACGACTTGCATTAATAGAAAATGAATGAAATTCCAAATTAACACCAAGATATAACACTTTTTTATTGTAGTGCGTTGCAAATATTCTATTGTAACAATAACTATTGCAGTGCATTATCTGAAGTAAAACTAAAAAAATAAATGCTTGTTTTTAAAATTAGGTGTATTACTATTTTTACAAATTTGCAACAGTTGTTAAATAGATGCTCGTTAAGACATATTTTAATTAACATATTTTGGTGCACATTCAGTATATTTGGTGGAACACAGGCAAAATTAGGTAAATGAAATGGGAATAAATTGAAGTACTTTTAAATACCATCCTTTTATTACGTGTGTTGCAAATACTTCTGTAACACGGACTAGCTGTAAGCCAAAATGTACATTTTATCTTTCTAATAATAATCCTTACTAATATTATAAAAGTGGTAGTGAGTTTGTATGTTTGTTTGTTTTTAAAGTGAGAAATGAGGGAGAAAGAGGAAATTAAAAGGAAAACTTAGGTCTGTCATTACAATAAATAAGGAGCAAGGGCAAAAACTACAGGTAGCAAGTACCTGCAAATCAGGAAAGGGGAACTGTGTTACCCCGACTTTAACGGGAGCGAAGCCGCGGGCAAAAGCTAGTAATAACATACGTTAACCGTCATCTACGCCTAAAAAAATCAAAATCATTTATGTCAATTAGACCATTACAGGCACTTTTGAATGTCAAAAAAAAAACAAAATGTTAAGCTACAGCCCCGGTCACAAGACATAATAACTTGTGAAAGTACTGTAGTTGCCCATTCCAAAGCGTTGATCTCTATGGAGAAGAATGGGCAAGAAACTCCATGGATAATATTAAGAAATAAAAAACTCCTAATATTAAGAATACGGTACCTGAGGTACCTACTAGTAGTAACAGTAGGTTACCTATGTTATATTTAATTATATGAATAGTTAGGCGTTAGAAAAAAAAATGCATGGGTGGAAGTCCACTGGTGAAAAATTCAATCCTTCAAAGTCTGCGCAGTCAAAACATATGGTCCGTTTAGTTCCCAAGTTTATACGGAACCGTTGACACCTGAGCCCGACTCGCATTTGGCTGGTTTTTATATAAGCTTTATTATTGTGAAGTTTCATCAAAATCCATTCAGTAGTTTTTACGTGAAAGAGTAACAAACATCCATACATCCATACAAGCTTTCGCGTTTATAATATTATAAGTAGGATGTGAATTTAGATGTTTGTAAATGCACCCACGATACGAGAGAAACTCCTAGTGTGAGGCAACGTTTTTTTTTAAAGAAAGGAAATGAATAATTTATACATTTTATTTACTTAACATTTCAAGCACAAAGTACAGCGGCGGACTTAATGCTATAGTCACAAACAGTGGTAGGTGTGAAATAGAAAATAAATTAACTTTTTCTGTTACAGTACAAGACAAAATCCTGATCAGAGCCTTCACAATAGCCATGGTGTTAGCTTTGGCAAGGGAGGCATGTGGCACGAACCCAGTTATAAACTTTGCTGGGGAGATATTCACGAAGGCTTCTGAAGGAACCGGTCTAGTCCTGACTCCTAACCAACAGGCTATGGCTTTGGGAGCGGTGCAAGTCGTTGGAGCATCCTTGGCATCTTTTCCAGTAGAAAAGGCTGGAAGAAAGGCACGTTTTATATATTTTTTAACCAATTTAAAAAAGGAGGAGGTTTTCAATTCGTCGGGATATTTTTTTTATATGTTCACCTATTACTCAAAGACGCGTGGACCGATTTGCAAAGTTCTTCTTTATTGTTTGACTAGCTTTTGCCCGCGGCTTCGCTCGCGTTAAATTCGGGGTAACACAGTTCCCCTTGCGCCTTATTGATTTGTAATAGCAACACTAAGTTTTCCCTTTTCTTCCCTCTTTCTCGTTCACAGCCCACTTTAAAAAAAATAGCCTATGTCCGACTCCTGGTTTCCAACTATCTCTGTACCAAAATTCATCAAAATCGGTTTAGCCATTAAAGCGTGAAGAAACAAACAAACTCACTTTCGCTTTTATAAAATTAGTAAGGATAGGGTATACGCCTGTAAATCGACCTATGTTCTTCGAAATTAAATAAATGATTGATCGATTGATTGAAAAAGAATTATCTTACAATCCTTATGTAGGTACTCTTATATACCTCTTTTGCTCTATCTACATCCATAATGAGTATTTGTTCCTACTAATGTTTATTATTTATGTGCTCCACAGCCACTCTTCATCGGCACAGCCTTCGTGTCAGGGTTGAGCATGTTTCTCCTTGCATCATGGTACGTCGCTCGAGACTACAGCGTATACGCACCATCCTGGTTGCCGGTTTTCGCTCTCTGTTTGTGCGTCTTCTGTGACGCGCTTGGTTTACAACCAGTCTCCGTTATCGTTATCGGAGAGATATTTTCTTTTAAGGTTAGTATTGATTGAAACTTTTATAGTAGCGCCATTAATTTTAAGATACTGTTACTTGAAAGGAAGAAACGGAACACTTACTGGATCACTTTGTTGTCCGTATGTCTGTCAAGACCCTTTATCTCGGGAACGTATTGAGGTATCAAGTTGAAATTAAAACCATATACTCAACTGTGTAGTTCCTTGGAGTTATGAAAAAATCAACCCTCTACATTTACGCAGTCAAAAGACATGGTTGTTTATGTCGCAAGTTTAATTTTGACGACACGGTTGGCGCAGTGGCTGAGCGTTCGACTGCTGCGCTGCGTGTCGCGAGTTCGATTCCCGTACGGGACAAATATTTGTATGGCCTACAGATAGTTGTTCGGGGTCTGACTGTTTTTGTATGTGAGTTTAATGTTTGTAAACGCACCCAAGATACATGAGAAATTCCTAATGTGGGCCAACGTTTTTTTTTTCTTAAAAAAAAGTTTATTCGCCCTCGTGTGCAGGTCTGACTCGTTCTTGGCTGTTTTTTTATTCACCATGCAGCCAGTAGTACCAGTAAAATGGTAACAGTTCTTCATTTAAATTCATTTTTAATCGCTGAGGGAACAAACCACGACAATCCTCGATTGAATTTGACGGGCCTGTTGGTCTAGTGGTTAGTGGCCCTGACTGCTGAGCCGGAGGTCGTGGGTTCGATTCCCACCCAGGACAAACTTTGTGTGATGAGCATGATTGTTTGTTCTGTGTCTGGGTCTGATTTATCTATAATATGTATGTATTTATAAATTATATAAGTATGTATATCAGTTGTCTGGTTACCATAACACAAGCTCTGCTTAGCTTGGGATCAGATAGCCGTGTGTGAGTTGTCCCAAGATATTTAAGATTTTTAAGATTGAATACCTAATCCTTATCATCATTTTTATTTCAGTATCGGGGCTCAGTAATGGGGATAACGATGGCAGCCGCATCATTAGCTGCCTTCCTACAAACATTGTTCTTTAAGCCTCTAGTAAATGCGTTGGGGACTCACGCACCCTTCTACTTCTACGGAGCAGTCTGTGTGTTCGCAGCTATATATACGTACATATACGTGCCAGAGACAAAACAAAGACTATTGGAAGAAATCTATGAAGACTTGAAGACGAATAAGGAAAAGAGAATGGAGAAAGAGAAGGATTTAGCTCTTGAAGCAGGAAAAGTGTAAATTTAAGAACAGATGGCTGTTTTTTTGTAACTTTCATAATTTAATAAAATTTTAGTGTTACTAAGGTTTTTTTATTTTCATTTGTGGTCTGTCCCGCTTGGGTGGGGCACCGCTGTGACCTCGTAGAGGCGATCGGCGGCGGTGACCTCTTGCGTCCGGCCCTGGTTCAGTCCATGAACCGGGGCTAGAGGGAATGGGAAGCGGTCACCGCCTTTTGTGAAGCAGTCATGGTAGCAAAGGAGGTGGCTGGACATTTGAGGGAGAGAACCTCAATTAACCCAGCCGCTGCGGGAGATGCTCTAAGCATCGGGCGTCGAAGACGACTCCCGGCCACCGTAGACGCGGTACTGTGGACAGTGAGCAATGTGCAGCTCACTATGCGATCGTCTAGTTACGCTCCGCCCAGAGCGGGGGAAGATTTTTTAAAATTGCCCATCCGAAACAAAAATCCTTGAAAAAACAAATTAAACAACGAAAAA
Organism: Ochropleura plecta; assembly: GCA_905475445.1. Classification (NCBI taxonomy): domain Eukaryota; kingdom Metazoa; phylum Arthropoda; class Insecta; order Lepidoptera; family Noctuidae; genus Ochropleura; species Ochropleura plecta. The sequence goes on along the minus strand of FR997738.1, from coordinate 3,683,042 downwards.
CACTGATAATAATTGCATAGATTTAACATGAAATATGTACAAGGTACGCCAGAGCCGTAGTTTTGAAGTTCGTAGAATAGAATGCCCATGATCATGCTAATAAGTTACTGAGAACTTAAATTCTTGGCAGCGAAGTTAAGGCGCTGTACAAAGCAAACACTTCGTAAAACGTCTAGATTTTCGTCGCAAAGTTAGCCGTATCTGTACATGCCACTAGCCAAAAAAAAAATTACCGTGTATGGTCAAATACACAAAGTAAAGACTTAAACAAAATCAGTTTACAAAAGTGGTCTAGTACTACGTAAAAAAATCTTTAAAAAGACAACGAAAAAAATCTTTTCGTCTCGAAATTCTTAATTTTTTCAGCGACAACCATCATATTTTTTATATCTATAACAAAGGAAATTTTATAGACTAAAGAGATATCTAAAATTTTTCAAACACGGAACTGTTTTTTTTTTATATTCAATTAAAACTGCAAAATGACCGTCATTTTGGCGGACATGATATTCAAATAAAATCAAACGCCGAAATATTTTTGACCTTATTTCTATTCTTTCGATGCACTACTGTCCTGTACTTGTGTCAGACCATGCCCAGTCTGCAGCTAGCCTCAGTTCCGCGAATACCTAAAGGTGCTCACACACCGGGAGCATTCGCCTGCAATGTAATAATCCAATATTCGATTCCGTACACAAAAAAGTGAATCTCAAGCGTTACATTACATGTAAATGCTCCAGGTGTGGGAGCACCTTAAGGATTAGCTTGTTACCATCTGTTATTATAACTTTTTAAGGCGCGGTACCTTAAAAAGTTATAATAACAGATGTAGTGGCTGCTGGAACATACATGAACAGTCAAATTAAAACACAATAAAGTACTCAAAAAACAAACATACAGTCGAATTGTTAACCTCCTCATTTTTCTTCAAGTCGGTTAAATAGTCAAGGATACGGGTTTGTGAGCATATAGCGCTGACCATAGACAGTATTTTTAGGGTGCAGTACCGTACCTAAAAAGGAAAAGAACGGAACCCTTATGTTGTCCGTCTATCTGTCTGTCTGTCACTCTTTATCTCGAGAACGCGAGGAGGTATCGAATTGAAATTAAAAGCTGTTGTTGTTGGCTGAAATAAAAACCATATACTCATCTCTGTGGTTCTATTGTGCTGTGAAAAAATTAGCTCTTTTAGTCTACGCAGTCAGATGGTATGGCTGATTATGTCGCAACTTTATACGGAACCATCGCATCGGTGCGCGAGTCTAACTAGCTTTTAGCCGGTTTTATTAACAAAATAAACTTAATATGACAAAAGGTCTAGGTTTGGAATGACAAGGTATGCATTAAAATTTATGAAACAACACAAATCATCAAAATATGGTGCTTGTGTTTAGAAACATTCATATTATTATAATCTTCATATTTTTTTATCGATCCTAGTTCAGAATGTAATATCTTATGATCAAACACCCATTAACAAATTACTAAAAACTTCCAAGCTTACTGTTTTGTTTGCATACTTTGTTTGAACTGAGCTAGCTTTCAAGAAAATTACTTGGTAATTGCAGAGGGAAATTCCATCGTTTACGATAGTTAATCTACACATCATCGAATCTAACAACTTGTTTATAACGCGGTTGCTTGTATATTTCACTTCAACAACATGAAACAACAAAGAAGAATATTCATAAACAAAGAGTTTTTGAGCATTTTCTATCCATTTTACTTCATCAGTACTATCTGGTGTACGCGCAAATATAATATCCATAATAACTATGTGGAGAAAACTACGATAAAAAATGTCATTCTTGCCGCCATTATGATCACTGCAATGATTGGTTTCTACCGTACAATCATGGAGTACACACAGTTCAGTATTAAAACCTACTGGAACATCTACAACATAATATATGTAGAGTATGTGTTAAACTATGCTGGTGTTTGTATTAGCAGTTTGTATTATAGCACTACGACGGTGCGTCTTCTATCAATTCTTTACGAGATCAACAAGTGCCTCTATAGTAGCCGGGATATCAAAAATTTTAAGAGCTTGTCGTGGTCCTTGACTATTACGCTCCTAATATTTTGTGGGATCCTAGTACTTTTTAAACTCATTTATGACCCAACGTGGAGTTTTCTAAGAGCAGTTTATGTATCGACATCCGTAATCTTGGACTTGGAGATAATTCAGATCATAGTTTACACTCGTATGTTAACTTGTAAAACTATTCGTTGGAATTATATTGTGAAGAATATTAATTTTGGAAATGCCAATGATGAAATATCTGTGGACCGGGAAATTGTACTGGAAGAAATGTTTAATACTATGACATCAATTTACGATGCTTGGGATCTCGCGGTGAAATCATCTGGATTATGCGTAATGATATCTTGTTATTTTATTAAAAACTTTTTTGCTAAATAGTAACAGTCGCTCCGTTCGATTTTTGGACGAATTTGTCCATGTTGGTTCATGTATACCTGACCATTCATCACATACCCAAGTTCCTCCGCGCCTCAGAATTTGGAATAACGCCTAGGAATTTTTTTTCCATATCACGCGGGCGAAGCCGCGGGAGCCATCTAGTTAGAAATAATTACTCTAGTTCTGTTAAAATTTAAAAAAGGAATGAGTATATTAAAGGAAATTTGAAAGTTGCAACTGTTACAAAAAATTGAAAGGGAGTCGTTTGTTTTGTTTTTGTCTCGGTATGGACATGTGTCCATACCAAGACAATTTCCTCTGTCCCTCCTCCCTCCGTCCCTCCTCATTACATAATCGGGAGGGACAAAGCACATGTGACTAAAAGAGTGATGGCTCTGAATGTTGATGGACGGAGAGCGAGAGGAAGGCCAAAGAAAATATGGATAGATTGTGTAAGGATTGACATGAAGGAAAAAGGAGTAAATGATGCCGTGACGTACCGTCCTGTCAGAACAGGGGAGAATGGAAGAAGAAAACGTGGTGCGCTGGCCCCAAATAGAATAGGACAAGGGCAGGAAAATGATGATGAATGAAATATGAGAGGAGAATTTTGCAAAAATAGTGCATTAACTCAAACTAAACATTTCAGTATCGACTATGGTTTGGTTACTTGGTACTCGTTGTAAAAATAATATTTTTATAACTTTTTAAAATATTTTAATTGAATTTAATCATTTCTGAAAACTGTTTTCAGATTTTGTGCCACTTCATAACCACATTTGTACAGACATTGGTATATGTGGGAGTTCTAATAATATGGTCAATGATAGACTTTGTAAGTATAAATACGATTAGTATTAATAAGTAATTTTTGAGATAATATATCAATGAAAAAGCAGTACCTCTGTGCTCTTCTGTCTTAATATAATTTGATGTCAAGTGTTTTGTGTGTACATAAATAAATATATATGTTTTTGCCAAAGACCTAGAAAAGGACATATACTTTATACATAGGCTTATATTATTACGCTTATAACTTAGGTGGGTTGGCAATATTACATTATGCCCATGTCATGATATGCAAAAGAGGAGCAATAATAATAAAACATTTAATAAAAAAAATAGCCTATGTCCGTTTCCAGGGTTCCAACTATCTCTGTACCAAAACTCACCAAAATCGGTTTAGCCATTTAGGCGTGAAGAGGTAACAAACAAACTCACTTTCGCTTTTATAATATTAAGTAAGGATGCCCATGAAATGATATGCAAAAGAGGAGCAATAATAATTTCCTGTTCTCGATATTACGAATTATTACGATATTACGAATTATTATTATTATTAATATTAAAAATGTATAAATAGTAGCCCCCGGTGGGCTACTATTTATACATTTTTAATATTTTTTATTTTTTGTTATTAAGAAATATTTAAAACCGTTATACAATACAATACAATACAAATTTAATAATATGTATAGAAAACAATAAATGAAAAAATAAAACATGGAATTGAAAACCTCCTGAGTAGACAGATTGTTTTAAGCAAATTGCAAACCTAACGCATACGAAGTTGTGAGGAACAGCTAGTCTATACCAATAAATAAAATTGGAGTGTCTGTTTGTAATGTTACTTTTAACTAAATGGATGTGAATATACAGTAAATACCGAAACAACATTTTTATTTTTGTCTGTCTGTCAATATCCAAAATGGCTGGACTGATTATGACGGGACTTTCACTGGCAGATAGCTGATGTTAAATTAGCGTAGCTATTTCTTTACGCGGAATACAGTATTAATAACTATTTGTTAAATTTGCGTATGCATAGCATGAGAGGCGAGACCTGTGAGCCAACAAAAATTTGGTTGGCACAGTAGCTAAACGATTGGCTGCAGCCAGCAGCACCGCGTGTTTGTGGTTTGTGGTTTGATTCTCACACGGAACAAATATTTGTGTGTCCCAATGACAGTTGTTGGGTCTAGCTGTTTGTGTGTGTAAGTCTGAATGTCTGTAAACGTCCCTAAGATACGGAAGAAATTCTTAATGTGGGGAAATAAATAAATAATAATATCGAGATTTCTTGAAATACTTTCAGGTAAATTACACAGTTGTCATAAGTCATACATTCGGAGTACTTTTGTGGTTATCAAAGGTGTTCCTTGTGGAGTTAGCTTTATGTCTCGCATGCGAAGCCTTTTATGCTGAACTTGGAAGAGCACGGAGCAATGTTACTAGAAAAGTGGCTCAGGACTGTGAGTATCACATTTATGAAAAGAGGTTTCAGGGGAACGTGAAAATAATAGTCTTGAGTTAAGTTACACAATGGAAAATATAGTTTATTCCCCTTTTACACATTCACAAAAACATTAAGTTCGGATTTATTATTCGCGTGAGAGTAGTAGGCGCGTAAGCCACGGACTGGCGGCGGTTGCAAAGCCGTGCGTGAACGCGGGAAAAGAGCGCGCGGGACGCTCTTATTGGTCGCGAAGTACCTCTTGGGGTTGCTATATCTCCCCAAACAATGAGTCCCAAGCCCTGCATTGTCTAAAATTAGGCTATATGAAACTTGTTTTTTGTACCATCGAGTCTCATTGGGTTCGATTGTTTTTGTTTTAAATGTTTTTTTTTCAATTTTTTAATCTGTTTGTCTTGAATTTTGTTAACATTTAGTTTAATTTAACTGTTAGGTCCAGAGTCCATAGTCTTTTATTTTTATTTTGTAAACTACAACAACGTTTTGTGTGCATGTAGAGTTTACCTATAAGTGATTGTTACACTTTGTCCTGTTGTTTTGCTTGTTAATACCAGTGTATATAATTGTTGGTGAACCAAATAAATAAATAAATTACAAAAAAAAACAATTAAAATACATACGGAAAAAGTCGATGTGTTTTGTTTGATTCATCGATTTTTTGCAACCAACATCCGAGTAAACTTATTTTTAGGCTTAAAAAGCCTAAAAATAAGTTTGTATTAGTTGTTATTAGTTGCCGTAAGATGGTATTTTACAAAAATCTCATCCAGTATTATTATTTTTTTCATTGCTACTTATAGCATACATTTAAAGAAAAAAATTGTATTATAGTCGAGAACTCATAAACTGCCAAAGTAATATATATAAAACTGATACGGGACCCTTCAGGAGTAATACTATTTCGATATTATTATTTTTTTTGAAAATCAGCTTACAATTGACGGAGAAATTACGTAACGAACAAAAAAAAATATTTTTTTTTCAACACTCAATTTTTTCTATTTTTTAATGATGCTTTCTTAGACGCTTGTTAACTTCTTATCTTATTTTCCTTTTTATAAAGTAAGCAATGACTTATTGACCTCTCATATTTAAATACTAACACTATAACATCAACATTGTAAAACCAAAATCTTTAATTTATTTATAAGTTTAGTTTAATAATTTTAGTTTATAACACATTTTACTAATTAAATTAAAGACATTCGCTTATTAAAAAAAAAAAACCAAATCATTTAAAAGTAACCATGGAGTTTCTCACCGGTTGTTCTCCATAGGAAACGATCAACCCAAACCGTGCCCCTTTTCTCGACGTTTTATAAGTGCCCATGTAGGCCTATGTGAAATAAAAATATTTTGGTTTTGAAAGTACAGCTCTTCTTATTCCTTCGGGGAGTACATGCGTGAAGTTATAGTATGTTGTAGGTACAATAATTCATCTTTTTTCATTTTAGTGCCATCAAAAAAAGTCTGGAAGAATATCTTCAGGGTACTACACAAAGATTTCGAGAAGATGAACGCTTGCGGCCTATTCGATGTTGATGCGTCGACTCTGCTGAACTTTTGCAACGTTGTGGCTACATACACTATTGTTTTATTACAATTTGCTTTTCTTTCATAATTACTTAGTTAAACCCACATATGCATTCAGTGGCCAAAAGAGGAACATTCTGGAACGGCCTACTGGGCAAAAGAACGAGACGTAGCCCCATTATAGGATGGGAAGATGATATTGAAGCAATAGCTGGTCCAAACTGGACAAAAGTCGCTGTTGACAGAGGCAGAGATTCTGGGGTACCGGTATTTAAAAAAAATACATATATCAATATTTAATTATGTACTTTCAACTATGTACATACATATATCATCTTATACCTGTGTACCTACATTGTTGCAAATAAATATATCTGAATCTGAATATTAAATACTATGATACTTGGGATGCAAATAAAATTAAGTGAAAGACAAATAAATAACGTTTAAACCAAACAAAACGAACACATAAATAGATCTTAAGAAATGTAAATTTACTGGAAATAAAAGGCTTTTTTATTTATTTTATTATGCATCTAGCGACCACAGGGCTGGCCTTTTTGGCCAAAGAATCAGCATTGTCATCCAACGTGGCAACGCTGCCAGCACTCTGGGCACTTTTCCTATTAACAGTGATGTAGATAATTTTTTGACGCCCTGTAACTGTTATCCCCCTTTTGTAACTTGTTCATATTTTAATTAGTAACACTAAATTATTGTTATAGATTGTCCATTAAATAAACATATGCATCCTGTGACAGTTATTTTATTTGTGACTTTAAATTATTTTCAGTTAATACATAATAACAGAACCTTTATAGGATCACTTTGTTGTCCATCTATCTGTCTGTCTGCCTGTCTGTCAAGACCCTTTATCTCAGGAATGCGTAGCGGTATTAAGTTGAAATTGAAACCAGGTACTTAAGTCTCTGGTCCCTTTCTGCTGTGGGAACACTAAGTATATGCAATCAAAAGATATCGTTGTTTATGTCGCAAGTTTGTACGGATCGCGAGGATGACACGCTCTTAGCAGGTTTTTTAAAATTGAATATTAACTTTTGCCCAGCGGTGGTTCTGCGTACGGTTTACGTGACCCGCCCAATTTCATTTCAGCTGTGCAGAATTCTTGCCGACATCGATTGTGCCCGCAGCGTGGTGTTGGAAACTTGGTCCAGTGTTTTAACACGTTCCCTGCGCCATCATTTTTGTGAGGACACAAGTACCAAAAGTGTCGATGAGGCAATAAGCAATGTGCCCCACGCAGTTGGATCGGCGGGCAGTCGATTGCCCGTCGCCACGGCTAGAGTACATGTTTACGTGTCTAGTATTAAGACATTTATGTATCCTAACGTGTTATCGTTGAATAGACTTTGCATACAATCTCACGAGTTTCAATTCTCATCGTGTATATTAAATTTCAAAGAACTTTAAGCTGGTGCTCTGGAGGCCTAAAACACCTCGATACTAACCTACCCTTTGGTGCGTTTGAGACCTAATGAGTCTCCTAAAGATACAAGTTTCTCATGGTTAACGTTAGATCCTCCCGCAAGGAGTGAAACAACACGATTATATTCAACGCACAATGCAAAAGTCCTGCAAGAGATCTGGTAGAGATCTCGTAATGCAACGAACGTGTTAATGTTGAATGGAACGCAGCATTCTAGACACCATGGCCCTTTGGCATACCTCAAGGCCGAACTTTTGAGACTTGGTGAGTGACCAAGTTTGAGAACCATGAATGAGGTCGAATTATAGTGAACTTTTTCGTTTTACAATAAAGACGAATTGCTTGTTCATTTTCTTTCTCAGTTTTTCCATTTTTCAAATGTGTTTCACTAGATTGTATAAAACAAAGTCGCTTCCCGCTGTCTGTCTGTCCTATTTTTTGCGAATAGGAAATCATCAAATTACTTTCCCCACTCCGTCCAGAGCGGGGGGAGTGTCAGACTTGTACTGACTAAAGCCCACCCATGTTCTTACCATTACCCTTACGTTGCGGGGCCGCGGTATCTCTTTCGAAAACAACCCGCAACCCCGGCAGGCGGTGGCCCTGGCAGGCCCCTCTGCTTTGCTGACATCTCTTTGTGGCGCGCGTGGAACAGTAACGCGCCGTCGACAAGGCCTGTCTTTAATAGACGGACGGACGGTGAGCTTCCCATTGCTCACCATCCACAGTCCCACATCTACGGTGGCCGGGAGAGTCGTTTCGCGGCGCGGACTGTCTGTCTCTCCTTATGTATGCTAAGACCTTTAAAATGGATGAATTTTGATGCGTTTTTACCAGATGAATGATTCAAAAAGAAGGTTTATATGTATACTAGCTGTGCCCAGTGGTTTCACCCGCTGAGGTTTAGGGGTATGAAAAATAGATGTTAGCCGATTCTCAGACCTACCCAATATGTACCCAAAATTTCATAAGAATCGGTCGAGCCGTTTCGGAGGAGTACGGTAACTAACATTGTGACACGGAAATTTTATATATTAGATTAGTATCTACATTTAAAAAAACCTAAACGATATAAATAAATAGTAGCCTAATACTGGAATACTGGGAACAAGCTACCTGTGTGCGGTCAGGGCTCCAGAGAAAGGAACCATCGAACAATACGCACCGTGTCCAAGGGTACCGCTGTCTGAATTAAACCCTTGATCTAGCTGCCTAACGGGAGCTTCCTCCGGCTTTGATTCCAACCAATGCGAGTAACTATCAGCACATTGTAAATCAATATAATGTATGTTTGTATAAGTCAATCTGTGTTTTCACTTCTAACTTTGTGCATTCCACTTATGATAGAGATCAAGATACACTACGCAGACCAAGTGTTGGGTTGGTAGATGTCACCCTTTTTTTGGGGGAGGGGAAATCATCAAATAACTTTCCCCGCTCTGATCGGAGCGGAGGGGCGTGTTAGACTTGTACTGACATTGACGACAGGCCGTGTCGACGGCGCGTTCGTGTTTCACGCGCGCCTCAAAGAGAGTCAGCAAAGCAGAGGGGCTTGCCAGAGCCTCCGCCTGCCGGGGTTGCGGGTTGTTCGAAAGAGATACCGCGGCCCCGGAACGTAAAGGGCAATAGAAGGAACATGGGTGGGTTTTAGTCAGTACAAGTCTGACATGCCCCCCCGCTCCGCCCAGAGCGGGGGAAGTCATTGGATGATTTCCCACCCAAAAAAAAAATGTACTGACTATAACCCACATATGTTCCTTCTATTGCCCTTTATGTTCCCGCAGTATCTCTTTCGAACAACCCGCAACCCCGGCAGGCGGTGGCCCTGGCAGGCCCCTCTGCGTTGCTGACATCTGTTTGAAAACACTAACGCGCCGTCGACACGGCCTGTCGTCATGTCGTCAATAGACGGACGGACGGTGAGCTACCCATTGCTCACCGTCCACAGGCTCGCATCTACGGTGGCTGGGAGTCTCGCGGCGTCCGACGCCCAGGGCGTAGATGTCACCTGTCTTAGACTTATTGATTTCGCACATATAACAAGAGTCGTCAACGAAACATTCTGTACATCAAATTTTGGTTTCAAGGTTGGATGAACAGGATCCAAGGTCCTTAGGTATGTAGCGAAGGTCATTTCAGGATGATAAGATCTATAGTCTGACCTTGTCTGTCATTTAGGACAGTTGATTTCCCTACCTACTACGCCTTTAGGTCAACATTTTTTTTTAATAGAAACTAAACTTTTAATAATAGATTACAATCTAGCCTAAACAGGCCAGTAAGCAATTTAACATTGACTTATTATTCTACTAGCTTCCACCCGCGACTTCGGCCGCGTGGCATAGTTACTTTGGGCTAACGCTAACTTTAACCCACGTGATGATCGAAAAAAAAATATCCTTGTCTCCCCTTTTCTTCTCTTTTTCTCCCTTTTTTCTCAATTGATCTTACTATCCTTATCGTAATTTTAAAAGAAAATATATGTTTATGTCCGTCTCCAGGGTCCTAACTATCTCTGTACCAAAATTTATCAAAATCGGTTTAGCCATTTATCCGTAAAGACATAACAAACAAACAAACAAACTCACTTTCGCTTTTATAATATTAGTAAGGATGAAGGCCTTAAAAACTGCTTTAAAAAAAGCTACTGGCTATTTGAACAATTGCTTATTGCTAACCGTGGTGAAATCAGAAAAAAACTGAAAACCATGCGATAAACAAGAAAAAAGTACGCTTGTGAAATACATGTCATGTTGAACCTAATCATAGTGCAATAAGAGCTAGTATCCGAGAAAACGCCCTACCTGAGTGAAGAAAGCTACTTTTCAATATAATTACTGCTAAACGCAGTGTTTATTGATGTGTCACTATTTTACATAGGTAATCGTTTAAAAGGTTACAAGGCCAGACTAGACTAATTCTAATAATGGTCTTTACTTTCAATTTCACCTAGTTCTATTGTCTTATTTGTTTAACAAAACGTTTTGTGAATTCAATTTTTCATTTGTGCCTTCAGAATCAAAACGAAATGAAGTCTTTACGATTACAAAAGCATTATATAAGAAGAAAAAACTATCGGTTAACGGTTCCGCTGGACAATATGGTTGACAAAGATGTTCAGTCGATGCTTTTGCCATTAAACCTTATGCACAATATACTGTTGTGTCCCAAGTATCTTCTTAAAGATGACTGCATATACCCAAACAAGCTTTCTGTGAAATTGGTGGGATTGTGTGGCGCAATCATATCAATTTTTCTATTCGTCTATCGCGCATATGAGCTCTACGTTGACAAAACTATAAAGAAAAACATCAGTTTAACGTTTATCAACTCCGTCGTTGATGTTCTATTGTACACTCTCGGCTTCACGATCAATTATATCGTTAATGTGTTGCAAACAAAAAGGAATATTTCGTTTGTCTTAAAAATTCAAGATATTCATAGATTTCTGAACAGGAAGAAGTTATCTGATGGCTTTATCTTTCGGAATTGGATCAGCGTCGTGTTCTTGTTTGGCTTCAACATTTATATCGTAACCTTTTTCTACATCAAACTCAAGCTTGCCAGTTTCTATCTCTTATGTGGTATTGCTGTTATGAGTATTGATATAAACATTGTTAATGCTATCAGGCTAATGAAGGTTTTATGCGAAAAAGTTAAGTTATGGAACAGCCAAGTTGTAAATTGTCAAAAGACGGGTCATAGCGCTAGCGACAGATATTATTGCAATAAAATGTTTGAAGCATACGTAAATATTTTGGAGTGTTATGATATCTACAAGACCAGTTTTCAACAAATGGTAAGTGCATAAGTTTTTTAACAATGTAATTGTATAGGATGTTTTTTTTTTTCAAGGTAGCTTGAATGGCCAAATCTAAAACGAGCCTCGAAAATCGTATGGAATTTAACTGTCCACGCCCACGAAAAAATCAGCCTGTGTAATTACACCTCTGATCACTGTGCACGGTTGGCACAGTGACTGAGCGATCGACTACAGGCTGCGTGTCGCGGGTTCGATCGATTCGAAATATTTGTATGACCTACAGGTAATTTTTTCGGGTCTGGCTGTTTGTGTATGTGAGTCTAAATGTTTGTAAAATGTACACACGATACAGAAGACATTCTTAGTGTGGGGCGACGTATAAAAAACTATTATTATCTTAAGTTCCGTTTAAACAAGATTGTTCTTATATGTTGCTTCTACAGGTACACCAGCGATCGTTATCGTTTTAACAATAGTCTAGGTCTACTATCAGAGATAATATACCTGTGAAATTTTTATACAAAAAGTTGAAAAAATTCAACATCATCATCTTTCTGTCCTGCTCCATGTTACTTGGCGTCGTCGGCGTAAATCGTTTTTTTTCTTCCATTCTTCCTTGTCAACCGCCACGCAATTATTTAGTCCTTTTTTCTGTCTTGTTGGAGAGTTTGTTCCGCCACTTTTTCTTCCCAACTACACTCGCGAGCAACCAAATCGACTCAAGCTTTCAATGCGCACACATGCATCAATTTTACAAAAACTACACGCGGTATTTATGACAGCTCTATGTCATTTGAAAGCTTAAGATGTCAGCTTTCCAATGCGCACCAATAAATTCCCTTTATAAAAAACCCCTATTCACTTATGCAATTTAATTGAGCGATACAGTAAATTTGTTCAATAGCCTACCCACGACTTGCGCTAATTACCCTGCTATAAAAGCCCCCCGCAACCCGCTACCCTCATCACCCCCTTATCGCATCGGCCGCTCGATACGCTCCCTCGCGAATAAGTCAAATTCGTCGTCCCCGACATACCCTCGTCACTCCTGACGATGCTATAACCCTGCTTCAGGAGAGCAGCAGGGAGACTAGCACCCTACGTAAATTCAGACGCAAAGCGCCGTCATTCCGTCCTCGCCGATGAGGCCCGTCGCGACGTCCGGGTAACTGTCCCACCCGTCCCTTGCAGAGCCAGCCCACGCTGCTGAGCCAGTAAGTCTAAATCAGTCCATAATTAATACCACTCCGATCCAGCTTGTCCCTTGCTGTCTTTCAGCGACGCCCTAAGCCGAGGCTTGTACCCCATAGGGGGTGCCCTTAGCGTGTAGTCGCTTAATTTGTAAGTTTTTACCCTGGCTGGAGGTCTTAATTTTTAAGGCATCCACAGGATCCGCCCGGTTAAACAGACGACAACCTCCTAGGTTGAACTGCGAGATGCCATTCATAAAAAAAGCTACCCTCACCAGTCGCTTTTCACAAGTTGACAGGTACACATCTCCGTAAATTACATTCATTGTTTGTACAAGAAAATGGATACCACACCTGAAGAAGCCGTTGAAGCTGTTGCCCTGTTGCAACAAGGGCTTAGTCAGCGAGTAGTGGCTACACAACTTCACTTGAGCCAGTCTGCTGTATCCAGGATATACAGATGATATCAAGAGACAGGTGCCTTCACTCGGAGACCAAGGACCAGCCGCCACCGATGCACTTCCGAAAGAGACGACCGTTTCATAGTGTCAACCTCGTTGCGCAATCGCCATTTAACGGGTATTGACATGCAACAAGAACTGAGACGTGTACGAGGGGTGGATGTTAGCGAGTGGACAGTAAGAAGACGCTTGAAGGAAGCCAACCTAACTCCAAAAAGGCCTGCGACAGGCCCCAAATTGACTGCTGGTCACCGACAAGCGCGGCTGCAGTTTGCTCGAGAACATGTCTATTGGGACATAGCACAATGGCGGTCAGTCTTGTTCACTGACGAGTGCCGAATGTGTCTACATGGAAGTAACAGAAGAGGCCGGGTCTACAGACGTCCGGGTGAACGATTTGCACAGTGTTGTTTCGCTGAAACAGTTGCATACGGAGGAGGTTCTTGCATGATGTGGGCTGGGATCTCCTTAGAAGGAAAATCGAACTTGTTTTTGTGCCTGGGGGAGGCCGTGGGGGTGGGCTAACGGCTGATCGGTATATCACCGACATAATTGCAGGACCATGTTATTCCCTACGCAGGGTATATTGGCGAAGACTTTGTTTTAATGCACGACAACGCCCGTTGTCACACGTCGCGGATCACTCGACAGTTACTTGAAGAAGTCGAAATACGCACAATGGACTGGCCTGCGCTCAGTCCAGACATGAATCCCATTGAGCACTTATGGGATGAGCTCAAACGAAGAGTACGGGCCAGAAATCCAGTACCTTCAAGCGTTGAAGAACTTAAAACTGCGTTATTAGAGGAGTGGCACGGCATTCCTCAAGAGACCGTCAAAAAATTAATAAGGTCGATGAAAAACAGGCTGCAGGCTGTAATTAGAGCTAGGTGAGGCAATACCAAATATTGAATAAATAACTTTTTTATGTTTTTCCAACATTTTTTGTTTTATTTGTATAATACCAGATCCCAACCCGTTGTCCTAAATTTCCCTTTTTGCCTACACTTAACATTATTAATTAAAAAAAATATGGATGGATGTCAATAATAATGACAACAAATTAAAGCTGACATCTTAGGCATTCAAATGGTATATTGCTGTCAAGAATACCACGTGTAGATTTTGTAAAATTGATACATGTGTGCGCAATAAAATCTTGAGTCGATTTGGTTGCTCGCGAGTGTAATATACTAGGAAGTGGCGAAGGTCAAACGTTTTGGGCGACTGTCTCTTGTTATGTTGACGTTAAAAAAGTGCTGATTATCAGCCGAATTTGAATAAATGAATTTTTAGTTTTATTCTGTCATAACAAAGCTGTGTTTTTTTCTTATTTCAGATCGTGTTTCACACTATAGAGTTTTTCTATCACTCTCTAATGAAACTGCAAATTTCACTCCAAATTTTTAAAATTGCTTCTATGGGTGGCCACTCTGCTAATGTAAGATTTCTTTTCAATAAATGTATTAATTATTTTGTAATGAGTTTAAGCCCGACTTATACAAAAAATTGGAGTTTCTCAAATAAACTGAGTTTTTACGTGATTTCTCCGTCAATTATGAAAGAAAAGTGTACAGTGTAGAGTGTAAAGAGTACTCCCAAGATGGTCCCCAATTCATTTGGTTTATATTCCTTGGGTAGTTTATAAGCAAATTAAATGCAGAAAATGCAATGACAATCAAAAAACAAACGAAAGTCATCGAATTCCGGAAACTAAGTTATTTTCCACTTTTTAGTGTTTTTTTTTTATGTCAGGTGTTTTTGATTTCATATAAATAACTATGACAATATACCTTTTCAGCTAGTTGCGTGGTTTATAATCGCGTTTTTTTACATCTGGGTCATAAAAAGTTTCATATTGGAAATTATTTTGAGCTCATGCTGTGAGAAGTTTTACATGGAAATGCAAAATGTTCAAAGCTCATGTGCGCTCGTATTGAAATCAAATTGCACAGGTAACTTACTGTAAGAAAAATATATTTTTAGGTCTGCAAATATTTTAAGGAAGCATCATAATTGGTCCCACAAATCACTAAGTCTCTTTAATCAGTCTATGGTCCGGAGCGACAGAGATAGCGGTTCTGTGGATGGTGAGCAATGGGTAGCTCATCGTATGTCCGTCCAGTGACGACAAGCTGTGCGACGGCGCGTTAGTGTTCCACACACGCCTTAAAGAGATGGCAGCTAAGCAGAAGGGCCTGCCAGTGCCACCGCCAGCCGGGGTTACGGGTTTTCGAAAGAGATACCATGGCTCCGGAACATGAGTAGGTTTTAGTCAGTACAAGTGTGAGACTCCCCCCTTGCTCCGCCCAGAACAGGGGAAGTTAGTTGATGATTTCCCATCCGCAGAAAAAAAAGAATATATCTTAAATACATATATGTATATGCCTTTCGATTTACAGTCAGCAAAAGTGAGAATTTAGCAGGCTCGTCAGATCTGTCTTTAAAATTATAATAATAGACTTGAGGCCAAAAACAACATTGATAAGTGTAATATGGTATTATGACTGATGGTGTCTAAGAACTGGAAGAAACACTGTCCTGGAAAGACCTGTTCGGGTTGCGGGTCCCGGAACACAAAGAGCAAAAGAAGGAACATGGATGGGTTTTAGTCAGTAAAAGTCTGACACTCGCTCCCGCTCCGCCCAGAGCGGGGGGAGATATTTGATAGCTACCCATCCCCAAAAAAAGGAGACGCCCAGATCGTGGACAGCTTTACAAAATGTTGTAATCTTTTGATTGTATTACAGATGCTGAGAAGAAATTATGCAAGAATATTATGCGCCTGCATGAAGCGACATTTGACAAAATGGATGCCTGTAGAATGTTCTACGTTGACGCTTCTTTTCCTTTAAAAATGTTGGTTTTACATAGTAATTACACTATTGTTCTGCTTGAATTTGCATTTTTATAATAATAGAAAAGGATACTTAACTGTTAAGCACATAGTAAAAAAAAAACATATTGTTTATTTTTGTTGCATATTGAATGTTTTGTGTTTTACAAAAGTGTTTGTTACACCTTATATCACAATCCCTCACTGGTCTCACTTGATCACCCGCGATTTTCCAAGAGCCCCAGAATCCGTCGGCAAAACCCATTACACCTCGTAAACCCCTCTTCTAAGTCCCCATCTGAACTCTGATTGGTTGGCAGTGGTGGTGTGTTGATACTGCCATCCAATTGGTCGATCGCACGATGTTAGTACCGCAAAACTCCACCGATGGCAGAGCCGCCGCCTGAGCAACAACGCAAGTCTTCCACTGCCGTAACTATGCGCTCTATAGCGCCATCTTTCGTCAAATGCGTGTAACTATTCACACTCGTCCATCCTGACGCCTTTGCGACCCTGCAAAGAAAAAAAAGAAAATACCTATGTATTTGTTTAAAGAAAGCATAATCCACTCTAAGGAGAAGAAAAAAAATAAAAACATCCCTAAACAATAAAACCAATATTCTAACTAAACGCAAATACATTAATTAGAATAAGATTATTTTGCAAACCAATGCAATCAAATCATTCCAAATTTGAAGCACTCAAGTAACACCAGTTATCCAGCATACTTAAATAGGATTCCAAAAATGCCATAATTTTCCAAAACAATGTTATCAAAACATTCCAATTGTAAACCATTTAAGTTACATCCGTATACTCAAATAGGTTTCCCAAAAATACCATAATTTTCCAAAACAATGTTATCAAAACATTCCATTTGTAAACCATTCAAGTTACACCAGTATACTTAAATAGGTTTCCCAAAAATGCCATAATTTTCCAAAACAATGTTTTCAAAACATTCCAATTGTAAACCATTTAAGTTACATCCGTATACTCAAATAGGTTTCCCAAAAATACCATAATTTTCCAAAACAATGTTATCAAAACATTCCATTTGTAAACCATTCAAGTTACACCAGTTAAATAGGTTTCCCAAAAATGCCATAATTTTCCAAAACAATGTTATCAAAACATTCCAATTGTAAACCATTCAAGTTACACCAGTATACTTAAATAGGTTTCCCAAAAATGCCATTTATTAAGTAATTTTTACTTTAGTAACAAAAGTTCTTAATTGTAGACTTAATTACCGATAACATTAGTTCACCTACCTGTAGTATATTATTGAAAGTTCACCCTTCAAGTAAGTCAATCAATTCCTCCGTGCTGTCCACTTCAGTGTCATTTGAGCTGGCGCTCGAGTCCTGGCCCTGAAAAGGTTTTAACGAGTCCGACGATACGAGAGCTCTGAATCGCTTATACCCTTTCATACCTTTAAGCGAAGAAATCATGTACCTATCATTTCCTGCCACCTTCGTTACCTTATAAGGGCCGCTGTATTTTTCTTTGAGTTTTCTTCGAACGTTCACATTTCGGTCAGCAGCTCCTTTCCATAAGACTAAATCACTTACCTTGTATTTTGTTGGAGATTTACGTTTCAAATTAAAATATTTGCACATTTTCTCCGCCGTCCGGTTTAAGTTTGCTGTAGCTTTGGTCCTAGTTCGTGCAGCTGTCTCCTCATTATCCATAGTATTATCTCCCATACTTTGATACCTGCTTCTAGTTGCAGAAAACATGAGCCTATATGGAGTGAATCCGGTCGAACCGTTTTGTAAGTTATTCATTCCCCAGGTGATATTAGCGATCCGAGTATCCCAATCCTTTTCATCTTCCACGCTTGTGTTGAGTGAATCTAGTAATGTACGATTATACCTTTCCACTTGACCATTTGCACGTGGGCATGCTACGGCATTGATTATGTGTTTTATTTGATTATCCAAACAAAACTGCTTGAAATTTTTACTCTTGAAACTCGTACCGCTGTCCGATATTATTCTTTTTGGATAACCAAATAAACAAAAAATATCATTTAAGGATTTTATTACCTCAAGAGTCTTCGTTGTTTTAACTGGTACTGCCCATGTGAACTTCGTGAAAGAATCGACCATCAACAGCACAAAGCTATTACCTACTCGACTCCTGCAGAAAGGACCAAGATGATCAATGTGCAGAGTATGCATTGGCTCTGGAACTTTTTCAATAGGGTGTAACTCGCCTTCAGGCCTTCCATACTGCCCTTTCTTGTAAAGACAGTCTAAACATGCATTGACGTATTTACGTATGAAACGTGTCATTCCTGCAAACCAGAAGTTACCTTTGATGATGTCCTCACAACGCTTTAGACCTGGGTGTCCAATGCAGTCGTGATACTTCCTCATGATGTTCCACCTTCCATATTTTGGGACTACTAACCTCAGTTGTCCATCCTTAACAAGTTTATAAACTCGTCCATCTTTCAGCTTGTAATTGTTCCGTATATCTGGGTCGTTATCCCCAGATTCCAATTTAGTCCGAATAATGCGAATCTTGTCGTCTTGATTTTGTAGACAAATAATCCAATCAAATACGTCAATCACATTGAGGTCTGCTTCTAAGGGAGGATCTACGGGAAATCGGCTCAGTGCATCAACGTGCCCATGAGACTTACCTGGCTTATGAATGACTTCCATGTCGTACTCCTGAATGGATAACCACCATCTTGCTATTCGAGGGAGTAAATCCTTTTTCAAGAAAGTGTCTCGAACGGCTGCACAGTCGGTCAACACTTTAAAATGATTTCCTGCTAAATAAATTCTAAATCTCCTCAACGATTCAACTACAGCTAACGTCTCCAATTCGTAGGAATGATACATGGCTTCTTCTTTGCTTGTTTTTCGGCTAAAATAGGCAATAGGTTTCAAACCGCCATCTTGACCCTGTAAGAGAATTCCGGCTACGCCTCTACTGCTTGCGTCAGTGTGAACTTCTATGTCACCTTTCCTACAAAATAATGAAAGTGTTGGACGAGTCGTCAGAATTTGTTTTAGCTGATCAAACGCCCTCTGCTGCGCTGCATCCCAAATCCACGCTACATTCTTCTTTAGCAACCCGTATAGATCATACGTGATGGATGCATAATTTTTAACAAATTTTCTAAAATAACTCGTCAAACCTAGAAACATCCTAAGCTCGTGTACGTTCTTAGGTTCCACGTAGTTGACCACAGCAGCAATTTTCTTGCTACCAGGCCTAATTCCGTTTTCGCTGATTTCGTAACCAAGGTAATCTATTTTGTCTTGCAAGAAAAAACACTTATCAAGATTCAAAGTCAATTTTGCGTCCCTTATTATTTCTAAAACTATCCGAAGTAGATCGAGACCTTCCCGCTCAGTTTTCGTGGGTAACAGCAGATCATCTATAAAAGGAAGTACCTTATCATGACGCAACGATGAAAATATTTTATCCATAAGTCGCTGGAAAATTGCAGGAGAATTAGCCAAACCGAAAGGCATACGTAAAAATTCATAGTGGCCTTCAGGTGTGACAAAACCAGTTCGGTGTATTGAAGCCTCTGCTACAGGAATCTGAAAAAAACTTTGCGACAAATCGAGACTCGTAAAAAGTTTCTTCCCACCTAGTTTCTCGATTTGTTCTTCTATAATTGGCAGAGGATATTTATCTTTTACTGTGATACTATTTAGTTTTCTGAAATCTACACAAAACCGATAATCTCCGTTCTTTTTCTTAACTAAAACAATGGGACTGGCATAATTAGACGACGATTCCCTAATAATACCATTGGATATCATATCTTCAATCTTTTCCCGCACTATTGATTTTTCTGAAAATGAAAGTCTGTAGGGGCGATAACATACCGGTTTATCAGAGTTAAGTTCAATATTCAATTTTATTTTGTCTGTTTTACCCAATTCTCCCGTATCTACTGAAAAACAATCTGCAAATTCATTTAAAACGTCTGTCAGTTCTTTAATAACCTGAGGATCCCCGGATCCACACTTAATTTTTGTAGTATCTATGCTCATGATTGAAACAACATTGGCTGCAGAATTTTGAGGACAATCTACTTCTTCTTGAGTAACTAATCCACGAGCTATAACCTGGTCCTTATGGAAACAAACCGGCTTTTTACCGTGATTAATTATGAAAACGGCCTGTACTGGAAAACAATGCATAGACGCAGGAACGCTATAGTTATAACCATCATAATCAATTGTACGAGTATCTACAAACAGTTGAATCGGCTCACTAATTTCAACATCATTATAGGTGCCAACAAATAAAGATGAATAAGCTGGAACGATAGTTTCCTTACAACACAAAATATTCACCTTATATATACTTGTATCTACTTGCAAAGAATTCATTTCGACCGATTCAATTCTCTTTTCAACTCCCTCTGTGTATCCTAAAAAGACTGTAGTACCACAAACCGTAAGCCTAAATTTCTCATTGTTCAAAATAGGTTGACCAATGAAAACGTCGGCGCGATTCACGAGACCGTCAATTACAACTGCTTCTGAACAAACCTTAACTTCATCTATTACAAACTCTAACGATACCTGACCATGAGCTTTAATTGGAGGTCCACCAAACCCGTTAACGAAAACAACACAAGGCTGCATTGCGACACCAAGCTTTAAAACACAATCACGAGTAATAAGGTTGACTTGAGCTCCGGTGTCCAAATAAGCGGTGCCCCTTAAACCGTTAATCAAAATATATTTAAAATAACATTCATTTACCTGTATCTGTACAACGCTGACGGCCTTTTGATAACACTGCTCCTTTTTGTGGTTGGTTTTTCCGCAAATTTCGCATCTAATAGTGGAAGGATTTTTAGGACATGATCGAACAACATGTCCCGGTTCGCTGCAAAGAAAGCAAGTGACTTCTGACTTTCGATTTTTCGGATCCCGGATTGCTTCCTTGGCAGACCCTAAAGCGGAATCTCGACTTCGAGTGTTCCTCTGACTCTGGGGTAGATTCTGTCTTCTGTCGTCGTTCATGCATAGAAAGTGAGAATAAAGCTGGCCTGGGGTTCTATAGTTACCAGCTCTTGCAGAAGTCTTCATGTGGAACGGCAAACCTTCTATAATACACGACACTGCTTTCTCTCCAGTGATGTCGCATTTAGTTAGCATGGTGCATTTCGAATAAAAATAATGAGTCATCGTTTCATTAAAAAGCTTTTTCCTATTTAACATTTCCCTCAAGGCATCTGCGTAATCAACGCTTTGAGGGAACGCTTCCAAAATCTTTTGTTTCCATTCCACCCACGTAAATTCGTAACTTCGTAGTGCACCATGCCACAATTTTGCCAACCCCATAAGCCGTGCCTGCATTTAATAGCTTTTAACATTATCGTTCCACCCATGTATAGCACCTAGTTGTTCTATTTTGTTAAGCCACAGCGATGCAGGTAGCTCAGGTTTTTCAGGGTCAAATTCCAGTATAATATCCGGCTTAACCATCACGCCCGAATAATATGGAAAAGACCTACCGGGTTTATTTGAAAAGCCAGACGGAGAACGGGCTCTACGGTCCCGGACAGGCGAACGCTCCGGACGCCAAGTTGAGCGGGAACAGCTGCGATGCTCCTGCTGTGGTCGCTCCATTTGCCGGCGACTCCATCTGCTAGGGCTGCGAGACCGGCTGCGTGACCGGCTGCGAGACCGGCTTCGACCATCAGAACTCATCCCACTTCTGATAAATGTTACACCTTATATCACAATCCCTCACTGGTCTCACTTGATCACCCGCGATTTTCCAAGAGCCCCAGAATCCGTCGGCAAAACCCATTACACCTCGTAAACCCCTCTTCTAAGTCCCCATCTGAACTCTGATTGGTTGGCAGTGGTGGTGTGTTGATACTGCCATCCAATTGGTCGATCGCACGATGTTAGTACCGCAAAACTCCACCGATGGCAGAGCCGCCGCCTGAGCAACAACGCAAGTCTTCCACTGCCGTAACTATGCGCTCTATAGCGCCATCTTTCGTCAAATGCGTGTAACTATTCACATGTTAGAATATTGTGTATTTGAATGTAACAAATACTTAAAATTTAAATGATAATTAGCAAATATAAATTTGATGAATGAATTCTAGCATTGATAATATTGAACTAAAACATAACGCATGACCATCCACCATATACCGAGTTCCCTCCGTACCTCAGAAAGCACGTTAAGCTGTTGGTCTCGGCTATAATTTGTAGATCTTTGACAGTCGTTACAGGTAGTCAGAGTTCCAACAGTCTGAGAACAAGTTTTGGTATCGTATTACCCAGTACTAACTGGGTTGTGGAGATCAGATAGGTAGTCGCTCCATGTAAAACCCTGGTATTCAGCTGCATCCTGCAAGACTGGAAGTCAACCCCAACATAGTTGGAAAGAGGGTAGGCAGAAGATGAGACCTTTTTAACATCCTTCATAACCCTAAAACGTCATTATTTGTTTATGTTTTAATGTATTATTTTCTCTTTTATTTACTCTCCTTGCGCAGGTATGCTGGAAGAGATTTCTGTAGAAATAAGCATTACCTTTGTACCTATATTCTGTTCCTGTCTTTTATTTTTCTGTATTCAGTGTGTAAATCATAGATCGTTTAATAAATTAATAAGATGATGACTTAGCTAGTAGTGCTTGTAGCTGTTAATATTTTCTCCTCTATTGTTAAAATCATAATGAAATAATATGACCAATTAGTGATTTTCACGGTAATATAGGTATTTATCATCTTGATGTTGTTTTGTTTGGTATTTAATAACACATTTTATGCACGCCGTTGAACTCATGAAAACATGAAGTGACCGCTTCTCGTTATTATGATCAAAGTAAGAAAAATAAATAAAGCAACTGTTTTACTAAATTACATAAATTTGTGTAGTCGTTTTCCTCGTCTATTCATTAAATTCTATGTCATGTTTATGTTAAGGTTTTTTTTTATTGAAATAAAACGATTTGTAGCATTTTAATTACCAGTTTTTTTTTTCCAAATGACCATTGATAATTTTGCTAGCATCCTGTTGTTGATTAAAATATATTGTACGACACATCGTCAAATATTTATCTGTCATGTATGTAAGTCACAATTAAACTGTTGACTCTGCTTGTAACTTCCGCCTCATAACAAATAGTACCAAGGTAAAACCTCTATATAAAAGACCTTGAAATACTATCTACAAATAATAAACCAAGCAATACTGTAATGGACCATTAAACTAACAATTCTAACGTTAGACCATTTAATTTAAACACATATTTATTTGTCTTTAGAGTTACCCATAACATAATGTGACTTAGAATATAATTGTTCGAAGTGCTGAAGGGTTACCATGACATCTTATAGCAGTTTTATTCCTGTGTGAGAAAGAGATGGTGCTAGATACCCTGTATAGCTTTGTCTTTTTCCCTCAGTGGAAAAAGTTCTGCTTTAAGACGTCATGGTAGGGCAGCAGGTCGTAGATGCGATATAAGAAAAGAGATCTAAATAATATTGTGCCGCACAAGAAAATTATTCTCTTTATCAAACCATTTGCCTCTATAAAATTGTTTTTAATACGACACTTAGGACTAATAATATTAATTTTAAAAAAGATTTAAAGGAAAAAGCATCAACTGCACATCTTCGTCAATTGAGTTGTCCATCATAACTGTCACTCTACAACTTTAGTTTTTGGTTCGGTTGGCCCAGTGGCTGAGCGATCGACTGCTGCGCTGCGTGTCGCGAGGTCGATTCCCGCACGGAATAAACATTTGTGTGACCTACAGATAGTTGTTTCGGGTCTGGCTGTTTGTGTATGTGAGTTAAAATGTTTGTAAACGCACCCACGATACAGGAAAAAATACAAGTGTGGGGCAACGTTTTTCTTTTTTTTTACAATCTAAAATCAAATCAAAGGTTTCTTTCCTGTTTTCAACATAATGCAAGTGTGTTAGTCTGACACAAAAGTGTGTCATTGAAAATATTGAAAAGGATAAGTACTGCGTGCAATTAATTTGGAGTTGCAATTCATCTTACCAATATTATAATCTTACTTCTTACATAATATTATAAATGCGAATGTTTGTGAGAATGTATGGAGGTTTGTTACTCTTTCACGTCAAAACGGCTGAACGGATCTTGATGAAATTTGGCACAGAGTTAGATTATGGTCTGGAATAACACATAGAATTCTTTTTTTTTTTCGATATCACGCGGGCGTAGCCGCGGGCGCCTGCTAGTAAGAAATAATTACTCTAGTTCTGTTAAAGTTTTATCAAAACAAAATGGGTACATCAATATATTTTTGTCTATCGTCTGACAATATGACAGAATCAGTAAAACTAGTAATAGTCTAGTCAACAAGTGCTTTTTTAGTCAAAACTTTTTAGAAGTCTCGGAAAAATATGGTTGAGGGCTCATTCGATTCGGGATCGAATCTAGAAAGTTTTTGAAAAAAGTCAAGACCCGCTCGAAAAAATTGCAAAAGTTATTAACAAATTAGTAAACAAAAAAAAGGGGTTTAGTTTTTTTGGTATATCTCGAAAACTGTTTGATATATTTTGATTTTGAAAAAAGAGGAGAAAATTTCCTAAAAAAAATACCCAACTTGCGAAATTGTAGGACCAATATTAAAAATTTTACAGGGAGCTGAAAATACGCCCGAAAACGGGTACTCGGGTTTCCGCAAGCCACGCCCCCTTCGAGCGCTTTAATGAAAAATATTATTTAAACATATTAAATGTTGATATTAAAATTTGAAAAAATTCAGACATGTACAGGACAAATTAAAGAATGAAATGCCGTAGAAAAAATATTTTTATCGCGATTTTATAAAATGTTATCCATAAATTAATTAACAATTTCTTCCGACTGGGCTATAAACATTGCAAGTTGCATAATTGTTAAACCAGAAATCTCAATTTTTTTTCCTCTCGTGGAGCTATTCTTCAAAGATTAAAGAAAGGATTTCCGTTGAGTAAATTAAAAAATTGTTAATTTTCGATTTGTTATTAACAAATTACCTAGGCGGCAAATTAAATATTTAAATAAATGTTACAAGAATTTTTTTTTCCAATGTCGATGATCATTCGTTTTTCTATTAATAAAAGCTACCTAAAAATATTTTTTTATAAATTTTAATTCTTTTTGTTTATAAAATTGTTATAAACAAATAGATTATTTATAAGATAATTAAATTTTTTTTTTGAAAATAGATTCCTCGTAAAAAAATATGAATTTTAAGATAAAAAACGATCCTTAAAAAATTTTTTTATTGCTAAAAAACCGTTTTGTTAATTAACAATTTTTTTTACCACTTGTTAATAATATCAAGGTACGCTTTTTTTTTCCTGGAAATGAGGAGGAAATCCTTTCTTTAATCTTTGAAGAATAGCTCCACGAGAGAAAAAAAAATTGAGATTTCTGGTTTAACAATTATGCAACTTGCAATGTTTATAGCCCAGTCGGAAGAAATTGTTAATTAATTTATGGATAACATTTTATAAAATCGCGATAAAAATATTTTTTCTACGGTATTTCATTCTTTAATTTGTCCTGCCTGTACATGTCTGATTTTTTTCAAATTTTAATATCAACATTTAATATGTTTAAATAATATTTTTCATTAAAGCGCTCGAAGGGGGCGTGGCTTGCGGAAACCCGAGTACCCGTTTTCGGGCGTATTTTCAGCTCCCTGTAAAATTTTTAATATTGGTTCTACAATTTCGCAAGTTGGGAATTTTTTTTAGGAAATTTTCTCCTCTTTTTGAATCTTTTTTCAAAATCAAAATATATCAAACAGTTTTCGAGATATACCAAAAAAACTAAACCCCTTTTTTTTTGTTTACTAATTTGTTAATAACTTTTGCAATTTTTTCGAGCGGGTCTTGACTTTTTTCAAAAACTTTCTAGATTCGATCCCGAATCGAATGAGCCCTCAACCATATTTTCCGAGACTTTTAAAAAGTTTTGACTAAAAAAGCACTTGTTGACTAGACTATAAGGACTAAGTACAGACTGGCTGCACCAAACACTAATTGTATTAAGTGGTCAAAACTACTGATCTGCAATTTGTCCATACCCAATACTGGTTTGGTTTAACCAGTTCTTTATAATCTACATTGAAATATAATAATGTCCACAGCATCATTTTTGGCCAACGGGCACCACTCTGAGTCAATACATAGACACGCTTTGGAATAGACAACTATCTTGACGGAACAAAATGAGATGCATCATTATTTGGATGTAAATTAAACCAAGAGAAACTGCTGATGTTTTATTATCAATATAGAATGGCGATGTAATTGTTAAAAAAACAGAAGTCAAAGCAATGCAAACTGCAATAACGCAATAACGTAGTGAGAAATTGAAGCTATCATTTTCAAGGGATAAGTTGCATCCATGTAGAACATTCCACAAATATCCAACTTGTCGAATGTCGCTCGATGTAGTCGTTTAATGTTCTTACACATTTTCTTTTCAGTTTCTGAAAATAATATTTTATCATAAAAACGAAAATTATAGTGTTAGTTTGTTTAATATTGTATTTATGTTATTTGTCTTTATTCTTGTGTATGAAAGTATATTCTCATATTGTATTTAAAGTCATTATTTGCTTTATGTATTCTATTTTTATTTATTTTCTAGACACTGTGTCTACATCTATTTTTGGCTTATTCGTCAACTTGCGCCTCATAAACTCGCGACTGGGCGCGAGTTAGCACCTTTCGATTTTACCTATTTTTGTTGTAGTCAACTCGCGACCGAATGAAAATCTGACGTATGTCAGTCATCTACAAAAGTGTTTTGATAAATTTAAAATCAAGTACCTACTTTACATTTCTAAGATAATATACGATTTGAGGGTTGGAAGACTGTAGCTTTATTTTTTTGTTTCTTGACAAAAGTGCTTGTAATGGTCTAATGGCGCCTCAAAGAGATGTCAGCAAAGCAGAGGGGCTTGCCAGGGCCTCCGCCTGCCGGGGTTGCGGGTTGTTCGAAAGAGATACCGCGGCCCCGGAACGTAAAGGGCAATAGAAGGAACATGGGTGGGTTTTAGTCAGTACAAGTCTGACATGCCCCCCCGCTCCGCCCAGAGCGGGGGGGCATTCAATTTGCAAGTCATTGGATGATATCCCACCCGAAAAAAAAAGGGTTGGAAGATCGTCTTAGAGACTGTTGATCGTCTTGGAGTCGTTTTTTGAGTAGATATACATATTTTAATAAACAATTTGACAAAAATATAAAACAGCATATTATTAACATATTTTATTACAGAGCTAATTCACAATAAAATAAATGAAACGTGCATTTTGCCAATTACAATTTGGGGAGACAGTGTTAAGAAAGAAATATAAGGTTATCAAAGTATTGCTATTAGATTTAAAGCTTGTGTACCACAAGCAGGTCCATCTACTAATGAAACTGGGCATGAAATAATTACATCCCTGCGAGGAAAGTCAATACTACTTCGGGCATGAGAACAGTAAAGTTAAAGGAAACGTGCACTATTGATGAACACGTTACATTTACCATTAACGAATTTATGCACGGCGTTATTATAAGTATTGGTTTATGTTTCGAACTTCTAATCTTGTGGTTATTACATATTATAAAGCATTTATAAAAATCATTTACAAGAAACCCTGATCTGTGATTTTATAGTTTATGATAATCTTATATCATAGATTTTATTTGTAAGTAATATTTATTATAAAAAATTGTTTTAAAAAATTATTTACTTTTATAGTCCCTAAGCCTGTCCTGTGCCCATAACCCTTGCCGGAACGCCTTTACCGATCTGCTGCAACTTCCGGTACCTCGGGTCGCTTGTCCAAGGGGATGGCGAAGTAGATAGTATCAACGCAGGATGGATGAAATGGCGACAGGTCACTGGAACAACTTGTGACCCACGGATGCCCCTCAAGTTAAAGGGGAAAATATACAAGTCCGTGATTAGACCTGTTGTACTGTTTGGGTCAGAATGCTGGGCTGGAAAAAGGTGGATGAAAAACGATTGCATGTAGCGGAGATGAGAATGTTGAGATGGATGTGTGGAGTGACAAGAATGGATAAAGTAAGTAATGAATATATTCGAGGAAGTTTGAAAGTGGCGCCTGTTACAGAAACATTGAAAGGGAGTCGTTTGTCTTGGTATGGACATGTAATGAGGAGGGATGAAGGACAAGTGACTAAAAGAGTGATGGATCTGAATGTTGATGGACGGAGAGCGAGAGGAAGGCCAAAGAAAAGATGGATGGATTGTGTAAGGAATGAGATGAAGGAGAAAGGAGTAAATGATGCCGTGACGTCTGATAGGGGAGAATAGAAGAAGAAAACGTGTTGCGCCGATCCCAAATAGAATGGGACAAGGGCAGGAAAATGATGATAGTCCCTAAGTCTGTGATTGTTTTTATTAGTAAGTAATATATTAACGCTTGTTATAAAAATCATTTACAACAAACCCAGACCTGTGATTTTATAGTTCCTAAGACGACCATTGATTATATTAGTAAGTAATAATTAACCAAATCGTTTACTTGTTGATTATTTTTTTACACATACTCGTATTTTGATATTATTGATTTTATTTTGTTATATTTGTTTTGTTTTAGATAATTCACATACTAAGTAATTAACCAAAATCTTGAGTCATTGTCATAATGTTGATTTGTGATATTGATGATAATCATTAGAAAAAAAGCAATTTTAGATTTATGGCATGTGTTTTATATTATGCAGACATCTATCTTAACAACTACATTTTCTTTTATTTTAAACTGTACAGCGCCCAATACATATAAAGTTGGTTCCTTTATTAAATTTATTAAAACACTTTTGTAGATGAGCATACCAGTTTTCACTCGGTCGCGAGTTGACTACAACAAAAATAGGTAAAATCGGAAAGTGCTAACTCGCGCCCAGTCGCGAGTTTATGAGGCGCGAGTTGACGAATAAGCCCTATTTTTTAAGAAATAAGTATTAGTTTGTACCTATTTTGTATTTTAGTCTTCTTTACTGCATTCAACCTGTATATAGGTCATTAAATAAGTAAAGTTATTTCAATTTAGCCGATCAAATGATTTTGGGTTCTTTTATTAGTTTTTTTTTTTACAAAAGTAGCCATGAGAGTATGTTTTAAAGTGTGTAAGTGTTTGTTTGCATTTCTGCTTAACTTTTGTATGAAACTAAGGTTTGTGATATCGACATCCAGATGTTTGATGTTTTTCAAACAAACCATTAATTTAAACAAAGGTATTTTAAGATCAAAACTGAAGAATTTGTTTCTCAACAAGGTACTTATAGGTCACGACTGCAAGCTCACCCGCGTTTCATTGTTAAGAAGCAAATTCTGTCAGTTTTTTTTAAAAAACTTTGTTCTGCTTGCCACAGTAGGTACTATTTAGCATTTAATAAGATAGTATAAGGTTTATGTGTTCTTATAAAAAATGAGCGCATCTCGCCATCAAACGTAAAGTTTGGCAAATAAATTTTGTATAAAAATCATAAAAACGAGAAATAAAAAAAAACTAACAAAACTACTATATCTAAAAAAATACATAATGAAAATGAGTTTTGACAATTAAATTACCTGTACAATTTGAATTCAAAATTACCGCGCATGAGTTTTGAACATCATAAATTGCTTTGTAGAACATTTCACATTGTGAGCTTAAAATAATTTTAAATATCAAATTTTTGCTCGTCCACATGTACAAACATGCAATAGAGAAATATGCCTTGTCCTGAAAAAAACTGAAACAATGAAATGAACAATTTCTTCGTTCGTTGTATTTTTTTTAAAATTGAGTAATAATAAAAAAAAACGATACCGATACCGGCGGGCTACTATTTTTTACATTTAAAAAAAAATCGTTATTTTTTTTATAAAATGTAAAATAAATATTTTTATTAAAAATAAGCATTTTTCAACGGTTTTCTGACCCTTTTTAATACTACTTGCCAACTTTTATTTCTTGACTGTAGTTCTAAGTCATTAAGTTTTTTTTGCTAGAGTTATTTAGTAGGTTTCGGAAGTGTTAAAAAAATTGAAAAAGGTGCTTTTTACAGAAAATATGAATGAATGGATAAGCAGCATTTGTGACTATAGAGAGGTGTATATAAATATTGACGGATGGAGAGGGAGAAAAAGATCAAAGAAAAGATCGATTTATTGTGTGAGGAATGATATGAAAGAAAATAAAGTAAATGATAGCATGACGGATTGACAATGGATGACAAAAAGCGTGTAGCGCCGACCTTAAATAACATGGAACAGGAACAGGAAGATGGAGGAAGAGTTCGAAAATACTTACGTACGAGCCAATACGGGCTGCAAATTTAAAAATATCAATCATCAGTTGAAACTTGAGCACAACTTGGCAAAATAACCTAAAAGTGTGATAAATAACCTAAAAACAACGAAAAAAGTTAGATCTACCTATTATTCTTAATCCGTGAAGCACATAAATTCTACAAAAAAAGATTAAGTACTTACCAAATACTGCAAAAAGGTTCTGTAGAGTTTATAACACTCCAAAATATTAACATAAGCTTCAAACATACTTTTGCAGTAAGCTTCCTTGACTGGTTGATCCATCTGTTGCAAATGCTGACTTTGAATGTTCCATAAATCAACTTTTCTTCTCAAAATCATAATAAGTCTTATACCGTACACGAAGGTTATGTCAAAACTAAATAAAGACATCCCGCAAAAGAATTCGTAGAAAGGGAGCTCGAGCATTATGTTGTAAAGTATGTTAATGCTCAGAAATACAACTGTAGTTATTATGATAATAATCCAATTCCAAATGATAACACGCTTAATGTAGAAGTTCTCCTTAAGAAATCGGTGAATTTCTTGAATGTTTAAGACAATAGAAATGTTTCTTTTCGATTGAAGTACAAAGACGACGTAATTTGTAACAAATCCTATCCCAAACGAGAATAAGTCGAAGTAAGAGGCGATATAAAACAAGTTAATGTTTTTTCTTAAATATTCGTCTGAATGTAGCATAAGGATACGATATGAGAACGGAAATTTATATGAACATAATTATACCACAAAATGATACAAATTTCGATAGAAAACTGTTTGGGTGTATTAAGTTATCTTTAATGCGATATTTGGGGCAGAACAAAAAGTTTTGCATAAGGTCGAATGGCAAAACCATCGACTGAATACCTTTGTCAACCACATTGTTTATTGGGAAGGTAATTAAAAATGTTTTTATTTTTTGATAATTCTGTTGTCTTGTTGAAGACATGATTGTGAATAAATTGCTCAGAAATGAATGAACGTACAAATGTATCCATAGAGATAAGTTTTATCAAACAAATAAACTGTCAAGGTACCTTGAACTGAATATATAAAAATACAATTAAAGTAAGTACCACTATTAAAGTCGTTTGGTCGATTGCTGACGACTTCCGGGGTAGGGTACATTGATATTGAGTTGTTCCTTTAGTAGCAGACAAGGAGTCTGGATTCGTGCCCAGTGGAAAAATAAATGATATTTTTTTTTGCAAGTAGGTTTTTACAAACGTCGTTTTTTTAAAGTGAAACTTGATGAGGCCGGTGTTTCTTACCGGGCTACTCTGAGAGGATACAGCCGAAATGAAATCAGAGGTCTCTTTCATGGTTCTGACAAAAATATCTTGGTCAACTTGCTATGCAGTTTAATGTCTGAAATGGTCTTTTTAAGTGTATAAAATAAATAATATAGATATGAAACGAAAAAGGTGGCGAGTTTAACGATTTAAAAGTTGATACGGGAATATTCGCAAAGAAATTTTCAAAGGTTATGATTTTCTTAGTTTCATTTTGTAAATAAATATTGTTTATTGTAAATGTGAGGCCCATGTGTGTCATTACTTTCCTTTGTTTTGCTTGTTTTTGTCAATTATCCGATAGCATCAGTACTATAAGCGATATACATAAATGTATTTTTATTAAAATCATTATTCTCTTTATTTTTCTTTTCCTCTCATTTTTACATTATTAAATATTTCCTAAAAAAAAATACGTGTGGCACTCGGGAACTGCCGCGGTAAAGCTATTGCATACCATTTTTTATCAACTTATGCAATAAATAAAAACAATCTAAATAAAATATTTAAAAAGTACTTCCAATGAAAAGAAGTCGCAAAAAGAAACATTTTTTTATCAACTTAGACAATAAATAAAAAAAAATAACTAAATATTATATTTAAAAAGTACTTCCAATGAAAAGAAGTCGCAAAAAGAAAAACAAGCCCTTTTTTTTTTTTTTCGGGTGGGAAATCATCCTATGACTTCCCCCGCTCTGGGTGGAGCGGGGGGGCATGTCAGACTTGTACTGACTAAAACCCACCCATGTTCCTTCTATTGCCCTTTACGTTCCGGGGCCGCGGTATCTCTTTCGAACAACCCGCAACCCCGGCAGGCGGAGGCTCTGGCAAGCCCCTCTGCTTTGCTGACTCTCTTTGAGGCGCGCGTGAAACACGAACGCGCCGTCGACACGGCCTGTCGTCAATAGACGGCCGGACGGACGGACGGTGAGCTACCCATTGCTCAGCCGTCCACAGGCCCGCATCTACGGTGGCCGGGAGTCGTCTCGCGGCGGCTGGGTTGGCCTGATGTTCTCTCTCTCAAACGCCCGGCCTCCTCCTTTGCTAGCATTACTGCTTCGCAGAAGGAGGTGACCGCTTCCCATTCCCTCTCGCTCCGGACCATAGCCTGAACCAGGGCCGGACGCGAGAGATCGCCGCCGCCGATCGCCTCCACGGGGCACGGCGGTGCTCCGAAAAACAAGCCCTTGGGTTTGATCCAGCGTAATGTCGATTGTCTATCCGATTCTCTACCAAACACGCTATTAGAACATTAGAATCGGGTTTGAAATAACTGACCGTATTGTGTAAACGACGTTAGACAATGCACGACCTTCAAGCCACACCTCCGTGCCCGTCGGAGTGGGGAGCGCCAGTTTTTTTTTCGTTACGGAATTTCTGGATTCGGTCCCCGCGCTCAAGGCCCGCGATAGAAGCTATGCAATAGCTTAAAACAAAACAAATATTTAAAAATATCGCCGGTATCGGGAGCAGGGTCAAAGCTACCGGTGGTTAGGGCTCTAGAGACAGGAACCTCCTCACAATGCGAGCTGTATCGAGGAGTACTGCCTTCTGAATCAGGCCCTTGATCCATCCGCCTAAGGAGAGCTTCGACAGGTGTTCGTCGAGGCTCTTGGCAATCAAGCCATTGGCCGTTACGATTACGACAATCGGCACAATGATAGCCGAGTTTACAATATCATTAAAATGACTATTTCAGACATTAAACTGCAAACTCCTCTTGTAAGTTGAACAAGATATGTATCAGGACTTTAAAAGAGACTTACCCCTGAGTTTGATTCGGCTGTTGTTTCTCATAGTAGACGGGTACGAAACACTTACCATCACACACACCGTGCTAGCAAAAAAACATCATTTATTCATCAACCGGGCACGAATCCAGACTCCTTGTCTGCAACAACAGGAAAAACTGAATAACAATTTACCCAAAAATCGAACCCAAGACGTCTTACTCCATAGTCGCGACCGCGACCAATCGACCAACGAGGCGGTTCTTTTAATAGTGATACTTACTTATATTATATTTTTATATAATACTAATATTTCTAATATACTATTAGTCACAGTTCAAGGTACCTTAACAGTTTATTTGTTTGATAAAACTTATATCTATGGATACATTTGTACGTTCATTCGTTTCTGCGCAATTTATTCACAATCATGTCTGCAAGAACACAACCGAATTACCAGAAAAGAAAGACTTTTTCTCTTAATTATAAATATAATTTTAAATTTAATTTCTGATTATTTACAAATACATACATGGGATAAAATAAAAATACCTTGCACGTCATGACTGCGACAGGTAGGTCACCACTCAGCATGGTGCTGTGCAAGGGCAGCCCACAGCACAGCGCTGGTTTTCAATGGTCAACCCGTAAGTAAAACGTACGGAAGTCGAAACAGCATACATCAATATTTTAGATACTTAAATGAATTACAGAAAGTACCCACCCCAACACAAACACAGGCCAAAAAAGTATCCCTTTTTACGGAGTAGTGCTCGTTGCCTAAAAATTATGCTGTGGACACTATTATAATTATATTTCAATTTAGGCTATAAAGAACTGTTTTAATCGGACCTGCATTTTGCATAGTTGCAGATAAAGCTCCGGTCTTGGCCACCTAAGGTAATCAGTGTTTGGTGTACGCAGCCATTCAATACTTTGTCCTTACAATTTTACTGATTTTCTAATATTGCTAAATGATACTCAGAAATACATTGATGTACCCATTTTGTTTTTATAAAATTTTAACAGAACTACAGCAATTATTACTAATGGATTGCAACCTCAAATTAATTGCACGTTCGGCAGTAACCTTTGAATATATTCAATGATACATTTGTGCTAGAGTAACCCACTTGCATTATGTTGAAAACAGGAAAGAAACATTTAAAAGCAAAAAGTTGTAGAGTGACAGTCATGTCGGACAATTCAATTGACGAAGATGTACAGTTAATGCTTCTTCCTTTAAATCTTTTTCAAATTATTTTTATGAGTCCTAAGTATCGTATCAAAAATAACTTTATAGAACCAAATAGTTTAATAACGAGTATAATTTCCTTGTGTGGCACGATATTATTCAGTTCTCTTTTCCTATATCGCATCTACGACCTGCATTTCGAAAAAGGAAAATACGTGTTTGTCATTTACGTATTTTCGTACCTTGACTTCATATTGTTCAGCATTGGATCCATCATAAACTACCACGTCAATATATTAAACTCTAAAAGGAATATTTCGTTTATCTTAAAATTTCAAGACTGTCACAGAATTCTCAACGTGAAAGAGAAATTCAAGCGCTTCGCCATTTTAAATTGGATCAGTATCATTTCCGCATCTGGTTTTTACATTTTTAGTATCACCTTTACTGGTATAAAACGAAAACTTCCTCTTTACGAGTTTTTCTGTGGGATAGCTACAATGGTGTTTGTTATTAACATCGTGTATGCTACAAGACTAATACTGCTGTTACGATGCAAAGTCCATTTGTGGAAAAATCAAACTCAACATTTACAACGGATGGATCATTGTGACAAAGAAACTTATTGCAAACAAATGTTTCAAGCTTACTCAAATATTTTGGAATCTTATGATATTTACCAGTCTAGTTTTCAGCAAATGGTATGTCAGATGTTATCTTTAGATGAATGATCAATATAAGCGTCTACGTAAGTTAAGATTTTTATTTTCAGTTGGTATATCATGCTGTTGGGTTTTTTTGCCACGTTTTGATTAAATTGCAAATCACAATTGAATTTTTTAAGTATGCGACAGACGATAACGACTATGTGAGTATTTATTAGTTATAGTTTTTTCTTATTGTTTTTTTTTATAATATTTTAATTGGTTATAAATAGTTTTTAATTACGACGGGTTTCATTGCAATCCCTTAGCTAATTATTATCGAAAATATTGTGTTATTTGTATGTTTCAGATAGCATTCTTTTTTATGTTTATTTCTCTGTACTTCTGGGTGGTTAAGAGTTTGATATTAGAAATAATTTTGAGCTCGTACTGTGAAAAGTTCTACATAGCGATGGATGAAGTGCCTGACTCATGCGCTCTAATGTTAAACTTAGATTGTTCAGGTAGGTGATTGTTTTGATATTTATTTTGTGAGGATTTGAAACTGTAGCAATGAAGTTTTGTATATTATCATCTTCCTATCTTTGTCCCATGACATTTGTGTTATAAGCAACACATCTTTCTGCTTCCGTCCTGTCTTATCAGCTTTCACTTTTAGCATCTCTCTTAAAATCCGTTTGCATTTTATTTGTTATTCCTCTCTCTATACCCTTTAACATGTTTGCTTATAACTCTTTTATATCTTATTAGCTTTTGCCCGCGGTTTTGCTCGCGTTAAATTCGGGGTAACACAGTTCCCCTTTCCTGATTTGCAGGTACCTGCTACCTGTAGTTTTTGCCATTGCGCCTTATTTACTGTAATAGCAAAGCTAAGTTTTCCCTTTTCTTCCCTCTTTCTTTCTCATATCTCAATCTTTTTTTTTAAATAACCTATATCCGTCTGCAGGATTCCAACTATCTCTGTACCAAGATTCATCAAAATCTGTTAAGCCATTTAGACGTAACAAACAACAAACTCACTTTCGCTTTTATAATATTAGTTAAGATTACTGTACTCCACCATTTATACTAAAAACTATATATAATCTACCATCAAAAAATTTACGGAGCAACTCGTGGCTAACCTATAGTTGTGAACAGATTAGGCAGATGATGAATCAAAAACTTTAATCTTATAAACATTGCAGATGCAGAAAAAAAGTTAAGCAAGAATATTAAACGTCTACATCGTGCTACATTCGATAAGGTGAATGCATGTGGGATGTTCTACGTCGATGCAACTTTCCCATTGAAGATGATGGCGTTAATTGCGAACTATACTGTAGTATTGTTACAGTTTGCGATTTACAAGTGATTTGTCTGTTCATCGCTCGGCTTTGTATTGTACTTAATTATGAGAAAATAATAAAGAAATGCTAAATTATACATCTGTTTTATTGTGTGACCGAAAATTCAAACACAAGTTGTGATATGTAGTGATACCGCGACCCCGGAACATAAAGGGCAATAGAAGGAACACGGGTAGGTTTTAGTCAGTACAAGTTTGACACTCCCTCTCGCTCCGCCCAGAGCGGGGAAAGTTATTTGATGATTACTCATCCGCAAAAAAAAGGACAGACAGACAGCGGGAAGCGACTTTGTTTTAAACAATGTAGTAAAGCATATTTGAGGAATGAAAAAAGTGAGAAAGAAAATGAACAAACAATTCGTCTTTATTGTAAAAGAAAAAGTTCACTATAATTAAAAAAAAGGGTTCCATTTTTTTATCTTAGCAAGTAAGGATCCATAGAAAGACGAACGACTATATGCTAATTTCTGTGACTAGACTGACTGATGTTGATAAGCCATAAGTCGTAGCCCTAAAAAAGGAGGGGGTTTGCACCTTTTACAACATTATTATTAGTTTATGCGAAAGCCGAAATACCTCTCCAGTATTTTT
The DNA here is from genome assembly GCA_905475445.1 of Ochropleura plecta. NCBI lineage: Eukaryota > Metazoa > Arthropoda > Insecta > Lepidoptera > Noctuidae > Ochropleura > Ochropleura plecta. The sequence goes on along the minus strand of FR997738.1, from coordinate 3,646,003 downwards.
ATATAAATATCATCATATAAATATCTATGTGCAAAATTTCAAAACTGTATCATGAAAAACCACAAACATAAGCTTGTTATGTTACCTGGATATCCCTACAAATACACTGTCACCAACGGCGCACGGCATCACCGCGCCGCCGCACGCCTTGCGTTCATTGATAATAACAATTTCTCAGTTTGCATTGTAATTAACTGGCGATAACATTTTCCATCACACTGTCTTGCAGGATTTGGACTGTCGTAATGGTCAAGTGTAGGTAGATATTATTATGTACTTTATTCGTAAATGTAGCCGTAAGTAATAACATTTAGTCGATGCGATTTGTTGCACCTTATGCCAACCACTTAAAGTTCAAAATCGCATTGACATGTTAACACAGCTGACTGTAGGTACAAATAATAACTTTCTACAATTAAACATTTTGGCGTGTTTAAAAATGTTAATCATCATTATTTACAATAATACACGAAAGCTACCGTAGTCCCTGGACCTCTGTGTGGCTGCAAGCATCGTGTTCCACGACACTCTGATGCCGAACTGCTCCTGGTACCGCTGCACTGCCAGTGAAACATTATCACCACAAACTGCTAATGTTCGCACCATTTCCGTGTACTGGACGTTTTGTAGGCAAATGACATGATTATTCGTTATCACGCGCGGGATCGCGTATTTTAGGGAACGGGGTGTGACATGTGTGCATCAACTCGTATTAGCCGGGCGACTGAGGTCCCCCGCTGTGCACAGTGACTCGCGCGCATTTTTTTTGCCGAGGTCTGGCCGTATGTTTTGTGCGCTAATAGGTACTTAGTGTCGCATGGTGTCCATATTATCAACTTTTGTAAATATTTTTGGGAAAAAATATAACATGGTGTAAAAATGATTGGAATCGATTCAGTTACTTATTCTGAACAAACTATATTCAGGTTTCGCATATATTTATACTAAAAATAATGTTGTATACATTTGCATGCAAACATACAATTACACAAAATTCGATGTCTACTTATGACTGTGCATTTTGTTCACCACAATAACTAACGTAAATTGTTTTTTTTTATATTTTAAGAAATATTTGATAATGTAAAAGTGAGCAGCAAAGTAAATAAAAGAAACAAAAGTAATTAAAATGTATAAAACAGTTCCGATATCAAAAGGTCACCGTGCCAGTCTTATTTATTTAACACTGGCTTCAGACATGATATTAAATTATCGAGTTGTATAATTGAATTGGTTGCCATAGACCTGTTCAATTTGTACTAATTGGATCTCTCATAGGTTTCTCAAAAAACAGCCAAAGAAAACAAAATGTCCGTTATAGTGGAACATTTACCGAATCGTGAAAATGATGAAAGGTGTCGTAGAATTGTGTTAGAAAAATATGCGCAGTCAGTTATGAAACCTTTTGATTTAATGGCAGCTTGCTTCATGTTATCTAAATATAAGCTGAAGGACGATTTTATCACTCAAAATAGTTTTCTTTACAACGTCGCTTCGGGCATTTGGTCGCTTGCTCTTTCAGTTACCTTTTTCATTTCGAAGTTCCGTACATTCTTCACAAATGGATTGCAAGCCTCTAATTCTGCTAAGTATTATGCCAGTATTGTGGTATTTTCTTTTTATTTTATGAATTTTTTTTTGTGATGAATTACTACAACAATGTCAGGCAGAGATACAGCAATGTGTTACTCGCTTTAAGAATCCAGAATATTTGTAAAATATTAAAAGTGAATGGGAGAAGTTTGAAGAAGTATACAGCGTTGAACTGGATATATAACTTTGTACTATTATTGAGCCATGTTGGCTGGATTATTTCTTATCAAATCGGCTTTTCCTCTATGTCATCATTGGATGAAGTAATTACAAACGTGTTTTATATGATCTTTGACGCCAATATGTTGAACTCCGTAAGACTTACACAGCTTATCTTAGAACCTCTTAAGATATGGATTGCCGAAGCTCAACAGTCAGTAAGATTTGTTGACTCAGAAAATGAATTTTATTGGGAGAGTAAATTCAAGTTATATATGGAAATTGTTGAAACTTATGAGAATGTTAAGAAAAATTATGAATTACTGGTAAGCTAAAATAACTGGATTATTACTTTTATTTACTTTGTTTTTGACGATTGTCTGGCAGTTTGAGTACTGTAAGCGACCTACACAAATGTCCTTTTTTGGTATTGTTCGTCGTGTCGTTGAGCTCCTTGGGTTATGAGTCGAGCTACACGATAACTGACAAATGCTTGCACTGACTGGACAGGTGCACTTAATCTGTGTGGAGCTTTCTTAAAAAGACCATTTCAGACACTAATCTACATAGTCCTCGTGTAAGTTGACGAAGATTTTTATCTAGACCTTAAAAGAGACTATGACCTCTGAGTTTGCTTCGGCTGTTTCTTCTCAGAGTTGTCGGGTACGAAACACCGGCGACATCTAGTATTTAAAAATAGGCGTGTAAAAGTGTTTGTGTCAACCTACTTGCTAAATAAACATCATTTATCATTTAACTTGAATGTCCATGAATATGAAAAATACCTAAAAAGCGACCAAGTACAAAGTTGCGACATAAACGGCCGTATCTTTTGACTGCAAAAATTCAGAGGGTTGATTTTTAATAGCTTTAAGGAACTACACTTTTTTGTATGTGCTTTTAATTTCAACTCGCGTTCTTAAGATAAGGGTCTAGTCAGAGAGGCTGACAGATGGACAACAAAGCGATCCCATACGAGTTACGATATGGAACTCTAAACATTATATTTTTGGTATTCATGGACATTCAATTCAACATCGCCGTTCGAGCAAAAAAAAATACATATTTTTTTTGTTTTTTGCTTTATTTGTTAACAATATAGGTATAATACATAAAGCATCCTTGTACATAAAATGAATAAAAACAAAGGTCTTGAAATTCCTGAATATATTAGTTTCTAATTTACAGTCTAAAATTTTTATAATTATTTGAAATTCTAGATCTAAATCATTTCTTTATAAAAGTATCTTAATCAGCAATAAAATCGACTGTTAAATTAAACATGTTCTCATTTCAGATACTCAATTACTGCATTAACACATTCATGAATGGTGTGCTTTCTATATTCTTTCGTATAGAGTTGGCAAAAGCAGTAGAAGGTGACTTCTACAAAGTAAGTGAAGAATTAAGAATTAACTAATTAAAAATTTATTCACCACTATACACACTGGCGATACTGACTGCCATAATTGGCAAGGCGTTGCGTACATGTGGGTTACCATAGATAAATGATAATGATAAATTATGTTTATTTTTCAAGTAGGTATTTACAAATAGTTTTTATGTTTATACGATTTTGTAATAATATTCTAATTTAAAAGAGTGTCCACGGAGTTTCTTGTCCTTTCTTTTCCATAAAGATCAACGCTTTGGAATGGGCAACAGTACCTTCACAAGTTATTATGTCTTGTGACCGGGACTGTAGCTTTAACATTTTGTTTTTTTTTGACATTCAAAAGTGCCTGTAATGGTCTCATTGGAATAAATGATTTTGATTTAACATTACGTTTTATTTTTTTTTTAAACTAGATTAGTCTAGTGTTTCATACCCGACTTATCTGAGAAGTAACAGCCGAAACAAACTCAGCGGTCATAGTCTCTTTTAAGTCCAAATATTGGTCAACTTACATGAGGACTATACAGATCAGTGTCTGTGTGGACCTGTCCAGTCAGTGCAAGCATTTGTCAGTTATAGTGTAGCTCGACTCATAACCCAAAGAGCTCAACAACACGACGGACAATATCAAAAAAAGGACATTTGTTTAGGTCGCTTATAGTACTCAAACTGCCAGCTAATCGTCAAAAACAAACAAATTAAATAAACGTAATGATCTACATGGTTCTCAAATTCATAATAAGCAAATAAAATAAGTAATTATTAACTACATTATAAAATTGAGCATTAAACTGAGTGGTAACCTGCTTGTGCAGTCACGACGCTGCTTGTATTGTATTAAATATTTTATTATGCGTTGTATGTTTACGTATTGAATTATTTTGTATATTTTAAATTAATATTATTATATCATACTAGCTGTGCCCAGCGGTTTCACCCGCTGCTCACGTAGGGGTATGAAAAATAGATGTTAGCCGATTCTCAGACCTACCCAATATGTACCCAAAATTTCATAAGAATCGGTCGAGCCGTTTCGGAGGAGTACGGTAACTAACACTGTGACACGGAAATTTTATATATTAGACTAGCTGTGCACAGCGGTTTCACCCGCTGAGGCTTAGGGGTATGAAAAATAGATATTAGCCGATTCTCAGACCTACCCAATATGTACCCAAAATTTCATAAGAATCGGTCGAGCCGTTTCGGAGGAGTACGTAACTAACATTGTGACACGGAAATTTTATATATTAGAAGATATATTATACCCCTGCGACAAATAAATATTTTTTGTTAACACTTAACAATGAGAGGACAGCGTAGGCACAACAATAAGTCATTGCTTACTTTACAAAACGCAAAATAATATTAAAGTTAACAAGGGTTAACAAGCATTTAAGAATTTACAAGGCCCACAATGTTCACTCATTGACAAAGAATCGGTAAAAAAACAAGAGATAGGAAAAAAAAAAATTATTAAAAAAAAGACTATTTTAAAAAATGACACAAACTCTTTGTTTCAGATTGCAGTATCATTTATATCTCTATTCTGGTTGATTAAGAACTTATCACTGATAATAGCATTGTGCTTTGGATGTGAAGCATACTACGACCTCTTGAAAGAAGTACGAAGTACTTGCATACAACTTTCAACTACAGAAATATGTTCAGGTGAATTTTGCCATAATTAGACTTCAATTTCTAGGACGTAATCGTAGGTCTTTATTGTGTCGTGTCGACCGTGCGTTAATGTACCACGCCGGCCAAGGCCATTACTTGCCAGGGTTGCGGGTTGTTCGAAAGAGGTACCGTGGCCCGGAACACAAAAAGGCAAAAGAAGGAACATGGATAAGTTTTAGCCAGTAAAATTCTGACGGACCATGGTCTGAACCAGAACCGGACGCGAGAGATCGCCGCCGCCGATCGCCTCTACTAGGATACAGCGGTGCTCCGCCCAAACTGGGCAGACCGTCTCAGTGGTGTAGTCCACCTTGTCCTCCGGGCGATCGTTACAGTGGTGACACCCGGGCGTTTCCTCCTGCCCGATTACAATGTGCAGAACCTCCTGAGTGTGTGACAGGACTTTTTTTGTGAAACGATAATTGTTATTGCTCATTATAAATTTGATTGTTATCATACCGTTTATCGTCACAAACTCTCTGGCCGGATTTTAGTTTCCATTTTTACTTTTTATCGTTCACGCTGATACAATGTAACTTTGACTAGACAAAAGGCCTAACATTAACAAACAACAACAGCTTTGTTTAATAATCCTTTGATTTACGTGGTAGTATAATTCATTGGCGAAGGTACTGTTTGTCATATTTCACGTTTAATTGTTCACAGAATCTCAAAAAAGAATCTGCAAGAATATTCAACGAGTACACGCAACATCTTTCAAGAAGATGTCTGCTTGTGGACTCTTCGTCATTGATGAGGCACTAATTTTGCGATTCTTTGGTGTCCTCACTATTTACATTATTGCTGTCATACAGTTAGAGTTTCTGTAGTCTTAGTACATTGATAGTAGGTATTAGTTTGTGGTAATATATCTTCTTTTTTAGATATAAAATTCTCGTGTAACAGTTTTAGTTGTCATACTCCTCCAAAACGGCTAGACCGATTTTTATAAAATTTTAAATGCATATTTGGTAGGTCTGAGAAGCGGTCGAAATCAATCTTCAATACCCCTAATTGATAAATCAAGATCAACTTGTTCACTGCCGTTTAAAACATTTTATGTTAAGCAACAATTTTTTTTTAAACTTCGTGCAATTAGATTGTTCTACTTCAAACACTTATTAAAACTCCGGTATGATTTTTTTTTAAACATTTTCTTTAATCCAGCTTCCCTTCTGGAAATATCCACCCGTCGCCACTGGTGCTCATACGCGCACAGTAGTGACGAATACGTCAAACATGACATCTGTAATCCCTAAAGATATACCACATTAAGTACACCCCCTCCCACAATTTTCTATTTATTTATTTTAAAAAATATGTACACGTCAGCACATCAAACTAGACAAAACTATTTTAGCCTGATCTCCCTACTACGGTGTGCGATCCGTATTAGAAAGATCAGGTTATAATAGTTTAGAATAGGTTGATCTGCCGTCGTGTGTACACACAGGAGAAAACACAGGGAAACATTATAAAAAACATGGAGTACAAAGGCACAGATTACTTTAAAAGAAATTTCTACCAGCATTCAGCGATCATTGTAACGATACTCGTATCTGCCAATGGCTTGATTGCCAAGAGCTTCGACCAACACCTGAGGAGGCTCTCGTTAGACGGCTAGATCAGGGTTTGATACAGAAAGCGCTACTCCTGGATACGGCTCGTATCTTTAGGAGGTTCACCAGCGCGATGACCTCGCGCTCCACCTAATTATATTATAAATTATAGTCTTTAGTTTAATTAAACCATCATACCTCGAAATGGGAGTTTCATTGAAGAACACTAAAAGCTCCAACATTATCCACAGATCAACTGCACAGAAAAATAACATTCACGAACAAGTAACACATTGAAGCGTTTTGTAGTTTTTTTTTCTTTCTTTTTTTTTATGAAAGGTTGCCCCACAATAGGAATTTCACCTGTATCGTGGGTGCGTTTACAAACATTTAAACTCACATACACAAACAGCCAGACCCGAAACAACTATCTGTAGGTCATACAAATATTTGTTCCGTGCGGGGATCGAACCTGCGACACGCAGGGCAGCAGTCGATCGCTCAGCCCCTACGCCAACCGTGTCGTCAAACGAAACATGTCGTTTTTGTAACGGTACGTTTTAATTTGATCAGGTATTATATTAAAATTACAGGAGACATACATTTTTTTTTTTTAAAACAAACTAGTTTCAAATATATATCATAGATTCTGGTTCTCAATTCGTATCTTGCAAACAAAGAGAACATCGTGTTCACATGGCTAGACTGCGTAGTTCCTTTATGTCTTGATAGATGTCGCATCAAAATAAGTTTTCAAAAAATGAACTTGGTTCTGTCAATAAGCTTACCCAGAATATTCATTTTTAAAATTACCAAATACACGCGTTGCTGCATTTTTTCGCAACGAGTGACGTCACAAGTAACTTTAATGGTGTATATCTTTGTCATTTTTGGTCTAATTTACAAATAGAAAAATTCGTGACCATTTTGAATAATCTAAAAGACGGACTAAATAGAATGTATTTTTTTTTAGCTACCTCGGTCATTTTTAATTTTATTTAGATTTTTACATTGAATTTTGTTTTTACTCTGGACGCTCTTACTGTGCACGTCTTTCTACATCGTTCTCACATATTTGTATAATCTCAACACGAATGATGTAAATACGATTTAATATTCTAATTTAAAAGAGTGTCCATGGAGTTTCTTGCCTATTCTTCTCCATAGAGATCAACGCTTTGGAATGGGCAACTACAGTACTTTCACAAGTTATTATGTCTTGTGACCGGGACTGTAGCTTAACATTTTGTTTTTTATTCGACATTCAAAAGTGCCTGTAATGGTCTAATTGAAATAAATGATTTGATTTTGATTTGATTACTTTGACCCTGGAAACTATCATATTGCAAAGTGTATTTCGTCATGATATGAATCAGGTTTTTCAGTATTAAAACAAAAACAAAACGAACACAATCACTTTATAATTTTCAATGAGTGAATTACAGAGGAGGAGCTCGTGGCTAAATAATAGCAGCCGCTCGGGTCGATCTTTAGGTTAAGCCGCGCTTGCCTAGGTTGGTCTGTGGATGGGTGACCACCCGTTACATACCGAGTTTCCTCCGTGCCTCGGAAAGCACGTTAAACCGTTGGTCCCGGCTGTCATTTGTAGATCTTTGACAGTCGTTACAGGTAGTCAGTGTTCCGAAAATCTGACAACCAGTCTTACCAAGGGGTATCGCATTACCCAGTACTAACTGGGTTGTGGAGGTCAGATAGGCAGTCGCTCCATGTAAAATACTGATATTCAGCTGCATCCGGTTAGACTGGAAGCCGACCCCAACATAGTTGGGAAAAGGCTAGGCAGATGATGAATGAGTGAATTACAGAAGTGCAAACTGCAGCAGCACAAC